>CP125973.1:78314819-78914819 GCA_030063025.1 Avena longiglumis | reverse complement strand
CACGGATGGTTCATTCGGCGGCAGCACCTGCCTTATCCGCGGCAGTGACATCTTCACCGAAACAACGCTCGAAAAGCGGTAACCTCGGGGAAGAGGAACAAGCAAATTGTTCCATATGACCGCAATAGCTGGAAGGCAAATGAGAACAGAGGCAATGCAAGCCGAGGTAATGCGGTGGGAGAAAACCACGGCCGTATGGAAAAAGGGCGGGGCCGAGGCAATGGGGATCTCGGCAGAGAGAACCGCGAGATAATCATGAAAACCAGACCCGGCGAAGTAAGGAGGGAAGCGCCACCAACCATAACCAAGACATGAACCTCGGCGGAGAAAGAAGTGAGGCCAGCTCGCCACAATCACAATCGATGAATGAAAGGTACAATGATGGATATTCCGAGGTGGAATACGCAAACCAGTGGAAACAATCACTATGGGATCTGAGGCCAGAATCCTCGAGATATTTGCCGACAAGTGATGAAAGAGTAAAGTTGGATTAGCTATACGGTCCGAGTTGGAAGAGCAAGGTCCACCAGTCCGGCGTGTTTTGGACCACGGATCATGGGCGAACCACGGTGCAATTTTCAGTTAGCAAGAGGCACAAAAACATACAATGGAAGTACCAAGCCACAAGGCGGTTGATTGATTATGCCAATTGTAAAGATAGCGGGTGGCAACCTAAGATGGCGATGCGGTATGTCCCACGGATGTTGGAAGGACCAGCCGGTATGGATGAATAATCAACCATTTGGGCGATATCAGCTGGTTAGATTTGAAGAAATGTTCGTCGGCAACTTTACCGACATACAAGAGGCCAAATAGACCTACTAGCCATGTGCAAGCGAGAGGCGAATGAAACGGATAGAGAGTTTTTAACTCGATGGTGTAACTGAGAAACTCATGTGAGGAGTTATCGAATCACAAGCAATCGCTTAGTTCGCGCAAAGGCTACCGTTATGCGGTGTTGTGGCAACGCCTGCAAAGAGATATGCCAACCACTGGCGAAACTATCGAGAATCGATTCCTATGCATTGGGCGACCCAACCCAACCGGAATTAATGTCGGCGAGATCATCGTGAGCAACAGGACCATTACGCGAGAAGTGGCCGGGTCATCCAGCGTGATTTTGAGGGAAGAAGAAGAAGAGGCGGATTATAGATATAATTCGGCCCAGTGGCGGCGATAGCACAAGATCAGCCAGTCACGGAGAGCAACTCAACGACGAAAAATGGACCTCAACGGTGGACATCAAGAAATGAGGAAAAAGGCAATGGACCCCGAGCAAAAGAAGCAATGGCAAGAGAGGCGAAATATCGTTGAATCCATGTTAGATCACCGTGCAAATTTCACACATCAAACCCATCGGACCAATCATACAACCCACCAATGTGCTGGATGAAAAATGCGATGGGAACCCAGGGAGTTCAGCTCCCCATCGGTGCAATGACAACATCAGCCGCAATTAGCGGAGCAAATACCGACAAGCGATGCTACCGCCCCTCCCCTAAATGCGATAACTCGGATCGGAGGATGCGTGCATCAAGTAATGAACCAGGTCCGGAGACGGAAGGATGAATCCGGCAAATCCGGACGTAATGATTACAGGAACATCACCCGATCTTATTGTGTGTTCACAACAGAACAGCAAGACAAGCAAAGTGTGCAACGCCGGCATATGGCAGTGAATGCAGTTATGCCGGCAGTACCAAGATACCAGCCATGGTCTGATCAAGAGGTGACCTGGAGCATGAAAGATCACCCCAGAATAATGCCGAGTCCAGGATCATATGCACTTGTCTTTGGATCCGACATTTGTTGACCAAGCATCAATGTGAAATTTTCAAAAGTACTTATCGACAATGGTAGCGATATCAACATCATGTACAAAGATACCATGCATAAACTCGAATATCGCAGAATATCTGCGATCCACGAGACAACTTTCCATGGGATAGTGCAGGCTTTCATGTGAGCCCATCGGTAAGTCCTAGTGGATGTGTTATTGACACAAGAGATAGCAGAGCGAAAACTTAGAATTTGAAGTGGTGGATCTAGAAAGTTGTTATCATGCTCTACTCGGATGACCCGCCTTGGCCAAATTCATGAGCAGTGTCATATAAGTTATCTAAAGATGAAGTTACCCGGACCACGGTGATAACTTGATTCGAGATTACAAGAAGTCAATGGGTGTGCTTCAGGTCAAATTTGGCCGAGTCATTGGTTATAGCAAGAGAAAAGAAAAGGATTCAAGAGGTAGCAACCCTTGCTCAGTCAGCACAGTTGAACATGCCGGCACTGGCCAACCCTCATGGCAGTGTCTCTTTTCAGCCAACTAAAGAGTCGAAGAAATTTCAGATCGATGAGCAATTCCCAGAGTGTACTGTTACTATTGGTGCAGGCCTTGACGCTAAATAGGAAGGCGAGCTCACCAACTTCCTCCGTGAGAATCGGGACATATTTGCATGGTCAACTCAAGATCTGCAAGGTGTTAGGGGAGTTGGTGAGCACTCTTTAAACGTCGGGCCGGGAGCAAGGCCGGTGAAGCAACCTCTCCGCGCTTCAAGACGGGAGAAAAGTCATAGGGGATGAAATAGCTCGGCTCCTCGCAGCCGGGTTCATCATGGAGGTGCTATATCCGGATTGGTTATCAAATCCGGTGCTAGTAGAAAAGAAAAAAGATGACCCCAATGTAGCCATTGTGTGGCGAATGTGTATCGACTACACCAACCTGAACAAGGCGTGTCCGAAAGATCCTTTTCCATTGCCTAGAATAGACCAAGTCATTGACTCGACCGCTGGTCGTGAGTTATCATTTGTGACGCGTATTGGTTTCCACCAGATACCGTTAAATCCGGACGATCAAATAAAGACTGCGTTTATTACCCCGTACGAGGCTTATTGTTATCGCACAATGCCATTCGGCCTGCGAAATGCAGGAGCAACATATCAAAGATGCATGCAAAAATGCCTACATGATCAGATAGGGAAAAATGTACAAGTGTATGTGGATGGCGTGGTCATCAAAACTAAAGAGAGCAAAACCTTGCTAGAAGATATCTGCAAACTTTCGCGAACGAGGAGGTTCGAATGAAGATTAATCAGAAATGCACATTTGGCGTCGCGTGGAAAACTACTCGGTTTCCTTGTGTCCACCGAGGTATCGAGGCTAATCCAACAAAGATAAGAGCGGTAGAAAGAATGGAATTGCGAAATGTTTGAATGATGTACAAAAATTCACGATGCTGGCCTCGCTTAGTCGATTTGTGTCGGCTAGGAGAAAAGGCTTTGCCACTTTATCGGTGATGAGAAAGTCGGACAAATTCAATTTGGACTCCTTGCGGACCTTGCATTTCATGGGTTGAAAAGATGCTAGTTCGGCACCCATTTTAGCGTCTCCATTATCGAAAGAACCTATGCTACTCTATGTAGCGGCCACCAATCAGTAGTTAGTACTGTTGTCGTGGTGGAACGACTTGAAGATGGTAAGTCAATTGAGGCGGTCTATTATCTAAGTGAAGTATTATCCACCTCAAAGCGAATTATCCGCACTATCGAAGATGGCTTATGGAGTATATATGTGCGAAAAAGCTTAGCATTACTTTGAAGAGCACCCCATCAAAGTAATGTGAGGCACCCATACGACATATTGAACAACAAAGGCAAGTGGCGAATAGCAAAATGGGCGATTGAGTTATCACCGTATGCTCCACAATTTGATAGAAGAGATGCAATCAAATCTCGGTGTCGCCGAATTTCTCAAATTTGGGCCGAGGTGCGGTATGAGCCACCATTGCGGATCCAAATTCTGGACAATGCATTTTGATGGTTCCAAACTAAGGAATGGTGCAGGAGCGAATAGTGTTAACCTCGCCTAAAAAGACCAATTGAAATATGTCTTGCAAATACATTTCTTGCGTCCAACAATGTAGCTGAATATGAAGCTAGTCCATGGATTAAAAGTAGCAAAAGAAATTGGTATCGCCAATCCTATGCTATGGTGACTCGGATCTAGTAGTGCACAAATAAGTATCGAGGCCGGTTGGGACGCATTAGATGCTAATATGGCTTTATCTGATTCCATGTGCAAAAATGGGTGGATACTTTGAAGGATGTGAATTCCACCACATACCTCGGCAGAAAATGACGCCGACACATTGTCAAAATTAGGTCAACCCGATCAATTCCACGGTATTGCCACGAGCACCTCAGAAACCATCAATAATCCCATCACGATCCGAATCAATCTTTATCCCACAAGTTCGCGGAAGATCACCCGCCAATGGAGGTAGATCCATGAATGACTCGGAACCCTAAAGGAGGACAACCGAGGTAATCACAGTCATGGAAAGAGCCGAGGTATATCGTCGGCGAAGAACATGGAGATGAGCGGTGAGATCACATCGGAAAAAGTGACACCGATATGGGCGCAGCCATATTTTCTTACCTAAAAGGCGATGTTGCCGAGTAATGAGGTATTAGCTAGACAAACCATAAGAAGAGCAAAAAGCCTATACAATCATAAAAAATGAGTTATATAAGAGAAGCGTCACAAGCGTATTATGAAGTGCGTGAGTTCCGGAAGGTCGAAATCCTTCTAGACATACACCAAGGAGAATGTGGGCACCATGCCTCATCTCGCTTTAGTAGCCAAGGCATTTAGGCATGGATTTCTTGTCACTGGCGTTAAAAGAGGCAAAAGAATTAGTTAAGAAATGCAATGGGTGTCAGAGATACGCAACCCGAATACATATGCCGTCGGCCGAGTTAAAAACAATACCCATCACTTGGCCATTTTCTGTGTGGGGTTTAGATATGGTGGGACCGTTCAAGCCGGAGCGAGGAGGAATGACCCACATGTTGGTTATGGTAGACAAGTTCACAAAATGGATTGAAGTAAAACCGATTAAAAAGTGTGATGGGCACACAACAGTGAAATTTCTCAAGGATATCATCTTGAGATACGGGTACCCATAGTATTATTATGGATAATGGCACAAACTTTGCGAAGGAGCTTTAGCTAGATTTTGCGAGAGAAGCACATAAGACTAGATATTGCCTCTGGCTCACCCGACATCCAATGGACAAGTGGAAAGGTCTAATGGATTTGGTCTGTCGGAATAAAACCACGACTTGTTGAACCTTTGCAAAAGGTCGGGGTGTTGGATCGAAGAAATCCCAGTATTATGGAGCCTGGGACTACTCCGAATAGATCAACAGGCTACACTCCATTCTTTACGGTGTCTGAGGCGAGCCGTACTTGCCGACATAATATATGACTCGCCAAGAGTTGCTCGTTACACAACCTCGGAGACAAATGAGATAGCTCGGCAAGATGCCGTGGATCTCTGGAAGAAGCCGAGAGTTGACATTATCACGATCGGCTGTTTATCCAATGAACTTGCGGCGGTATCACAGCAGAAAGTGAATCCAAGAGTATTCAAGAGGAGATTTGGTCCTCCGACTCGTACAGCATACGGCAGCACACAAATTGTCACCCCATGGGAAGGACCGTTTATTGTGAGCAAAGCATTGCACAACGATGCATATTATCTGATCGGCCTTTCGGTCCCGGAGAACAAAGCGGAAAAGCGGCAAAAGCAAGCGCCCTGGAATGTGGCTTTACTTGCCATTCTACTCGTAGCATTATATCTCAAAGTCAAAATCCGATGATGTATTTGAACCTCGGCACCAGGCGATGACTTCGGGACTGCCTTGGGTTATATTATTTCGTGTTATGTATTCGAACCTCGGCACCCAGAGCAGTTACTCGGGGACTGCCATATGTTATATTATTTCGTGTTATGTATTCGAACCTCGGCACCCAGAAGCGATTAAGGGGACTGCCATATGTTATATTATTTCGTGTTATGTGTTTGGACCTCGGCACCCGAGCAATGACTGGGGCCATATGTTATATTTATCTCGCATTATGTGCTTGAACCTTGGCGCCCAGGCGGTCGGGGACTGCCATATGTTGTATTTATTTCATGTTACGAATATGAACTTGTGCCTAAGCGGTGACTCGGAGACTATCATCGATATATCAATTTGATATTAATACCTAAACCTCGGCATCTAAGCGGCGACTCGGGACTACCGTATGCTACCTCAAACTTATGCTAAACGCACTCATATCAGTTTATACTACCTCTGAAATTTGATCTACATATGGAAGTTTGGACAATAAACAACGATCAGCGATTGCTACATACTTCCTAGCGAAGTAGTTAACTTATGTTCATAACAGATCAATGTCATAGGTATTCAGCGCTCATGCCTGGATAAGACCATAGAAAATAACGGCAAAGTTAAGCCCTAAAAGGTCAAGAAATTAAGGGCCAGCAAAGCAAGAATTCGGATGAGCATCCACTTAACCAAATGTCACAACAGTACATGGCAAAAGAAATTCAAATCATACAGAGAGTTGACAAATTTTTCGCCTACATCTTACGCCCGGCATACCAGGGATCGGAAATAACTTAGGCGTTGTTCGTTGGAGAGGCAGCTACTTGCTCAGGTGCGGGGCACTCCGAGGTAGGAGGAACCTCGACTGAGGTTGCCTCACCATCCGCCGACCCAGGTGCAACTTCGGCGGAAGTCCGAGGTTGTTCAGGAGCGTCAGTCCGTGCGGTCGAATGCCCGGTACCTTTGGAAGAGGACCGCGCATCGCCGTTGCTGTCCGAGCTTGAGCTAGAGCTATCAGATGCGGCCGAATCATTTTCACCTTCCCCTGCTCGGATGAATCATCATCGAGGCACCCTCGTACAACCTCGATCCGGTGCAGGAGAAAACTTCGGCCCTTCATTCCAAGTGTGCGTCGGCGTACTCAGCGAGTTGGGCAGCTCGAGCTTGCCGAAGAGCAACAAAAGTGGGATCTTCAACCCGGAGGGCGAGCATAAATTTCTCGGGATGTCAAGAGATATCTTCATACCATGACATGATTACGATGGGCCATGTCGGCACCAGACGCCAGCGGATTCTCTCAAAGACTCATGCCTCTCGGATGCCATTAGCCTTGTCACCAATAACTTGACTTCGTTGATATCAGGAGTCCCCGAGGTATTCGGCCAGAGTACATGGTAAGCTCGGATAGCGGCCTGCACCAAGTCCGGCCCATAATTTTCATCGGACCAACTGCGGCACCAACGGCAACCAAGTAATCCTCCATTGAATATTCTGAATCAACGGTAACAGGTTGTTATCGCCATATTTTGGCCAAAGACGGAGATGGGTCGTGATCAAGATGGGCTTGGAAGATACGTATATTCAACGTGTTGTTGAATCGGCCTTGTGCGTGGATTTGGGCTAAATTTCCCGTGTATCTTGTATCATAGTAGGTTTCGTTTCAGTTTAGGTTCCGTTTCAGTTTAGGTAAAGATAGAGTTGTAGAGTTATTCCAAAGATAGAAAGTCTCCGGACTATAAATATGTACCTAGGGTTATCAAGAAAAGGAGGACAATCACGTTCACAAACACAATCTCGTCGCCATACCCCTTGTTTTTAGGGTTTCTTTGGTAGTGTCATCTTGCCTAGATCGCATCTTGCGATCTAGGCGATATTTTAACTTATCGTTATTTGGTGTTACTCGTCTTGAAGCCTTGTTGATGGCGAGTAACACTACTATCATAGATTTATTGAGGCTAGCATCGGTTCTCTTAGTTATAATTGTTTAAGTTATGCTACCTCTAGTTACCTCGCTACCTTTGCACCTTTTCCCAAGTGCAAGGGTAGCATCTTATGATCTTTATTTAGCTGATTCGATCATTATGGTTATGCCTTATTCGCCAAGGTTTAGTTTGATATCTACGTGAGTCGGGGCCTTGCAAGCGGGTTGAACGATCCGGAGTACGTAAGGCGTGGTTTGCTAGTTCTAGAAGTTGTTCGGTAATTGACTTTACGTCGGTTGTTAGGCCTCTTCTAGGATTAGTTTTCTATCATCTTTGTATCTACCAGGCTCAATTACGTGTAGGACGTTCGATTCGTGGTGAAAGCGTTAAGCGTAAGATCGATTTAACTTGTAATGATAAAGCAAAACCCCATGTTATCGTAAATCTAATGCAGAACCATGGTATAATCGGCTCTAGCAGCCGATTCACAGGGAAACCTGGGAGCCGGTCACGGCTCGGATTTTATGTATACTTGTTTACTATGCAGGAAATCAATGAGCAATCCTTCACCTTCGACCGGTATAGGTCGTGTACGCTCGAACCAAGCCGGGGCGTGTGCGGATTTTGCGGCCGTTGCGAGGGACCAGGGCCCACCAGTAGTTACAGGAGCCTCCGGCTCTTCGTGTTGCTAAATCGCTGCTCGCCGGTGAGTTTTGGCAGGCAACACATTACGCACGCCGGTGGGACATTCAACAACATCTGCATCAACATCAAACGCTGAGATGGGGAGACCGATCCACGTCTGACGAGCTGAGGAGCACAAAGCGGTATGGCGAGATCAAAACTCTCTTGAAGCCGACCTCATCGGCTCTTTTGAGAGGACCGTAAGCATGGCATCAAGTGGAGGGTTCTCACCGAGGTGCTCTTGATGAGGTGGATCTGCATTCCTTGAGGAGCGCACGAGCTCGACGGAGGTCAACTACATGGTGGCTCATTCTCTTCACCGCCATTACGAGAGCTGGTGAACGCTTTTGAGCGGATCGCGATTCGCGTAGTTCGGAGATCATGAAACATCAGTATTCTCCGGGGGCCTACCGGGACTCACCAGGAGAAAGACCGCTCGAGCAGGCCACCGCTGCCATTCACACTTGCAGCTCCGGGCCGCGAAACAGCGTCGTCGTCTACAAGGTCGGAGGCGACCAGGCGATGCGGTTCTGTTTGAACCACCTAAAGAAATCCCACATGGATATGTGTGCACTTACGTCCGGACTGCAATAACCTAACACGCCAACCGGATGGCAACGCGAGATTTCTGCGGAGTTCTGGCTGGGGTTTGATGGGCGTTCACGAGTAGCGATGCAGGATGGGCGCGACAAACAGGCGTGGCTAGCCAAGTATGCCTGGAGCGAGTCATGAGAATCTAGCCCTAGCTCAAGCGATGGAGCAAATCCGTACCATCTTGAGAGACCAGTTAAACCGTGCGAAGAGAAGGACAATCGGCTATTCAAAGCCGTACCCCAATGAGTTTGATCTGATCCGCTGCCTCCCAAGTATCGGCTCCACGAGTTCTCAAGGTTATTGGATCGGAAGGATCGAGCTCGATCGATCACGTGAGCGATACGACACGGTTGGGCATGATTTCAGCATCGGATCAGCTGCGTAAGGTTCTTTGCGCAATCTCGTGGAGACCAGCTTTGGATGGTACACCTCGCCACTGATTCGATTCAGACACGGAAGCAAGCTGGAAGAGCGATTCCACATTGGTATCATTCGAGAGCTCGAGGCTGGCATTGCGGACTGGCGCGAGTGCGTGAAGCGGGAAAGCGTAGCAGTACATCCGGTAAGACCGTCAGAACCGTGTTACTCATTCGTTTAAGCGAGAAAAAGCGGTCGAGCTAGCGGTGTTGGGTCTCGGCACCCATCAAGGATCGCTTTCGGGTAGAGTACAACTCGTTGGCGCACATGGCCCGGTGACAATGTATGAGCGCCACCACGAGTTGTACCAAGACAAATTCAAGCGTCCGATAGGCCTGGTCGTCTGAAGAAGATGATCCTACACAAGACCAGGAGGTGGCCGTATCTTAATGGGCTCGGGGGATCTGTATCCTGCAAATGGGTGAAACAAGGGCACGCAAAAGGGTTCGACTTGATGTGAGCAAAGCCGAAAGATATTCGATTCTTCTTTGAAGGAGAAGCGGTGAGGTTACCCAAGGCCACAAAATCCCTACGGCTCGAGAAATGAGCAGGAGACCATCTGCAAGTGGCATCACTCGTTCACCCACACCACCAATGATTGCAAAGAGCTACGTCGCCAAATCAAGCGGCGATAGAACAAGCCGTCGATCCTTGGGCGATTCGCCATGAAAGTGGACACAAACCCATTTCCGGCGTCAACATGGTAGAACTTCGGTCGCTCATGGCGTCAGCCTGGATTTCTCGTTCGGTGTTAATATGGCGGTGCAGGTACCACCATGACACGTACAAGGAGGAAGGTGGTCGCTCTCGGGGCAAAAGAAAGAGGAGGTCCATGCGAGCCCGGCCCAATATGACAGCGGTATTTGAGAGGAACAGGTGAGAGTGCGGTATCGAAGCCACATTCCGCATCTCCTTAACAAGTATGAGTCCAAGATGACCAACGGCAAGCGTGATGGAGCGATGAAGGATATGAGCACCTCGCTAGGGGACCGTCAAAAAAGGAAGGCGAGACAAACATTGGGATTGTCCTTTCTTCAAGTATTGCTGGGGCAGGGAATGAGGCGATTGCCTACGATCGACAACTGCCCGGAATGCGGACAGCGAAGGAGGACACGAGGCCGGTTCGTTCAAGCGTCTAGGGCCTCTCCACCTCGAGCCGTTAGGAGTCCGCTCGAGCAAAAAGACCTCGAGAAGCCAAGGGATGACAAAGAAGAAGACAGATATCACCGTCAAGGTGGTGTCAACGGACTCAGACATACCCAAAAGCGTGAAGTGCGCGGCTGCGCCAAGACTTGAGGAAGTCAAGCGATATCACGCTTTAAGAAAGCACGCCCGATCTGGCCGTTAAAATTAAGCGAACCTTGGAAACGGAGACCGCGACAAGGAAAGAGTGGCGCCCCAAACGGTAAAAGCCGATGCAGACATCGGTGGCACAAACATGGTGTTCATACTTCCGCTCGAATTCTGCGCCAAGAACCAATGAGCTACGATGGCAGTTCGATCGCGGCCCACGGCCGGTTATCTTTGAAGCCACATGAGAAGGGTTACAAACATCGAAAGCCACTGTACCTACGAGGTTACATCAATGGGCAACCTGTCGGCAAGATGTTGGTGGACACCGGGCGGCGATCAATATCATGCCATACTCCATGCTCGACGTTTGGGATGCTCCGCAGATCTGATCAAAACCAACGTCACGTTAAGCGACTTCAATGGTCGACTTGAAACTCAAGGCGTCGAGCGTGGATCGACCGTGGGCGAAAACCATACCCGTCATTTTTCGTCACGGACAAAAGCACCTCTGTTGTCTTGCTAGGAGAGATTGGATTCACGCTGCTGCATTCCGTCCACGATGCACCGATTGCCTAATACAATGGGATGGAGATGAAGTGGAGGTCATCCATGAGATGATTCTATCGAGATCTCCATAGCTGGCATGAACGTCTGGAAGCGAAGACCAAGAGCCGATCTGGAATCAGTCTGACGGCTGTGGCGCATTGAAGCTACAAAAACGGGGTGAGGCTGGTCTTATCCACGGCCCGGAGTATAAAGTCCACGATCATCTGAGGTGCGGCCGATCCTGCGATCGACCACAAAAATAAAAGCAGCAATCATCGACAAGCGAGATCACGTAGAGTAGCGAGATGCCCCGCCATTGTAAAACATTAAGGTGTAAACCGTCCTTGACTAATGCAATCAAAGGGGGCGATTCAGGCAATCGGCCCAAATTATTTTGTTATCCTCACCTACCGTTTGCCCTGTGTTTAGCATCGATTTGTGGTGTGGAAAGCTAGGGTATGGGTTTACATCCGTGATGAACTAGAAGAAATCGACATTGGTCACGGGATAAGCCACGACCAACATTTATCGAGAAGTTAGATCCGGTATGGGGTCCTATGCTAGCCTGTTGAAAAAATATCCGCCGCTTTGGGACTACAGAGATGCAGGTTAGGGGGAGCATCATTGAGCATCGACTCCCGCTTAAAAAAGGATTTCGGCCATTTCAGCAGCGAGCACGACAGATGAAGGCCGAAATTCTGGAAGAGGTCAAGAAGGAGGTCGAGAAAATGTTGACAACCAAGTTAATCAGGCCATGCAGGTATGCTGAGTGGATTTCTAGTATCGTACCTGTAGAGAAAAAGGATGGCCGTTGGCGTGTTGCCATAGATTTTCGAGATCTCAACAGAGCTACCCCAAAGGATGAGTATCCGATGCCGGTGGCAGAAACGTTAATCAATGCAGCGGCTGGTCATAAGATCTTGAGCTTCATGGATGGCAATGCCGGTTACAACCAGATTTTTATGGCTCCAGAAGACATACACAAGGCGCATTGAGTCCTGGTCGGTGGGGTTGTTTGAATATGTAGTCATGACGTTTGATGAAGAATCTGGCGCCGTACCAAAGGGCCATGAATTATATTTTCCATGATCTGATCGGCAAGCTGGTGGAAATTTACATCGATGGCGTGGTGGTCAAGTGCTTCATAAGGACACAGACGATCTGGCAGCGGCTGGACCGAACAAGAAAATTCTGAATGAATCCAAAGAAGTGTGCCTTGAGGTGTGGCGGTCAGTTCTTGGGTTTTTTGGTCCATGAACGCGGAATTGAGATCGGCCTGAAAAGTCAGGAGGCAGTGCAAACAATGAAGCCACCCACCACAAATAAAGAACTGCAGTCTCTCATCGGAAGATCAACTTCGTCAGAAGATTCATCTCTAATCTGTCAGGAAGGATAGAGCCGTTCATGGGACTAGTGAAAATTAAATCGGCGAGGAATTCGGCTGGCGAGAACAACGAGCCTTGACGAGATCAAGAATATCCGACGGCGCCCGATGTTGGTTCCACTCCGGACGAACCGTTCTACATTTACTTGTCGATGGTAACCGTCCATCGCCTCGGTGGTGGTGCAAGTTTATGATGGGCTGGAAGCGAGTCGTATTTTACATAAGCGAAGGATCTTGGACGCAGAGACAAGGTA
Organism: Avena longiglumis; assembly: GCA_030063025.1. NCBI lineage: Eukaryota > Viridiplantae > Streptophyta > Magnoliopsida > Poales > Poaceae > Avena > Avena longiglumis. The sequence continues at coordinate 78,902,046 of CP125973.1, read as the reverse complement.
TCCCGATATCGATAAGTTGTGCCTCGCCTGTTTTTCACCGCACCAAGCTGCGTCATATTTTGCGATCGTGAGATTGTCATCATATGCAAGTCGACGTCATAAAGCACATCTTTGTCGGCTCCTATGTTGAAAGGCCGGGAAAATGGATGTTTGCATTATCGGAGTTTGACATCCGGTATCAACCCGCGAAGCGATTAAGACAGGCATTGGCCGACCTTATCGTGAAAGGATCAACACTAATATAGCGGCTTTGTCTAGGCGGCGTGGGCTATGTTTTTCGACGGATCGGTTTGTGACGATGGGTGCGGCATCGGCATGTTCGTGTCGCCCGGGGCAACATTTTCTTTCTCCATCAGGTTATCGCCCTCGCACCAACAACGCGTCGAGTCTGAGGCGTCGCAAGGAATGGAGTTGCTCATCGGCTGGAAGCGTAAGTGGAAATTTTTGGAGACTCCAAGTTGGTGATTTCTCAACTCACGGAAGAATACAAATGCGAGAGCGAGTCCCTCTACCCATTATGGCTGCACTGCCGCGAGCTGATGGCACAGTTCCGGTACATAAACTTCACCTGGATCCCGCGTTCGCAGAATACCGAGGCAAATAATCTTGCACAAATGGCTTGGGCTACAAGGGCGTAGCGAGAGGAGCCGATGTTCGTGCTGTTCGAAGGCGGCATTGGAGAGCCGATATCTTCAACTACTTGAAGGATTCGGCTCGGGGGGCACCTAAACGGATAAGGTACAAGGCCATGAAGTATGTGCTTATTGGGGATGACATGTTTTACAGGACTCTGGAGGGGTTACTGCTCAAATGCAGGAACAGCCGAGGCCAATCGGCTCCTACACGAGGTACACGAAGGCGCCTGTGGAACTCACCAATCAGCTCACAAGATGAAATGGTTGATCAGGCGATCAAGGTTTTATTGGCCCACCATGCTCGAGGACTGTTTCAAGTACTACAAAGGGTGTCAAGCATGTCAGAAATTTGGGAAAATTCAGATGGTACCCGCGTCAGCGATGAACCCCATCATCAAGCCTTGGCCATTCCGAGGTTGGGGCCTGGATATGATCGGCAAAATCAATCCTCCATCAAGCAAAGGCCACATGTGGATTTTGGCCATCACTGATTATTTCACTAAATGGGTGGAGGCTGTCCCGATGAAATCAGTAAACTCAAAGGATGTTATCAACTTTGTGAAAGAACATGTCATCCATAGATTCGGATTCCCAAACTATCACGACCGATGGAGGCTCGGTCTTCATTTCTCACGAGTTTAGAAAGTTACGTGAGGACACGGGATCAAGCGATCAGATCATCTCCATACTATGCTCAAGCAAATGGGCAAGCTGAAGCATCCAACGAGCCTCATCAAACCGATCAAGAGAAAAGTCGATGAGCACCCTAAGCGTTGGCACGAGGTTTTCGAGGCGTTATGGGCTTATCGCATATCATGCCATGGGCGATAAAACCTCGCCATACCATCTAGTATATGGACAAGAATTACGGATCGAGACGTGTCACTTTTCGAGCGATCTAACGATGAAGAATACGCAACGATGAGTGGCGGTGTTGAGGATTTAACGAGCTCAGCCGTGTTCCTGGAGAAAATCAAAGAGAACAAGGCCAAGGTAGCTCGGCTTATAACAAGAAAGTGAGGCCAAAGGAGTTCCACGTTGGTGATCCGGTATGGGAAGGCTGTGTTGCCATTGGGGACTAAGGATGCAACATATGGTAAATGGTCTCCAAATTGGCACGGGCCGTGAGGTCGATCAAGTTTTAAGAGGAAACACATATATGCTCGAGGAGCCGGGCGTGAAATTCGATGGCGGTCAACGGTCAACATCTCAAGAAATATTTCAAGCATGTGGGATGATGGGCGAAATATGGGGCCGATACATGAAATCGCCAAGTAAAAAGCACGGGAGGCGTTGGACAAAATGGGGCCGATACATAAAATCGGCCAAATAAAAACAAAATATATAGCCGATGCACGGTCATCGACTCTAGAGGTTCACATATGTTACAAACAGGTGCCAGTTTACACATACGAGCTACTGAAGAAATGCTTCGAAGGCGTGGAGGGCGTCAGCACGGACACGATCCACCTCGGCGATCTCGGCTTCGTCGTCTTTGTCCTTGCCCGTCACTAGCTGCTTGTTGAGCCGTATTTCTCGTGATCGGTCTTCATTTGAGCTTTGAGGCTTTCTGCTTCGTCTTGAGAGCGGGCGATGGATTCTTATTTATCACGAATGAGCTGTTTAGTCGCCCGGACCTTCTCTTCAAGATCTTCCAACTCCCTTTTCAAGGATGCGAGCTCGGCGGCACTGACAGAGGTGTCGGTTTGGCATCGAGACGCCTTTTTCTCGTTGAGCTTGGCATCATGCGATATTGGCTTTCGGTGGGAGTTGGGCGCGGAACTGATCCTCTCACGAGCTAACTTCACCTTGGCCCGTAGAAATACAGGGGTTACGATGGCCAAAGCTTCACCGCAATGCTCTTGGAGTTGGTCTTTTATTTCAGGGGCGCTCTTCACCTCCTCGAACCCTCGATCAGCTCTTCGATTCGGGAGGACAGCGAGGCTTTGAGACTGGAATTGAGGTGGAACAACCTGGCTCGTGGTTCATCGGCGAAGCGGAGGAGTTGGTTCGATGGATTCGTCGAACTGACAAACCTGAAATATCACAACTCGGCAGCGAAGCGTCGATGCATCCAAACGTAAGGATGAGCGAAAGAACCTAAACGTACCTCTCCTAAGATCGAGGGATAGCCGATGAGGAGACCATCGGCTTGTGTGGTCCTTTGGAGGCTTGGCGCAGTGGTAGCCGTTTCATCTGCACCTTCGGGGATTCCCAGATCCGGCGTCGGCACTGCCCCGGCTTTCCCACTGAAAACGTCAGTCGTCTGCATGAAAGGTGTTCTTAGACGATGTAAATAATGATAAATCGGCAGACAAAAGGAAACAAGTAGTAAGAGTATGAAGGGTGGTGATTTTGAAACCTCTGGCTCGGAAGAAGCTTGTAGTCCTGCGAGCTCTCTTAGGACCCTTGATTGGCCCCGCCTCGGGTGCTCGGCGGCAGTTGGAGCCGACCTTTCCCGGAAGCCGATGGTGGTGAATCTGGCTGGTTCGGTGTGATGGTCCTCTCGAATCCGTTGGGCCTAGTTCTCCTCGATTGGTCTAGGTATCCTCACTGGAGGTGTCTTCGGAAGCTTTGTAAAGAGGAGAACCGATGCGCGAGCATGTCGCAGAATGGAAGAATGACAAGGATCGACCAAGGCCTGAATTAGCTTACATGCAGCTGTCGGAGAAGGGCTCCGCCTCAAAGTCTTCTGGCAGCTACCTTCCTCACCATCGCTCGGTTTTAGTCGGAACTCGAGGGCAAATGACTTAGGAGTTCTTGGTTTCTTGGAAGCCGATTGTGGTGTTATCGGCTGTTACGCATTATGACCTTTTTCGGAGGTGGCGAGTTTTGCGAGAAAAGAACCACGGAGGCTGGGAAGAACTCGAAGGGGAGCCATCACTGCGTGGCTCAGGGCCATCTTGTTGCTGTAAAGAGAAAGAATGGATTAATAAAAGGATCAATTGCAAGCTGCATCAAGAAAAGGTGCAAGTAGTGGTACCTGTTCCACGGGGATGTCATAGTCAGCATCGAGCTGTTTCAGCAACGGTCCCAGAGCTCTCCTGAAGGCGTGAGTCTTCCACATCGACCACCAGTCTTCAAAGCCATCGGTTGATGAGGCAAAGGTGAGGTCGTTGGGAATTGGGATGGTCAGAGCATAAAAGAAGGAATAACACCTTTGGCTGGTGAGAGGATCGGGCGGTCGGCTCTCTCAAGTAAGGTGATGGAGAAAGTAGGGAGCTACTTGTCCAAGGCGAATTGGCGAGCCACTCACGATGGCTGGTAGAATTCATACCAGGTTTGATTATTACATTGGACGACTCATGCCAACCGGAAGGAAACAGGGGCGAATCACGGTGGAAAAGAGCTGCCGAGTGCTAGTGTCATCGAAATTGTCCACTGAAGGAGAGTGGATTTTCAAAGTGTTCCGATTCCTCCATGTAAGGAAGAAGGTCGGGTTGTCCAGGCCTTGGAAGAAAGTCTTGAACCACTTGGATGCCTCGAGGGTCGGGTTCTTGCTGGCAATCGATACAAAAGCTTGCCATAGTTGGTGCATCGGATCTGCTTCCCTTTACATCCGGAAAGGTGCATTTCGCCAAAAGGGGAAGTTTGGGATGTGATTTTGGAAATCTGGTGAGCCCATAGCTGAATAAACCACCAAGGACCACTGTTTTGACTTCTATGCGGAGCGACATGCGGACATCAACCGGAGGTATCAATAGACTTCTCCAAGAAACAGTTTGCGAGGCCAACTTGAGTACCTTTGGCCGGTTCGGGCTAAGGAGAGATAGTTTTGGTTGGAGCAAGGGAAGGCCACAGAATATGAAGTGCTCCGGCCGAAGTTGAGAAAGGTGTATGTTCTTTCTCCAGCAGAAGGCCCTTTGTTTTCATATGGCGTTGGAGGTAGGCACCCGATTGCGATCTGTTTTAGAAGACATTGTAAGGGACTTTGGTCGGTTTAAAAGCGGAGGGGGTGATGTAACATCCGCACAGTGATCATCACCACGTCTAACAAGGTTGGTGACATAGGGCCATGACCAAACATAAAACAGTTTAGGCGTCGGACGAAGTAGCCGATGGTTTTGAAGGTTCTCATGTTTCTCAAAGGAGATGTTGATAAATGCAAGGCATCGGCTATTCTGTGGTTTCCCATTGGGATTGGTAAGCTCTAGCTACTCTGAACCAAGAGACCCAGTGTTCAGGGATTAGGCCAGGCTCGCAGCAATCGGCCCAAGAGTTCAGATCTAGGTCTTGGCTTGAAGGGGATTCTGTTTGCCAAGAAATCGGATGGGCAGGATTAGAATCAGACGGGGCCAAGACAGAGGGAATTTGGGAGAGAAGGATGCGGCGAGATGTGAAACCTAGAAAGTTTAATGGTGGAATAAAGGCATTAATTCGGTGTTCATTGTTAAATTCTAACATCGTTCAGATTGCGAGGAGTAGGCGTACCCGGACGGAGACCTCTGGATTGGTGTTGACGATTCGCCATCTAGTTTACCGCGAAGATGGATCTATGCATTGAGGATTGAGGGTTCTTGTTGCTGTGAGCTCGATCTGGTCGGTGGGCAATTGGAGATCTGGTCGCCTTTTTGAAGAAGGTCGCAGTTACCGTTTGAAACTAAGTGGCGTTTAGATTTGCCTAAGTATGCGACCAAGTTTTGACCTGTCAACATTTTTTGGGAAAGCCGATGCGTGGTCATCGGCTCTTTGCGATTGACTTGTTTGGTATGAGTGCGGTATGATGAAAGCCGATACGTGTTATCGGCTCGGGCATCGACCTATTTTGGTTATCGGCAAAATTGGGCGACAAAAGCAATCTTCGAAATGGATTTTCATTCATTCAAAAGCTGATTGCTTACAAAAGGCTGATTGATTACAAAGGGAGCTTATTGCTACTACTACTACTGGTTCCTAATCTAGGCGAGGTAAATCGCTGTCGTCGCCGCCGTCTTGTTCATTGGCTCGGCCACTGCTCGGCGTCGTCTTCACTGCCGCTTCTTTGAAGAAGCCCGGGGCCTCTTCGTCTCGCCGTCGTGCCGGTGTCCTCATGGACCCGGCGGAAGTACTTCACCGGCTGGTACTCTCGGAGGAGGTGTCCTCCTCTTCCTCTTCATCGGAGGAGTCGGCAAATCCTGGACATGGCGTCGTCGGTCTTTGCCTCCAGTCCTCCATCGGCAAGGAATCGCAGTTGTTGTCCTCACCATCGGTCAAGGACGTCGTCCTCCGACCAAGCGGTGAAGTCCCAATCCTCTCGTCCCACCATTGTGGGGCGAGAGTATCTCGCCGTTGGCGGGTGCTCTGGCGTCGGCTCTCGCCGCTCATTGAGTTGGAGGCTTGGGAGGACAGCGGAGGAAGCAGAGGAGGCCATGGCGGAGAAAGAGGGTTTTCAAGGAGGAAGAAGGGTTTTTAGCTCTTGAGGAAGATGGGGATGCGAACTGCTTAGATGGATTTAAATAAGGGGAATAGTATGAAGCGGTTCAATGCCATAGCGGTTTCCCGAATGTGCTGCCAAAATCACAAATCATGCCTTCTGCGAAGGAGTTGAGAAGATGTGGCATCATGATGAAGGGGTAGCGTGGCGATCCTGCTCGCAACGCATCATCAACGCAACCCGATACAAAAAAAGGGGGGAGAAGGAAAAAAACAGAGTGGTTTTGGAATTATTATTGCCAAAACCAGGGGGGCATGTGTTATCGCCATATTTTGGCCAAAGACGGAGATGGGCCGTGATCAAGATGGGCTTGGAAGATACGTATATTCAACGTGTTGTTGAATCGGCCTTGTGCGTGGATTTGGGCTAAATTGCCCGTGTATCTTGTATCATAGTAGGTTTCGTTTCAGTTTAGGTTCCGTTTCAGTTTAGGTAAAGATAGAGTTGTAGAGTTATTCCAAAGATAGAAAGTCTCCGGACTATAAATATGTACCTAGGGTTATCAAGAAAAGGAGGACAATCACATTCACAACAAACACAATCTCGGCGCATCGCCACCCCTTGTTTTTAGGGTTTCTTTCGGGTAAGTGTCATGCTGCCTAGATCGCATCTAGGCAGTATTTTTAACTTATGCGTTATTTGGTGTTACTCGTACTGAAGCCTTGTTGATGGCGAGTAACACTACTATCATAGATTTATTGAGGCTAGCATCGGTGCTCTTCGTTATAATTGTTTAAGTTATGCTACCTCTAGTTACCTCGCTACCTTTGCACCTTTTCCCAAGTGCAAGGGTAGCATCTTGCTTGATCTTTATTTAGCTGATTCGATCTGTTATGGTTATGCCTTGTTCGCCAAGGTTTAGTTTGATATCTAGTCGGGCCTTGCAAACGGGTTGAGCGATCGGTGAAATACGTAAGGACGTGGTTTGCTAGTTCTAGAGTTGTTCCGGTAATTGACTTTACGTCGGTTGTTAGGCCTCTTCTAGGATTAGTTTTCTATCATCTTTTGTATCTACCAGGCTCAATTACGTGTAGGACGTTCCAGTTACGTAGTGAAAACGTTAAACTGTCGTAGATCGATTTAACTTGTAATGATAAAGCAAAACCCCATGTTATCGTAAATCTAATGCAGAACCATGGGATAATCGGCTCTAGGAGCCGATTCACGTGGAAACACAGGAGCCGTCCACGGCTCGATTTTATGTATACTTGTTTACCATGCAGAAATCAATCAGCAATCCTTCACCTTCGACCCGGTATAGGTCGTGGCACGCCCTCGAACCAAGCCGGGCGTGTGCGGAGTTTTGCGAACCCGTTGCCGAGGGACCAGGGCCCACCAGCAGTTCTGGGAGCCTCCCGGCTCTTCGTTTTGCTCGTCGCTGCTCGCCGGTGAGTTTTGGCAGGCAACACAGGTTCACCTCGGCGCGCACGAGCTGCAAGAACCGCTTTAGAACTCACGGGCTTGGCCTCGGGGAAATGATCTGTGCAAAGCATGAACGTGTCAAAGAGTAGCAGGGACAAAAAAGAAAAAGATAATTCGGCCATGCCAAGTAGCTTACGATGAATGTAGCTCATCATTATCTGAAGATCTTTGGCCCAATCAGCCTTACTTTTCTCAAAACAAGCAATTTCCTCGCTCAAACCCCGGGTTTTAAGTTCGGCAGCTTCAAGGAGTTCTTTATTCTTCTGCAGATCCAAAGTCAGCCGATTCTTTTCCTCGGAAAATTCTTGGTCGACCTTTTCTAGTTCGGATTTCTGAGAGAGCTTGAGGGTATCCACCTCGGATCGCAGGCGAGCTATCTCATCATCTTTTTCTTGAAGTTGCGCCGAATGAACTGCGTTTTGTTCTAAAAAATGCAGCATCACGTCAGGCATGGGCATGCAATCTTGATGTGACACTGCAAAGTCTTGCAGCTCGGCTTTACCACAACCAAACGCAACAAGGAAGCTTAGCATATAAATTAAAAGGGAGAAGGAGTAAAATAGAAAGGAAACTAACCTTCCAGGTTCTTGATCTTCTTCTCAAGGCAAATATTGAGGTTATTAATGTTACCTATTTAACAAGAAGTAAGCCGGCATTTCGTAGACAAATACATGAGAACGTTGGGAATAAGGAAAAGAAACTATAGACATACCAGCCTTCTTCGCCACGGGAAGAACTTTCTCGTACTTCTCTTCCAGCTTGCGATGCGAAAAAATCAACCTCTGGAACTCGGCAGTCCGCTGGTCATGTGCAACCTGAGCAACAAGGCAAAATGATAAAAGCAGCGATAGACTAAACCAGATCCGAATCAAGCAAAGCTTGATTCGGCTCTAGGCTGGATATTCAAAGTTAAATTAGATCCGAATCAAGCAAAGCTTAATTCGCTCTAGGTGGCTGGATATTCAAAGTTAAAGCAGATCCGAGTTAGGCAGGACTTAACTCAGATCTAGGTGGCTGGATATTCAAAGCTAAATTAGATCCGAATCAAGCAAAGCTTAATTCGGCTCTAGGTGGCTGGATATTCAAAGCTAAACCAGATCCGAGTCAAGCAGGACTTAACTCGGATCTAGGTGGCTGGATATTCAAAGCTAAATTAGATCCGAATCAAGCAAAGCTTAATTCGGCTCTAGGTGGCTGGATATTCAAAGCTAAACCAGAGCCGAGTCAAGCAGGACTTAACTCTAGGTGGCTGGATATTCAAAGATAAACCAGATCCGAGTCAAGCAGGACTTAACTCGGCTCTAGGTGGCTGGATATTCAAAGCTAAATTAGATCCGAATCAAGCATAGCTTAATTCGGCTCTAGGTGGCTGGATATTCAAAGCTAAACCAGATCCGAGTCAAGCAGGACTTAACTCGGATCTAGGTGGCTGGATATTCAAAGCTAAACCAAGTCCGAATCACACGCAACTAAACTCGGATCTAAATGGCCGGATTAACGAACCTTAGAAATAAATTTAAGTCAAACTTCCAAGTATACAACAAGTTATTTCCTTGCAAGTTTCGGGGACTAGAGCATATGGTAACATCTGAGGAACAATTTAAGACTCAGAGAAACAATAATTACCTCATTCATCTTGTTGGTATCAACGATGAACTGGGCAGCATGGTCAAAACGGCCGCTGATATCGAGTCGAAAAGAAGGGCTGGTTCGTTGGATTACCCTCAAACGATCAAGAAAGATTCCAGTTATTGGCGTACTCAACCAGCGCTCCAAGGCTGTTCCCACTAGCTGTCCGAGTTAAAACTTTACCTCGGGCAGGCGGTCCGACCACGGCAGTCGCAGGGCTCTTATGAAGAGCAAGCTGGCTGCCGGCGGCCGAGGTAACGGGGACTTTGGTAGGCACAGCTCCCTTAGGCAGCATGTCAGCAATACTCGGCTGATAAGAGCCGGCAAGACCTTTCTGAGAAGAAGAAGTCTTGACGGCAATAGCTTTTTTCGCCTTAGAAGAGGCATCAACAGGAAGTGACGCCTCGGAAGTAGGGACGGAGTCCTTAGGAGCAGCGGAGGATAAGGTTGCAGAGGGCGCCGTGATAACGACCTTCTCGGCCGAGGTCGGATTGGCCGTAGAAATTGCCGGAGTAGATGGAAGCCCAGTAGCAGCGCTGGGGCCCATAGAAGGGGCGGCGGGCTCGACGAAAACTTCGGAGGGCCGGTTCGAATCCAGGTCAGTGGAAGGGGTCTCAGGGACATCGCGATGAACAGGCGATGTATTCGGAGCTGGAGGAGAAGCAGGACGAATAGGACTAGGAATCCTGGTATCATCAGCAGGAGGAGGAGATGGCGGCCGAATCGGGCGACTAGTCATACTAGGACCGCCGGGTTTAACAGAAAGAGGAGCACTGCAGAGGTAAGAAAGAAGAATCGTCAATATGAGAAACAGAAAGAGAGAAACAAGAAATATAAGCGAAAGGGATTTACTCGGCGACCCCAGGCATAGTCTTGCGCCTGGGAGGGTTCGGAGCGGATTTCTTCACTCGTTTCTTAGGAACCGCCTCCGAGGCACTAGCAGGAGCCCCGCGTTTCCCCGAGGTAACAGGAGGTCAGGAAGCAATAGGCTCGGCGTCGTGAACCTGACCGGACGGATTAGCTGGGAAAGTAGAAGCCGGAAATGCATAAGAAATAGGCATGGCGGCAACTACCTCAAGAATTTGGACCTCGTCCGAATCACCTTCCTCCTCGTGCGCTGAAGTCTTGCCGCGAGCTCGAGCCGGGGCAGGATCCGACTTAGGGACGAATTCCTCGGAGTCCGGCTCACCAGTATCCGGGGTACTCCTGTCCGCGGGCCAAGGGAGGCTGAACTTGGCGTCCTCGTTTTTGCTCTGCGAACCTCTGTAAGACGAGGAAAGAGAATCGATAAAGCAATTTCTAAAAACAGTGGAATAACAGAGCAATGTTGATTAAGCTCACCTCGGGGCGGATGATCGCGGTGAATGGTTTTAATCCCAAGACCAATCCTCGTGCATCTCGGTCTTGAAGATAGCTGGACGCTTATAAATAAGGTAGTTATCCAGCTCCACGGTCAAGACTCGATTAGGGTCAAGGGACCACTCATGTCGCACAGCTTGTGGGTCCGCTCGAAGGGCAGATCCGCTACTAATGAAAGTTGCCATCGGTCTTACCGCATAACCCGGCCCGGATAAACTCTTTAAGCCGAATCTCGAAGGCCTCGGCCAAGGCGTGAGTTTTCCTCGGATTATAGAGCCAGTTCACTTTAGAAGGTGGGCCAATTGAGAATGGAGGAGCCGGATCTTGTCTTCCGCCCCTCTGTTCTTAACGTAGAAGAATGATTTGTGCCACTTCTTGCACGACTCCAACCCGGTGACACGAGGGAACACGGATTTCCTCGAGGTGTGATACGCCGCCACATTGGGTGAGCAACTTCCGGAAGGGTGCGAGATTTGTCGGGGACAACGTTGGAGCGGATCCGGAAGAACTTCGACGGACATTCACCGGCCACGGGCGAAGTATCCCTCGAAGCGGAGATGAAAGCAGAAAGAGAAGCTATGGCGTTCGCAGGAAGATGATGCGGCTGAAGGCCGAAGTAATCGAGGAATTCTCTGGCGAAATCACTAAGAGGGAGACCGAAGCCGCGGGCGAAGTGAGACATGAAAACCACATATTCGCCCTCTCTGATATCTGGAGAGGATTCGCTGCCGGGTAAACGGCAAGAAACCTCGGCGGGAATTCGTCGAGTCCGGATGAGCCATTCAATCTCACGGCGTGTGACTGAAGAACGCTGCCACGAGCCTCGCTCGGGCCCGGAGCCAGCGTCGTCGTCCTCAACAAGAGCGTCGCTAAACGAACTAGACATATGTGCGCCGGAAAGATCGCCGGAGGAAAGACTGGCGGCGAAGGGGAGTTTAGAGCTGCAAGGCCCCGTCGAACTTTGCACGAAAACAATGGCGAAGAAACAGGAACCGCCCGAAACCGAAATCGGCAGATGAATCTAGGGAAAGATCAGGGCAAGACGAGAGAGGACTCACCGGCGAAAAGCAGCGGAGCCGGCAAGAAAAGCAAAACGGCTGGCGGAACCTTCGCCGCGGAGGCTCTGGCTGGCGGCAGCTGAATCGCAAGAGAACGCGCCGGCGAAAGGAAGGAGGAGAACGGAGGCGAGCGATAAGGGGAAAAGTAAATCCCACGAACGCAGTTCCCCTCTTTATAATCGAGCCATGAACAGGGAGGTGGGATCGTGGGTGTGGCAATTGTCCGTGTAGATCGTGGGTGCAGCACGAGCATCACGACGGTGAGCCACACCAACGACCACACGAAGAAAGATCGTTACAATCCCCAAGGGGAACAAAGACCGAGGCATCACAGCGATGGCGCAGCAGGTACAAAGTTCACTGTAGCTTGTCAGTAAGCACTGTAGAGGGACCTAAAAACTAGAAAAACAATGATGGGGATGACACGTAGGACATGGCGTACGAGGGAAGGAACGAGGAAACTTGGACGAGGACATAACTCAAAACAAGAATAAAGAATATAATGAAGGCGATATGACCCGCCAAAGCTATCGATCGGGCCACACCAGCGGGGACTAATGTCGGGGTTGACCTCGGGTAGGTCGAGACGGGGACAGAGGTACAATCCCGTCTAGTTTCGATTCTGGTCCAAGTCGGCGAATCATGGATATGTCGGCCGATGAACGGAGGCAAGAAGCCCGTATATGTATCAAGTAGTTACCGGCCGAGTTACTAAGAGGATCGGCCGGGTTAGTCCAAGTGATCTTGATGCGGTGAAGAACGAGCAGTAACACAAGGTAAGGCCGAGTGATCTGAAGCTTGCAGGAGAAGGAGAAGCCCAAGGTCAAACTATAGCTGCAGGCTAGAAGGAATCAGCCGGAGCCAAGCACAAGAGACAAGGATGCCTGGCCGGAGGGGCGAAGGAGGTCACGGAGGTGACAGTCCTGGAGCCCGAGGCACGTGAGGAGGGCCTGGAGCTTTGCCGTCATTAGAAGGGCGACAGGGAAAGGAGGCCGCCGAACTACTAATTTGGGACAAGCATATTCCACGAATATGCTTGCCTCGTCAGCCCTAAGGGCACCCAAGGCACTCCTTTATAAGGGGAGGCTTGGACCCTGAGGAAGGGATCAACTCTTTGAGCACCGTTAGGCTGGGGAGATTCATCTTGTCCCCCTGTATACAGCTCAAGGAGCATTTGTAACCCATCAAGAGAGAAATAAAGATCATAACTTTGGCAGCTTGAGTGTAGACACAGTTGCATCTTCCCTCCCCAGATCCCACTAGCATCCATTGGCCCCATACTTTAGCCTACCCATGGCATCTGCCGTGCCACCACCACGACAATTACGGAAGTGGTCAAATAAGGAATGGAAAAAAATTTCAATATCAAATAAGGAATCATATTGAGAAGTAGTGTCAAATAAGAAATTTTCTCCTCAATATGAGCGTTTATTTATATATTCATTCGTACATCAATAAAATGAAAGGCGGTGAAGGTAATCCTAATCGACTATGCCACTTGCACTACCGTTGTCACCGTCTTCGTCATCGACGTTGTCCGCCACATCGACGCCCTCCTCCTCCTCCGTGTTAGAATCGAGGTTGACAATCCCCGCGGTCTCTGCCCTCCTCATGAATTCTGCACGTCACACCGCGTCGGCCTGACGGTGCGCCGCATCGATAGCGGTGTAGATCGTACGTCCGGACACTGGCCATAAGTGATGTCTCCCTTCTTGGTTGCACAGATCCGAGTCGAGCTATCGTCGGTGAGCTCGACACAGCGCAAGCTCTGCCACCCGCTCCATCTTGAACCGCTTCGGCTAGTACACACTCGTGGATGAGTACCGGGCCATTTCCCTCTTCATCTATGGAAGCTCGCGGCGGCGCTCTTCGATCTGCATCGCCAATTCAGTGCCACACAAGGGTGTCGCCACCGGCACACCGGCAAAGTTGAGCTCGAAACTAGCCAGAAGCGTCGCATGCGGCGGCGCGACGATGTTTTAGTGGGCGAATATCACAGCCTCGTAGAAATTGAGACTAGACCTATCCATGGCAGTGGTGGGAGGGGGAGGGAGGGAGGGGTGCCTAGATAGGAGAGCTACCAGAGAGACGCTCGAGAGGAATGCCACCTTGAAGGGCAGTAGAAGACTAATTAATGAGGTAAGTCGACGTAGCGACAGCCTTAGCCTAGAAATGCAACGGAAGAGAGGAAGCAATCATGATAGCACGGGTAGTTTCAAGAATATGACGATGCGTACGCTCGACGACACCATTTTGAGCATGGGCACCGGGACACGAGAACTGAGCGAGGGTGCCCTGCTCAGCAAGGACACCACGCAGGTGATGGGATATATACTCTCCTGCAGAATCAGCACGAAACACACGAATAGGCGTGGAATACTGAGTACGAACCATGGCCGCAAAGTGCTGATAAATAGAGAGCACCTCACTGCGAGAGCGTATAAAAAACAACCAGCTATACCATGAAAAATCATCAATGAATAAAATATAGTATCGATGGCCCCCTTTGGCAGCAAAGGGAGCCGGTCCCCAAACATCTGAATAAACTAAATCAAAAGGTCGCTGAGATACAGACACACTAGTAGGATAGGGAAGCTGAATCTGTTTGCCTAACCTACAACCCTGACACGAATGTAAAGACATATCTCCTGAGACAGACCCAGAAGACCACGATTTAACTAAGGATTTATAAACGGAGCCACAAAGGTGACCCGGCGATGATACATCTGAAAAGAGCCGGATGTGAAGCAACAACATGAAGAACTAGCAGATGAAGTGTCAGTGGATGAAACGCGAAGCCAGTCTAACTCCCATAGCCCCGGAGACTCAAGGCTACGAGGACCAGCTCCAACCAGGGCCTGGGTATGGTGGTCCTGAACCGCACAAGAATCAGCGTCAAGAATGACATGACAACCAGAATCAGTAAGCTGACTAGCAGAAAAAAGGTTCATCTTAAGACTAGGAACATGAGAAACGTCAGGAACAGAGAAAGATGAAGTAGAAAGGGTGCCTTGACTGGAAACAGGAAGAGAGGTACCATCAGCCGTGATAACACGGACAGGAGAAATAAGAGAGCGAAGAGCAGAAAGAATAGAAGACGTAGAAGTCATATAAAAAGAAGCTCCAGAATCCAGATACCACGGGGATGACGTGACTGTATGTAGAAGATGGTGGTCGCGGTGCCGAAAGAGCTAGCGCAGAACCACCGGATTCGATGAGGAAGAGCACATGGCGAAAGCGGACCACAAAGAATGTCCTGACGGTGCAACAAAGATAAGATCTGAAGAACCAGCACGCCTCACGAGCATGAATGCTGGCGGCGTAAGTTGGGATCCCTCCTCCAGCAGCTAGTCATCGTGTCCAGGCTTGCCACAGTAGGCGCAGGGAGGACGAGGAGGTGCTGTCATACCACGAGGCTGCTGAGGCTGACTCTGGCCCTGTACCGGAGGAGTAGAGAGTGTCGGTGGTACTGGAGACCACAACAAAGACGACGACACAAGAGGACAATGAGCAGCAAGTACGGAGGTAACCTCAAGAAGACCAGCACCACGAAGACGAGTCTCCTCAGCACGAAGCTTAGATAGTACCTCAGAGAGCGGAACACGACCATGGGCAAGCAGCTAGGCACGGCGCAGCTCAAACTCCTTACGGAGCCACGAAAAGAACTCAAATACGCATTGAAACTCCAGATCCGCGCGCATAGTCAGACAGCAGGGACAGGTGGCACACACAGCTGTACGAAGAGAATCAAACTGACGCCAAATAGCAGCACTCTGAGTATAGAACTCATCAATAGTAGAATCACCATGCTGAAGAGCATGCTCCTGGCGAACCACAGACAGGTAAACAGCATCCCCAGACGGCCGATAGCGCTGACGAAGAAAATCCCACTAAGCAGCAGCAGTGGGAAGACTCATAAACTCAGCAGCATACTGAGGCAGAACACTGGAAGTGAGAACAACAACAGCACGAGCATCCTCATCTATCCAGTGAGTGTAGTCAATCATATCCTGAGGAGCATCGGGGGCAAGGGCAATAGGCGTAGGAGGCGTGAGCAGACGGAGACCTCTTGACAAAGCACCCCAAAGACAAAGACCCGCGCATGTGGGCCTTACATAAAGGCAGCGAAATCAAGATAATTCACGCCATCAAAATCATCGGGCAAGGAATGTAAGATAGCACGAGAAAGACATTTTTGGATGAGAATCGATTAGATCAGATCGATCGGATCTGACACGCAACAACGGCGGGCGGAATCGGTCGACGGCCGGGCGGGGGCGATGCAGCGGGCGGCGGCGGAGAGCCGACGGCGAATGACACAAGCTGGCGGGCGTAGCTGGGCGGATTGACCAGCGGCACGGCGTCGGCGGACGGGCGAGACAGTCGGTCGGGCGGCGGCGGAACAGTCGGGTGGCGGCCGGGCGGAACTGACGGCGGTGAAGGACTGAAGGACGGGCAAGCTCTACCGGGCGAGGAGAGGCAGCGGCGGCGAGCGGAAGGCGAGGCGGAAGTGGGAGGAGAGGAGCTACCTTACAGCTCTGACACCATGTTAGGGTAATAGACTTGTTGTATTACCAGGGGGACAAAGGCCACAGTATATAGTATATGTACATGTGCAAATATGCAGAAAACCCCTAACACATGGGAAAACTACAATATACAAATATATACTCTAACAAGTATTACTACAAGGAGCAAAATAATGAATTTAATGTTATTAGATTAAGATTCTCCAATAAAAGGTTGTATCAACAGTAATAATAACTAATACATACTCATAATGAGTTGGAAAGTAATAAAAATGTTTAGTATAAATATGTAAACATGTTTAAATTGAGGTGATTTTACCATCTTTGTAGTTTTTGTTAACGTTGAAAAAATACAGTTTAGCAAAATATGCCAAACTAAGATTTCAATATCTATCTATCTATCTATCTATCTATCTATCTATCTATCTATCTATCTACTTACTAATTTAAGTAGAGGTAGGTTCGTCCTATGCTGATTTCCGTCCGCTTTTTTTGGGTCCGTTTTACCCCTGACTTTTTGACAATATTGCGAGGGCTGCCACCGCCAACGAAAAAAAGGTCCGTACGTATCTCCTTCCACGCCTCCATCTTGCTCTGAATCATCCATCCGCACCCGTGTGGCATCCCGCAAAACCACTACTAGAAAATCGCGTTGAATTTGTGCATTGCATCGTCATCATCATGCATTGTTTGCCAAAACTATGTTTGCAAAACCCGTCTTTGTTTTCCAAACGCCCCATTCTTATTCAAACGCCGAAAACCGGGTCCCCGGAATATTTTGTTTTGGCCGCTGTTGGTTTGCACACGGCCGTTTAGAATAAATAAAAAAATTTAAATTATTTTAATAGGGGCAGTCGAACGGGCCGATTGACCCGAACGACCGCCCCAGAAATAAAACGGTCCACTCTGCCTGTCCTTCTAATCCTAAACCTACCAATATTTCTACCCACCACACCCCTCCACCTCACCCTGGCTAATCCCTGAGCGACACCTCAGCAAACCCTTCCCCATCCACCAATCCCACCATGCCACGTGGCCCTCTCACCCCACCCCCTCTCTCTCCCTCTCTTTCTCTCAACCCCCCCAGCCCACCTACCCCATCGGCCGGCCCCAAAACCTGCACAGCCGCTGCCAGCGCCTCCGCGTCCCCTTACGCCACGGCGCTGGGACCCACCCGTCATTCCCCACTCCCCTACCACCGCCCCAGGCCACCAGTTCCACCCCACGCGCGACCGCTTGCCCCTTCTTCCTCAGCTCCTCGCCTTGAGTAGCACCGGCGCACCGCCCGCCGCCGCTTACTTGTCCGCTCCGCTCATCCTTGACGCGGCCGACCGCCAGCCCACTTGTGGCCGCGCCCGCGGCCGCCCCAGCCCCCGCCACTTGAGCCGCGTGCTCTCGCCCGCGCCGCCCGCTCTGCCGCCCGCCACGCGCCTCCCTTCGCCGTACCTCCTGCCCGGCCTCGCTGCGCTCCAGCCTCCAGCAGCGTCCGCCCTCCGTCGCCTCGGCCTCCAGCGCCCGCCCGCGTTCGCCGCCCTCGTCGCCACAGCTCTGCGATCGCCGCCCGCCGACGCTCTCCCGGGACCGCGCCGGCGACCCCCGTCTCCGCGTGCTCCCAGCAGCCCCGGCGTCTGCCGCGCCCCCATGCATCTTCCCCAGCCCCTGCCTCGCCGTCCGCGCCGCCCTTCCGAGCTCGCCATCCGCCGAGCCGCGCGCCGCGGCCTCTGCTCATCGTTCCTCTTCGGGTCGTGGGCCCCAGCCTGCCAAGCTCTGTTCAGCACCAGGAAGTTTACATCCCCGCGCGAGACATGTGTGTTTGTATGTGTGTCCCTGTGAACACCTCAACCATCACCATCTTTCAGCGGAGCCGTTGGCCGAGACCCGAAACCGAAGCGCCAAGACCCTCGGAGCACCAAGATCGCCTCATGGACGCGTCACGGTTTTGAAGGAACGCTCGGAACGCCAAGGTCGCCCCGAAACCACCACGAGGATGTGAAACGCCAAGGCCCGAACCCGATGACGCCGGTCTCACAAGATCTACATCACGGATGCGGAGAAACCCTCGGAAGCGTAATCACGCCTCGGACGTCAACACCGAACCGAAAAGGACGCATAAGTTTCACCCGGACACCGAGTCCGCCGAGAACCCCTGCGACAAAGCTTCACCGAAGCCTCGACCGTCGACATGACCGAAGACCGCGTAGCGACGAGAACGCCCGACGAAGAACCCGACGCCCGCTGGCGACCTAAGTTCTGCCCCGGACATCGAGACCCGATCGACAAGATCTGCCGTGTGAGAAGCGTTTCCGCGAACCCCGAACCCCGGACCGTGAACCACGGACCTGCCGAACCCCGAACCCGGACCAAGATCGTGAACCTCAATGTGTGACCCCTTCGAAACCCTATCTTATAGCATAATAACAACTTGTCGCATAATAATTGTTCATGCATGCATCTTATCATGTGGTTTGGGGCCTTATGCCGATTCACCTAATAATTAAATATGGGGCCCATATCGGGCAAATCTAGTCTCATATCGGCCTCATTTAAACTTGCATGTGAACCAGTTCTATCTTTTGTCTTGATAATGCAACATTTAAATTGCGGGTAGTTAAACAACCGGAACCAGCGGATAATTGCCGGAACCCGGTTCGCTTAATCTTGACCTAATTGCATTGCACCTTTGCCATGCCATCCATCATACATGCATCATGCCGATCTTACGCGTGTATTAAATATTGCATCCGTGTTATTCTAGTGATTTGCTTCTTGCGGATAAGGCCGTTGAGTTGATGTGAGCTTCGAACTTGGGAAAACCTTCGACAATGTTTTCAGGCGAGCATCTCCCCCTTTCTACCTATCTTACTTTTATAGTCTTTATTCCCTCCTGTTGATCTATTGCTACCTGTGTTGCGATGCTTTAGTTTCCGTACCTGTGATATCCCTTGCAGCCCTATATTTGCCTTGGACACACCCTACTACCTGTTGTTTGGTAGTTAGTTGGACTTGCGCGTCGTAGTTGCTTGCTCAAGTCTTGATGTGTGTCGTCATATGCCACAGTGATGATGTATTGCCGCATGTTGTTGTTGGAGATGATTCTAGTTTTACTTATCGTCACTTTAAATTTCTGTTTAACAACTAAAATTGATAAGCAGAGGCATCGGTGGGTGATAGATAATATTTGGTTTCGAGCGCCCACTTGTGTCCCGTAAGACCCCGAGTACTTGATACTGTTCCTTGATTTTGCGCTATCCACATCCGGGAGGTATATGGGACCCCCGAGCGAGCTTGATTCATTCTTATTTCTTGGGGCCACAAACTAGTTTGAGGTTTTATTTACGATCTGTACTTATGCCATGTTCTTGCTTTATTTTACGATTGTGCGAGGGCACCTTATCTTTATTTAGGTATTGTGACCCGTTTACGTGTAGCGACAAGCCCAGCCACACTTCGGGTTCCCGATCGTTTCGCCCCACAAACCTTGAGGCCGTCTCGAGTCGGCTAGCTTGCTATGGATTCTACTTAAGGGTGGCCTGAAATATTTGAATCCTGTGATTGTTCGATCGTGAAAGCCTCGTTGGGTTTTGATTTGGTTTTTCCGAGGTTGATCGGCGTGTGTTGCTATTGGTGCACCCGGCGGTTAAAACTTTCGAAAGCCGTGTCCGGATATGGACGACTTGGAGCCTGAGATCTCGATCATAGACAAGCATAACTAAAGTTTATTGCTATTAATTTGACTTATAATGACTAGTAATCAGCTTCACTATAACGGAATGGCTAATTAATACCGCCCACAATTGCTTGTTTGGTTGTCGCGACAAAGGAATCGACTAGTAAGTATTGCAACTACAACTAATTGGCTGAATAAAAGTACCAACTGCTGGGTTTTATGGGATATCTCATGCTATTCATATCGATTAGTAATTGATGCAACGATAACGGAATGGTTAATTAAAAGTGCCTACTTACTTTATCGGGGCGATTATCTATACCGACTAGTAAAGTGCCGCAACTATAGCGAATAAATAAAGCGCCAACGTGTGAGTTCCTCGGTTGACTTCCTCGTTTGGTCTCGAGGGAAACACCAGGATGGGTTTGTTTGGTGCTAGTCTCGGTTGGATCCGGATAGGTCTTTCTTACCCCTCTCGATAACGTCAGGTTGTATCGAGTCTCAGAGATTGTTTAGTGCATCTTTGCCGCCGCCCGTCCACCATACCTTTGTGGCGAGGACGCCGAATTCTAGCCTCGGTGTCTTGGCCTCAAGATCTTGGCCTCCTTCTTTGTTTTTCCTTCGCCCTTTGTCGGCACCCCTTTTGTTAAGCAGGTTTTGAGACCGACGCCGTTAGCAGGGATACCCTTCCGGCTTGGCCTGGGCAGGGTTATGGACGCCATTGGTTATTCTCAGGGCTCTTAGCCCCATTTGCTTCTTGTCCGTAGTCGGACGCTCTCTCGTTTTCAAGGTGATTTGGATCTTGTATAATATATCTGTATTCTTGACTCATGGAGTCGCTTATATATATATCATTACGTGGGTCCCATCGAGGACTGTTGTGTAATGTTATTACTGCTTTTCCACCCTTGCGAAAGTGCTGGTGGCACCTTTGAATCGTTTCTATGCGGGTTTGGTGAATTTTGCCTAAACTTGCATAGGTCCGATCGAGGGTGTTCTGAGTGGTATCGAGCTCGGGTTGCGATACCCACAAGTCCAACTGTAGGATAACCTAGCTAACGGCCAGTAGAGTGTCAAAATTATTTTGCAAAATCGGTTGGTTAGTTACGATTAGGTCTGATTTTACTCCTTACCCCTCCGCTATTCTCCCTTACCTCGACGTGTTTTGAATCGCTCTTTTCTCTCTCTTGAGTCCGGAATTCTCGTGGTTGGGTTTCCGTCGTACCTTGTGGTTTCGCTTTCTTCCTTTTGTAACGGAGGTGCTACGATCATCAATCGCAACTTATGCATTGTACCCTTCCTCCAATCTTTTGATCTTGAGCTCTTTTCCATAAGTGTTCTTTCTTTGGGTATCGTTGTCGTTGAAAACATATGAGAAGGACGGCGTTGGTGAAGTTGGAGTATACCTTGAGCATGTGTTGTTCATGCCGAACCATCGCGAAACCTAATCATTGCGTCTTTCACGATTTCTGCGGCATCATCCCTTTGTTCCGGATACACTATGAAGATCTTGGTCTAAATCTCGAGAGTTGAGTTGCTGATTCCCCTACCGGTAGAGAGTTGATAGTTTGGGCGGGGTGGGTGATCACCCTACCCGACTCTTTCATCGCTCGTACATATCGAACGGTGGATCAATGTAACTTTTCCCTCTTCTAACGGAAGTTAGGGGTGGCTTTATTTGTTGATACCCCTACCTTCGACCTTTTGTTCCGGAGTGCTCTCTCGACGATCAGGAGCAGCGAACCTTTGTTGGCGGTGTCGCCATTTTCAAGATGGAGGATGAACCCTCGTTAGTGGTGTCGCGAGGATCTACACGAAGCGCGAAGGATCAGACCGTCGACCTTTTTTCCGGTACCATGAGGCGGATCTCGAGGGCGAGATCCATTGTTAGTGGTGTCGAATTGTGGCATCCCGCAAAACCACTACTAGAAAATCGCGTTGAATTTGTGCATTGCATCGTCATCATCATGCATTGTTTGCCAAAACTATGTTTGCAAAACCCGTCTTTGTTTTCCAAACGCCCCATTCTTATTCAAACGCCGAAAACCGGGTCCCCGGAATATTTTGTTTTGGCCGCTGTTGGTTTGCACACGGCCGTTTAGAATAAATAAAAAATTTAAATTATTTTAATAGGGGCAGTCGAACGGGCCGATTGACCCGAACGACCGCCCCAGAAATAAAACGGTCCACTCTGCCTGTCCTTCTAATCCTAAACCTACCAATATTTCTACCCACCACACCCCTCCACCTCACCCTGGCTAATCCCTGAGCGACACCTCAGCAAACCCTTCCCCATCCACCAATCCCACCATGCCACGTGGCCCTCTCACCCCACCCCCTCTCTCTCCCTCTCTTTCTCTCAACCCCCCCAGCCCACCTACCCCACATCGGCCCCAGCAACCCAGCCGACACGCAGCATGGCCGCGCCCTCGCCTCCACACGCCACCAGCGCTGGGACCCCGTCATTCCCTTCCCCTACCTGTGCCAGTTCCACCCCACGCGCGACCGCTTGCCCCTTCTTCCTCAGCTCCTCGCCCGCCTGTAGCACTGCCGCACCGCCCGTCGCTTGTGTCTCCTCGCTCGCATCAACGACTGCAGCGCCGATCAAGGCTACGCCCTTGCGCCCGGCTCGCTTCTCCGCCCGCTTGGCCCACTTTCGCCATGAGCCACAGCGATGCTCGCCACGCGCTTCCCGCCGCCACCAGCCCTCCACTCGCTGTATTTCCTCGCCGCTCGCGAAGCCGCCAACCTCCGACGTCCGCGGCCCTCCGTCGCCTCGGCCTCCAGCGCCCGCGTCGCCGCTCCGCCACGAGCTCTGCTCGCCCGCCCGACGCTCTCGGGACCGCGGCTCCCGTCTCCGCGTGCTCCAGCAGCCCGGCGTCTGCCGCGCCCCATGCATCTTCCCAGCCTCGCCGCCGTCCGCCGCTTCTTCGAGCTCGCCATCCGCCCGAGCGCGCTGCCTCATCGCTTCCTCTTGGTCGTGGGCCCCACCGCCAAGCTCTCAAAGCACCAGGAAGTTTACATCCCCGCGCGAGACATGTGTGTTTGTATGTGTGTCCCTGTGAACACCTCAACCATCACCATCTTTCAGCGGAGCCGTTGGCCGAGACCCGAAACCGAAGCGCCAAGACCCTCGGAGCACCAAGATCGCCTCATGGACGCGTCACGGTTTTGAAGGAACGCTCGGAACGCCAAGGTCGCCCCGAAACCACCACGAGGATGTGAAACGCCAAGGCCCGAACCCGATGACGCCGGTCTCACAAGATCTACATCACGGATGCGGAGAAACCCTCGGGCGCCAAGTACTGCCTCGGACGTCAACACCCGAACCGAAAAGGAACGCCAAGAGTTTCACCCCGGACACCGAGTCCGCCGAGAACCCCCGGTGCGACAAGTGCTTCACCCCGAAGCCTCGACCGTCGACATGACCCGAAGACCGCGAGCGCGACGAGAACGCCCCGACCAGAAGAACCCGACGCGCCCCGACGCTGACACAAGTTCTGCCCCGGACATCGAGACCCCGATGCGACAAGATCTGCCCCGTGACAGAGAACGTTTCCGCCGAACCCCCGAACCCCGGACCGTCGAACCCTGGACCCTGTCGAACCCCGAACCCCCGGACCAAGATCGTCGAACCCCTCAATGTGTGACCCCTTCTCGAAACCCTATCTTATAGCATAATAACAACTTGTCGCATAATAATTGTTCATGCATGCATCTTATCATGTGGTTTGGGGGCCTTATGCCGATTCACCTAATAATTAAATATGGGGCCCATATGCGGGCAAATCTAGTCTCATATCGGCCTCATTTAAACTTGCGTAGCGAACCGGTTCTATCTTTTGTCTTGATAATGCAACATTTAAATTGCGGGGTAGTTAAACAACTGGAACCAGCGGATAATTGTCGGAACCCCGGTTCCGCTTAATCTTGACCTAATTGCATTGCACCTTTGCCATGCCATCCATCATACATGCATCATGCCGATCTTCTGCCGTGTATTAAATATTGCATCCGGTGTTATTCTAGTGATTTGCTTCTTCGCGGATAAGGCCGTTGAGTTGATGTGAGCTTCGCCCCGAACTTCGGGGAAAACCTTCGACAATGTTTTCAGGCGAGCATCTCCCCCTTTCTACCTATCTTACTTTTATAGTCTTTATTCCCTCCTGTTGATCTATTGCTACCTGTGTTGCGATGCTTTAGTTTCCGTACCTGTGATATCCCTTGCAGCCCTATATTTGCCTTGGACACACCCTACTACCTGTTGTTTGGTAGTTAGTTGGACTTGCGCGTCGTAGTTGCTTGCTCAAGTGCTGATGTGTGTCGTCATATGCCACAGTGATGATGTATTGCCGCATGTTGTTGTTGGAGATGATTCTAGTTTTACTTATCGTCACTTTAAATTTCTGTTTAACAACTAAAATTGATAAGCAGAGGCATCGGTGGGTGATAGATAATATTTGGTTTCCGAACGCCCACTTGTGTCCCGTAAGACCCCGAGTACTTGATACCTGTTCCTTGATTTTGCGCGCTATCCACATCCGGGAGGTATATGGGACCCCTGAGCGAGCTTGATTCATTCTTATTTCTTGGGGCCACAAACTAGTTTGAGGTTTTATTTACGATCCTGTACTTATGCCATGTTCTTGCTTTATTTTACGATTGTCACGAGGGCACCTGTCTTTAGGTATTGTGACCCGTTTACGTGGTAGCGACAAGCCCAGCCACACTTCGGGTTCCCAGTCGTTACCGCCGGCCCACAAACCTTGAGGCCGTCTCGAGTCAGCTAACCGTTCGCAGTTGCGGATTCTACTTAAGGGGTGGCCCTGAAATATTTCTGAATCTGTGATTGTTCGGTCGTGAAAGCCTCGTTGGGTTTTGATTTGGTTTTCGAGGTTGATCGGCGTGTGTTGCTATTGGTGCACCCGGCGGGTAAAACTTTACGAAAGCCGTGTCCGCGGATATGGACGACTTGGAGCACAGTATCTCGATCATAGACAAGCATAACTAAAGTTTATTGCTATTAATTTGACTTATAATGACTAGTAATCAGCTTCACTATAACGGAATGGCTAATTAATACTGCCCACAATTGCTTGTTTGGTTGTCGCTTGCGACAAAGGAATCTGACTAGTAAGTATTGCAACTACAACGAATTGGCTGAATAAAAGTACCAACAACTGCTGGGTTTTATGGGATATCTCATGCTATTCATATCTGATTAGTAATTGATGCAACGATAACGGAATGGTTAATTAAAAGTGCCTACTGTTTACTTTATCAGGACGATTATCTATACCTGACTAGTAAAGTGCCGCAACTATAACTGAATAAATAAAACTGCCAACTGTGTGAGTTCCTCGGTTGACTTCCTCGTTTGGTCTCGAGGGGGAAACACCAGGATGGGTTTGTTTGGTGCTAGTCTCAGGTTGGATCCGGATAGGTCTTTCTTACCCCTCTCTGATAACCGTCAGTTGTATCGAGTCTCTGTAGATTGTTTAGTGCATGCTGCCGCTGCCGCTCAGTCCACCATACCTTTGTAGGCGAGGACCGCCGAATTCTAGCCTCGCCGTGTACTGGCCTCAGTACTGACGCTCCTTCTTTGTTTTCTGCTTTGCCTTTGTCGGCACCCCTTTTGTTAAGCAGGTTTTGAGATCGACGCCGTTAGCAGGGTTACCCTTCCGGCTTGGCCTGGGCAGGGTTATGGACGCCATTGGTTATTCTTCAGGGCTCTTAGCCCCATTTGCTTCTTGTCCGTAGTCGGACGCTCTACTGTTTTCAAGGTGATTTGGATCTTGTATATTATATCTGTATTCTTGACTCATGGAGTCGCTTATATACATATCTGTTCTGTGGGTCCCATCGAGGACTGTTGTGTAATGTTATTACTTCGTTTTCCACCCGCACGAAAGTGCCTGGTGGGCACCTTTGAATCGTTTCTATGCGGGTTTGGTGAATTTTGCCTAAACTTGCATAGGTCCGATTCTGAGGGTGTTACAACCCGCGACAGACCGCCGCCGCCTAGGAATAGACTCGCCGCCGTCCGCACGCCACCGCCGTCGCCTAGGATTAGACTCGCCGCCGTCCTCGCGCCCTGTACTCTTCGGCGTCGGATGCATCCAGCTCGTGCGTCATCCCCGAGATCTTCCAGATGTACCTCCCGACGCCCGTACGCCTGGAGCTCTGCGCCCTCGGTCGCCTGCATGCCCGATCTCCCCGCCACGGGCCGCATCCAGCCGGCGCTGAGCCGCTTCGCTGCCCAACCCCGAGCTCATAATCTCGCCATCGAGGATAGCAGTTTCTGCATGTGCCAGCGGTTCAACGCTGTCTTCACCTCCACCCATCCGACGACCAGGCACTGCAGGCGACCGCCACCGACCCCGATTTCTGAATCACCACGGCGACCAACCAGCAGCCCCGTGTTTCGCCTGCCTTCAACTAATTCAACGAGTCGTGCGGCCTCGTGTCCGGCACGGCGGAGGCCCTACGTTCAGGGGCTGGAGGTGATCCTGCAGCGTCAGCCGAAGTGCTGGTCGAGAGGCCCAGGGTAGGCGCACTTGTCTGTGCCAAGGGTGGAGATGTCTGGTGTTGTGGGTGGCTGCCTCCAAGGTGTTCGACGGAATGTGGGCATAGAAGGCGCGCCCCGGGGACGATGCTGTGTAGACACCAAAGCTTTCGGTCGGTGGATGAGGCCCTGCAGACCTTCGTGCTTAACACTGGGTGGTGTGACCCCTGGATGCAGACGGCCAGCCTGACTGCAGGCAAGCTCCAAATTGTGAAATGAGACCCAAGGTCTTTGTCAGCGCATGCCATGGCCTTGCAGTAAGCTATGTAATCGTTCCTAAATATTGTTTAGTTATCAGCTATTACGAGTTTTTTAGCTGCATGCGGTAATGCATCATAAAATGGATGGCCTTACCAGCGGAAACTAAGTCAGATGGCTTGTTTGTTGCAAGCCATTTGTTTTAGTGGGAAGTGAAAAAAATAAATGGTAAGAAGGCGAACATCCTGAGGGCATATGATCTATTCTTCGATATAGGATGCTGATAATCCTGAGGGCATATGGTCTATTCTTCGATATAGGATGCTGATAACTTGTTCGGCTGCTCGGTGCTTCAGTGTTTTGTTCCATTTGACAACTTAATGTTTGTTTAGTCATATTTTGAGAAGCATACGAAGATGTAATTGTTATGTAAGATGTGATCTGTTCATCATTATAGTTGGCTTTTGACAAAAGACGTTCAAGGTATTAACTTGTTATTTCGCTTAACTCTGAAGCCAGCTAAGCAATCTGGCCATGATAAATCATTTAACCATATTATTTATATAGGGAGAGAGTCCATAGAGGGTAAGGAAGGAGAGAGGAATAACTCATGTGGAGCACTAGGGATCGGTGTATCCTCATCCACACCACAATTGACAAATATTCAACTTTGTCCTGAACAAATCAACATTTCATCATCTCTATTCATTTATACAATCCAAAAATAAAAGGAAATGAAACGAACATGTTCCAGCGGACGATGTCGTGGCTAAGGTTTGAATCTGACGGCTGCGGCCAGTGCTTGCTAGCGGTGATTGAAACTAGGCGGGGCCTGCAGGAGGGAAAGTGGAGAAGGGACGAGTGGGGAGTGCTGGAATGGCTGTCCATGGCTGGATTTCGGTCGGCGGCAGGCGATGCGGGAGAGGGGAACACACACTGGAACAATTTCAGCTCGACAGTTGGATGTGCATACGAGGTCGTGGTTTTTCGGCGTGCCCATCGCCATGTCACAAATATGCAGTGCCAAGGACCAAAATTTTGGACGCGCTAAATTTTTTTTGACACCTGCTAGAACCACATTTGACACGTCGACGCCCTAAAAAACCATTATTGGACACCGACATCGTTTTTGGTGAGTTGTTGGAGGTTATCTATAGCATACCATATCTTATTAGATTCATTGGGCTCGACGATCGAGTACTCTTATTAAAAAAAATTAGGTTTACACATTCAGAATACAAGTTAAAGGTTAGTGAACCGTGGCAACGCACGAGTATTCAGCTAGTATAACATAATTTTCACTATGAATAGAGTTTGGCTTTAGGAGCGTTTTATGCATAATGTTAGACATTTTAGTCGTATGATAATAAACCTTGAGTATTACTGCTAGCAACAAAATTATGTAGTTAATGTTATTAGATTAAGATTCTCCGATAAAAGGTTTGTATCAATAGTAATAATAATTAATATTCATTATAATGAGTTGTAAAAAATAAAATATTTAATATAAATAGGTGACAATCATTTATTCTAACTTGCACTACTTGGCGCCTAATTCAGGACAGGTTAGCTCAGATCAGAAGCCGAAAAGTACAAAAGTAAGCTAGACGTAGAGCAATATATATGCCAATAGCCTCTGTGATTGATGAGTGAGATGATATAGCAGAAAACTGGGAGAGACAATTGCATCGAAATGTGTAGTGGACTGTTAAATATAAAGTAGCTCGCCAGCGGCGATGAAGAAGGCCGACTAGAGCGCCAAGAAACAGAGGCTTGAGCAGCCGCAAAACACCCGAGTCAAGCAGGATGTCGCAGCAAATGAAGGAATCAAAGGCGACACCAAGGTCGTCGCCGTTTAGATTGTATAATCACTAGAGGAAAAAGGGCTATCCGTTCGCGACCCCTCGGAGCATTAGTCCCGGTTGCGCCACCAACCGGGACTAATCTTTGCTCCATCAGTTGGAGCGGCACGGGCCAGGGGCATGGGTCCCGGTTGGTAAGGGCATGCGTCGGTTGGAGCCACCAACCGAATAAAGGTTTGGCCACCACGTGGCGTGAGCTGCGACTTTAGTCGGTTCTTGGCTCAACCGACTAAAGACCCCCGCCTCTATAAATGCATGACCCCTCTGCCTCCCTCTGTTTTTTCGAATGGTGGAAGGTGTGAGGGGTGTGCTAGTTTTTCTCATGCATGCATTGAAGGTGTTTGTTGAAATGTTTGAGTGAATAATCCGTTGAATTTCTCATAGAACAAAAATATAGAAGGTGTCCGAGACGCACTTGAGCTTTCTCCTCTTTATTTCCTCGATCGAGGTTAGCAATCTTATCTTTTCTAGGTCATTGATACAATTCATGTGTCGGTGAATTGGTTATTTCACTATTTATGATGTCCTGTTTTTGATAAACTTACTTATATGATGCGGATGAGCGGTCGGGAATGGATGTGCGGTGACCGGGTAGCCGGGTATATCAAAGGCGTGGATAAATTTATCGATGTGGCTACGGCAAACAAAGAGAATGGATTTATCGTTGTCCATGTGTTCAATGTCGAACAACAAGGAGTACTCTTCCTCGAAAATCATTCGCCACCTGATTATGAAAGGTTTCATGCCCAACTATAATTGCTGCACCAAGCACGGGGAAAGAGGGGTTATGATGGAAGATGGTGAAGAAGAAGATGATGATAACAACTATCATCATATGTTTCTGAATCGGTGATACCGCAATGGAAGACAATGGAGAGGAAAGAGGTGAAGAACGGGCATCATATGAGCTACTGATGAACTTGGTAGGGTCATTTCGATGCAAAGTGAGACCGTGAAACAGAAAATGAGAAGTTGAAGTTAGAGGCATGTTAGAAGATCACAAGAAATTGTTGTACCCAAATTGTGAAGATGGCAGCACAAAGCTCGGTACCACCTGGGAATTGTTGCGATGGAAGGCGAGTGTGGTCTAAGCGACTCATTTAAAAGATGCTGAAAATAATGAAGCGAAGTTTCCAAAACATAACGAACTTCCCAGAGTACCTCTGAAGCAAAGAAGACTCTCTACTCTGCGGGATTAGATGTGCAAAAGATACATGCATGCATTAATGATGCATCCTCTACATGTAAGGAGTATGAGAATTTAGATAAATGCCCGGTATGCAACGCGTTGCGGTATAAGATCAGACGAGATGACCCTGGTGATGTTGAGGGAGAGCCCCTCCGGAAGAGGGTTCCTGCTAAGATTATGTGGTATGCTCCTATAATACCAAGGTTGAAACGTATGTTCAGAAACAAAGAGCATGCCAGGTTGTTGCAATGGCACAAAGAAGACCGTAAGAAAGACGGGAAGTTGAGACACCCTGCTGATGGGCCACAGTGGAGAAAAATCAAGAGAGACTTCCCAGACTTTGCAGGTGACGCAAGGAACTTATGGTTTGGTCTAAGTACGGATGGCATGAATCCTTTTGGGGAGCAAAGCTGCAGTCACCAGCACCTGGCCCGTGACTCTATGTATCTATAACCTGCCTCCTTGGTTGTGCATGAAGCGTAAGTTCATTATGATGCCAGTGCTCATCCAAGGCTCGAAGCAACCGGGCAACGGCATTGATGTGTACCTTAGGCCATGTCGAGGGAATGACCACGGCAGATGCTGCAATCGGCAGCGAGTAGTAGAACGAAGGGCAAGGGCGGCCAGCCATCTGCGGTGCGAGATGAGGGCAAAGACACAGGGATTTACCCAGGTTCGGCCCCGGAGGTAAAGACCTACTCTGCTAGATTGTATTATGGAGGTGATTACAATGGGCGAACTTCGGCGACTAGGCGGCGAGTTGCTTGGGTGTATGAGGGAACGTCTCTACGTCCCTTAGGGAGGTTTATATAGGCTCACCTCCCTAGGGTTTACATATCTCAACCGATTGATTCTGACTTTGCCAATTGTTTAAGTCAAACCCATGGGCCCATCTACTCGCGGCCTTTGTCCTCCGATCGCTGGTGCCTTGGCGGCTTCGATCCACTCGCCCGATTCGGGCCCACTCGCCAGCCTTTGGGCGGTCGGAAGCGTCCGAGGATACCCGGTGGGCATATCCCCATCGTAGTCCCCGAGGCCGTCGTTGATTAGGCGCGGGTGGCTGGCGGTCGAGTATACGGCTTCAAGTTGGCATCGGTCGAATCGTCGGCGGGCTCCTCGCTGAAAAATCCAGCGAACCGAGTCGCGTCTTGGGTGAGTCGAATCAACGGGCGACCTCGTGAATAACTCAGCGCCCGGTGGCGGGAGGCGGACCGTCGGGCGTGGTCAAACTAGCCGTTAAGGTAACCGCGGTAACTTCGCGTAATCATCGCGTAACGGCCCCCTAATTTGGCGGGCAGCTCGCTATATAAGAGGGATGGTAGGCTATCGGAAGCCAACCGCCCATCATTTCCTCCGAGTGCACACATCTCCGTCCGCTGATCCTTGAACTGATCGACCCAATCTTCCGCCCCAAAGCGAATCCTCGCCATGGCCCTCTCCCGAACCTTGGGGAAGATCCAAGTGCACCAGGTATGGCCTCCTTCGAGGAG
Organism: Avena longiglumis; assembly: GCA_030063025.1. Lineage (NCBI taxonomy): Eukaryota > Viridiplantae > Streptophyta > Magnoliopsida > Poales > Poaceae > Avena > Avena longiglumis. The sequence continues at coordinate 78,871,030 of CP125973.1, read as the reverse complement.
CCGGAATCCTGCGAAGCTCTTGGCGAATCCCGCCGGGGATCGACCCCGAACCCGCGAGAGAGAGTTCATCTGTTTCACTAGTCACCTCGAGCGGGCTTAGGGTTTCCCACTTCTGTTCTTGGCGCCTGCGCCTACTCGAGATCCAGCCCTCGGATCGGGTCCCCACAGTCGAGCAGCTCGCCATCTTCGTGGCGTTCTGCGAGTGCTACTGGCCGGCCCTACTTTCCCTGTGGCAAGATCATTCCATGGGCGGATCAGCCGCGAGGCGGCGGCCCAATGCTAGCCGCAGGGGCTTAACTTTCCAGCTCAAATCCAAAGCCTCCTTCTTGACCGATGCCGCCGCCAAAGCGGCGATCGAAAAGTTCTTGGTTTTACGTGACCGAGGCGACCCCGAAGGACGAGGCGGCGATCCCGCGGTACTCGGCCAACCGTCCCGAGCCGCGCAACCTCCAGGTCGTCAAGCTCCCCGATGACCAGCGAATGGTCGTCGACGAGATGCTCCAGACCATTCGCGGTCTGAAGAAGAAAGGGCTCCAAACGGTGAACCTATACAACTGCTGGCTTGGGCGGCGGCTCGTTCCGCTCGCCCAACGCGAGCATTACATGTATCGACATACACGGCGAGAAGACTCGACGAAGCCTGCCTCGCTGAGTGGAAGCTGGAGGACTACCTCCGGCTGAAGAGGATCACCAGGCGGCATACACGCGCGGGAGGATTCTTCCATACACCGCCAAGCGTCCGGCTCAACGGTAATTATCTTTTGTATTCGCAGATCGCAGACGGTCGTCATGCGGTAACTTTAACCGTTTCATGTTTTCACGCAGCTATTCCAAGTGGTCGAAGGTGGCTACCACCCGCCGACGGCGAAAGCTCGGGCCATCCGCCCAGGATACAAGCGGTCGCCGCCAAGGTAGCAGACGACGAGGACGAGTCCGAAGAAGAGATTGCCCCACCGGTCCGAAGACCCGCGGACAACGTCAGCGAACTCGAGAACAGCAGGAGCCTCGGCGTCATGACGATGACGAAGAACTCCGGAGACCACCTCGCCGTCGCCACTCCCGAAGAAGAAGAAAGAGACGAGGGCTCTTGAGGAGGAAGGCAAGCCGCGAAGATGGCTTCACCGCCGCTCAGCGAGCAGCTCCGATGCCCACAGCTCGGCGGTGTAGGCGGCCCGCCAACAACAGCGCTAGATGCGCCATCCACGGGCACCGCTGGCCTCAATGCCTCCGCCATTCGCGATCTCCGGGCTGGGAAGGCTCCAACCGAGGCGACTTCACCTGCAAGGAAGTCCCGAGCGGCGATCGCCTCGCAAGGAAGCTCGGCCGCGGCAGCCTTCCTCACAGAGGGGTCTCCGCCGGCGCCTGGAGGTACCAACCGCTACCTCGACATCAAAGAAGCCATCCGTATCCAGGCCTGGCGTCACAGGCTGGGGCTCGATCGCCGGTTGGGCCCAGTGGAGAAACCAGCCGGCCTTCGACGGGCTGCGCTTCATTCCGATTGCCAAGTAAGTGCAATCGGCCTTCATCTTCCTCTCTTAGTATTTAAATTCTTCCGACTGAGTTGTCTCGATACATAGGACGGAGTGAAGAAGATGGGCCACCCGACGGTGGCAAGGTGCCCTCCGCCGTTAGCGAGGAGGACCTTCTCGTAAGAGGAAGCGGACGAAGTCGCCACCGCACGGAGGGCAGCAAGAGGGCCAAAAGCGGCGACATTGTCGTCGTGTCGATATTCTGGCGACATCAGCGGCTGGGCCAGTGGAAGCGACCGCATCCACGAAGGGGCATCTCGTTGCGAGGCGGAGGCGAGCTCCCTTGGGCGGCGTCAATCGCTACCTTCCCCGCTTCATGACCAAAGGCGGCCCGCGGCATGCTGCTGCGAGCCCTACTCGAGATCGCGGGAGATTGACCAACGTCGCGGACACACCGGCGTTGCTGCGTGTGGACGCGCAATCGCTCAACATGCTTGCGCGGCCATCCGGTACCTCCGGTCCCGAGGATCAGGTCGTTGTTTTGCAACGGCTGATTCTTTAATTCTGATTTGCGTTCGAGTCCGGTCCCGAGTGCGCTTCGCTAAATTTTAGCGGGTGAGCGCTTAATAATTTCATGTGCTAACTTTGACGATGTGCGGTCTGCACCGAGTCGGCAGAGCGATTAGCTGCGAAGCGGCGTCTTTGAGAGTTGGCCGCTCTTCAAGAGGTTAACAAGGACCTTCAGGCTGTTGCAGTAGGCGGCTCGCCAAAACTTGTACGGTGGCGAGGCGGCGGCGGCAAGGTCTGCATTAAACGGCTGACAAGGATCGCCGACCTCGGCTGAAACTGCGGGAAGCGAAAGAGGAAGCAAGCTCGGCGAATGGGCGAGCTAAGGCCGCCGTGGCGGCCGCGGAAGAAGACCGGAAGGTGTCGGAGGCCCTCATTGTTGGGCTTCAAGACGACCATTCATCGCTTCAAAATTTCATCACGGAACTCGCTCGCCCGTTGCTTGGTAAGTGCACCTTCCCAGTCTTGCAATCATATTGTTTGTGGTTTCCGTAGTACTCACAACTGTTTCCATCTCGCAGGCCGTGTGATTGGTAGCCATGAGGAAGCGACCTCTCTTGATGCGAGGGAGTGCGTGAGCATGCTTGTCGACTCGGCGACGCTGTCGGCGACGTGCATCCGCGCCTATCTTCAAGAGATGTCGCCCACGGAGGTTATTCCCAGTGACCTCGTTGAGGTGTGGGAGTACTTGGAGAAGGCGCCCAGCGTCGTGGAGTTCATGGCGTCGGCGTTTCGTGGGCGTCGACAGCTACGAGCCTTGGACTCGCCACTTCAAGATTTCGATCTCGGCGATGTGACGAGTGGGTATCCTTCGTCGTGGCGGTGGACTGTCGAGGTCCTCAAGCTGCGAGAGCGAGCCGCCGCTTACTCGGGCGTGTTCGGGCGATGGGCGACCTTCTTCCTTATCGAAGCGGTCGTCGCGAGCGACCCCGAGCCGCCATCGCGACTTCAAGGTCGAGCAGCCCTTCCGCAGCGGCGATGGCGGGCGGTGACGTATCCATCGAACCCGTATACTCCGTTCATTCGGCGGCGGGATACGGGTGCATCATCGTCGGCTGCAGAGTAGTGTGGTATGCCTAGATAAGTTAGTAGCAATTCGCGACGGGCATAGTTTGTAATGTAAGACAATGCGATGTGCGATTGAATCGGATGTTGTGTTTATTTTGCTAAACCGTGTTTTGGATTGATTTTGGATGAGTCCCCGAGCGCGTCCGCCCTTTTGTGGGGTTCACCTTATATATGATGTGTGTTGTTATCATGTGTTTTGTTAATTTAGTCGACTCGCCCGGGCTCGGAGAGCCAGTCGCATGGCGACTCCCTTGAGTGCTCATGCTTTACCGCTTTCCCGTGAGCGGGGCGGGTGGCCGAGTCCCCGGCGTGGTACTTGGTAGTTCAAGCGCGACTCGAGGGTGGTTGAGGACTGGCCAGCGTTTGTGTGGCGCGTCACTCTGCTGGCCGGTGGGTGGTCGCGTGGCGAGTCCCGGCACGCTCTTACTTGGCGTTTTCACGACCGATCGGGAATGACGGTATGCAGTCCCGGCGTGGTACTTAGTCGTTCGAGTCGCTATGCCGAGGATGCGGAGGACCAGGGTCGCTGTGAAGCGAGATGTCTTGGTTCGTAAAACCAGTCGAGCTAAGCGACTCGATGGGGCTCGGGTTGGCGTTTTGTGGACGATGCAAGACACAAATAAGTCGTGCTCTTACATCGCACTACTTAGCCGTGCCGGTCGCTGTACCAAGGGTTGACTTCGTATTTTAGCATGGCCGTAATTACAGTCGAGTGGCACAAGGTATGGAGAGTAGACGAATTTTGCAGAACCGTTTCTTTTATTCATAGCGATGGAGAGTACTTATGTGGGGTTCTAGGTATAGAACTTCCGGAGGAGGTTTACATTCCAGGCCGCTGAGCGTCGAGTTCACCGTCCCCGCTGGACGTCGACGAGGTAGTAGGCGTCGTTGCAGTCTGGCGCCCGATAGCGGGCCTTCCATGGAGGAGAGCTTGTGCATGCCCTTCTTGTCCTGGATGAGGCGTAACACCAAGTCACCTTCTGGAAGGTGCGGGTTTTCACCGTCTGCTGTGGTAGCGACGGAGCCCTTGCGATAGATAGCGGTGCGCGATCGGGCGGTCGCGTGCTTCGTCGGTTGGTCGAGCCCGCCTTGGCGGGCTAGTTCGCTTCTTGACCTCCGTAGTGGACGACCGTGGCGAGTCGTGTTCGAGGTCGGTGGGCATGACCGCTTCAGTAGACCATGAAGAAGGGGTGAATCCGTCGACCTGTTGACCGAGGTGCGGATTCCCGGATGACGGAGGGAAGCTCTTGACCCGGCATCCAGCGTGCGCCGAGTGGTACTTGGAGTCGCGGCCAGGCCGTGGAGGATGCTTTGGTTGGCTCGTTCCGCTGGCCGTTGGATTCGGGTGTCTTGGCGAGGTCGAGCGGATGTGGTGCTCCTCGCAGAACTCGGCCATTGCTCCCTTGGCGAAGTTTGTGCCGTTGTCCGTGATGATCTTTGTTAGGGAAACCGTAGCGGTATATGAGCTCGTAGGAACTTGGTGGCGGTCTTCCGTCGCACTTCGGACCGGCTTGGCTTCTACCCACTTGGTGAATTTGTCCTGGCGACCAGCAGGTGGGTGTAGCCGGAGGGGCCTTCTTGAAGGGCCCACCATGTCCATGCCCCACACGGCGAATGGCGGTGATGGGGATGGTTTTGGCCGAACTTGGGCGAGGCGTCGGTTGGCGTGCCGGCACGGCGCATCGCTGGACGATGTCGACGGCGTCGGCGTGTGCGGTGGGCCAGTAGAAGCCGTGTCGCATAGCCTTGGCGACTAGGGAGCGCGCGGCGGCGTGGTGGCCGCAGTCGCCTGAATGGATGTCGTGTAAGATTTTGCGGCCTTCAGCCGGTTGGACGCAACGTTGGAACACGCCGGTGACGCTGCGTTTGTGTAGCTCGCCGTCGATGATGGTATAAGACTTGCATCGGCGAGCGATCATTCGAGCGCTGGTCTCGTCTGCGGGCAGGTTTCCTGTCTCCAGGTAGGCGATGTAGGGCTTGGTCCAGTCGTCTGGCTCGGTGACGAGTGCGACCAAGGTTGCCTCTGGTTGGAGTGGGACTCCGATGTCGATCTCCCTCGGGGGAGAGACTGATGGCTTGGAGATTGTATCGAGGAACACGCCGGCGGGTGGTGCGAGTCGAGCCGACCCGATGCGAGAGAGGGCGTCGGCCTCCTCGTTTTTCCGCCTGTCGATCCACTCGACGGAATAGCGGTGAAGTGGCCGCCCCTTGTCCACCTCTTGGCGATGCGCCGCCATGGTAGGAGACAGCGTCGCGGTGCCGGGCGACTTGTCCTTGACAGTCGGAATCACCGTAGCATCGGCGATTGACACTCATCTCCTTTGCAGCTCGCATGCCGTGGAGTAGGGCCTCGTGTTCGCCATGTTGTTGGTGCAGGCGTGAAATCGGCGGAGGATGTGGCGGAGCTTGTCGCCTTTGGCGAAGACTATCCAGCTATCCTCGCTGCTCATGCGTTTTTGGACCCGTCGAAGTGTAGGCTCGATGGTGGAGGTACGGCTTCTCGCTCTGGGCCTCCTCCCGGTCGGCGAGGAAATCGCGGTGCACGCGACTTGATCGCCTCCGTGGCTCGTGATTAACGCGTTGTGGACGCCGATCTCGGCGGCCCACTGAGGCGAAGACCGCGTATACCAGCTTTTGGTACTGTGGGTATCGCTGGCGACTCCGTTAGGACCTCGCTGATGTAGTATACGGCCGCTGGGTGGCGCTCTTTTCCTTCCTCGGTCGTTCGACGACCATTACAGCGGTGACGACGCTCGGACGCCGCGACGTAAACCAGCATGGGCTCCTTGTCGACGGTGCGGCGAGTAGAGGTCGGCGAGTAGCACCTTTTGGTCGCGGGCGTCGTCGCCTCCTTGTCCCCTTTGGAAGGTGGGATTCTGCGCATCAAGGCGGTATAGTGGCATCGCCTTTTCGTGACGTGGGATGAAGCGGAGAGCCGCTACGCCCGGCCAGCCGGGCGCCGCGCACTCGGGTTTGCCGAGCCGGCGATCGTGTCGATCTTTGTTGGGTTTGCCTCGATTCCTCGTTTGGAGACGACGCACCTAGCAATTGCCAGCGGGTACACGAAGGTGCACTTGCACAGGTTGAGCTTTATCTTGTACCTTCGCAGTTGGCGAAGGTCTCGCTAGATCGGCGAGTAGATCGCCTTGGCGGCGGATTTTACAACCACGCCGTCGATGTAGGCGTGGATGTTGCGCCAATTTGGCTCGCGAGGCATTCTTGCATGCACCGCTGGTAGGTCGCCCGGCGTTCTTGAGGCGAAGGTCATGGCGGTGTAGCGAAGGCTCCGAATGGCGTGATGAACGCCGTCTTCTTCGCCCTCGGCATTTTGATCTGGTTGTACGGTAGGCGTCGAAAACAGCGACTCGAGCCAGCGGTGGAATCGATGATTTGATCGATCCGGAGGACGAACTGCTCCTTTGGGCGGCGCTGTTCAGGTTTGTAGTCGATACACATTCTCCAGTCCGTTTTTCTTTTCGACCGGACTGGGTTTGCCAGCCACTTGGAGTATTTGATTGGCGAATCGGCCCGAGCAGGCGTTGCACTTCTTCGGCAATTGCTCGACGGCGCTCTTCATTGAAGGGCAGAGCGGCATCGGCTGAGGTCGCACTTTGGGGTCGGCGTTTAGTTTGTGCTCGTGAGCTCCCTAGGGACACCGGGCATGTCGGAGGGTTTCCATGCGAAGATGTCCCTATTCTCACGAAGGAACTCGATGAGCGCGCCTTCTATGCTGGGCTCATGCCTGTCGTCCGTCACCGTCTGGGGTGCCGGGACCAGCTCGGCGGTGCGGTGTCGTCGTGGCCTCAAAGGTTGAGGTGTTTGTGCCCTCGAGTTGGGCTTCTTGAGTATTGTGGGGTCGTTGTTGACCCGCTCGCGTGTTGGCGAGCTCATCGGCGTGACTAGCTTCGCGATCACGGCGTCGGCGAGTGCGGCTCCTTTGGCCTCGCATTCGGCGGCCATGTCAGGGTCGCCGTTGATGGTGATGACGCCGCACGGCCCGGGGAGCTTCATCGCGTTGTACGCGTAGTGGGGTGCCGCCATGAATTTGGCGAGCTGGCGCCCCAGTGACGCAATGGTAGAGGCCGAAGGGCACCAGCTCGAAGGCGATCCGCCGATGCGAAGTTCGCGGAGTGCGAAGGTGACGGGTAGCGTGACCTTGCCGATCGGGTAAGCCTTCCGACCGGGACAATCCGTGGAGCGTTGTGTGGGTTGTCTCGATCATCATTGCGGGAGCCTTGACCGCTGAAGGTGTCGAGGTAGAGGATGTTGATGGAGCTGCCGTCCATCGGGGTCTTGGGGAGCCGATCGCCGACCTTGGGCTTGACCACCAGGCGACTCGTCCCGGTACTCGATGCGTGGCGAGTGGTCTTGCCGGCTCGGTGATGGGCTGTTCCGACCAGTTCAGAACCGGGGGCGTCCGTCGAGCCACGCGTTGACGGCGACGGCGGGCGATGACCTTCTTCTCGCCGTGTTGAAGCGGTGAAGGTGTGGAGCGAGCGGCTACTTTGCGAATTTTCCGCCATTTTGCGGGTCGTTGTCGGTGTCCTCGGCGCGTGCCGTGCCTTCTCGATTTCCACGAGGGTGTGGCGGTCGGCGGTGGTGTGCGTGGCGGGCTTTCCTTCCTGCTGTAAACGCACTGGTTGGTTAAGGAGGGCGGGATCGAACCTGGCTTGTTCTTGTAGTTGCCGCCGTCGCGTCGTTGTCCTCCGTCGCGGTAGCTCTTGGCTCGCGTTATGCGTGCCCAGCGTTAGCGGCAAGTCGACTTCGCCCGTCGTTGGCGCTTGCACTGTGGAGTGCGGTGTAGAGCGAGGTCGACTCGGCATCGGCCGTCGTTACCGCCCGTCTTGGCGTTGCCCTCGACTCATCGCCGATGTCTTGGTTGGGTCTTCCTCGGCGTCTTTGGCGATCTCGAGGAGGTCGGGATGTTGTCGAGTGTTTTGGCGTGTCGCTTGAGCTTGGCGACTAAAGGCTCGTGGCGGCACGATGTCTTGAAGCAATGGATCGCGGTGTCGGGTGGATGCCCGCGTTGTGCCAGAGCTCCTGCCACCGTTGGACCCGATTGCGAATTGCTCGCGGGGTCCCCGAACGCGTTCGGGTCCTCGATGGTGGTGGCGCGAGTGTAGGAGCACTCGAAGTGCTGGCGGCGTCTCGCATTTCTTCCCGAGTCGATCGCATCACGGGGGCGTGTTGATCCATTGCTGCGTCCCTCCATCATCGAGTGGGAGGTAACAGGCGGCGGTAGGTCGATGTGACCGCGATCCCCATTGCCATGAGGTATGTGTCGAGCCGCTGCGGGGTCATCACGAGGAGTCGTATTTTCGATCTCCTTTGGCGCCTTGAAGTTTGGCGGGTACTTTTCGCCACGGATCATTGGTCCGAAGCACTTGGAGCCCCAATCGATCGAAGCGACCCCATGGGCTCGCCGTCATGGCGTATTTAGGGTGTCGCAGTCGTCGCTGGCGTCGCGCCGTTTTGGTTGTTGATGATGTGAGTGCGGGCGCCGACGGGTTCTCCGTTGGCGGCGACGAAGTTGGTCGCCGGCCTGGGATCGTTGGTAGAGAGTGCCGCATTCGCGGGTCGTCGTTGGAGCTGCAGTGGCTCCGGCGGCGGGCAATTGAGGGTGTTGCCACCGCTGGGCCGCCGAGGCCGCTTCGCTTCGGAGGAGCGAGTACACTCGCCCCGCGGTCGGCGCCGCTTCGCTGTTCCACGGCCTTCGCGAGTAGGGCCTGACGCATTGGATTTGTAAGGCGCCGTCGCGGTCCGCCGATCTTGTCGGCGCGGCTCGCCTGCCACGAGGTTGTCCATCGGGGTGGAGAACGGTGGAAGGCCGTTCGCGTCGCTCCGTGAGGAAACGACTATCATGGCTGGTCCACAGGAGGGTGCGGTTGGGTGGTGGCGGGCACCCGCCGCGAGATCTGGCGGGTCGGCGCTTCCGCTGGTGGCGCGTTCGCGAATCGCCGGCTCGGCTATCTTGGCGGATCGTTCTCATCGTCGAAATTCAGGGCGCGGCCCTGAACGGTGGGGTTCAGGCGCGACCTGATCCGCTGCTCGTGGTAGCGTGACAGTTCTTATCACCTGCTCGGCGAAATTTTCGCTCGGCCTGCTTGCGTCTTGCCTCCGCCTTTGGCGAGTCCTCGACCTCCGTTCTGGCGTTGGGAGGGATCGGGTGGAGAAAGGTCCTCCGGCGGATCGGCGCGGTGGCCATGTAGGTCGCAGCGTGGCGGGTCCCGTCGTGGAGGTCGGCGGAGTTTTCCGACCCGGTGGTCGAAGATCCCGAGGATGGAAGGGTCCTCGAAGTCTCCGTTGGAGACTGAGTGATGGAGCCCGACGAGGCCGCGGTGATGGATCCGGTGGCCGGGGCCGCAGTCGGCGTCGTCGGCGAGGGCGTCTTCCGCGGCCGTTGAATTCTCGCCACGTTGCGTGGGCTGAGTCGCATCGGGAGGCGGTGGATCGTGCGGATCTGGCTCTCGGAGAGCCGATCGGCGTGGTGGCGACTTCGCGGATGCTGGCCGAGTCCTCCGGTGATGACGCCGGTGCCGGCGAAGAGGCTGATCGTGCCGGCGGGATCACGTTGTCGCGTGGGTCGCGCCTTGGCCGGGCGTAGCTGCCGGCAAGATCTGGAGCATCTCGCCGATCGCTATCATGCGCCGGTGGCGACCGTCTCGCTGATGGGCAGATTGGATCTCGCGGAACACCGCCAGACCGGCCAGGCCCACGGTGGGCGCCCTCGCCGAGGAATGACCACGGCGGATCCGCAATCGGCGCGAGTAGTAGAAACGAGGGCAAGGCGGCCAGCCATGCGGTGCGAGATGAGGGCAAAGACACGGATTTACCCAGTTCGGCCCCGGAATAAAGACCTACTCTGCTAGATTGTATTATGGAGGTGATTACAATGGGCGAACTCGGACTAGGCGGCGAGTTGCTTGGGTGTATGAGGAACGTCTCTCTACTCGGCCCCTTAGGGAGGTTTATATAGGCTCACCTCCCTAGGGTTTACATATCTCAACCGATTGATTCTGACTTTGCCAATTGTTTAAGTCAAACCGATTGGGCCCATCTACTCGCTGGGCCTTTGTCCTCGATCGCTGGTGCCTTGGCTTGATCCACTCGCCGTTCAGGCCCACTCGCCAGCCTTTGGGCGATCGGAAGCGTCCACCGAGATACCCGGTAGGCATATCCCCATCAGGCCATTAGTTGAAAAACTCTTACAGTTGTGGGGAAAACCAGGTGTACGTGCGTGGGATGAGAACAAACAGGAGCCATTTAATCTACGAGGGTTGTTATTCGTAACCATCAATGATTGGCCTGCTCTTAGTAACCTTCGTGACAGACAAACAAAGGATATAAGGCATGCACCCACTATTTAGATAAGACCGAAGGTACATATTTGCATAAATGCAAGAAGGTTGTGTACTGGCGAATCGACGATTTCTTCCGACCAATCATCCGTGAAAAGAAAGGCAAGCATTTCAAAGGTGAGGATCACGAAGAAGCTCGAACTCTCATTGGTGATGATGTATTTGGTATGGTCAAGGACATAGAAGTAATCTTTGGAAAGGGTCCCGTGATCAATCAGTTCCGAACGACGTCGCTACAGGACACGCACCCATGTGGAAGAAGAAATCTATATTTTGGGAGCTGCCATATTGGAAAGTCCTGCGTGTCCGCTCTTCAATCGACGTGATGCACGTGACGAAGAATCTCTGCGTGAACCTGCTAGGATTCCTAGGCGTGTGTGGGAAGACAAAAGATACACCTGAAGCACGGGAGGACCAACAAATTATGAAAGACCCAAAGAACATGCACTTCTTATGTTTAAAGTTTTTCTAAATTCCAAATTAATATTCAAAAATATAAGTTAATTCATTTTAAAAGGTTACATTAATTATTTTTTAGAAATAGAAAATGGTTTTGGATTATTTATTCAAATCCATACACTTCTTATGTTTAAAGTTTTTCTAAATTCCAAATTGATATTAAAAAAATATAAGTTAATTCATTTTTAGTTGTAAATGGTTCATATTTTAAATGGTTACATTAATTGTTTTTTAAAACAGAAAATGGTTTTGGATTATTTATTCAAATCCATACACTTCTTATGTTTAAAGTTTTTCTAAATTCCAAATTAATATTCAAAAATATAAGTTAATTCATTTTAAAAGGTTACATTAATTATTTTTTAGAAATAGAAAATGGTTTTGGATTATTTATTCAAAACCATACACTTATTATGTTTAAAGTTTTTCTAAATTTCAAATTGATATTAAAAAAATATAAGTTAATTCATTTTTAGTTGTAAATGGTTCATATTTTAAATGGTTACATTAATTGTTTTTAAAACAGAAAATGGTTTTGAATTATTTATTCAAATCCAAACACTTTTTATGTTTAAAGTTTTTCTAAATTCCAAAGTAATTATCATTTAAAAAACATTACAAATTTAAACCCCAAAATAAAAAATAAGGCGGGAACAGAGAGAAAATAACTGAAATAATTTGAAAACAGGGGAATGCGTCCCGGTTGGAGCCACCAACCTGGACTAAGAGCCTTTATGCCGCCTTCACTGCCGAAAATTTGGACTATAGGTCGGGTTGGTGGCTCCAACGGGACGTATGCCTTTAGTCCCGGTTTGAGCCACGAACCGACTAAAGGCCCTTAATTATAACAGGTTCCCTCCTCTTCTTCTTCCCATCTCCTCCTCTTCTCTTCTCGCAAGACGACGCCGTGTTGCCGCTGCACGCCCTCGTGCCGCCGCTCGCCCAAAGCGTGCGGGAAGCCATGCTCGCCCCGAGGCTTCTCCCTGAAGGAATCGGCCCCGCTCGCTCCCAATCGTCGCCAACGACCCTCGAGCCCGACGATCGCCGCCGTCGATTCGTCGGCTCCCAACCTCGCCTCGCCTCCCCGACACCACCACCGCACACCTGGTGAGCTGCTCGTCCTCGTGGACCCTCTCTCTCGCCCCCTCTCGCTTTGGTTCATCCTCCCCCGTCGACCACCTGCCATCGCCACCGTCGCCGTGCTCTCTCTCGGTGACCTTTTGGAGGCGCCGCTACTATTTGGCTCGCCTCAACCTCCTCTCTAACGCAGCACGCCGCCGCCTAGATCGCCCCTAACGCGTTCCCCATCACCGTCACGCAAGCCACCTGGCGTGACGTCACCGTGCATCGGTAGCGACCCGGCCAGGAGCCACTTTGCACGCATGGCATTCCTATGTGGCCTCGCCCACAGGTCGACCTCCAGCTAGCCCCCGAGTGAAACGCACAGAACCACTTTTGCTTGTGTGGCTGCTGAGGTGGCTCGGCCCCTCATGGGTCATTGTGGCTAGATATGCTCGGTGTAAAAGTTTAACCAGCTTTTAATAATTTCAGAAATAATTATAATCTTATAAATTCAATAACTTTTAATCTATATGTCATAAAAATATGAATAATATATCAAAATGTTCAGAAAAATGAAACCTAGCTATCTAATCTATAATCATGCATTGTTCAACAACTTAAATTACAAGTTTAATTAGAAGAACAAATCCACCCCTCTCATGTGTTCCGGAGTTTCTCCGAGTTAGGGTTTTCACCCCTCGGAACCCCGATTAAATCGTCGAGCATTTCTTAGGGTTACATTTTAACTTGTCATATCATCATACTTGCTTGAGCATTGCATCGATGTCATGTGTTGATTGTTTCCCTTTCTTTTTGTTGTTTGGATTATTAGGTTTATTATTAGTTAGGTATTATTAGGTTTATTAATTAGTTTGGTATTATTGGTCTTCGCCCCAAGTCGATCCTTGTGGGTAGCCCTGCACCGATTCACATTTTCAAGCAACTTAGTGCATGTGGGTTCGACGATGTGCCTATCTACTACACGGTTTCCCTTTCTCTTCATTTTTATTATTGTGTATGTATATATTAGGGTTTCTCTGAATTAGGGTTTATATCTCTCAACACCGTACTTAACTTTCTCCTTTAGCCGCTTTGACTTATTCGTTTTCCACCTATGCGAAAATATGGACCCACCGTCGAGACGAAGAAAAGGAAGAATTAATCCAAGGTGTGATCCATGGGAAGATAATTTAGACGTATCAACGTTCGAACAACTCGTGAGGGTGATCCTCTTTTAGGAGTAGACAACTTGTTGAGGTTGAAGGTGTTGCCTTCCATGAGAGAGAAGCGATGCCTTGTAATCGAGAAGCGACCGCTCGGCATGAGGTGCATGTAATATAAATCAATTCATTAATTAATCATCGCTATCTATATAGAAATAGTGACGATCTTTCTTCTTTTAGCCCTCGGATCGAAGGAATCTCGAAAAAGCGCGAGGCCCAACCAAAAAGTTGCAAGACCATGAGAGGTTCAGGATCGAAGATGTCGGCGAAGGCAGACCGACAGCTCGAAGTTGTCGCAACCAAATTTGTGGCACAATGCGAGTAATCGTTAGGGACTTAATCCCGATCACCATTAGAAATTGGAATAGGCCGCTAATGCGGATGAAGAGGAACATGTTTATTTGTCCCTAACCACGCCAAAGATTTCTCGTGGAAGAGGCTCATGGTTAATTTCAAACTACCGAAGATAGAGCTGGATCCAAATGCGGAGGATCCATTGAGGACGCCACAACATGGGAGAGCCATGGAGGCTAAGGTCGAGTGGGCTTTGAAGAAGATGGCCCAGTGTTTCACCAACTGGAAGAAAAGATTGCACCTTGACTATGTCATGAAAAAGAAGACTCCCGATTTCAAGAATATTCAGTTTGAGAAGATAAAACCATTCTGGGATGAGTTTGTGGAATACAAGAAATCAGAAAAAGCTAAGAAAATATCTGAAACGAATAAGCTGAATGCTTCTAAGAAGTATCACCATACTATGGGGCAAGGTGGCTACAGGGTTGGCATTCCTAAGTGGGAGAAACTTGAGCAGGAACTGCGTGATAAAAAGATCACCCGGAGATGCAGGGCGATTGGGTAGAACGTGCAAGGAATTGGTTTTACGGGCATGGGGGCACGTTGGACTCGGAAGGAGGTGTCTATATAACATCGACATAAAGACCCCTTGCCAATCGAGAGGATCAGAAAGCGGTAAAGGCTGTTAAAGATGGGGACTTCATTCCCGATAGAGAATGATGAGCTCACACTCGCCCTTGGAAATAAGGAACATGATGGACGAAACACGAGGCACAATAGGCTCCCAATCATGGAGGACTGGGTTTCGAAGAGAGGAAGAAATATCTGATAGAAGCCGTCGAGGAGTAAGGACAGTCGGCGATTGAGCGAAAGTCGAAGAAGCGAATGCGTTTAATTGAAGAACGATTAAAGCAACAACAAGATGAAATTAACGCACTTAAAGAGCAAAGTACTACCGGCCCATCTCAGCAGCACACTGCATTCGATGCTACCGGCCTATCGAATAATCGAAAAAGCAGTGTGGCTTCCACCAAGGTCCCGGGTGATGATAATGGCGATGTCGATGATGCACCGACGATGGCTCCTGTTGGCTACCCAGTGGATGATATCACAGAGATGACACACTGCGAGCTACATGTCAAAGTTGTGAACATATCAATGAAGGTGGCGGTTGGCTATGCCTTACCAATTGGACCCACACCAACTTACCAGTCGTCCGGGTTCGAGAGGGCTATCTTGTTGTCGGCGTGGATGAAATCATGCCCACCTTTGAGGTTTTGGATCTTCACTACCCGCTTTGGTGAAGGGGATGTGATCTTGGGTGACGAAAAAGCGTCACCATTCTATGGTCAAGGATTGTATCGTGCTTGAAATCTGCACGCCAAGGCCATCTTTGCCGCCGCCTCACCCGTCTCGGAGGTCGTCGCCATTGGCAGCCGTCTTCGTCGCCTCACCCGGCTCCGTCGCCTCACCAATCTCGGTGCAGCCATCGCCATGGGAGCCATCGCGGCGCCTCGGGATAAAAGCGTAAGCGTCATCTGTCTTGTCGTAAAGTGATCTCAAAGCGTAAACAAGAGCCTCTTCCAAAAGTACCAGGTTCCTCCCAAGAGAGCTTATATGTCTTGAAGAGGAGGCTGGCGATCGTTGATCACCCGGAAGCTTGTTTTTAAGCTAAGTGAGGCCGAAGAGCGAGTTCCCCAAAGGCACCAAGAAGAAAAAGCCAAAGTGTTGAAAATGCTAAAGAATCTTCATCAACCCGAGCGAAAGTTGTCATCGGACTATGAGCGTTCTATTCTCAAGTCACATGCGGCACAAAAAGCCTCAAGAGCAAGATCGATGGCGGAAATCTGTTGCCCAGCTCGGAGAACAAGCAAAACAGACTTGCGCCCCTCTCAAGGTGATTTCTCAAACCAATGTGGGGTCGAGCAAATATGGGGCGAAGAGCGTATGATCCAGAGGTAGTTACTGTCTGGAGAAGCCGCTGCTCAAGGTATGAGTATTGCCCGATACTTATCGATTAGAGTTCTTCCCGTGAGTGAAGTAGCATACAAATACCGATCTGGAAAACCTCTCGTCAAACTGAGGAGGTAAACAATCTTCCAACAAAAATCGAAGATTGCATAATCGGTACATGCATGCCACAAGGGCGGGGCTAACTAGATAGTCTTGAGGGTTACAAAAAGCATCATGGGAAAGATAAGGATGACATGATATCCATTGAATTTGATAAACTATTTCAATTATTCAATCAAGGCGCCTTGGACAAATCGATCATGATTATTGTGCGTAAGTACTAATTATGTAATTAATTTAGTCTCCGACTAAATTATTTTGTTTATTGCATGTATATAATCATATTGTAATATGCAGAATGAAGATTCTCGAATGCAGCAGAGGACAAATCTATGACATTGGCTTCATTGACCCATATTGGGTTCATGAAGCTAATATCAAAATAAGCCCCCAGGATACGGAGGATAATATAGTACGCGTTAAGGTTTCAAGAAACCAAAAGGAAATACTATTTCCTTACAACTTCGATGAGTGTTATTGTCTTGTATACACTTTCTATTTCGCTTACTCGATGTTAAGTATATAATTGATTAGTTACGCATTCGCAGTACCACTATATTTTGTTAATCATTCAACTTGACAAAGGCGTGTACTAGTCATGGACTCGAAACATAAACCCCTTGAGACGTGGAAGGACATGCAGATACTTCTCCGGTGTAATTCTAATAATTACGACACTATATCGGCAACGTTCGTGAATTTTATGATATCAAGTACTTAATAACTTATTTTATTCGTTTTTACGCGCAGCGCTTGAAGCGGTTCACCAAGAAGGCTAGGGTGTTTGGAAAGGAGCTTACATTTCAACGGTAGATGTAAGCACCACTAGCTATATCCGCATCTCTTTGATTCTAGTTTTGATACGATTATTATCATGCTTGATTATTATTTTGATTGAACTCTGTTCTCGTAAGTGCAGCGAGGACGGTAACAATCTATGTGGATACTATGTATGCGAGTTCATCCGTGGGGCGTGCGATGAGAAGGCAGAAATTTAGAGCAACTCCACGTCGTAAACAATTTCTATAGTTTTTAATTACAATCAAATTGTGTTAGTTTCATATTCATATAGGTGACTCCTTTTTAAATCAGATCGAGCGTCTACGGCGGTCTTACGCAAAGGATCATACGAGCAATTCAGGAGGAATTGGCGGGATTCTTGGATCGAAGTCCTAAACACACAAGGGTAATACTACTCGGCCGTGTATAGACAATAGGAATTGTAAACATAGCAACTTTCAAGAAATTGGCCGGTAGCATCGAATAGCAAATTTTTTATGTAGTGCATGAACTCGATCTGTGTATTGAATGTAATGTTGTCATGATGATCTTGTGTAATATAAGGTTCCTTCGTTGATAAGTGCAAAACACTAAATAAACAATAAAACAACCTAAATGAATTCTCTGCCGCGGCACAAAAAGTGGCGAAAATGCTGTCGCGGCAACAAAATGTGCCAAAATGAATTCTCTGCCGCGGTAGAGAAATGGGCCAAATCTCTGCCGCGGCAGCAGGTTTTGGAGAATATGGGGATGCTGGAAATCATGGAACGGTTAGCAAACAAGCAACACAGGGACACAAAGTTTACCCAGGTTCAGGCCCCCGGAGGGAAAACCCTACTCCTGCTTGTCTGCTCTTGATTACGGTGGAAGCGAAAGTTACAGGGGTGCGCAGATGCAATCTGGCATGGAGGTGTGTATGCGAAAGTATGAGTCAAGAGATCTAGGTCGTCCCTCCTGGACTTTATATATACTTAGGCAGGTCCCGGGCATAGACCTAGTCGGTTACAGGTTCTAGGGTTTTACCCCTTTGAATTTTCTATCTACTCTAGTCTTGCTCTCCAAGGATCCGAAGGCGTCATGGGATGGACCACCAAAAGTCTTCATGGGCCGGCGTATAGTTGTCGTGGGCCTTCCTTCGGCTGGACCAGGTATGCTGAGATCATGTACCCGTAGGGTATAACCATGTCAGTAGCCCCCGAGTGTTCAGTCGAATCGTAGATTCGGCTGAGGACTTTTCAATCTTTCAGGTGCAACTATGTATTTCAATAGTTCATGTGTAGGGATTGTTGATGCGTGTGCCTGACTCACCCGACAGATCAGGGTCAGTTAACTGTCTTAGGACGAAACAACACGATCTTCTTCAGGTTCGAGTCCCTCAACTCGGACCTAGAACATATGCTGGTGTAATTCGTCTCATGCCGCAGAGGACTTACATGAGTGGAATTCCAGTGATTTTAATTGATGTACCCAACGCGTCCGTCGGGATTTTTCATCGCGCCTGCTGACACGGGTTCATACTAGCAGAGCGCAGTCGTGTGCGTTGCCAGGCCATCAGATGATATCTGTAGGTCTTATCTTTGTGTCGCAGACACAGCATCCGAATGTTTGTCACCGCGGAGGTGTTTCGGGTGGCCAAGGAGATCGTTGCTCACTCAGCGTTTTGTTGGGGCAGAGTTGCCGAAAAGTTTTTGCATGCTGATCCGAAAGATCGCAGTTGAAGATTTCATAGGGTGCACGACCAGCGCTCCCTATGGGAGTAGCCCCCGAGTGTATGTTCGAGTCGTAGACTCGAGCGGAGACTTTAGTTCAAACATTGTTCAGTTGTTAAGTCCGTAGGACACAAAAAATTCCGGATGCTTAAATCCATCCTCCCTATGGGAGTAGTGTTGGAATTATTCCCTAGAGGCAATAATAAAGATGTTATTATTATAATTCTTGTTCATGATAAAGTTTATATTCCATGCTAGAATTTTATTAAGCGGAAACATTAATACTTGTGTGGTTTGTGAACAACACCGTGTCCCTGGTACGCCTCTAAGGACTAGCTCATTGATCAATGATGGTTAAGGTTTCCTAACCATAGACATGAGTTGTCAATTGATAATGAGATCATATCATTGGGAGAATGATATGATGGACATACCCAAACTAAGCGAAGCAATTAGATCGTTTCATCGTGTTCATCTTTGCGAAGTTTTTCCTATGTCAAATATTGTATTCCTTAGACCATGAGATAATGCAACTCCTGAGTGCGGAAAGCTTTGAGGTCATCAAACGTCATCCTATGAGAGGGTGATCATAAAGGTGTCTCTCAGGTGATCGGAAAGTATCTGTTGGGTTGTATGTATCGAGATGGAATTTGTCCCTCCCAAGTCGGAGAGATATACTTCGGGCCCACTCGGTAATCGATATCAACACCGCTTGCAAGCATGTGGTTAAGGAGTTAATCACAAAGTGATATCGGATTACGGAACGAGTAAAGTACTTGCTGTGAACGAGATTGAACTAGGTATGATGGTACCGATGATCGAATCTCGGGCAAGTAAAATATCACGAGACGAAGGGAATATATATATGGGATTGATTGAATCCTGGCATCGTGGTTCATTCTATATGATCATCGATGAATGTGTGGGAGTCAATATGGGTGCCCAGACCCCGCTGTTGATTATTGATAGAAGATCATGTCTGCATATTCTCGAACCCGCAGGGTCACACACTTAACGTATCTCGATGCTAGGATAGATTGGATAATTGGTTTATGAATTTTTGTTCGGAGTCTCGGATGGGATCCGGGACATCACGAGAGGTTCCGGAATGGTCCGGAGAATAAGATTCATATAAGGCAGTTTTGGAGTTGAATTGTTTCGGGTTAATCGGTATTGTACCGGAAGCTTCTAGAACCTTCCGGAAGGGGACCAACGTGGCCCCACCTTCCGGGAGGGGCATGGGACTATGAGGGAGTGTCCTGGCCACATTGGGCTAGGGGCACAAGGCCCCATAGGGCCCAGCCGATCCTAGAGAGTTTAAATCATTTAAACTAGAGATAGGGTTTCTAGAAGAGGGGAGAGTCCATGCCCCCCACTCCTTATCCTTTGGTCTTGGGGGAGGGGCTAGGGCTGCGCCCCCCCTCTATATAAAGAGGGGTGGGGGCGCACCAACCCCCGACACCTCTCCTCCAAACCCTAGCCGCCTTGCTAGCTCTCCTCTCTCCCTCCCGACTGTTTGTAGGCGAAGCCCTGCAGCAGAAATTCTCCACCATATACACCACGCCGTCGTGTTGTAGATCCAATCTATCTCTCCACCATACTTGCTGGTCCGAGGAAGGAGGAGACGTCGAGGTGCTGCACGTGTGCATCTCACGGAGGCACCGCCACTTGTGGTGCTAGATCGGATCGGATCGCGAGGAGGAGAAGCGAGTACGACTACATCACCCACGTTCCGACGAACGTTCCGCTGTGCGAATCTTCAAGGGTATGAAGATCTAATCCAATCTATCTCGTTGATTGCATCTCCTAGATTAGATCTTGGCTTTCCCTCTGTTCGCATCCGTAGAAAATTTTGATTTACTATGCCGCGAAACCCTTCAGTGGTATCAGAGCTAGATCTATGCGTAGATGTGTTTCACGAGTAGAACACAACATGGTTGTTGCAGGCGTTGATGTTTTCTGTTGCAAGCCTCTTGTTTGTGTTCTTCTTATGATGCGGGATAGTGAGATTAGGCGGTCGAGGCCAACCTTCTGCGGCGTCGTTCGCGAGACCGGCTCCGCACTTGACGTGTGGCTTGTACCACACATGCGGTGGTGGATGTCGGTTTCTCTCACTATAGTTGTCATGGGATTAACACCAGAGTTTGACAACCATAATATCACCGTTGTGGCTTTAGTAGGTAAGAATCGTTCTTAGCATCTACTCCCATAAGCCACGTAAAACATGCAACAACAAAGTAGGCGTCTAACTTGTTTTTGCGAGTGTTTTCGTGATATGGTATGGCCCAAGATGTGATGTGTATATTGTATGTGATGATCATGTTTTGTAATGTTTCACGACTTGCATGTCGATGAGTACACAACCGGCAGAACCATATGGTTGTCTTTATAATTGTGTATGACCTGAGTCAACTTCTTATCGCCATGTAATAGCTTTACTTTATCGCTAAGTAGTTAGCAATAGTTGTAGTTGCTATTCGTGGTGGAGGCAATCATGGTGGAGTGATGGAGATCATGCCGGAATGCACAAGATGGAGATCATTGTGCGAAGATTGGCTATACCATGTCACATAAAGTTATATGCATGTGATGTTTATCCTTTTATGTATCTTATTATGCTTAGATCATGACGGTAGCATTATAAGATGATTCCTCATAAAGATCAAGATAAAAACTGTGTTCTCCCGAGTATGCACCGTTGCGAAAGTTAAATCGTGTCCAAGCATCACGTGATGATCGGGTGCTATAGACTCTCGCTCACATACAACGGGTGCAAGCCAGTTTTGCACGGAAATACTTGGGTCTAGCTTGTGAGCCTAGCATGTACAGACATGGCCTCGGAACACAAGAACCGAAAGGTTAAGCATGAGTCATATGAATGATATGATCGACACTTTGTTGTCCACCATTGAAACCACATCTGTTCGTGATGATCGGATTAGGTGTGGTGAATTTGGATCGTGTTCACTAAACAACTTGAGGATGTTGATTTTAGTGGGAGTTCATCTAGTAATTTGATTAAGTTGAACTATTTATCATGAACATAGTCTAAATTGTACTTGCAAATCTGTAGATCACATGGCCAAGTCCAACTTCAACTTCAGCGTTTTCTTTGAGAAGGAAAAGCTTAGAAACAATGGGTCTAACTTCACCAATTAGTTCCGCAATCTAAGAATCATTCTATCTGGCGGACAAAGGACTATGTCCTTGGGAAAGCGTTAGGTGACCCCTTTGCAAGCGCGGTGATGAAAGATGTCTATCGGTCGAACAAAGATGATTATGGTGTGATTAAGAGCACCATGTTGTTTGCTATGGAACCAGAGCTTCAAAATCGTTTTGAAGAGTATCCCGGGCCCTTCGAGGTTCTCGAGGAGCTGAAAACCATGTTTCAGACTCAGGCCCGTTAAAGAGATATGAGATCTCCGAGAAGTTCTTTAAGCGCAAGATGGAGGAAGGGAGTTCCGTTAGTGAGCACGCCATAAAGATGACGGGCTACACTCAGCTTGAGCAAGCTGGAATGCACAATTCGGAGGAGCTCAAGATTGACGAGGTTCTGCAATCACTCCTCCGGCTACAAAAGTTTTGTAGTGACTCATAATCAGATTGGTTCCACTGATACGATCACCGAGCTCTTCGCAAAGCTGAAGGCTGCGGAGGTGGACATCAAGAAGGATAATCATGTGTTGATGGTCAACAAGCCCTACTTTAAGAAAGGTAAGGGAGCAAAGAAGCCCTTCAAGAAGGGCGGCAAAACAATTCTCTGCGAGAAGAAGCTCAAGTCTGGTCCTAAGCCGGAGACTGAGTGCTTCTATTGCAAGGACAAGGGTCACTGGAAGCGCAACTGTCCGAAGTATTTAGCGGACAAGAAGGCTGGCACCATCAAAGGTATATTTGATATACATGTTATTGATGTTTTCCTTACTAGCCCTCGTTGTAGTGCCTGGGTATTTGATACCGGTTCAGCTGCTAATATTTGTAACTCTAAATAGGAGCTACGGAATGAGCGGACTTGCGAGGGATGAGGTGACGATCTTGGCGTTGGCAACGGATCAAGAGTTGATGTGATGGCCGTCGACGCTCTCCTTAGTTCTACCTTGATTAGTTTTAAACCTTAATAAGTGTTATTATGTGCTGCGTTGAGCATGAACATTATTTACGGATCGTGTTTATTGCAAGGCGGTTATTCATTTAAATCGGAGAATAATGGTTCTTCTATTTATATGAGTCACATCTTTTATGGTCATGCACCTCTTGTGAATGGTTTATTTCTTCTAAATCTCGAAAGGGATGAAACACACATCCATAACATTGAGGCTAAGAGATGCAAAGTAGATAGTGATAATACTACTTATTTGTGGCCTGTCGTCTAGGTCATATTGGTGTAAAGCGCATGAAGAAACTCCATTCGATGGACTTTTGGAGTCTCTTGATTTTGAATCATTTGACACATGCGAACCATGCCTCATGGGCAAGATGATCAAAACCCGTTCTCGGTATGATGGAGCGAAACAGCGGACTTGTTGGAAATCATACATACCGATGTATGCGGACCGATGAGTGTTTCGACGCGCGGTGGATATCTCTATTTCCTCACTTTTACCGATGACTTAAGTAGATATGGGTATATCTATTTAATGAAACATAAATCTGAAACATTTGAAAAGTTCAAGAATTTCAGAATGAAGTGGAGAACCATCGTATGAAAGATTAAGTTTCTGATCCGATCGTGGAGGTGAATATTTGAGTTATGATTTTCTCACGCATCTTAAAGCAAGTGGAATCGTTTCACAACTCACGCCACCGGAACACCACAGTATAATGGTGTGTACGAGCGCGGAATCGAACCCTATTAGATATGGTCCGATCAATGATGTCTCTTCTTGATTTGTCGTTATCATTTTGGGGTTATGCATTAGAAACGCTGCATTCACTTTAAATAGGGCTCCATCTAAATCCGTTGAGACGACACCGTATGAGCTGTGGTTTGGTGCTAAACCTAAGTTGTCGTTTCTTAAAGTTTGGGGATCGAAGCTTCGTCAAGAAGTTGATGCGGACAAGCTCGGACCAAAGCGGAGAAATCGTCTTCATAGGATACCCTAAGGAAACTATTGGGTATACCTTCTATCACAGAACCGAAGGCAAAGTGTTTATCATGAAGAACGGTTCCTTTCTTGAGAAGGAGTTTCTCTCGAAAGAAGTGAGTGGGAGGAAAGTAGAGCTTGCGAGGTTATTGAACCTTCTCTTGAATTGGAGAGTAGCGCAGCACCTGAAATTGTTCGAGTTGTCGCTGCACCAACAATAGAGGCAAATGACAAGGATCATGAAGCTTGGACGATCTCTCTCTTGAGCGTCAGGTCGACAAGGTCGCGTGCCCCTCACAGGTAATGCGGCAACCTGTCTTATTGTCTTATTAGTAGAAGACAGTGAACCTACGAACTATGAGGAAGCAATGATGAGCCCAGACTCTGAGAAATGGCTAGAAGCCATGAAATCCGAATTGGGATCCATGAGAAAAAACCAAGTATGGACTTTGATGGACCCTCCTAGCGATCGAAAGGCCGTTGAGTGCAAATGGATCTTCAAGAAGAAAATGGACGCGGATGGTAATGTTACCTTCTATAAAGCACGGCTTGTCGCAAAAGGTTTTCGACAAGCTCAAGGTGTTGACTACGATGAGACTTTCTCTCCCGTAGCGATGTTTAAGTCCATTAGGATTTTATTAGCAATTGCTGCGTTTCATGATTATGAAATATGGCAGATGGATGTCAAGACTGCTTTCCTCAATGGGAACATTGATGAAGAGTTGTATATGATGCAACCCGAAGGTTTTGTCGATCCTAAGGATGCTAGTAAAGTATGCAAACTTCAGCGTTCCATTTATGGACTGAAGTAAGCATCTCGGAGTTGGAACCTTCTTGTGTATCTAGTGATCAATAGTTTTTGATTTGTTCCAAATTTCTGAAGCTTGTATCTACAAGAAAGTGAGTGGGAGCTCGGTGGCGTTTACGTTGTATGTGGATGACATTATGATTATCGAAATGACATCAACATGTATGATGTGAAGAGTTATTTGAACAAGTGTTTTCAATGAAAGACCTAGGTGAAGCTGCTTATATATTGGGCATCAAAATATATAGAGATAGACAAAGGCGCTGATAGCTTTAAGCCGGTACATACCTAGACAAAGTTCGAAAAGGTTTAGAATGGATAAGGCAAAGAAAGGTTCATTGCCTATGTTGTCGGTAAGATATTGAGCAAGGCTCGGTGTCCAGCTGGTAAATGATAGGAAGCTATGAGCAAAGTGCCTTATGCCTCGGCCATAGGTTCCATCATGTATGCCATGTGTACTAGACGGATGTGTCCAATGCTCTTAGTTTGACGACGGATATCAAAGTGATCCGAGTGGAACCTTTGGACCGTGAAGAACATCCTAAAGTACCTAAATAGAACTAAAGAAATGTTCTTAGTCTATGGGGTGATGAACGACTTGTCGTAAAGGTTACGTCGATGCTAGTTTCGACACCGACAAGGATGATTCCAAATCTCGGACAGGATACGTTTATATTTGAATGGAGGAGCTATGAGTTTGGAGAAGGCGCAAGCAAAGCGTGATCGCGGGATCTGATGGAAGCGGAATACATGGCTGCTGCGAAGCGTCAAGTGAAGGAGTTTGGATCGAAACTTCATCATCGAGCTTGGCGTGGTTCCAAGTGCATTGGACCCCTTTGGACATATTGTGTGATAACTTGGCGCCATAGCACTCGCTAAGGAACCAAGATATCATCCAAAGACCAAGCATATCAACATAAGTTTCATATAATCCGAGATTATATAGCAGATGGAGATCTGAAGATTAGCAAAGTACATACGGATCTGAATGTCGCAGATCCATTGACTAAACCTCTTCCACGTGTAAAACATGATCAACACCTCAGTTCCATG
This sequence comes from Avena longiglumis, assembly GCA_030063025.1. Taxonomy (NCBI): domain Eukaryota; kingdom Viridiplantae; phylum Streptophyta; class Magnoliopsida; order Poales; family Poaceae; genus Avena; species Avena longiglumis. The sequence goes on along the minus strand of CP125973.1, from coordinate 78,846,026 downwards.
GGTGTGAGATTGTTGCCAGATGTAAACTAGATTATTGACTCTAGTGCAAGTGGGAGACTGTTGGAATTATGCCCTAGAGGCAATAATAAAGATGTTATTATTATAATTCTTGTTCATGATAAAGTTTATATTCCATGCTAGAATTGTATTAAGCGGAAACATTAATACTTGTGTGGTTTGTGAACAACACCGTGTCCCAATGCGCCTCTAAGGACTAGCTCATTGATCAATGATGGTTAAGGTTTCCTAACCATAGACATGAGTTGTCAATTGATAATGAGATCATATCATTGGGAGAATGATATGATGGACATACCCAAACTAAGCGAAACAATTAGATCGTTTCATCGTGTTCATCTTTGCGAAGCTTTTCCTAGGTCAAATATTGTATTCCTTGGACCATGAGATAATGCAACTCCACGGTACGGAAGAAAGCTTTGAGGTCATCAAGCGTCATCCTATGAGAGGGTGATCATAAAGGTGTCTCTCGGTGATCGGAAGTATCATTGGGTTGTATGTATCGAGATGGAATTTGTCCTCCCAAGTCGGAGAGATATACTTGGGCACACTCGTGTCGATATCAACACCGCTTGCAAGCATGTGGTTAAGGAGTTAATCACAAAGTGATATCGGATTGGACGAGTAAAGTACTTCGTGAGCAGATTGAACTAGGTATGATGATCCGCGATCGGATCTCGGGCAAGTAAAATATCGCGACGAAGGAATATATATGGGATTGATTGAATCCTGGCATCGTGGTTCATCCGATATGCTCATCGATGAATGTGTAGGAGTCAATATGGGTGCCCAGACCAGCTGTTGATTATTGATAGAAGATCATGTGCATATTCTCGAACCCGAGGTCACACATAACGTATCTCGGCTAGGATAGATTGGATAATTGGTTTATGAATTTTTGTTGAGTCTTGGATGGGATCCGGGACATCGCGAGAGGTTCGGAATGGTCCGGAGAATAAGATTCATATAAAGGTCACAATTTTGGAGTTGAATTGTTAGGGTTAATCGGTATTATCTTAAGCTTCTAGAACCTTCCGGAAGGGGACCAACGTGGACCCACCTTCGGTAGGGGCATGGGCCTATGAGGGAGTGTCCTGGCCACATTGGGCCAGGGGCACAACCCCATAGGGCCCAGCCGATCCTAGAGTTTAAATCGTTTAAACTAGAGATAGGGTTTCTAGAAGAGGGAGAGTCCATGCCCCACTCCTTATCCTTTGGTCTTGGGGGAGGGGCTGGGCGCCCCCTCTATATAAAGAGGGTGGGCGCCAACCCCGACACCTATCCTCCAAACCCTAGCCGCCTTGCTAGCTCTCCTCTCCTCCCATTGTTTGTGGCGAAGCCTGCGTGAAATTCTCCACCATATACACCACGCCCGTCGTGTTGTAGATCCAATCTATCTCTCCACCATACTTTCAGTGCGAGGAAGGAGGAGGCGTCGAGTCTTTGCTGCGTGTGCATCTCACGAGGCACCACCACTTGTGGTGCTAGATCGGATCGGATCGCGAGGAGGAGAAGCGATGCGACTACATCACCCACGTTAGAGAGCGTTCCTGTCTTGAATCTTCAAGGGTATGAAGATCTAATCCAATCTCTCTCATTGATTGCATCTCCTAGATTAGATCTTGGCTTTCCCTCTGTTCGCATCCGTAGAAAATTTTGATTTACTATGCCGCGAAACCCTTCAAGTAGCCCCCGAGACCGTAGTGGAGTCGTAGACTCGACGTAGGACGCAAAGAAATAGTTCGTTTTTCTTCATCTTTGGTCTTGTGCAAGCCTCTAATAGGAGTAGCCCCCGAGTATTTAGTCGAATCAAAGATTCGAGTGAGTACTCTTAGCTTTGAAGCCTAAGAAATTGTAGTTGTTGCTAGTATAGCTTTTGATGACATCAGTGCTGACGATCAATGACCTCAAGCGTCTGCTGCGCCAGAGATGACTTGACTGGACGAACGTGGGTCCCACTGGCTGACCTTGAATTGACCGGTCATGCCCGGCGTGGAGATAATTACGGCGTCTCCTCGATTTCCACGCGTAGTGGACGGCGTGGTAACGACGGTTCGTTGTGATGCTGACACGTGTATGGCCAGATCTGCCGTTGGCGTTAGGTCTTCTTGATGGACGGTTGCCGTGCATCGTCTTCGCCGTTATAACCATTGGGGAAAGCTGCAGTTTGTTTTCACCGCATCTACTCTTGTTTTCACTGCCTCGTTGTGCTTGAGGGGTTCTTGCTGTGCGCTGTAATATTCTTCCACATTTCCTTCTTCCATACGCATTCTCACCTTGCGCTGCGGGCGATGGGAAAACGAAGAAGTCGTCATCTGCAGTTGGTAATAGTGCCGCCGGAGGGAAGAAAGGCGCTACCACCACCCGTGTCACCGACGGTGGTTGGCGGCGATCGAGGCGGAGAGTGATCTCCGCTTGAGCAGCGGGGCTTGATCCCGCAGGATAGGGAGGCCGTCAGACTCCCCGGAAACGAGGTAATCCCCGTCCCCCCGCTGGGTATCGGGTTATGTTTCTTGCCTTCGTTATTCGTGGGTTTTCCTTCCCAATCCACGACTTCCTTCGTGGGCTGCTCTTTCTCTACGGCATCCAGCTGCATCATCTTTCTCCCAATTCTCTTCTTCACATTGCTTGTTTCATTACTTTCTGCGAGTGCTGGCTCGGCATCGAGCCGCACTTTGGCCTCTTCTAGAAACTCTATTCCGTGAAGAGACAATCCGGCTTGGATGGTGTGTATCCCATTGGGGGTTGCATCATCTCCCTCAAGGCCAATATCCTTTTCTTTTCTTTCTCTATGTCCGAATCTGTCCAGTACTGGCGGAGGCGATGGTTTTACATTCGCGACTCCATAGTGGATGGGCAGCAATTTGGTCTTGCTCCTTTCGACTCCTCCCAGATAATCGAGCCGAAGAGGTCCTGGAAAAACCAGATCTTGGATGGCGAGTCGGCGGAGATAGAGGCCCTTTACTGTCGGGTGGAGGATCTCCAGTTGACTCATGAGAAGGAAGTGAACGGCGTGGATATTATCCGCATGTTTCTCGAGCGTCGGGTGCAGCCTCTCTAGGCTAGGGCGTACCCGATGTTTCTTTATGCTGGGCGCCGTGATCCGACGAGTGTTTCGGCCGAGAAGCTTTCCCAAGGTGATCTCGACAAGGCCCTTCGTACGCTGTTGAAGTACAAGGCTGGAGAGGATATCCCGGGGAAGTCGCTGACTCCGCCATTTTCTTGATTTGGGATGTTCCACGGTGTAGATTCGTCTTGTGGCGCTTTTACGTCGACTCGTATTTATTTTCCTTTGTTTGCTAACAAAGTCTCTTCTTATTTCGAGCTTCAAGGTGCGGGCATGGTGCATCGCTAATTATTTCCGGATGCTCCGGATAATGGCGTGGTGGATTCCGTGTCGAGCGCCTTGACACGATCGCGTGAAGAGGCCAACGAGTCGAGTGAGGACCATACTCGTAAACGATCGCGGAGATCCAGCGAATCTTCGGATGCATCGACTCCTCCGACTCCCAGAAACCCTCTGTGCCTTGAGCGTCATAGTGATGGGCATGGAGGTTCTTCCTCTCCTATTCCTGCTCTTCCCATGCGAGCTGTAGCGCCGTATCCGCCAGCGAAGCGGAAGAAGGAAGAAAAGAAGGAAGAGAAGAAGGAAGAGAAGAAGGGGGAGAAGAGGGCCCGAAGGACTCTTCCTGTCTTCGACCTGAGATCCCTGGACTTGTAAGTTTTTTTATATACTGATGTCCTTTTCGCTGTTGACTTTGTACTTGTGCTAATTATTCCGTGTGCAGGCATTCTTCCCACGACTCTTCCAGCGATGGTGCTCGGGAGATGATGGGAGAGTCGAAGGTTGCATCTCCTCCTCCTCAGATGGTGGCTACCTCACGAGGGTCTTGATCCCTTCTCCAGGAGGCTCAGTGGTTGCGCCTCGGAAGGCTGCGGGCCTTGGTCGACATCGAACATGTAAGTATTCTGTTCACCTTTAGGGGGCCAGCGTCTGAAAGATTTTCTTGTCTTTTTCTTTCTTCGAGTCGTCGGGGGAGCCCCCGAGCGTTTTCGTGTGCAAAATTTGCTTTTGTTACTTCGTGTTGGGCGTAGCCCCCAAGTCCTTTTCCTTACTGGTAGTTCTTCTTCCTGCAGCCTTTTGTACAGGATGCCAAGCGACTGGTGCAGGAGCACCTGGTGCTGGAGGTCAACCTCAAGCGGCTTCAAGGTACTGGATGCGTTGGTGCTTCTTTCTTTTTGCATTATTATCTTGCTTTCTGACGCTTGTATGTTTTGAATGCAGAGGAGCATAACACTTCCCTCCGTGAGATTGATGCTCTCAAGAAGAGCCTTGGTCAAGCGGAGAAGAAGGTGAGGACGCCTTGTGTGAAGGGCGCCTTAAAATTTGGGAGCCAAGGCAGCCGAAGCAAAGGAGCGTCTGCAGCAGGAGGCTACGGACCGCGAGGAGCAGCTTGCCATGGCTGCGAATGCGCGTGAAAGAGAGGTGGCGGGCAAGCTCATGGCTGCTGCCAAGGCTGTTTCAGGTGAGTGCCTTATTTTTGCTCCTTTCTTTTCGTTTTCTTGTCTTCTTCTGTGTTACTTTCTTCATTCCTTCTCTTTTTTGTCTCAGATGCATGAGCATCGGGTTGACCATGGCGTTCTGGAGCACGGGAGTGCTCTAGATGATGCTACTGCAGCGGTCAAAGATCGCTGCAGCACCGTCGTCAACTCCCTTGCCAAGGCGAAGGAGGTCCTTGGCCGCTTCTACAAGGAGCTTGTCCCCAAGGGCGCGGCCCTTGATGATGTTGGCATACTGGCGGAAGGCTTTGTCGGCGAAGCGCTGCGGTGGCGCCATAAGAAAGGGCATCGGCGCGTTCGTCGGGCTGGCGATGGCCTTGGCGGCTGGAGCGGAGCTGGACCTTCCCCAGATCACCTCCCGGATGGCGACAACCGCGGATGGATCCGAGGTAGCTTTTGCTACCTATTCTGCTCGCTGCAAGAGATATGGGCCTAAGCTCATTGATCTGCTGTCCGAGTATGCGCTGCGGCAACAGGGGAAGCCAAAGCGAGGCAGTCCGGATCTGAGGCTACTCAGGGTGCCGTATCTTAGGCGCTGTAGCTGTAGGATAGTTTGTAGTCTTCTTTTGCTGTAACTATGTTGAGGAACGAAATCATTGTGCCACGTAGTGGCCTTTATATGCTTAACGAATTCTTCTGAGTTGTGCTTTTCTCTGTCTGAATGTTTATGTCCTTTGATTTTCTGCTGTTCTAGGTTCCTTGGTCTTGACCCGTTGACACCTCGTGCTGCGGTATAGCTATGACCATCTTTGGATGATTCCTCACAACTCGCTTTTCTTCGGGACCGTGTTCGTGTAGGGGTTCGTAGCATGGAAAACAAAAATTTTCTATCGCATACAAACAAACAAGCCAAGATCTATCTACTAGATTGTAGCAACGAGTCGATGGAATAACTTACCCTCGAAGATTCCAAAGTGTTTAACGAGAGCGGATTCTCGTGGGTGATGTAGTCGTACTCTTTCCGATCTCAAGATCGTGTGGACGATCCTTCCGGCGCTGCGTTAAGCAGCGCTTCCATGATCGGTCACGTTCGATTTTCGGCAGACCTTCCTCTCCTTGTTCCAGTGACGGAGGTTGTAGCACTCTCCTCATGATTCCGGCTGGCGTGAATGCAGGAAGTAGAGAAATCATGAGGCTTCGCCTTAAGCCGGAGCGAGTATGGTGGATTATGAGAGAGGGCTATTAGTGGTCTAGATATTAGACACACCAATTAGAAGGCTCTAAACTGCAGGCTAAAGCAATTATAAGCTCTAAACCAAACGGCTCTAAACCTGAGATTACAGGTAGAAACTTGTGTGTCTCAAGGAGGAGCCCTGCCCCTCCTTTTATACGTGGAGGGGCTAGGCGCTCCAGGGAGGGAGGGAGTCCCTCCCCAACTCGGCCTAGGGCTTGGGCGCTGACTTGGAGTAGAGGAACTCCTCCTCCAAGTTGGTTTCAACCTCCTCTTGCTTGTTTCCCACAGTTTCATGTTTCCCACAGTTTCCTGTTTTCCACAGTTTCCTGTTTTAGCCGTTTGACTTTCAAACTGGCAATTTGACTTTCATGTTTTTGGAACACCAAGAACACTTAGTACATGATGCAATCATTCAATGACACATTCATGTACCCTCCCCAGTCTTGGACAATCAGGACCTTCTAGAACATTCCCGATGAAAACACGGAATCATTCCCGAACTCCGAAGCAGGACTTTCCTTATATGAATCTTATTCTCCGGACCATTCCGGATCACCTCGTGATATCCGGATCCCATCGAGACTCGAACAACATCCGGTCTCTTTCTCATAATACCATAACTACTCAAAACAACGTCGAATCCTTAAGTGTGTCTCCCTACGGTTCGTGAATTATGCGGACATGATCGAGACACTTCTCGAACAATAACCAATAGAGGAATGGAAATTCATATGGCTCCCACATATTTCTCGATTACTTTGCGATCGAATGAACCACTTACATACGATACCAATTTCCCTTTGTCTCACGATAGTTTACTTATCAGGGTTATGATCGTCGGTATCTACGCATACCTAGTTCAACCTCGTTCTGGATAAGTACTCTTTTCTCGTTCTGTGATATGTGATCCCTTGTGACAGTCACATGCTTGCAAGCTAATTGGATGACATTCCACGAGAGGGCCAGTATATCTATCAGTCATGGATGGACAAATCCCTCTTGATCCATGTGTTTCAACCAATACTTTCCGAACACTCAATGCCACCTTTATAGCCACCCGATTCACGGTGTGGTGTTTGATGTCATCAAAGCATCCATCCACTAAAGGTGATATGCATGATCTCATGGTCGAAGGAATTAGGTTACTATGTATCAGAAAGCATATAGCAATTGAACTATTGAAATGACTTGATCTTTATGCTACGCTTATCAATAGGAGTATGTCCACCATATCATTCTCCTAACGATATGATCTTGTTGTTGATAACATCTCAATGTTCATGATAGAAACCACAATCATTTAATCAACCAACAAGCTAGTGAAGTATAGAGGCTATACTAGGGACTTTCAAATTAAGTTTACAAATCACACAAGTATCAATGTTTCCTTGTTAATACTATTATAGCATGAATGTAAACATTTATCATAAACACAAAGATATAATAATAACTACATTTATTATTGCCTCTAGGGCATATCTCCAACAGATCTCCCACTTGCACTAGAGTCATCTAATCTAGATTACATGGTAATATACGAACACCCATGGCGGTTTGGTGTTGGTCATGTTTTGCCCTCGGGAGAGGTTTAGTCAACGGATCCGCCACATTCGGATATGTGTACTTTGCAAATCTTTATATCCCCATCACGGATATGTTCTCGAATAGCGTGAAAGCAGCTTGATATCTGACTTCTTGTGTGACCTTGGTTCTTGCGCATTGGCTATGGCGCCCATGTTATCATGATAGATAGACATTGGGTCCAGCGCACTAGGAACCACACCGACTCTGTAATGAACTCTTTCATCCATATCGCTTCTTGTGAAGCCTCCGAAGCGACCATGTATTCGATTAGGTTGAAGATCTCGCCACAACGCTTTGCTTTGCACTCCTCCGACTAAGCTGCTGCACCATTCAAAATAAATCGTATCCAGATTGTGATTTAGAATCATCCGGATCGGTGTTCCAACTAACATCGGTGTAACCATTAACAACGAGTTGTTCATCACCTCCATAAGAAAGAACCATATCCTTAGTTCTTCTCAAGTACTTAAGGATGTTTTTGACATTGTCCAATGATCCACTCACGGATCACTTTGATATCTGCTAGTTAAACTAACGGCATATGCAATGTCGGGTCTAGTACATAGCATGGCATACATTAGAGATCCTATGGGTGAGGCATAGGAGTCTTACTCATCCTTTCTCTATCTTACGCCGATGTCGGACTTTGAGTTTTACTCAAGGTCGTATTGAGCAACATGGGCAAGAACCCTTTCTTGCTTTCTTCCATTCAAACCTCTTTAGAACTTTGTCCAAATATGTACTCTGTGACAATGATATTTGGCGTTTGATCTATCTCTATAAATCTTTATGCCTAATATGTAGCTGCTTCGCCAAGATCCTTCATTGAAAACTATTATTCAAATATTCCTTGACACTATTAAGAAGGTCTACATCATTCCCAATCAACAATATGTCATCCACATATAGTATTAAGAATGCTCTGAGCTCCCTCACTTTCTTGTAAATACAAGCTTCTCCATAAGTTTGTATAAAACCAAAACTTTTGATTACCTTATCAAAGCGTTGATTCCAACCGGGATGCTTGCTTCAATCCATAGATGGACCTTTGAAGTTTGCATACCTTGTTAGCATCTTTAGGATCGACAAAACCTTTGGGTTGCATCATATACAACTCTTCATCAATATCTCCATTGAGGAATCTTTGTTTTGACATCCATCGCCATATCTCATAATCATAATATGCAGCGATTGCTAACATAATCCTCCGGACTTTAGCTTGCTCTTGGTGAGAAAGTCTCATCGTAGTCAACTCCTTGAATTTGTCGAAACCCTTTTGCGACAAGTCGAGCTTTATAAACGATAACATTACCATCGGCATCTGTTTCTTCTTGAAAATCCATTTGTTCTCGTGACCTTAGGCCATCCGTAAGTCCACCAAAGTCCATACTTGGTTTTCGTACATGGATCCAATCTCGTATTTCATGGCTTCTTGCCATTTATTGGAATCTGGGCTCATCATCGCTTCCTCATATGTCTCGGGGTCATCGGTGTTGTCCACCAACATGACACTCATAACGGGATCATACCAATGCAGGTGGTACGAGTTCTCATTGACCTCGAGGCTCTGTAGCAACTTCAGCGAAGTTTCATGATCATCATCATTAGCTTCCTCTCTAATTGGTGCGGCACCACAGGAACTTCTTCGGTCTTTGCGCTACTGCAATTCGAGAGAAGGTTCGACAACCTCGTCGAGTTCTACTTTCCTTCAGTCACTTCTTTGAGAGAAATTCCTTCTCTAGAAAGGATCCATTCTTAACGCGAAGATTTTGCCTTCGGATCTATGATAGAAGGTATACCCAATAGTTTCCTTGGGTATCCTATGAAGGCGCATTTTTCGCTTTGGGTTCAAGCTTGTCCGGCTGTAACTTCTTTACATAGAAACCGCATCCCCAAACTTTAAGGAGCGACAATTTAGGTTTCTTCCCAAACCATAATTCATACGGTGTCGTTTCAGCAGTTTAAGCGGTGCCCTATTTAAAGTGAATGCGGCTGTTTCTAATGCATAACCCCAAAATGATAGCGGTAAATCTGTAAGTGACATCATAGAGCGAACCATATCTAAGAGAGTTCGATTAAGGCGTTCGGACACACCATTCTGTTGTGGTGTTCGGCGGTGTCAATTGTGAAAGTATTCCACACTTCTTTAAATGCTCGCCAAACTCGTAACTTAGATATTCACCTCCACGATCGAGCGTAGAAATTTAATCTTCTTGTTACGTTGATTCTCTACCTCACTTTGAAACTCCTTAAACTTCTCGAAAGTTTAGGACTTATGTTTCATGAAATAGATATACCCATATCTACTCAAGTCATCTGAAGGTAAGAACATAACGATAACCACCGGCGATGCTACACTCATTGGACCACACACATCGGTATGTATGATTTCCAATAAGTCCGTAGCTCGCTCCATCATACTGAAAATGGAGTCTTAGTCATTTTCCCATCGGACATGCTTCGCATCTTTCAAGTGATTCAAAATCAAGTGATTCAAAGTCCATCGAATGGAGTTTCTTCATCGCTTCACTCCAATGTGACCAAGGCAGCGATTGCCACATATAGGTCAAATTATCGCTTGATTTCAAGCGTTTAGCCTCAATGTTGTTGATATGTGTATTTCCACTATCGAGATTCAATAAGAATAGACCATCTATCAAAGGTGCATGTGCATAAAACATATTACTCATATAAATCGAACAACCATTATTCTCGGACTTAAACAAGTAACCGTCTACTTAATAAACAAGATCGATATAATGTTCATGCTCAACGCGGGCACTAAATAACAATTATTTAAGTATAAAACTAATCGATGGTAGATGAAGGGGTAGCGTGCCGACCTCGATCACATCAACCTTTGATCCGTTTCCCAGCGCCGTCACCTCGTTCTTCGCTAGCTTCCGTTTATTCTGCGGCTGTTTGAGTTACAAATATGAGCAGCAGAACGATATCAAATACCCGGCACTACTACAGTACTAGTGAGATACACATCAATAACATGTATATCGGATATACCTTTCTTCTTGATGTTGCCGTTCTTGGATCCGCCAAGTACTTTGGGCAATTCCGCTTCGATGACCTTCTCCCTTGCGGTAAAAGCACTCGGTTTCAGGCTTGGGTCCAGCCTTGGTTTTCTTATTTGGCGTGGTAACTTTCTTACCACCCTTCTTGAAGTGTCCCTTTGCTTAGACTTGCCTTTCTTGAGTTTGGTGGTCTTATTGACCATCAACACTTGGTGCTCTTTCTTGATCTCCATACTGCAAACTTTAACATAGCAAATAGTTACGGCAACTCTTTGTTCATATTACGCATGTTGTAGTTCATCACAAAGTTCCTGTAACTTGGTGGCAGTGATTGGAGGACGCGGTAAATCCCCAAAGCATTAGGAATCACTATACCCAAGCTTTGAAGTTTGTTTGCGTGCCCGGACATCTTAAGCACATGCTCCTTGTGCTGCCCTCTTCCATCTTGCGGTTAAAGAACTTTTGAAGCCTCATAGCTTTCAATTGCGCATGAGTCTCAAAATCAATTTGAGATCCTCGACAATATCATATGATGCGACTCTTCAAACCTTTTACGAAGCTCGATTCTAAACCATACAAGATAGCACCTTTGAACTATAGATCTTGATTCTTAGGCGAGGTAAACATTCTTTACTTCATCGGAAGCATCGGTGCGGTGGGTCACCCGGTGCATCCGGCACATAGGTCAAATTACCGGTGTGAGGACAATCCTCAAATTGCGGAACCAATCCATGAAGTTGCTTCCATTGTTTTCAACTTTTCTTTCTCTAGGAGCATTAAAATTGATGGTAGGGGCTGCCATTGATCTACAACATATTTGCAATAGTTTAGACTAAGTTTATGACAAATTGAGTTCAAATTAATTAATGAAATTAAACTAGGTGAACTCCCTCAAAACAACATCCCTCACATTGTTTTAGTGATCACACGAACCAAATCCACTACATCAACACCGATCATCACGAGAGTTGATATAGTTTCAATGGCGAACAATCGTCATGTTCATCATATCTACTATACGATTCATGCTTTACCTTCGGTAATCCGTGTTCGAGACCATATGCATACATGCTAGGCTCGTCAAGATCAAACCTTAGTTTACGCATGAGCAAATCTGGCTTGCTCACGTTGTATACACTTGCGAGAATCTAACACACCCGATCATCACGTGGTGCTTGAAACAACAAGCTTTATAGCGGTGCTAACTAAGGGTGAACACTTTATGATTTGAAATTCATGTGCATGAGGATCATCTTATAATGCTACCGTCGTCTACTAAGCAATACAAGATGCATAAAGGATTAACATCACATGCAATTCATAATATGTGATATGATATGGCCTTTCTTCTTTGTGCTTCGATCTCCATCTTCAAGCACGAACATGATCTCCATCATCACCGGCATTGCATCAAGGTCAATGGCGCTTCACCATGGTTGTCGTCCACCGGCTTCAACTATTACAACTACTTTGAATAGACACGGGTCTTAACATAAATTAAAGACAACCATATGGCTCCGCGGTTGCCAACTTACAATAAGGAACATTGCATACATCAAATATAATCACAATCATGGCCATATCACATCACTGCACCCACAAAACAAAGTTAGGCGCCTCTACTTTCTTTGCATATTTTACGTGGTTTGGAGCTTTCAATAAGTGTCATTCTAACTTACGAACAAGAACCACAACATTGATACTAGCATTGTTGATTACCCGTTGTAAATTGGATCTTAACTATGCTAGGAGAAAGCAGGCACCATAAAGCCACTTATGCAATACAAGTTGCATGTTAGCGTGGAGCAAGTCTCATGAGCGATGTCATGTAAGGTTAGCCGGGCGCTTCATCCCAACATACCGCAAGATGCAAAGTACACAAAAAGCAATCGACAATAAAAGCATCAACGCCCACAATGACCATTGTGTTCTACTCGTCTGCAGATCTACATATAGACACGGCTGCGATACCCTTTGTAGGGGTTCGTAGCATGGAAAACAAAAATTTCTATCGCATACAAACAAACAAGCCAAGATCTATCTACTAGATTGTAGCAGCAGTCGATGGAATAACTTACCTCGAAGATTCCAAAGTGTTTAACGAGGCGGATTCTCGTGGGTGATGTAGTCGTACTCTTTCGATCTCAAGATCGTGTGGATCCTTCCGCGCTGCGTTAAAAGCGCTTCCTGATCGGTCACACGTTCGATTGACGAAGACCTTCCTCTCCCTTGTTCCGGTGAGCGGAGGTTGTAGCACTCTCCTCGCGATTCGGCGGCACAACTGTGGCCTGGAAGTAGAGGAAATCATGAGGGCTTCGCCTTAAGCGGGGCAGTATGGTGGATTATGAGAGAGGGCTATTAGTGGTCTAGAGATTAGACACACCAATTAGAATGCTCTAAACCGCAGGCTAAAGCAATTAGAAGCTCTAAACCAAGCGGCTCTAAACTTGAGATTAGAGGTAGAAACTTGTGTGTCTCAAGGAGGCCACGCCCTCCTTTTATAGGTGGAGGGGCTAGGCGTGCCAGGGAGGAGGAGTCCCTCCCCAACTCGGCCTAGGGCTGGGCGCCGACTTGGAGAGAACTCCTCCTCCAAGTTGGTTTCAACCTCCTCTTGCTTGTTTCCCACAGTTTCTGTTTCCCACAGTTTCTGTTTTCCACAGTTTCTGTTTTAGCCGTTTGACTTTCAAGCTGGCAATTTGACTTTCATGTTTTGGAACAGCAAGAACACTTAGTACATGATGCAATCATTCAATGACACATTCATGTACCCTCCCCCAGGTCTTGGGACAATCCGGACCCTTCTAGAACATTCCCGATGAAAACACGGAATCATTCCGAACTCCGGCAGGACTTTCCTTATATGAATCTTATTCTCCGGACCATTCCGATCACTTCGTGATATCCGGATCCCATCGAGACTCGAACAACATTCGGTCTCTTTCTCATAATACCATAACTACTCAAAACAACGTCGAATCCTTAAGTGTGTCTCCCTACGGTTCGTGAATTATGCGGACATGATCGAGACACTTCTCGAACAATAACCAATAGAGGAATCTGGAAATTCATATGGCTCCACATATTTCTCGATTACTTTGCGATCTAATGAACCACTTACATACGATACCAATTTCCCTTTGTCTCACGATAGTTTACTTATCCGAGGTTATGATCGTCGGTATCTCTGCATACCTAGTTCAACCTCGTTACGATAAGTACTCTTTTCTCGTTCTGTGATATGTGATCCCTTGTGACCCGTCACATGCTTGAAAGCTAATTGGATGACATTCCAAGAGGGCCCAGAGTATATCTATCCGTCATATGGATGGACAAATCCCTCTTGATCCATGTGTTTCAACCAATACTTTCCGAACACTCAATGCCACCTTTATAGCCACCCGATTCACGGTGTGGTGTTTGATGTCATCAAAGCATCCATCCACTAAAGGTGATATGCATGATCTCATGGTCGAAGGAATTAGGTTACTATGTATCAGAAAGCATATAGCAATTGAACTATTGAAATGACTTGATCTTTATGCTACGCTTATCAATAGGAGTATGTCCACCATATCATTTGTGGCATCCCGCAACCACTACTAGAAAATCGCGTTGAATTTGTGCATTGCATCGTCATCATCATATGTTGTTTGTCAAAACTATTTTCGCAAAGCCGATTTGTTTTCCAAACGCCCATCTTAATTCAAGCATAAAACCGGTCTTCTGCGGATATTTTATTTGTCTAAAAACCACTTGCATAAGTTCATCGCAAAGAAAATAAAATGTTATATTTATTTTAGCGGGGGCAGTCGAACGGGCCGACCGACCCGAACGACCACCCCCAGACAATAATAAACGGTCCACCAGACAATCCTAAAGCTACCCAAAAACCTACCCCAACCCAGCCTCCACCTCACTCCCTCCAATCAAGTCTCGCCACATCAGCATACCCCTCTCCCTCACCAACCAGAAACCGCCACGTGGCCTAGCTCTCACACAACCCACCAACCCCCAGACTCACCCCAGCCACACACGCACTCAACACCACACACCAACCTCCCCACACCCGATCCCCCCACCTGCCCTGGTGTAACACCCTCAGAATCGGACCTATGCAAGTTTGAGCAAAATTCGCCAAACCCGCATAGAAACGATTCAAAGGTGCCCACCGAGCACTTCGTCTTGGTGGAAAGCAGTAATAACATTACACAACAGTCCTCGATGGGACCCACAGGCAGATATATATATAACTGACTCAAAGAGTCAAGAATACAGATATAATATACAAGATCCAAATCACCTTGAAAGTAGGCGTCCGACTACGGACAAGAAGCAAATGGGGCTAAGAGCCACGAAGAATAACCAATGGCGTCCATAACCTGGCCAAGCCCGGAAGGGTAACCACCTGCTAACGACGTCGATCTCAAAACACCTTGAACAAAGGTGCCGACAGGCAAAGGAAAAAAGAGGCGTCGATGCAGGCGATGCAGCGAGGCTAGAATTCGGCGGTCCTCGCCTACATAGGTATGGTGGACTGAGCGGCAGCGGCAGCATGCACTAAACAACCTAGAGAGACTCGATACAACTAGCGGTTATCAGAGAGGGGTAAGAAAGACCTATTCGGATCCAACCTGAAACTAACACCAAACAAACCCATCCTGGCATTTCCCCCTCGAGACCGTCGAGGAAGTCAACCGAGGAACTCACACAGTTGGCAGTTTTACTTATTAGGTTATCGTTGCAGCATTTACTAGTCAGGTATAGATAATCGTCCTGATAAAGTAAACAGTGGGCACTTTTAGTTAACCATTCCGTTATAGTGGCAGTACTTACTAAGCAGATACAGATAGCATGAGATAAACCCAAAAACCCAGCAGTTGTTGATACTTTTATTCAGCCATTTCGTTGTAGTTGCAATACTTACTAGTCAGATACAATTGTCGCAAGCGACAACCAAACAAGCAATTGTGGGCAGTATTAATTAGCCATTCCATTATAGTGAAGCTGATTACTAGTCATTATAAGTCAAATTTATAGCAGTAAACTTTAGTTATGCTTGTCTATGATCAAGAAACTGTGCTCCAAGTCGTCCATATCCGCGGACACGGCTTTCAGAAAGTTTTACCCGGCCGGGGTGCACCAATAGCAACACACGCTCGATCAACCTCGGAAAAACCAAATCAAAACCCATGAGGCTTTCACGGTGAACAATCACAGATTGAGAAATATTTGAGGGGCCACCCTTAAGTAGAATCCATAGCGGAGTAAGCAAGCCAGACGGCCTCAAGGTTTGGCGGACGTGTGAGCAGCCGGGAACCCCAAGCGGGGCTTGTCGACACAGCGGAATCGTGGTCGATCCTAAACGATGCAGTTACCTCGCAAATTAAATTGAGAAGTAGCATGCATAAGTACAGGATAGTAAAAACACCTCAAACTAGTTTGTGGCCCAAGAAATAAGAATGAATCAAGCTCGGCTCGGGTCCCATACCTCCGGATGTGGATAGCGCAAAAAACAAGGAACAGGAATCAAGTACTCGGGGTCTTACGGGACACAAGTGGGCGTTCGAAACCAAATATTATCTATCACCCACGATGCCTCTGCTTATTCAATTTTAGTTGTTAAACAGAAATTAAAGTGACGATAAGTAAAACTAGAATCATCTCCAACATCAACATGCGGCAATACATCAAGCGTGGCATATGACGACACACATGACACTTGAGCAAGCAACTACGACGCGCAAGTCCAACTATCTACCAAACAACAGGTAATAGGATGTGTCCAAGGCAATATAGGGCTGCAAGGGATTTCACGGGTACGAAAACTAGAGCATCGCAACACAGATAGCAATAGATCAACAGGAAGGAGTAAATTACTATAAAGTAAGATAGGTAGAAAGGGGGAGATGCTCGCCTGAAAACATTTGCCGAAGGTTCAACCGAAGATCGGGGCGAAGCTCACATCAACTCAACGGCCTTATCCGCGAAGAACCAAAACACTAGGAGGAACACCGGATGCAAGATTTAATACAACGGCAGAAGATCGGCATGATGCATGCATGATGGATGGCATGGCAAAAGTGCGATGCAATTAGGTCAAATTAAGCGGAACCGGGGTCCCGACATTAATTAGGTGGTTCAAGTTATTTGTCTACCCCGCAAATTAAATGTTGTTTAGCAATACAACAGATGGATCCGGTTCGCTACACATGTTTAAATGAGGCCAATATAAGGCTAGATTTGCCCGCATACGGGCCCCATATTTATTTATTAGGTGAATCGGCATAAGGCCCCCAAACCACATATATGCATGCGAGATGAAAGGCAATTCAATATGCAACAAGTTGTTATTATGTTGTAAAATAGGGTTCGAGGAAAAGGGGTCACACATCAGAGGGGGCTCGATGATCTTGGGGTTCCGGGGTTCGGGGTCGGTCTCAGGGTTCGACGGATCTGGGGTCCAGGGTTCGACGGGATCGACGAGGTTCGACGGAAACGTTCTCGGGTAGCGGGGTAGGTCTTGTCGCATCGGGGTATCGATGTCCGGGGGCAGAACTTGGCGTTCGGCGAGTTGATCTTGTCGCATCCGCGATTGTCGGGTCAGGTAGTCGGTCTTGTTGCTCCACGGCGGAGAGCTTGGCGTCCCGGTCCTCGACGATCTTGGGTCGGGGTGAGAAGCACTTGCCGCACCGGGGTTCGCGTCCATGTGACGATCTTGTCGTACCGTGAAGTAGAGCTTGCACCGATTCGTCGACCTTGTTGTTCCCCGTTGACGATCTTGGGGTCCAAAAACAGAGAGCGGTCTTGGATCGGACTTCGCCCGAGCAGGTCTTGAGGATCTCGGCGTCCAGGGGTCTTCCGGGTTCCGTGTCGGAGGTCTCGGGTCGCCGTCGGTTGAGTTCGGTTTGGGGATCGGTCTCCGGATCCCGAGAAGTAGATCTTGAGGCGAGGGGTCATGTTGTCCGTGGACGGTCTTGCGGTGCCATCTTGTTTTGCGGTGTCGAATCGGGTTCCGCGCCGTGGAGTACCACCATGGCATCTTGTCGAACACCTTCGGCGATAAGCGGGTAGTTGTCCCTTGTGAGCGGCGCTGGCGGGCGTGATGGCGAGCAGGGAGGGGTCCGGCGATGGCGGAGGCGGGCGCCTTGACGGCCGGAGGAGGATAAGCGGCGTTAAGGGGCGGGCAGCAACAGCGGGCGGGAGTTGGCCGGGCCTGGCGGAGGAGAGAGGCGGCGGTCACGAACCTGCGAGGGCTCGCGAGGCTCGGCGGCAGCGTCGCGAGGTGAGGCGGGAGAGGCGCGTGGCTCATGGGCCCAGCGAGGCGCCAGCGGCGAGGCGACGTGGAAGGCCGGCGCAGCGGCGCCTGAGAGGAGGAGGCGGTTGAGCGCGCTGCTCGGTGGTCTAGGCGAGGAGGAGCACGCAGGCGGCACATGATGAAGCGTCTTGCGTCTGCAAGGGGTTCCGGCGAGGCGAGTCTTTGTCATGGGCGGAGAGGGTCGTCAGGCTCGGCCTCGGGCGGCGGTGGCGCAGCAGGTGGGTTACATGGCGAGTTGGAGGATGCCTTGGGGCAGCAGGGAGCGGAGGGCAGGCAGGCTAACGCGGTGCTGAGAAGGGCAGCGCAGCGGGCTTCAGAGGTGGGGCGAGGACGGTGGAGCAGAGGAGGCGGGGGCACGCTGAGGGGGCGGCCGGGCCAGGCAGGCGAGGAAGGGCACAGGCAGAGGCGAGGAGAGGAGGTCGGGGAGGGCCGGGAGCCGGGAAGATGAGCAGGCGGAGGAGAGGGTGCCTTGAGGGCCAGGTGGGAGACCTGGCGGGTCCCATGTGGTTAGTGGGAGGCAGTGGGTGGGACCTGGTGTGGGGAGTGGGATCTGGTGTGGGGAGTGGGATCTGGTGTGGGGAGTGGGCCGGTCTGGGGGGTTGGTGAGGGAGAGGGGAGAGAGATTGGCCAAGTGGCAGGGTTTGATTGGGGGGGAAGGGAGGATAGCTGAGGTGGCAGCGCGTGATAGGTAGGGATGATGTGGAGGCTGGGGGTGGTTAGAGAGTTGGGTGAGTTTAGGATTAGATGGGGCAGATAGGTGGACCGTCTTAAAATAAACAGGGGTGGTCGTTCGGGTCAATCGGCCCGTTCGACTGCCCCGCAAAAATAAATATAAATTTTATTTGTTTTTAAAACACCATTTGCAAACCGATAGCAACAACAAAAATAATTCCGGAGACCCGGTGTTTGGCGTTTGAATAAAAGATGGGGCGTTTCAGAAAACAAAAATAGGTTTTGCAAACATAGTTTTAGCAAACAATGCATGATGATGACGATGCAATGCATAAATTCCACGCGATTTTCTAGTAGTGGTTTTGCGGGATGCCACACCTGGGCCCCAACTCCCACCGACACGCTCCCACGCGCTTGCTACGACCCTTCCTTCTTCCTCCTGGCTCCTCTCTCCCACAGCTCGTGGCGCCTCCGCCCGCCGCCACCGCCCTCTCCTCGGCCCCGAGCCCCCTCCACTCGCCCGCCTCCTTGCGGCGTGCCCTGCCTCCCCATAACCGGTGGCCGCCTCGGCATGAGCCCGCCGTCGCGCCGCTCCTCCGCCCCCCCTCGACCCGCTCCCAGCGCACCCCGCCTCGCCCTCACTCCGCCGCTCTGCCCCGGTCCTCCCAACCCTGAGCGCCCGCCCGTCGCCTCGCCCTCGCCCCGCCCCTTGCAGTGCTCCCCCGCCCGTCAGCCGCATCGCCTCCTCCGTGCGGGCCGCGTCGACCTGGCGTCTCGCGGCTCCTGCCGCGACCTCCGGCCTCGCTCCGCCCGCCTCGCTCCACCGCACCTCTGCCGCCGCAGGGACTCCGCCTCCCACCGCCGCCTCCGGCCATGGCGCGCCGGCAGCCGCAGCCCCGCCCGTCGAGCCCGCCTCGCCTCTCCCTCTGCCGTCGCCGTCTCCTCCTCGCCGTCCCATGAGCCCGCGGACCGCCGTCCCTGCCGCCCGCTCGGGCCCTCCGCCTATCTGCAGCGCGTCGCCGCCCGCCCCTCTGGCAGCCGCCCGCCGTCCGCCCTCCTCTCGGCCCGCT
Source organism: Avena longiglumis (assembly GCA_030063025.1). Taxonomy (NCBI): domain Eukaryota; kingdom Viridiplantae; phylum Streptophyta; class Magnoliopsida; order Poales; family Poaceae; genus Avena; species Avena longiglumis. The sequence goes on along the minus strand of CP125973.1, from coordinate 78,826,607 downwards.
TACGCCCGCGTTGCGCTCAAGCCCTCTTGCGCCATGACCCGTCATCGAGCATGTGCGTGTTAAGTTTACCAAGACCTTCACCAAGGCGATGTCGAGGCAGGTCCTAAGACCGTGATCCTCAAGCCGAAGACTACATCGGACCGGAGACACTCGAAGGGCATCTACAAGGACTTCTACGGAAGGGAGCGACATGATCTTCTTCGTGGACAAGTGGGAGTTCGCGATCCGAGACCACCGACAAGATCTTCTCGAAGCGAAACAACAAGAGCCCTCTCGAACCCGAAGACCGCGGAACCCCAAGACCTTCGACATGGAATCGTGGGCGAGCCTCGACACGGCAAGGTCGCCACGAGGGCGCTCCGGACGCTAGTACCGACTTCGATGGCGTGGGGCCCGAGACCCTCGCAGCAAGCTCGACCCGTGGAACCCGACAAGATCTGCATGCGACAAGAACGCCCGACCGGGAAATCCGATCGCCCCGACACGAACCAAGTACCCTTTCGGACGCCGAGTCCGCGAGAACCGGATTCGACAAGATCTACCTCCGTTCGGATAACGCACCGCCAAGACCCTAACCCGAGTCCGAGAACGATCCGCCAAAGGCCGTCGAACCACGACCACGGACCGAGACCAACCCCGAACCCCGGAACCCCAAGATCGCCGAACCCTAATGTGTGACCCTTTTCCTCGAAACCCTATTTTATAAATGATATCAACTTGTCGCATTAAATCATCCATCTCGCATGCATATCTGTGGTTTGGGGGCCTTATGCCGATTCACCTAATAATTAAATATGGGGCCCATATGCGGGCAAATCTAGCCTTATATCGGCCTCATTTAAATCTGTGTAGCGAACCGGTGCTATCTTTTGCAATGTTCATACAACATTTAAATTGCGGGGTAGCTAAACAACTTGAACCATTTAATGAATTGTCGGGACCCCGGTTCCGCTTAATATTGACCTATTTGCATCGCATCTTTACCATGTCATACATCATACATGCATCATGCCGATCTTCTGCCGTTGTATTAAATATTGCATCCGGTGTTTCTTATAGCATTTTGCTTCTTCGCGGATAAGGCCGTTGAGTTGATGTGAGCTTCGCCCCGATCTTCGGTTGAACCTCGACAATGTTTTCAGGCGAGCATCCCCCCTTTCTACCTATCTTACTTATAGTATTTACTTCCCTCTGTTGATCTATTGCTACGTATGCGTTGCTCTAGTTCCGTGCCGTGATATTCCTCGCAGTCAGATATTGCCTTGGACACCTCCATTACATGTTGTTTGGTAGATAGTTGGACTTATGCGTCGTAGTCGCTTGCTCAAGTCTTTGTGTGTCGTTCAATGCCGATTCTTGATGTATTGCCGCATGTTGATGATGGAGATGATCATAGTTTACTTATTGTTCACTTTCATTTCTGTTTAACAACTAAAATTGAAATAAGCGAGAGGCATCGGTGGGTGATAGATAATATTTGGTTTCGAGCCCACTTGTGTCCGTAAGACCCCGAGTACTTGATACTGTTCCTTGATTTTTCGCGCTATCCACATCCGGGAGGTATATGGGACCCCCCTGAGCCAGAGCTTGATTCAGTCTTATTTCTTGGGGCCACAAACTAGTTTGAGGTTTTATTTACGATCCTGTACTTATGACATGCTACTTATGTATTTACGATTGTGCGAGCACACTTGCATCGCTTAGGTAAGCGTAATGTTTTGTGGTATCGACAAGCCCAGCCACACTTTGGGTTCCCGATCGTTTACAGCCATTGTCGCGAAACCTTGAGTCCGTCTCGAGCTTGCTTACTCCGTTATGGGATCTACTCAATGGGGTGGCCCCTGAAATATTTCTGAATCCTGTGATTGTTATCGTGAAAGCCTCGTTGGGTTTTGATTTGGTTTTCGAGGTTGATCGGCGTGTGTTGCTATTGGTGCACCGGCGGGTAAAACTTTCGAAAGCCGTGTCGCGGATATGGACGACTTGGACGATATCTCGATCATAGACAAGCATAACTAAAGTTTATTGCTATAAATTTGACTTTATAATGACTAGTAATCAGCTTCACTATAACGGAATGGCTAATTAATACTGCCCACAATTGCTTGTTTGGAGTGTCGCTTGCGACCATTGTACCTGACTAGTAAGTATGGCAACTACAACGGAATGGCTGAATAAAAGTACCAATCTCATGCTAATTGTATCTGACTAGTAAGTGTTGCCACTATCACGGAATGGTTAACTAAAAGTGCCCACTGCTTATTGTTATCAGGATGATTGTCTATACTTGACTAGTAATTGCTGCAACGATAACCGAATAAGTAAACCTGCCAACCGTGTGAGTGCCTCGGTTGACTTCCTCGTTTGGTCTCGAGGGGGAAATACCAGGATGGGTTTGTTTGGCGTTAGTTTCATGTTGGATCCGGTTAGGTCATTCTTATCCCTCTCTGATAACCGCCCGGTTGTCGAGTCTCTATAGGTTGTTTAGTGCATCTCTTTGCCGCTTGATCCACCATACCTATGTAGGCGAGGACCGCGAATTCTAGCCTCGCCGTGTCTTGGCCTCGATCGACGCTCCTTCTTTTCCTTTGCCCTTTGTCGGCACCCTTTTGTTTAAGCAGGTTTTGAGATCGGCGCAATTAGCAGGTTACCCTTCCGGCTTGGCTGGGGTTATGGACGCCATTGGTTATTCTTGGGGCTCTTAGCCCCATTTGCTTCTTGTCCGTAGTCGGACTCTACCATTTTCAAGGTGATTTGGATCTTGTATATTATATCTGTCTTCTTGACTCTTTGAGTCATTTATATATATATCATTACATGGGTCCCATCGAGGACTGTTGTGTAATGTTATTACCGTTTTCCACCATACGAAAGTGCTGGTGAGCACCTTTGAATCGTTTCTATGCGGGTTTGGCGAATTTTGCTCAAACTTGCATAGGTCCGATTCGAGGGTGTTGAGTGGTATCGAGCTCAGCGATTGCGATACCCCGATCCAGCCTGTAGGATAACCTAGCTAACGGCCGAAGTAGAGTGTAAAACTATTTTTGCAAAATCGGTTGGATAGTTCTGAATAGGTCTGATTTTACTCCTTACCCCTCTGCTATTCTCCTCTTATCTCTACGCGTTTTGAATCCGCTCTCTTCTCTTTCTTCGAGTCCAGGACTTCTCGTGGTTGGGTTTTCCGTCGTATCTTCAGGGTTTCGCTTCCTCCTTTGTTAACGGTGTTCTACCATCCGGTGTTCAAGCTGCCTGAGGAATCCGTCTGCTGTGGTGACATCCGTTGTTCCTTGTTCGTGCCTTCCGGTGTTTTCCGACGCGAAGACATCATCTACGCCAGATCCGATGCAGAGTCTGCATCCCTCCTTTGTTTCCGAACCTCGCTTGTCGAGATCTTCAGTCTGTTTCCGAGGATGGTTGCACTCTTTTCTACTGATTGTGCGGAGTAATAGTTCGGGTGCGTGATGGATTGGCCCCCATGCCGACTACCCCTTCTATTCGCTTTTGTACATTGAAGTGGACGAGAATGCATCGATTCCCTCTTCCCACCGAAGTTAGAGGTGGCTTTATTTGTTGATACCTCTACCTTCGACCTTTTGTCCCCGGAGTGTTCCCTCGACGATCACGGACAACGACCTCTTGTTAGTGGTGTCGCGAGGAACTACACGGCGAAGACGCAGTCGCCGACCCTTCCTTCGGTACCATGAGGCGGATCTCGGCGAGATCCATTGTTAGTGGTGTCGGTGTGGCATCCATAAAACCACTACTAGAAAATCGCGTTGAATTTGTGCATTGCATCGTCATCATCATATGTTGTTTGTCAAAACTATTTTCATAAAGCCGATTTGTTTTCCAAACGCCCATCTTAATTCAAGCATAAAACCGGGTCTGCGGATATTTTATTTGTCTAAAACCACTTGCATAAGTTCATAAAAGAAAATAAAATGTTATATTTATTTTAGCGGGCAGTCGAGCGGGCCGACCGACCGAGCGACCCCGGACAATAATAAGCGGTCCACGAGACAATCCTAAAGCTACCCGAACACCCACCCCACCCCAGCCTCCACCTCACTCCCTCCAATCAAGTCTCGCCACATCAGCATACCCCTCTCCCTCACCAACCAGAAACCGCCACGTGGCCTAGCTCTCACACAACCCACCAACCCCCAGACTCACCCCAGCCACACACGCACTCAACACCACACACCAACCTCCCCACACCCGATCCCCCCCACCTGCCCTGGGCCCCACCTCCCACCGACGCTCCTCCCAGCGCGCCTTGACCCCTTCCTTCTTCCTCCCTCGGCTCCTCTCTCCCCTGGCTCGACGCGCCTCCGCCCGCCGCCCGCACCCCGGCCCCTCTCCTCGCCCGTGCCCCCCCCAGCCCCCTCCGCCCAGGCTTGGCCTTCGCCTCCCCGCAACGTGGCCGCCTCCGGCCCATGAGCCCCGCCGTCGCCCGCTCCTCCACCTCGACCCGCTCCCAGCGCCGACCCGCCGCATCTTCCCTCCGCCACCTTGGCCCGGTCCTCCGGCCCTAACCTGGCCCGCCCGCGCCCGTCGAGCTCACCCTCGCCCCGCCCGCCCATGGCCTCGCCGCCCGTCTGCCTCGCCTCCTCCGTGCGGCCCGCGTCGACTGGCCGTCTCCGCTCCTGCCGGCGACCTCCGAGCCCCTGCCTGCTCGCTCCACCCCGCACCTCCATTGCGCCGAGACTCCGTCGGCCTCCACCGCGCCTCCGGCCATGGCGCGACAATGGCAGCCCGCCGTCGAGCCCGCCTCCGGCCTCTCCCTCTAAGCGTCGCCGTCTCCTCCTCGCCGTCCCTTGAGCCCGCCCGGACCCGCCGTCCCTGCGCCCTTGCAGGCCTCGCCCTATCTGCGGCCAGCCCGCCCGGGCCCTGCAGCGTCGGACCCGCCGTCCCCGGCCCTCCTCTCGGCCCGCTTACGCCGCGTTGCCGCTCCAAGCCCTGCTGCATCGCCATGACCGTCATCGAGCATGAGTGCGTGTTAAGTTTTACCAAGACCTTCACCAAGACAGTATCGAGGCAGGTCCTAAGACCGACACTGATCCTCAAGCCCGAAGACTACATCGGACCGGAGACACTCGAAGGGGCATCTACAAGGACTTCTACACGGAAGGGAACGACATGATCTTCTTCGTGGACAAGTGGGAGTTGCGCGATCCAGAGACCACCGACAAGATCTTCTCGAAGCGGAAACAACAAGAGCCCTCTCGGAACCCGAAGACCGCGGAACCCCAAGACCTTCGACATGGAATCGTGGGCCGAGCCTCGACACGGCAAGGTCGCCACGAGGACGCTCCCGGACGCTAGTACCGACTCGATGGCGTGGGGCCCGACGAGACCCTCGCAACGGCAAGCTCGACCCCGTGGAACCCGACAAGATCTGCATGCGACAAGAACGCCCCGACCGGGAAATCCGATGCGCCCCCGACACCGAACCAAGTACCCTTTCCGGACGCCGAGTCCGCCGAGAACCCGGATTCGACAAGATCTACCTCCGTTATCAGAGAACGCACCGCCAAGACCCTAACCCCCGGAGTCCGAGAACGATCCCGCCAAGGCCGTCGAACCCTGAACCCTGGACCCCGAGACCAACCCCGAACCCCGGAACCCCAAGATCGCCGAACCCTAATGTGTGACCCTTTTCCTCGAAACCCTATTTTATAAATGATATCAACTTGTCGCATTAAATCATCCATCTCGCATGCATATCTGTGGTTTGGGGGCCTTATGCCGATTCACCTAATAATTAAATATGGGGCCCATATGCGGGCAAATCTAGCCTTATATCGGCCTCATTTAAATCTGTGTAGCGAACCGGTGCTATCTTTTGCAATGTTCATACAACATTTAAATTGCGGGGTAGCTAAACAACTTGAACCATTTAATGAATTGTCGGGACCCCGGTTCCGCTTAATATTGACCTATTTGCATCGCATCTTTACCATGTCATACATCATACATGCATCATGCCGATCTTCTGCCGTTGTATTAAATATTGCATCCGGTGTTTCTTATAGCATTTTGCTTCTTCGCGGATAAGGCCGTTGAGTTGATGTGAGCTTCGCCCCGATCTTCGGTTGAACCTCGACAATGTTTTCAGGCGAGCATCCCCCCTTTCTACCTATCTTACTGTTATAGTATTTACTTCCCTCCTGTTGATCTATTGCTACCTGTGTGCGTTGCTCTAGTTCCCGTACCCGTGATATTCCCTGCAGCCGTATATTGCCTTGGACACCTCCCATTACCTGTTGTTTGGTAGATAGTTGGACTTGCGCGTCGTAGTCGCTTGCTCAAGTGCTGCTGTGTGTCGTTCAATGCCACAGTTGCTGATGTATTGCCGCATGTTGATGATGGAGATGATCATAGTTTACTTATTGTTCACTTTCATTTCTGTTTAACAACTAAAATTGAAATAAGCAGAGGCATCGGTGGGTGATAGATAATATTTGGTTTCCGAACGCCCACTTGTGTCCCGTAAGACCCCGAGTACTTGATACCTGTTCCTTGATTTTTCGCGCTATCCACATCCGGGAGGTATATGGGACCCCCACGAGCGAGCTTGATTCATCTTATTTCTTGGGGCCACAAACTAGTTTGAGGTTTTATTTACGATCTGTACTTATGACATGCTACTTATGTATTTACGATTGTGCGAGGAGCACCTTTGTCTATTTAGGTAAGCGTAATGTTTTGCGGTATCGACAAGCCCAGCCACACTTTCGGGTTCCCGATCGTTTCTGACCATTGTCATAAACCTTGAGTCCGTCTCGAGCTTGCTTACTCGTTCGGGATCTACTCAATGGGTGGCCCCTGAAATATTTCTGAATCTGTGATTGTTCGATCGAAAGCCTCGTTGGGTTTTGATTTGGTTTTCGAGGTTGATCGGCGTGTGTTGCTATTGGTGCACCCGGCCGGGTAAAACTTTCGAAAGCCGTGTCCGCGGATATGGACGACTTGGAGACCTGATATCTCGATCATAGACAAGCATAACTAAAGTTTATTGCTATAAATTTGACTTTATAATGACTAGTAATCAGCTTCACTATAACGGAATGGCTAATTAATACTGCCCACAATTGCTTGTTTGGAGTGTCGCTTGCGACCATTGTACCTGACTAGTAAGTATGGCAACTACAACGGAATGGCTGAATAAAAGTACCAACAACTGCTGGGTTTCGGGTTTATCTCATGCTAATTGTATCTGACTAGTAAGTGTTGCCACTATCACGGAATGGTTAACTAAAAGTGCCCACTGCTTATTGTTATCAGGATGATTGTCTATACTTGACTAGTAATTGCTGCAACGATAACCGAATAAGTAAACCTGCCAACCGTGTGAGTGCCTCGGTTGACTTCCTCGTTTGGTCTCGAGGGGGAAATACCAGGATGGGTTTGTTTGGCGTTAGTTTCATGTTGGATCCGGTTAGGTCATTCTTATCCCTCTCTGATAACCGCCAGTTGTACCGAGTCTCTATAGGTTGTTTAGTGCATGCTGCCGCTGCCGCTTCAGTCCACCATACCTATGTAGGCGAGGACCGCCGAATTCTAGCCTCGCCGTGTCTTGGCCTCGATCTTGGCGCTCCTTCTTTTCCTTTGCCCTTTGTCGGCACCCTTTTGTTTAAGCAGGTTTTGAGATCGGCGCCATTAGCGGGGTTACCCTTCCGGCTTGGCACAGGCGGTTATGGACGCCATTGGTTATTCTTGGGCTCTTAGCCCCATTTGCTTCTTGTCCGTAGTCGGACGCTCTACCATTTTCAAGGTGATTTGGATCTTGTATATTATATCATCTTCTTGACTCTTTGAGTCATTTATATATATCTGTTCTGTGGGTCCCATCGAGGACTGTTGTGTAATGTTATTACTTCGTTTTCCACCCGCACGAAAGTGCCTGGTGGGCACCTTTGAATCGTTTCTATGCGGGTTTGGCGAATTTTGCTCAAACTTGCATAGGTCCGATTCTGAGGGTGTTACATCATTCTCCTAACGATATGATCTTGTTGTTGATAACATCTCAATGTTCATGATAGGGAAACCACAATCATTTAATCAACCAACAAGCTAGTGAAGTATAGAGGCTATACTAGGGACTTTCAAATTAAGTTTACAAATCACACAAGTATCAATGTTTCCTTGTTAATACTATTATAGCATGAATGTAAACATTTATCAAAAACACAAAGATATAATAATAACTACATTTATTATTGCCTCTAGGGCATATCTCCAACAGTTCGTAGTCTTGAGAGGGAGTTGCTTGGGGTGCGTGGTCACGCCGATGTTTGGAAGTCCAAGGCAGGTCGCGGTGCGGCCAGGGAGGAGTACTTAATGGCGGAACTGCTTCGGCTGTCTGAGCAGCTTCAATGTAAGTTGTTCTTTGTTTTGAGCTGCAACTCAGATTTTCGGATGCGCCTGCTGGCCTTGCGTCTTATTTTCTATGAGTGTCGCAGGTGCTAACCTTGCTCCGAGGGAGGAGAAGGAGCGTGTCGCTGTTCGGGTCAATTGCTTGACTCAACAAGACATGGAAGCTGGTGGTTTCTTCTGGATGGATCGTGACCGTGTCATGGCTCTGGCGACGGTGCAGGATCGCGTTCACCAAGTGTCGCGGGTACTTCGTCAAGTACAGACTTCGCTCTCATCGGTTCGGCAAGTGATGTTTCTCCTGGATACTGTGCCAACATCCTTGTCCGGCCTTCTGTCTAGATTTCGGAGCATGACTCGCGTCCAGGAACTGGTGAGGCAGCAGCTCGTTGCAGGGGTGAAGGCTGCATTGTCCCTTGTTAGGCTACATCGTCCTGACGTAGATCTGTCTGTTGTAGCAGTTGGGCCACCTCTTCGACCGGATGGTGACGAGTGGGATATGCGTCCGCATTATGCGGTTGTAAGGCAGTATGCCGAACAGGTCATAGATTTGTTTGAGCAGCGTGCTCAAGTTATTCTTTAGGATAGGTAGTACCTGTAAAAGAGATAGATGTAAAATTTGTATATTTCGACTGGGCGTGTTGTGCCCTTTGTTATAAAGGTTTGTTTGTTGTTAGCACGCAGTGCTTTTGTTTGAGTACGTGTCCTTTTCGTTTGCCTGGCGTTGTCAGCTACTCAGGTGCACACGTGTGATCTTCGGTCGATGAAGTTGTGAGGTGGGGGGAGCCCCTGAGTGCGTTTGTAGCATAAAGTAAAGTTGCAAATAGCGAACGAGATTTTTGGGGCGAGACACTTAGCTTTATTTATATCGTAATGGAGGAAGTACATTGTTCGGCTGAATAGCCTTGGCTGAAAAGCCTTATTGAAAGTAAAGGGGTAGGTAGCTAGGGGTAGAATCATCGCAAGTGCGCGATGTTCCATGGGTTGGAGTATGCGACTCCAGACTCCACGTGCTTGAGGCGATAGGCGCCACCTGGGATGACCTCGGTGATGATGTAGGGTCCTTCCCATGGTGACTAAAATTTGTTCGGTCGTTCTTGCTTGAGTCGCAAGACGAGGTCTCCTTCGACGAAGGACCTTGGGTGCAGCCGGCGGCTATGGTAGTTGCGGAGACTCTGCTGGTACACCGCTGATCGAGCTACTTCTACGTCTCTTGCTTCGTCGAGTGTGTCGACGGCTTCTTCGAGTGCAGCCGTGGATTCGGCTTCACTGTAAGCGACGATCCGAGGGGCCTGGTGGCGTGCCGGTGGTATGCAACGGCTCCATGCACCATGAAGAACGGTGTGTAGCCGGTGGAGCTATTTGGCGTAGTACGCAAACTCCATAGGACTGATGGTAGCTCTTTCGTCCACGCTCCGGCCTTTCGTTCGAGTGGGCTCATGAGGCGCTTCTTGATGCCGGCGCCGATTAGGCCGTTGGTCTTTTCGACCTGCCCGTTCGTTTACGGGTGAGCCACTGAGGCGTATGTGATGTTGATCCTGAGGCCTTCGCAGAAGTCTTGTAATTCTTTGGAGATAAAGTTTGATCCATTGTCGGTGATGATGTTGTTGGAGATATGCCCAAGAGGCAATAATAAAGTGGTTATTATCATATCTTCACACTTATGATAAATGTTTACATACCATGCTATAATTGTATTAACCGGAAACATTAATACTTGTGTGATTTGTAAACTAAAATAAGAGTCCCTAGTAAAGCCTCTTGTTAAACTAGCTTGTTGGTTAATATATGATCATGGTTTCCTGATCATGAACATAGAGATGTTATTAACAACAGGAACATATCATTAGGAGAATGATGTGATGGACATACTCCTATAGATAAGCGTAGCATAAAGATCAAGTCATTTCAATAGTTCAATTGCTATATGCTTTCTGATACATAGTAACCTAATTCCTTCGACCATGAGATCATGCATATCACCTTTTCGGATGGATGCTTTGATGTCATCAAACACCACACCGTGAGGTGGCTATAAAGGTGGCATTGAGTGTTCGAAAGTATTGGTTGAAACACATGGATCAAGAGTGGATTTGTCCATCCATATGACGGATAGATATACTGGGCCCTCTCGGTGAAATGTCATCCAATTAGCTTGCAAGAATGTGGTGGCTCACAAGGGATCACATATCACGAACGAGAAAAAGTACTTATCGAACGAGGTTGAACTAGGTATGCAGAGATACCGACGATCATAACCTCGGATAAGTAAACTATCGTGAGACAAAGGGAAATTGGTATCATATGTAAGTGGTTCATTCGATCGCAAAGTAATCGTAGAAATATGTAGAGCCATATGAATTTCAGATTCCTCTATTGGTTATTGTTGAGAAGTGTCTCGATCATGTCGCATAATTCACGAACCGTGGAGACACACTTAAGGATTGACGTTGTTTTAAGTAGTTATGGTATTATGAGAAAGAGACGAATGTTGTTGAGTCTCGGATGGGATCCGGATATCACGAGGTGATCCGGAATGGTACGGAGAATAAGATTCATATAAGGAAAGTCCCGTTTGAGTTGGAATGATTCTGTGTTTTCATCGAATGTTCTAGAAGGCAGAATGTCCGGCACTCGAGGGGAAGGGTACATGAATGTGTCATTACATATTGGAATGATTGCATCATGTACTAAGTGTTCTTGCTGTTCCAAATAAAGGATTAAATTGAATCCTAAAACAGAAAGTCAAATGGCGGTTTGAAAGTCAAGCGGCTAAACAGAAGCTGTGGGAAACAAGCAAGAGGTGGTTGGAACCGACTTGGGAGGAGTCCTCCAAGTGGCGCGCCAACCAAGGCCGACTTGGGAGGACTCCCCTCCGGCCGCCTCCCACCTATAAAAGGAGGGGCAGGGCCTCCTCCTCTAGACACAGAAGTTCCTATCCTCTAATCTCCTGTTTAGAGCCGTTTTGGTTTAGAGCTTCTAATTGCACTAGCCTTCGGATTAGAGCCTTCTAATTGGTGTGTCTAAACCCTAGACAACTAATAGCTCTCTCTCATACTCCACCATACTCGCTCCGGCTTAAGGAGAAGCCCTGCGGGATCTCCCCTCTACTTCCGGTACCACGCCGTTGTGCTGCCGGAATCACGAGGAGAGTGCTACAACCTCCGCTGCCTGCTGGAACAAGGGAGAGGAAGGTCTTCGTCGAGTACCGAACGTGTGACCGACTGCGGAAGCTCTGCCGGAACGCAGCGCCGGAAGGATCGTCTACACGATCTTGAGATCGGGAAGAGTACGACTACATCACCCACGAGAATCCGCTCTCGTTAACCGCTTTGGAATCTTCGAGGGTAAGTTATTCCATCGACTCGTTGCTACACTCTAGTAGATAGATCTCGGCTTGTTTGTTTGTATGCGATAGAAAATTTTTGTTTTCCATGCTACGAACCCCTACAGATGTTGTGCGGTACGCCGAACCTGTAGACAATGGACTCGAAGAACTTGACGGTGGTCTTGCCCTTTTGGTTGGTAACCGGCATGGCCTCGACCCACTTGGTGAATTTATCGACTGCGACCAAGAGGTAAATGTGCCCCCCTTTCGAGGACTTCAGCAGTTTGCCGATCATGTCGAGGCCCCATTGGGCAAAGGGCCAGGCTATAGGTATGGGTCTGAGCTCTGACCCGGGTGCGTGCGGTTTGTCGGTGAACCTTTGGCACCCGTTGCATCTTTGGATGATTTCCTTTGCGTCGCTCATGGCCGTTGGCCAGTAGAATCCAGCTCGTAGAGCTTTGGCGACAAGGGAGCGGCTGCCTGCATGATGGTCGCAGATGCCCTCGTGGATGTCTTGGAGGATGGCTTTCCCGTCACCGATGGTGACGCACCTTTGTAGTACACACATAATACTGCGCTTGTATAGCTCGCCATTGATGATGGTGAAGGCTTTTGACCGACGAGATATGCGCTGGGCATCTGTCGGGCTGTCAGGCAGTTCTCCGTTTATCAAGAACCGGAGGTACGGTCGCGTCCAAATTTCTTCGACTGCCATGACCTGCATCAGGTTGACCATGGCGACCTTTGTGTCATTTCTCGGGTCGCCGTGTCCTTGGCGTAGCCCCGAGTGCTATGTTTCTTCGGGTGATCCCTTGGGGAATTTCCGCTTGATGGATGGCACGCAGATCTGTTCGAGGAACACACCCGGTGGCACCTTTGCGCAGGTGGAGCCGATGTTGGCGAGTCTGTCGGCTTCCTCGTTGCTTTCTCTTCCGACGTGCCGAAGCTCGCAGCCGTCGAATTCTCCTTCGAGTGCATTGTAGAGCGCGCGGTACGCGATCATGTTTTCGGCGTGTGCGTCGCACTCGTTCATCGTCTGCTGGACGACGAGGTTGGAGTCACCGTAGATGACCAGGCGCGTTGCGCCGCAGATCTTTGCCATCCTCATGCCGTGGATGAGGGCTTCGTATTCGGCCTCGTTGTTGGAGGCTCGGAATTTCATCCGGAGGACGTACTTCATCTGGTCGCCCTGCGGGGAGGTCAGTATGACCCCGGCTCCTGCTCCAGCTTCACGCTTGGAGCCGTCGAAGTGCATTGTCCATGACTGCGACATGTCTGGGATGTCTGGCAGCTGCAGCTCCATCCAATGTACGAGGAAGTCCGGGAGGACTTGAGATTTGATTGCGAGTCGCTTCTCGTAGATGATGTCCAGAGGTGACAGCTTGATGCCCCACATGGCCACGCGTCCTGTAGCCTCTGGGTTATTCAGATCTTTGTTCGGGGGTACCTCGTTGGCGACCATCACACGGTGCTCTGGAAGTAATGGCTCAGCCGTCGAGCCGTCATGAACACGCCGTGGCGAAGTTTCAGTAGTGAGGTACCTCTGTTTTGTTGGCGTTAGTACCTCATGAGGTAGTAGATTGGGCGTTGGACCCGTGAGTCTTGCCTTCTTGGGTTGTTCGACCACTAACGCAGTCTTGACCACGATGTGTGGCTGCTATGTACAGCAGAGGCTCGCGCTCCTTTGGCGTGACCAGGACGGGCGAGGTGGAGAGAAGCCGTTTGAGGTTTTTGAACGCATCGTCGGCTTCGGGCGTCCACTCGAATTTATCTGCCTTGCGTAGCAGCTGGTAGAATGGCAGGGCCTTCTCGCCCATGCGGCTGATGAATCTGCTCAACGCCGCTATTCGTCCTGCGAGCTGCTGGACACCCTTGAGGTTTTTCGGCTTCTCCATCGCCATGATGGCTCTGATTTTCTTTGGGTTCGCCTTGATCCCTCGTTGAGAGATGAAGTACCCAAGCAGCTGAGCTGATGGGACGCCGAAGGCACACTTTTCGGCGTTACGTTTGATCCTGTAGCGATCGAGGTTATCGAACGTCTCGCGGAGATCGTTGATAAGTGTCCTTGCCTCCCTGGTTTTTATAACTATGTCGTCGACATAGACTTGAACGTTGCGATCGATCTGGTCCTTGAGGCATGCCTGCATGCATCGTTGGTACGTGACACCTGCGTTCTTTAGCCCGAAGGGCATTGTGTTGTAGCAGAACACTCCGAACGGTGTGATAAACGCCGTTTTCTCCTGATCTTCGACCTTGAGTCGAATCTGGTTGTAGCCTGAGTAGGCGTCAAGGAAGGAGAGTTTCTCGCAACCTGCAGTCGAATCGATGATTTGATCGATCCGAGGAAGAGGGAAGTGGTCCTTTCGGCAGTGCTTGTTTAGCGACGTGAAATCCACGCACATCCGCAGGATGTTCGTGTCCTTCTTTGGGACCATCACTGTATTTGCAAGCCACTCGCTTTCTTTGATTTCCCTGATGAAGTCTGCGGCGAGTAGTCTGTTGATTTCTTTGCCGATAGCTTCGACCCGTGGCTCGGACAGTCTCCGGATGGACTGCTTGACAGGCTTGGTGTCTGGAAAGACGTTGAGTGCGTGCTCGGCAAATTCCCTGGGAACTCCTGGCATGTCCGCAGGACACCAGGCGAAGATTTCCCAGCGCTCACGGAGGAATTCGACGAGCGCTCCTTCCTATGCGGGGCTGAGGTCGTTGGCGATCAGCGCCGTCTTGGAAGCATCTGTCGGATGGACTTGCACCTTCTTTGTGTTGACGGTGGAGTCGAAAGACATGTCGGGTGCGTTTTGTCGTGCGACTGGGGGTGCCCCATTGTCTGTCACTTCGCGGAGCCTTAGGAGCTCCTCCTGCATGCCAAATGACTGGGAGATTCTGTTGAAATCCCTGTCGCATTGGTCCGATCGGGTGAATCTCCCGTGGATTGTGATGACGCCCTTCGGCCCTGGCATCTTGAGTAGGAGGTATGCATAGTGTGGGACAGCCAGGAATCTTGCGAATGCTACACGCCCGAGGATGGCGTGGTCGTGATCGCCGATCCACCACCCAATTGAGCGTTCGTCGGAAGTTGTCCGGCTTGCCGAAGATGACGTCGAGCCATATTTTGCCCATGGGGAATATGCCCTTCCCTGGAACGATGCCGTGGAACGTTGTCTCGATTCCTGCGCTGCGGGATCCGCATTCTTTGCTAGAGTGCTTGAACATCGAGGTTGATGCCGCGCCACCGTCCATGAAGACGCGACTCATCTCGAAACCTCCTCTGCGCCTCCGGCCGTGGCAGCATGACTGGCGAGGATCCGGCAAGGGTGATCCGAGCGACTAAGCGTGATGCAGGACTCCGATCCTGAGGTACTCGGGGATGGCGGGAGTTACCGACCAGTTGATCTGTAAGGTGATTTTTACGCACCCTATTTGTGGGCGCCCTTACGGATCATCGGTGCTCCTTTCGTCTAGGGATACCCGTTCAGCGTTACTGTCTTTGCGGCTGGTTGGTTGGGCCTCCACGGTGGCGATGGAGGAGCTCCATGCGCTATTTCACTGGCGGGTGCGTTTCGACGCAGAGGATTGGGGCTTGCTGCCTCATCGCACCATGCTTTCGCTGAGTTTACGGAACTTCATGGCGGTCCTTGAGCATGTGGCTGGCCTTCTTTTGCCATCTGCTTGTTGATGTAGAAGTGGATGGTGCATGGACCAAAGCTTTTCGTATCTTTGAGGTCCATTATCGCGATCGCGTTGCCACTCGCGCTTAAACATCCGGTCGCGGAAGTTTCCTCCGCGGTATCCTCCGTTGTTGCGGTTGGCATCGTTGCGGCGATCGGCGTAGCCAGCCGCGACCATGTCCGGTCCATCGCGATCGTCGTAGACGCGCGATCTTCTCTTGCTACGGCGTTCTCGTCGTCGACCGTAGTCGTCTTCTTCTTCCGATTGTGCTCGGTGAATGGAGTCTTCTCCGTCGGCCCACCTGTTGGCGATGTCCATGAGGTGGTCGAGTGTTTTGGGCTTGACGCGCCCAAGTTCCTCCTTGAAGTCTTGGCGCTTGACGCCGTCCCTGAAGGCGTCGATGGCCCTCTCTTCGGAGAGATGTCTTTGCGGAGTTTTTGTGTTGGACCAGCGTGTATATGTACGGCGAATGGATTACTGTTCGTTGAGTGCAGGCTCGCAATTCTTCGATTGAGGCGGTCCTCTTCTTGGTGCCCTTGAAGTTTGGATGAAGTTGTAAGCTAGCTCATCCCGCCGGATGGACCACGAAGATAGGCTGAGCGAGATCCGGCTACGCTTTGTCACCGCAGCAGAAGGCATTGCATGGCAGTCTCCTTGTTTCCACCGTGCAGTTTGACGGATGATAAGTGGTCGCTGAGCCAAGCCTTTTGGTCTTGAGTGCCGTCAAAATTCGGAGTATCCGAAGGAAGCTTGAAGTTGCGCGGCATCTTCGTTCGCCGAACAGATATGCTGAAGCATCGGGCTCCGTAGAGTTCTCCTTCGTGTGAGTCCATCTCGGACTCAGACGAGCATGCGCGCTTAGCTCGCGCTTTGTCGATTTTGCGCTGCGTGAGCGCGTCTCTGGCGTCGTAGTCGCGGTTGCGGTGGCGCATAATCTTCTTCCTTCGAGGAAGGTCATGTTCTTCTTCTTCGGATGAAGGGATGGGGCCGCGGTCGAACCTGACCGGAGCTTTCTTCTTCGGCTCCGTGGGAGCTTCCTGGTGGAGCGCAGCTCCGACGAGTCTGAGTCCGGTAAGTGCGTACTTGTGCATGGCCCTCTTCGGGTCTCCCTCTGGAGGTGGGTGAGCTGCAAGGTACGCAGTGGCTGCCATGATCGCAGCCTGCGGCATTTTCGGGATGACGTTGCCGTCGGAGTCCATCTCCATGAAGGATGTGTGGAGGGTTCGGGTCACCTCCCGGCGCTCATTGGGGTCCATGTTTTCCACCCGAGAGCGGTGCTTGTTGCCTTGGTTGGCGTTCGAGCTGGAGCCGATGCCCATGGCGGAGAGCGCAGCTCGTCGCGTGCTGGACTCTGAGGCTGCTTGCTTGCGCTTGTCGAGCACCTCCTGCTTCTTGTGCTCCTCGATCAGGAGCAGGTGGTAGGCCATCAGCAGATCCCGGGAGGAGTCTGCAAGCAGGACTATGTTGCCTACCACGGCTTTGCGTGCCTAGGCCCATCCTTCTTTGCTAAGGCAGATGACATGGTCGTTGTTTTCCCCTTCGGGTGGGGGCACTGGCTTCTTCTATTCCCGCCGTTTCGTTCTGGCGGGTTAGGTGGCGGGTTGGGCGACGGGTTGGGTGTTTGCTGATCCATGTCGCTCTGGATGACTACGGCGCATTGGTAGCGCTCGTAGATTGGTCCGCTGCTGCCGCAGCTTTCAGATCCGGAACCGTAGGTCCCTGCATCCGATGGCGGATCGCACAGATCGGAGTTGCAGCTGCTGCTGTTGTAGGAATCATCTGTTGATGATGTTGTGCGTAGCACGGGGTGTGGGGTCCATGAAGCGGGCCTAATTGATAGTAGGGCACCCTCAGGAGGCGGAGGTGCGGTTGTCCCACAGGCGAAGCTCGAACAGGATTTCGAGTCCGTCGCCTACGGGCTCGAAGTCCTTCATGGTGGCCGGTGAGTGGGCGGTGAAGTCGAAAGCGCCGAAGAGGAGATGACTCTCCGTCGAGGCAGAGTTGTAGATCGATCGGGTTGGGACCGTCACGACCGCACAATCAGCGTCCCCAGTTCCCAAAGACGGCACCAATTGATGACGTTTGATCTCATCAATGCCCATTATTATGGACTTGGGTTTTGGAGAAGATGGGGATGCTGGAGATCGTGGAACGGTTAGCAAACAAGCAACACGGGGACACAAAGTTTACCCAGGTTCAGGCCCCCGGAGGGAAAACCCTACTCCTGTATGCGCTCTTGATTACTGGCGGAACCGAAGTTTCTGAGGTGCGCATGCGATCCGGGCGTGGAGGTGTGTATGCGGAAGTATGAGTAGAGAGATCTAGGTCGTGCCCTCCTGGCCTTTATATAGACTTAGGCAGGTCCCGGGCATAGACCTAGTCGGTTACAGGTTCTAGGGTTTTACCCCTTTGAATTTTCTATCTACTCTAGTCTTGCTCTCCAAGGATCCGAAGGCGTCATGGGCCTGGACCACCCGAAAGTCTTCATGGGCCGACGTATATTTTCCGTGGGCCTTCCTTGGGCTGGACCAGGTATGCTGAGATCATGTATCCGCGGGGTATAACCATGTCAGCTGTTCTTGGGGATGAGCGCACTGTTGAGACTCCTATGGAGCTTAATGTTAAGCTTCGTCCTACTGATGGTGATCCTCTTCCTGATCCCACGCGTTATCACCATCTTGTTGGGAGTCTTGTTTATCTTGCTGTCACTCATCCTGATATCTCTTATCCTATTCATACTCTGAGTCAGTTTGTCTCAACTCCTACCACCGTTCACTACAGTCATCTCCTCCGTGTCCTTCGTTATCTCGTGGCACGATCACTCGTCGCCTTTTCTTTCCTAGTTTCAGCTCTCTCCGGCTCCAGTGCTACTCGGATGCTACGTGGGCGAGTGATCCTACGGATCGTCGTTCACTCTCTGCTTACTGTGTG
Organism: Avena longiglumis; assembly: GCA_030063025.1. Taxonomy (NCBI): domain Eukaryota; kingdom Viridiplantae; phylum Streptophyta; class Magnoliopsida; order Poales; family Poaceae; genus Avena; species Avena longiglumis. The sequence goes on along the minus strand of CP125973.1, from coordinate 78,808,303 downwards.
TTTCTTGGTGGTTCGCTTGTTGCTTAGAAGACGAAGAAACAGGTAGCGGTTTCCCGTTCGAGTGTTGAGGCTGACCTGGTTACAATGGTTGCTTGCAGATTTTGGGGTCTCTGTTACGACACCCACTCCACTTTTGTCTGACAGTACATGTGCTATCAGTATTGCACGTGATCCGTTCAAGCATGAGCTGACCAAGCATATTGGTGTTGATGCTTTTTATACACGTGCTCAGGTACAGGATCAGGTTGTTGCGCTTCATTATGTGCCTTCAGATTTGCAGTTGGCAGATTTCTTTACAAAGGCACAAACTCGAGCGCAGCATGACTTCTTACTCTCCAAACTCAGTCTTGTGGATCCACCATGAGTTTGAGGGGGGGTGTTAGAGTATATATGTATATTGTAGTTTCCCTATGTGTTAGGGGGTTTTCTGCATATTTGCACATGTACATGTACTATATATTGTGGCCTTTGGCCCCCTGTTAATACAACAAGTCTATTACCCTAACAATACTAAAGGTTTATTATCATACGACTAAACACGTCTGGTATTATGCATACAACGCTTCTAAAGCAAAACTTTATGCACAATGGAAATTATCTTATATATTGAAATCTTAGTTTGGAATATCTTGCTGGATTGAATTTTGTCAACGGTAATAAAGACTACAAAGTTGTTAAAATAACCTCCATCAAAGGATATTTTTTAGACTCTTAGACATAATTATAGTGTGTCCATATGTCTTTGATTATATTATGATCTACAAGAATATCTTGACAAAGGGTTCTGTGATGAGCAAGCCTGTAAAATATCTTGATAGAGAGGTTTGTAGAATTTGTTCTCTATTTAAACAAAATTAAGAACGTCCTTGCAGTTGACCGAACCACCATGAGCATTGACTGGATTTTTTTTTTGTCATGGGGAACGAAAGAAAAGAAAAACCGAGTTTGTTATGCTCGCGTGCACTCCTTGGGTTGGGTGATGCCCCACTTTATACATGTCCCCGTCGATGCAGCCCTAGACCCTGGTTCCTGTCACAATTATCTTCCTCGCTTTTTCTCTGCACCATTTCTTAGTTTTAATAATATTGGTATGCGAACCAGATTACGCACGAGGCCGAATTTTCCTGGTGCATAGATAGGTTATGCGTCACGATTAACAGCTAATCGATTGAGGCAAGTTCCTCAACTAAACTAGTACTGCTGCGCAAGGACAGGTCGTCCTCCTGCTAATCCTATCTCTTATTTTCTCTGCGCACAACTAGTCGTCTGCCTGCTGCAGTAGTAGTACGCTGCATGATCGGTCTCAAGTTTGAACTTTGAAACTGTAATGCATGGAGTTAATAATGACAGAGTTCAAACTACAAATTAAACCCCAACCGCAGTGTTTCGACTTTGACAGGTCGGTTGCCTCCACTATAGGACGCTACGCCGAGGACAAAAAGCCGTCGACGTAGGCCAAAATGTCCTCGGCGTATGGTACGCCGACGGCTGCCCTCGGCGTAGCCTCCTCGGCGGAGCACATACAGACCGTCGGCGTAGCCTGTCAGCCGTTGCAAAAACATTTTTAAAAAATATATTTTTTTTTAATTTTTTCTCAATTTTTTAATCTTTAAACTTTGAATATTTTTAACACTAATTACACTCAATCTTTGATTAAATTGCAGTCTTGGTCAAACTTCCCGGCGGGTCTACCATCCTAATACTAGTCAAGCTTCAGAATACTTAACTTCCTCGTTTCTTCAGACTCTGTTTTCGCAAAGTAATTCATACATTGTTGTCAATACTATGATATCAATCCTATTAACTCTCATATCACCATGTCACATGTTTATATTTTTTTAAATTAAAATTAATTATTTAAGTAAACATTAATGAATAAGTAAAAATATTATTGAATTCAAATAAAAATATAACAATTTTACTTTTTATATTTTTCTATTTAATATGGAATAATTAATATCATTAAACAAGTAAATTGGAATTCGACAAATAATATCTCTAAATTGATCAGAAAAATGAGAGGAATCCAAATATGATATCCATATCAACTAAACACTAACCCTTCGTTTTTGAATTAGCTATTTGGTGGTTGCTTCAGAAAATCCCCCTTTTTGCGCTTGGAAATAAAAAATGCCTTTTTGGTGCGATGAAAAGAAAAACTTGCATTGGATCTTTGATAAAATAGCATATTGTGAACATAAAAATGATTTTTCTAAAAAAACATGAGCATCGGATTATGTACCTGTAGTTCATATATGACCCAATTCCTACCAATTCGACATGAATTTGTCTTTTTCACCAAAGGTGAACGGAAAGGTTTCGAATCCCCCTGTTGAGACATTGTCCATATAAGGTGGTCTAGTATTTTTGTAAAATGTGGTGGTAGCATTTTGAATTAGCCATTTGGTGGTTGCTTCACAAAATCGTCTATTTTTTGTGCTTGGAAAATAGAAAATGGATTTTTTGTGCGACGGAAAGGAAAACTTCCTAATTAGCCATCCCATGATGCAAATATATGCACAATATGGGCACAGTATCACAAATTATGCCTTGATTCTAGCCATAACATTGGTCATTTAACCCGAAAGCCAAGAAACCTCGAATGAGATAGGTTATTTTGTGAAGGTTTTTTCAGACATAATCAATGTACCAGGTTTGATATTTTTCCTTATAACTATGTCACATAATATGACACCACGCGAGGGTTTCGCATTGTTTCGATCGTTTTTGAATTTTTTATGCCCGTTTTAAACTATCGTCAAAGTTTGTCGAATGACGGGCATGAAGATTCTTAGCTCGAGGCCGAGCCTCGCTAAACTTGCATTGGAACTTTGATAAAATAGCATATTGTGAACCTAAAAATGATTTTTTCAAAAAACATGAGCAACGGATCATGTACCTGTAGTTCATATCTGACCCACTTCCTATCGATTCGGCAGGAATTTGTCTTTTTCACCAGGGGTGGACGGAAAGGTTTAAGACCCCCTGTTGGTACATTGTCCATATAAGGTGGTCTAATATTTTTGTAAAATGTGGTGGTAGCAATTTGAATTGGATATTTGGTGGTTGCTTCACAAAACCGTCCGTTTTTATGCTCGGAAAATGGAAAATGGCTTTTTGGTGCGACGAAAAGGAAAACTTCCTCCTGCAACATTGTTCGTCATCCCATGATGCACATGTATGCACAATATGGGCACATTATCACAAACTATGCCTCGATTCTAGCCATAACATTGCTTATTTGACCCGAAAGCCAAGAAACCTCAAATGAGATAGGTCATTTTGTGAAGGTTTTTTCAGACATAATCAATATACCAAGTTTGATATTTTTCCTTGTAACTGTGTCACATAATATGACACCACGCGAAGGTTTAACATTGTTTCGATCGTTTTTGAATTTTTATGCCCATTTTAAACTATCGCCAAACCTTATCGAACGACGGGCATGAAGATTCTTAGCTCGGGACCGAGCCTCGCTAAACTTGCATTGGATCTTTAATAAAATAGCATATTTTAAACCTAAAAATGATTTTTGTAAAAAAACATGAGCATCGGATCATGTACCTATAGTTCATATCTGACCCACTTCCTATCGATTCGATAGGAATTTGTCCTTTTCACCAGGGGTGGACGGAAAGGTTTAAGATCCCTTGTTGGGACATTGTCCATATAAGGTGGTCTAGTATTTTTGTAAAATATGGTGGTAGCATTTTGAATTATCCATTTGGTGGTTGCTTCACAAAACCGTTCGTTTTTTATGCTCAGAAAATGGAAAATAGCTTTTTGGTGCGACGAAAAGGAAAACTTCCTCCTACAACATTGTTCGCCATCCCATGATGCACATGTATGCACAATATGGGCATATTATCACAAACTATGCCTCGATTCTAGCCATAAAATTGGTCATTTAACCCGAAAGCCAAGAAACCTCGAATGAGATAGGTCATTTTGTGAAGGTTTTTCAGACATAATCAATATACCAAGTTTGATATTTTTCCTTGTAATTATGTCACATAATATGACACCACGCGAAGGTTTCACATTTTAAAGGATACGGATGTCGCCTAGAGGGGGGAGGTGAATAGGCGATTAAAACTTTTCCTAGAGTGGCTCAACAAAGGCGGAATTAAACTAGTGTTTACTTTGTAAAGCACAACCTAGAAACAACTAAGGTTTACCTATGTGCACCAACAACTTATGCTAAGCAATACAAACAACAAAGTGATAGCAAGATATATATTACTTCAAACACGAAGGCTATCATAATGTAAAGTGCATAAGTAAAGAGCTCGGGTATAGAGATAACCGAGGCAGCGGGGACACCGATATTTTACCGAGTTCCTTCCAACATGGAGTACGTCTCGTTTGGAGAGGGGGTGGTATCAAACCACCAACGCCACAAAAGGCCTCCCTTATTCTCCGGTGAATTTCACCCCAATGGGATCGATCCACGCTTTCACTATCGGTGCACTTGTCGGTGGCAACCGGAACCACTCACAAGGTTGGGGGCACAACTCCACAACTTAATTGGAGGCTCCCAAAAAACGCCACAAAAGGCCTCAACAAATGCCACCAAGGCCACAAAACCGTCTAGGGTTCCAAGAACCCAAGAGGGACAAGCTCCAATAAGCAATTCAAACCAAATCCTCCGAGAAGAACTCAAACCGATGCAACAAATGCAAATGGCAAGAACACCACAAAGATGCCAAAATACCTAACTCTCAAGTTCCAACAAAGCTACTAAAGCTATTGGGAGAACAAGAGAGGAGGAATCAAAGAGAGACACAAAATCCCCCAAAATCTAGATCCCCAAAGATGCACTCACAAAGAGATGAATCGGTTAGGTCAAAACGTGGGGCTAGATCTCCTCTCTTTTCCACTCAAATATGGACAAGAATCATCGGAGGGAAAAGATTAGGCAAGCTTCAAGATCTAGAGCAAGCGTGGATAAAGTTTAGCCTAATAGATAATAGAGGAGCTGACTAAATTGAAAAAGGGCAAAGCCTTAAATAGGGACCCAGAAAAACTAGCCGTTTGGGGCATTTTTCAGTCAGGACCGATAGTACCGGATTTAACCGGTAGTACCGGTCGCTGCCAAAACAATTGTAGAAAATATGTGAGCAAGGATAGGAAGCGTACGCACATGGGAGCAAGGGAAGAATGGATTGATGCATGCTGCGCGCGCAGTGTGTGGGTCAGCCAGGGGCAGCACGCCCAACCAACGCACGCATGGCACAACAAGCGAAGCGGCGGTAGCTGCGATGGCAGCCAGCAACGGCGAAGCGGCAGCCGGGTCAACCGCATAGCGAAGCGTGGACAGCGCTGCTGGAGAAGCGGCGCCACGGCGCAGCGATGGGATGCAGCAGGCGGGGCCGCGGTGGGGCCAAGCGCGCCAGGCACGCGGGTCAACGGGCGCAGCGGCGCGCGGCACCAGATCGGTAGCACACGCAGGAAGAAGAAACGGGCCAGGAAGCTGAGAAGCTGTGAAGGCTACCTGGGCCGGCCGGTAGTACCGGCCCACCCGGGCGGTACTACCGGGCCGGTCCGGTACGACCGGAAATCGGTACCGGGTGGTACTGATGCGGCCCGCGCGCGCACTGGGCTGTCCGGTAGTACCAAGCGGTACTACCGTTCGGCCCAGAAACCTAGTTTTCTTTTTCTTTTTCAGAAACAAATCGGCGAATATTCAAACGGACGTAACTTTTAAACGCTAGCTCCGATTGACCCGATTCCAATTGCGTTGGATAGAGGACAACAAGGGCTTCCCAATAAAAAGTGGAAATATTGATTATCAACAAGTGAGAAAGTATCAAATAGAATAATGTGATATACCTCACTTGGTGAGAAACCGAAAGGCCGCTTAAATCAAAATCGCAACAAGATATATATGGGAGATCCAATTTTGATGAACAAGAGCTTGTTATGGATATTACCACAAGCTCTATATCCTCACATGAATAAGACCAAATAACAACCAAATACGATGATGCAAGTATGCAAAGCTTTGAGCTCTCTCCGAACGATGTGACCGAATTACTCATACGAGAGCCCCTCTTGATAGTACGGTTATCTATCCTAAATCCGGTCTCCTACACACAACAAGAGACCGGCAAAATGGAAAAACCTATCAAGATTATACCTTTGCCTTGAGCATTCCACTTGAGCTCGATGTAGACGGTCTTGCCCTTCTCAAGATGGAACGCCTTTCTTAATTCCTCATCATCGACCTTGCATATTGAGCTTGCCCAACATATCTTCTTTGCATTTCATCGACCTTGAAGCCAACACATGCTCCAAGCGATGCCAATGGACAAATCCTACAAGTATAACTTAATACACACATTAGTCCATAAAAATTGTCATTAATTACCAAAACCACACATGGGGCCCAACATGTTCTTTCAATCTCCCCCATTTTGGTAATTGATGACAATCCCTTTAAGAGGGTTTATATAAGGAATATTAATGACTAAAATGGTAATAACAATATCAAACACTACAAAAGTATGTGATATTGGTACCACCACCATATATAGAGCAAACTCCCCCACAATCTATGCATGTGTGATGAACTTGAATTTCATTGCATATATTGTCAATCATTATCATTGGTGGAGTTTCCTCTATATATACCACATGCTAAGCAACAACAAAGATGCAAATGCATGAGAAGCAAATGCACAAGAACAAACTCAATGCACTTAAACCCTCTAAAACTTCTCCCCCATTGGCATCGATTGCCGAAATGGGTGACAAGTTCTAGAAGGCAAATATAGTAATAATTCCTCCAAAGGTGTGCCTTCGCACATATCCAATGATGAATACTTGGGAGGGAGTAGAACTATATCGAGGACCCGAAGATTGCAAAAATAAAGTCAAATGATGCAAGCAACTACAAGGTCCGAAAAACCAATTTGAAAACAACAAATGAGTCCAAATGGAAACAACAAGATATTATGATATGAGTAAAAGAGTGTTTTAAATAACAAATAGAGAAGCTCCCCAAGGTTTGTGCATAATTCAAAATAAATGTATTGGAATACATAATGCACAAATATGGAATCCTTGCTTCCCCATAAGCATTTAAAACATAACAAATGTGAAAGAATGCAAATGAGTATTATTAAATGAATTAGATGAGCTCCCCAAAGAGCATGCACCAATTATGATAATTGCATTTGGGAACAAAGTGCATAGTCATGGAATCCTCACTCATCCAAATTCATTTAACAATTCAAGGCATGAGAGAACAAATATGAGTGTCTGAAGATGTAGACAAGAGGAACAATCACTCATAGGCAAATAAATTTGGAAGCCACCATAGAATAAAAAGAAATAAAAGGTGGCATCCAAGGATTAAAAATCAATTAAAATTATCTTCTCATATGTGTATATGTCTATAAGTGGAAAACATCATAGAGACATATGCCAACAAATAAATATGCACACATAAAGAAGATATACAAGAAGGCATATGAAAAGCAAAAATGAAGTCATAATATATACCAATAAGATTTTTGCTTCAAAGCATGGCCAAAGGCTCAAATCTATCTTATTGTACATTAATGAACTTCAAACACCAACACACTACATATATTACAACTATCACCAAGAGAAAAAGGAGAAAGTTGGAATATATGGAGAAAGGCAACAAGTATCATAAGATAGAATAGACTAGCAAAAATCTCACTATTGCACATGAGAGAAATTGATGAAATGATAGGCAATAAAATTGCTAGATTGACATATTTGGGATTGGAGGATCATATGCATGATTTTGTATAGTCCCAACTATATGTACTCATCTCAACTTATACACATTTACAATAGAGAGTTCTATTAAAACCATGGCTAGAATTACAACAATTACAAATACATGAATTCATGCTAGAAGGCAACCGACTAACGGTTGGAATCAAGAGATATGAGCATGAGAAATAGATACTTGTTATCGAGATATAATTGATAGGATGTAGAGTATATGAATTCGTTGATCATCCTATAGCTTGCCTCACATTTTCTTCTAAGCATCACTTCTTCAAAATTGAGAGACAAGCGTCCAATATATCTCCAATGTACCTAAAACACATTTAAGTACAAAATGGTCCCCAAACTTCTTGGGTCCAAAGTAGTTAGAGAAACTACAATACATAGGAGAGACTCCACATAATTATGTGCACATTGATATGAAATTGAATTTCATGCACAACTTAGCCGATGGGAATTGGTGGAGCTTCCCTTATATATTGGATCAAAGAAAGCAAACATGCCATAATATAATCATATAGTAAAAATGCATGCATAAGGCTTTCAAGAACCAAAAAAGGAGATACAATTTGAACAAAACACCAAGTAAACCGAGATGGCACACACAATAGTGTGACAAGACAAGAGGTGTCCAAATTGTATCAAAGAACCAATTCAACACATGAAAGATCACACGTTCAACAAATGAACTAGGTTAAGGCCAAAAAGAGCACAAATAGATACAAATAAAAATGCTCAAGGATTTATCTCATTCTAAAATGGTCAAATCAAGAAGCAAGGAATGAGACAAAACCAACTCCCAAAAGGAGCAAGGTTTCAACAAGAAACCATACTCCCCAAACTTCTCATGATGGCACAAAATACCAAAACGAAAAGATTGAGGTTCCAAGCACATAAAACCCGACATGGACCAAACAACGAAGCATAAAAGGATTGTTCTAGATAATATAGGAGAGCTCACCCATAAGTAGTACATTATATAGAATTTTTGCTTTTGAATGCAAAATGCACACAAATGAGATCATCACTACTACCCACATTAAATAAAACACAAGAGGATACCAAATAAAAATAAAAGGATCCAAAAGAAGCAAGGAATACATGGGAGCACACAATACATATACTTGGCCAAAGATAGGACAATATTAAGCAAGGGCCAGAGTGAATATGATCAATAAATTCTACCATAAATTGGGTACTCATTGTCCAAGGACAAGAAATATTGGGAATAATTTTCCCAAGGTAGCTTGCATGGATATCCAAGATCATAGTCACAACAAGAAGCATATAACTAAATATAAGAATTGAGCATGATACTTCGAACAAGATTCTTGGTAGCTTCCAATAGTCACACAATCACTAGTGATTAGAGTAACTTGAAGCAAATGGTTTCCATGATGATATAGAGATCTAAATATGAGGAAACATATACCAAGAAACACTCTCATATACAAGATCCAAGATATGATCAATAAAGGCATTCAAGCAAATTGGAACTTGTATGAGCAAATGTGTCACATAGGTGCTAGATAATTATCGATATCAATTCTAAGTGACACAACCTCGAAAATTCCATTTTATAGGATTGTAATATGCACTAAGCATATGACTCCCCCATAATGTGATACTACCATAAAACCAACACGAGACAAAAAGATACAAAAAGAGATAATTAATGGACATTATAAAATTAAATTTCTCATGAGAATTATACCACATAGAGACTAGACAATAATCCAATATAGATACTAGATGGTATTCCTCATGTACACATATTTTTAGGATTGTGGAATGCCCAAGCATAACACTCCCCCAAAATGGAATAATCCATTAATCTCTCACAAGAGCCGAATAAGATACCAAATATAACCAAGTAAGGCTCAAACACAAGAAACACAGATACATGGAGTGCCACCTAATCATACAAAAAATATACTTCATATCTCAAGATAATTAAGTGGAAAGCACAACATGTACAAAAACATGGAAGATACAAAACCAACACATGCACAAGGGGCGAGTAACTTTCAATAAAATGAGTTAAGCATATGTTACCGCAAGGAGGAACATTGGAAATATAATAGGAGCAATATAATCCACATGACTTGGCTTGACAAAAATAATAATTAAGATCCCTTAATTCTTCATGATGTAGCCAAGACTCCAATGCCCTCCAAAAAACACCTATTGATCAAGTTTTGGCTTGTTGGTCCCCAACCAAGTTGGGTCCTAAGAGGTTAGTCACAATAGGCTTGGCAACCCAAATGGATCTTTTCTTGACACCACATTGGGTACCAACAAATTTGGCAAACACATTGCCAACCTCATCCTTACAAAGAGAATAAACATCAACAATAATGATAGGGTTGGATGAGGAGATACCAATAGTGCATGAGGAATAAATATGCCCCTTCTCACGGCATAAGTAGCAAGTTCTACTCTTGCCATCTTTCTTCTTAGGTAAAGCCACAACTCGAGGAAGAGCTCGAGTAGTCCTCTTAGGAAGAGGCCCATTAATGACTTGAGGTGGAGCTTGAGGCCGCTTCCCTTGTTGCTTCACACTAGGAGACTTCTTCTTCAATGGGCAAGATCTAACATGATGCCCTTCTTCCTTGCACTTGAAGCAAACAATGTTGGCCGTATTCTTGACTTGATGTTGGCCATTCTTCTTGTTGTCCTTGTGCTTCAACATGATAGTGGACTTGTTCTTGACATTGGAGTTGAATCCAAGCCCACTCTTGTCATTGGGGGATTTTTGCACACTCAAGATTTTGTTGAGTGCGGCCTTCCCTTGTTGACCCTTTTTCAAGTCATTCTTCAAAGAAGTGACTTGAGCCTTGAGCTCTTTGATTTCCTCTACATGGTTAGTTTCAATACAAGTACTAGAGGAAGTAGATGCTACATTGTTAGAGCAACAAGGCATGGAATGTAATTCATCACGAGATATAGCATGGTTGTGAGAGGATGAATTACAAGGACTAGCACATGGCAATATAACATTTGGAGTAGATATAGTGCTAATGTCCATATGAGGCCCACTAGATGTTACCTTTGACATGATGGCCTCATGAGCCAACTTTAGCCTATCATGGGAGACTAGGAGATCCTCATGCGAGCTTGAGAGCTTAACATGGCTTTCTTCTAATTTCCCACATTTGCTAGTTAGCAAAGCAAGTTGAGCCTTTAGCTCAACATTCTCCTTCAAAATAGATGCTTCACAAGAAATAGAGTTAGTAGCACAAGCATCATTACTATTAGCAAGAGTTGAGGGAAACTTGTCAAGCTCTTTTGAATATGAGGCTTTAAGTTGCTCATGTGACTCGGTGAGTTTGATGAGCTCACCCTTTATGACCCTAGAGACATTTTTGAGGTGCTCAAAATCCTCAACAAGTTTAGCATAAGCAACTTCAAGTTCATCATTTTTAATCTTGAAGGAATTAGCCACCGCAAGTTCTCTATCATGGTATTCCTTTACTCTAGATAATTCTAGAGTAAAAGTCTCCTCAAGAGATTCTTTGGTGGTTTGTTCTTCTTCAAGGGAGTCCTTTACTTGAGCAAGTTCATTAGCATATTCACGCTCAAGTGCAAACTTTTCATCAATTATGTTTTCTTGCTCCTCAATAAGATCATTGCCTTCTATAGCATAATTCAAGATTTTAAGAAGGTTGGAGGAAGCAAGTTTATTTTTGTAGAGAGCACTATAGACAACCTCTCCCATTTTCTTAATAGAGGTAATATCATACTTACCTCTATAATCATCATTATCATTCTCAACCTCATCATCATCATCATGAGATACAATGGAATTCAAAGAGGTTACCTTTGTTCCCTTAGCCATAAGGCACATGTGAGAACCGGAGGAAGGTGATGATGAGATTGCACTTGAAGCTCTCTTCAAGACCTTGTCTTGGCCCATAGAATCTTCATTTTACTCTACATGGTTAGCAACACAAGCACTAGAGGAAATAGAAGCATTTTTATCATGGCAACAAGACAACATGAGCATATCATCATGAGATTTGTTCAAGTCATTTCTACATGATATGCAAGGACTATTAACACAAGCATGTGAGGAATTTTGAGTGCTAGAAGTGTTAAGGTCCAAAGATAGATCATTGCAACTAGATAGATATGTGGGATTACAAATAGTGAACACACTATCCATATTGCAATTTCTATCACCACTCACCATATCATTACCTTGTGAAAAATCACATGTTGGTGAAGTGGTAGACGATGAGAACTCATCTCGACCGGAAGTGGAAGCAACACAATCATCCTCAATAATGTTGGACACAACATATTTATCTTAAAGTTTTGTCCATAACTCATGAGCGCTCCAAAAAGGAATGATTGAAGAGGTAACTACATAGCTCAAAGCATTAACAAGCACATTAGAAGCTTGAGCATCGAGATATAAATTTTTCTCATTCTCACAAGATAGATTTTTGAAATCCATAGGAGGAGAAAAACCTATATCTACAATACGCTCCAAATTTGGGTCCATGTCCCTAAAATGAATGAGCATGCGATTTTTCCATATATTATAATTTGTGCCATCGAATGTGAGCGTGTCCTTGTGCACTAATCCCCTAGCCGACATCTTTACTCTCAAGGCGGTGAAGCCTAAAATGAGAGACCGAGCTCTGATACCAATTGAAAGGATACGGATGTCGCCTAGAGGGGGGGAGGTGAATAGGCGATTAAAACTTTTCCTAGAGTGGCTCAACAAAGGCGGAATTAAACTAGTGTTTACTTTGTAAAGCACAACCTAGAAACAACTAAGGTTTACCTATGTGCACCAACAACTTATGCTAAGCAATACAAACAAGAAAGTGATAGCAAGATATATATTACTTCAAGCACGAAGGCTATCACAATGTAAAGTGCATAAGTAAAGAGCTCGGGTATAGAGATAACCGAGGCACGCGGGGACACCGATATTTTACCGAGTTCCTTCCAACATGGAGTACGTCTCGTTTGGAGAGGGGGTGGTATCAAACCACCAACGCCACAAAAGGCCTCACTTATTCTCCGGTGAATTTCACCCCAATGGGATCGATCCACGCTTCCACTATCGGTGCACTTGTCGGTGGCAACCGAAACCTCTCACAAGGTTGGGGGCACAACTCCACAACTTAATTGGAGGATCCCAACAAACGCCACAAAAGGCCTCAACAAATGCCACCAAGGCCACAATGTCACCAAGGCCACAAAACCGTCTAGGGTTCCAAGAACCCAAGAGAGACAAGCTCCAATAAGCAATTCAAACCAAATCCTCCGAGAAGAACTCAAACCGATGCAATAAATGCAAATGGCAAGAACACCACAAAGATGCCAAAATCCCTAACTCTCAAGTTCCAACAAAGCTACTAAAGCTATTGGAAGAACAAGAGAGGAGGAATCAAAGAGAGACACAAAATCCCCCAAAATCTAGATCCCCAAAGATGCACTCACAAAGAGATGAATCGGTTAGGTCAAAACGTGGGGCTAGATCTCCTCTCTTTTCCACTCAAATATGGGCAAGAATCATTGGAGGGAAAAGATTAGGCAAGCTTCAAGATCTAGAGCTAGTGTGGACAAAGTTTAGCCTAATAGATAATAGAGGAGCTGACTAAATTGAAAAAGGGCAAAGCCTTAAATAGGGGCCTAGAAAAACTAGCCGTTTAGGGCATTTTTGAGTCAGGACCGGTAGTACCGCGCTGCCAAAACAATTGCAGAAAATATGTGACCAAGGATAGGCAGCGTACGCACATGGGAGTAAGGGCAGAATCGATTGATGCATGCTGCGCGCGCAGTGTGTGGGCCAGCCAGGGCAGCACGCCCAACCAACGCACGCATGGCACAGCAAGCGAGCAGCTGCGATGTAGCAGCAGCGGCGGCAACAGAAGGGCCCAGCGGGTCAACCGCAATCGAGCGTGGCCAGGCGCGCGCGGGGGGAATAGCGGCGCCACGGCGCAGCGATGGGATGCAGCCGGGGCCACGGTGGGGCCAAGCGCGCCAGCACGTGGTCAGCCAGCGCCAGCGGCGCACCGCATCGATAGCACACGCAGGAAAAAGCAGGCCAGGCGAGAAGGTGAAGGCTACAGGACGCCGGTACCGGCCCACCAGGGCGGTACTACCGGGCCGGTCCGGTATGACCGGAAATCGGTACCGGGTGGTACTGATGCGGCCAGCGCGCGCACTGGGCTGTCCGGTAGTACCAAGCGGTACTACCGTTCGGCCCAGAAACCTAGTTTTCTTTTTCTTTTTTAGAAACAAACGGACGTAACTTTTAAACAGTAGCTCCGATTGACCCGATTCCAATTGCGTTGGATAAAGGACAACAAGGGCTTCCCAATAAAAAGTGGAAATATTGATTATCAACAAGTGAGAAAGTATCAAATAGAATAATGTGATATACCTCACTTGGTGAAAAACCGAAAAGCCGCTTAAATCAAAATCGCAACAAGATATATATGGGAGATCCAATTTTGATGAACAAGAGCTTGTTATGGAGATTACCACAAGCTCTATATCCTCACATGAATAAGACCAAATAACAACCAAATACGATGATGCAAGTATGCAAAGGTTTGAGCTCTCTCCGAACGATGTGACCGAATTACTCATACGAGAGCCCCTCTTGATAGTATGGTTATCTATCCTAAACCCGGTCTCCTACACACAACAAGAGACGGCAAAAGGGAAAAACCTATCAAGATTATACCTTTGCCTTGAGCATTCCACTTGAGCTCGATGTAGACGGTCTTGCCCTTCTCAAGATGGAACGCCTTTCTTAATTCCTCATCATCGACCTCGCATATTGAGCTTGCCCAACATATCTTCTTTGCATTTCATCGACCTTGAAGCCAACACTTGCTCCAAGCGATGCCAATGGACAAATCCTATAAGTATAACTTAATACACACATTAGTCCATAAAAATTGTCATTAATTACCAAAACCACACATGGGGCCCAACATGTTCTTTCAACATTGTTCCGATCGATTTTGAATTTTTTATGCCCGTTTTAAACTGTCGCCAAACCTTGTCGAACGACGGGCATGAAGATTCTTAGCTCGGCGTCGAGCCTCGCTAAACTTGCATTGGATCTTTGATAAATTAACATATTTTGAACCTAAAAATGATTTTTGTAAAAAACATGAGCATCACATCATGTACCTGTAGTTCATATCTGACCCACTTCCTATCGATTCGGCAGGAATTTGTCTTTTTCACCAGGGGTGGACGGAAAGGTTTAAGATCCCCTTGTTGGGACATTGTTCATATAAGGTGGTCTAGTATTTTTTTGTAAAATGTGGTGGTAGCATTTTGAATTAGCCATTTGGTGGTTGCTTCACAAAACCGTCCGTTTTTTGTGCTCGGAAAATGAAAAATGGTTTTTTGGTGCGACGAAAAGGAAAACTTCCTCCTGCAACATTGTTCGCCATCCCATGATGCACATGTATGCACAATATGGGCATATTATCACAAACTATGTCTTGATTCTAGACATAACATTGGTCATTTGACCCGAAAACCAAGAAATCTCGAATGAGATAGGTCATTTTGTGAACGTTTTTTCAGAAATAATCAATATACCGAGTTTAATATTTTTTCTTGTAACTATGTCATATAATATGACATCACGCGAAGGTTTCGCATTGTTTCGATCGTTTTTGAATTTTTTATGCTCGTTTTAAACTATATATAATATTTTATGTTTCACTTAATTTTTTTTACAAATGTATAATATTTGAGTGTAGATAGATAGGTCTTATTTTTCTGCAAAGTTTGATATATTATTTTTATTTTTCTGAATTATAATGATTTAGTTATGATTTTTCAAATTTTAATGAGGTAAAAGAAAAAATAGTTACGCCGAGGGCAACCGTCGGTGTAACATAGAATATGCCGAGGGCAATTATACGCCGACGGTTGCTTGACGGGGCGGGTCTGGACGATGGCTACGCCGACAGCCTCGTCGGCGTAGCTTCCTATTCCTGTAGTGCTCCGGGCATCCACATGGCAGTACATACACTTCCTTGTCGTCGTCGTTGCCTGGTCAGAGCATCACCTATGTATGTGGAAGAACTTGTCCATAAGCTAGGACCCACATACCACACCACAAGCTTATTACATCACAATGTATCTAGTTAAACTTGTCTACAAGCTGGCCCTACGTGTCAGATAAAGTTGCACACATGCAAGAGAGAGGAGAGAAGATAAAATAATATTCTATTGCTTATGGACAACCCACAAACTTGTAGGTCACCCTTAAGGTTTTGAGCTTATAGATAGCTTATTGATAGCCTTCACTATATATGTGGAACTCCTTGTTGACTACTTTTTGCTTATGGGTGCCGTATTGTCAACATAGTGGATGCCCTTAGTGAACTGCTCCTCCCTGGATCAGATGGGCTGCGTAATCAGTTGAACATTAGCGATGTTAGAGCCTCTCATAACCCGGCCTTGCTCAAGTCTTAACTTCTATTACACGCTTATAAGTATGTCAATCAACAATAATATAATGTCTCCAGTAAGTTGACTTTGATAATCTACATGGAAGGCACTCACTATCTGCTTATCAACGTACTATACGGGAGAGCACGCATGAGTACAGTCTACAAATTACAAACTCCACGCGTAGGCAACACTTATCAACGTCACGCACGAGTACAGTCTATAGCGTGAAAACTCTACGCGTAGGCGTAGCTGTATATGAGATGGAGGATTCCATTCATATAGTAGTGGTATGGTTAAATAGAGTCAAACACACACAACTCACACCATGATCTGGCTGCGATCTCCTTCAGCGTGCTTGACATCGATTATTCTTTCTAACCTACTTCTTCGGGTTTATATTAATGACTCAACTTTATCTAGTAACTTCAAAATTTTAGGGCTTGTTTGATTCATAGGATGGGAAAAATAAAGGAATAGGAAAACCATAAGATTGCAATGTCATGTCCACTTCAATCCTATAGGAACCCACATGCAACAAAGTTTGTTTGATTCATCAAAGGATTCTAAGAAAGAGCTTTGGGTGGATGTTAGATTTCCTATGCAATCTAGTGCAAAGGATTTTTTAGGAAAGTTTCCTATAGGAATCAATCCTACGAATCGAACAACCACCATAGGAAAATTTTCTATAGGATTTAATCCTATAAATTTCCTATACAAATCCTTTGAATCAAACATGCCCTTAGACTCTAAAGTAATAAAAAGGGCTGTGTGCATCCTTTGGATGCAGAGGCCGGGTACACCCCCATTTCGAAAAGAAAAAAAAAGATACGGATGAATCTAGTCTACATATTTAACCAGATACATATAAATTTAGATAAAGTTGAAGTCATTAATATGAACTAGGGGAGTACTAGAATCCCGACATCATGCTCGGAATTGCCACATGTGTGCGTGCATGGAAAAGTAAGAACAAATGTGTAATGAAAGGGAAATAAATAGAAATGAGTTTGCCTTCGGAAATGAGGAATGAACAAAGCCGCCCACTTGTAAACGACAAGATATGTCCTAACTTAGAATCCCACTACCCAATTGCACACCAGTGGGGTCGCTACCTATCATGGAACTGAACCTAGCACATATGTAATTCCCTGGTGTGGTGACGCGCTGACAGGGACTTCCATGAACATCAAGCATATCCTCCTCGAGTTAGTATTTTCCTCGACCGAGTTTGGCCATAGTTTACATGGCCGGGTCCGGTTGTGGAAAGCCTAAGACAGTTATTTGTAGAGAAAAATGGAAAAAAAAGCAAGGCCATCTATAGGTTCGTCTGATATGCACTAGTTCTCTTTGAGCATGTGCAAACTTTGGTTATGCATTAGTGGAGACCGATGATAGAGCTCTGAATGAGAAGTTATAACCATAATTTGGCAGCACTTGAGCAGCACTCGTGTAGGTTAATGGAAAAGGCCAGTATATGTGTCGTTCTAATGTTCAGAACCAACTCTGGTCATCTGTTGTCCGGGAAAAAATAAAGCCATCTCTTAAAAAATCCTCTACGTTGAAAAAATATTCTGGCCTGGGAGTCTATCAGCGTACAAGCTGTTGAAGGCCACTCGAGTTAAGAGAACCAGATGTTTTGGCTGCGACAACTGATGGCCCAGTAAACTACTCAACGGATGGTCTTGTTGAACACTACTCAAACTAATGGGTCGAGATGGGCAAAGAAACCTAGCTGATATCCCACATATGCTCTAAATAATCGTTTTTAGGATGCTGCTCTATTGGTTTTTTAAGCCTGTTGCTGCGGCGAGTATGTAGAATGTTTGTCAGCAACATTCATGCTAATCTAGTTTAACCACTAGGTCGTTGTAGATGTATATTTTTTCACATAGTTGCTCAAACTTTATAAGTTTGACTTTGATTATAACTAAGTCAAACTATAATTTGGTAAAAACAAGATACTAATTTGCATTAAAATATCTTTTTAATAGAGAAAAATGTGGGAAGTAAACCGAGTTTTATTTTTTGCTTTTCAAGCCATAATCTCTCCGCTGATTCTATTTTTCATTTATAGATTATACAACATTCACTTTATATTTACTAAAGTGTCCACTATATATTTCCACTCTTTGGTGTCTCTATCCCGGTTCTCCGACGCATTCCCTCACTCATACAACTTCTCGGCTTCTAATCTGAGCTAACCTACCTTTATTGGATGCCAAGTAGCACAAAGAAATGATTGCCATATATTTATACTAAACATTTTTATTTATATACAACTCATGTTGAGTAAATCTTAATTATTATTACTGTTGATATAACCTTTTACTGAAAATGTTAATCTAATAACATTAACTACATATTTTTCGTTGATAATCATAATACTCAAAGTTTATTATCACAACTAAACCATCTAGCATCATGAATACACCGCTCCTAAAGTAAAACTCTATTTATAGTGAAAATTATGTTATATATCGAAATCTTAGTTTGGCATATTTTGTTGAACTGAATTTTGTCTAAACATTAACAAAGACTACAAAGATGGTAAAATTACCTCCATCTAAGGATATTTTTAGCCTCTTAGATATATTATTATGTGTTTGTATGTGTTTGCTTATATTAAGATCTATGAGAATATTTTGATGTCAAGAAAAAGATCTAAAAAATATCTTAACAAAGGATTATGTGATGAGTAAGCCTATAAAATATCTTTGTAGAGAGGTTTGCAGAATTTGTTTGCCTTGTTTATCATTAACATTAATTCATTAACACTAAGTTTGGTTGCACTAAATTGGGCATGGAATCAGACAATTGGAAATCTGGCCTCTAATTCCAGCGTTTGGGTAGGATAGGAATTGACCCATGGAAATTGGACCCAATTCCCCACGGTGCCGGGTCGCATGCGAAACGTGACTAAGCCAATTCAGAGGTACGGAACTCAGAAGAAATTGTACTGCTCGCTGGCTCGACTCCTCTCTTGCTCTGCTTCCTCACTGGTGACTCCTGGCCTGCACACCGGTGGCAGCGGCCTAGGTAATGGGTCCCTCCCCACCCTCCCCTTTCCATCTCCCCCATGGCTGGCCCTCCCCGCCTCCCCTTTCCATCCACCATGACCGCCCCCTTCCCGTTGTACGAACCCTAACTATGGGTACGTGCAGACCGACGGCAGGATGGTCATTGACGGCGGATGGGCGAACAGCGGCAGGAGAGCCCCGTCCATGGCCTCCCCCTGGCCTATTCTTCTTGGCCATCTTCTTCCCAACAAATCCTCCCATTGAAGCAGGCTACCAAGATATTTTAGGCTGAAATTTGTTTGTAATTGAAGATTCCATTGAGAACAAGTACGAGCCGATGCTAATCTGATGTATAATGATTCTACTTTTGACTATATAGTTTGATGTTTGCCTAGTGTGGATGTCATAGTGTACAAATGTTCTTCATGTATGATGAAAGCTTAGTTACATATGTGCTCTATGTATGGATGTTGAAAGTTCAATGCCATATCTGGCAATAATTCATGTTCAAATGGTGTGTGCATTGTAACGTCGTCATGTCTCAACAAGAGTTGGTTGCTTATATTACCGAAGAAAGCAAAAAAACATAATATTGATAAAGAAGTATTTTGGGATGTCATGTGTTGCTCTAACTTATCTTAGTACTATGAGGGCACCGAGGAACGTAGGATGCTTCAATGATGGTGAGAAGATTGTACATAGAAAGTATATATTGAAACAAACATACGACGGATCAACTTGCTAGCTACACTTAACTAAATGTTTGCAGATTCGAATTGTTAATGCATGTTGTGTGTTTCACAACTATGCAAAGGGTAGTCGGGCCACCTTGTTGCTGCTCTTGTGTGGCTCATTGGCGTGGCGCCCCTCTCCTCTTGTCCCATCTGCTGGTTGTGTTCGGCTCTGTGTGACTGTCTGGCTCGTCTTGTCTCCGGAGCTTCGCTATCGCTCCCTGCCCTCCAGTGACAGTACAGTTCAACTTGGACTGGTTCCTTGCTTCTGAACTTGTTGCACCTAGCGTTGGAAGCTCCTGAGGTAGATCTAGCTTGTGAGCAAGTGACTGTTCGAAGTTGCAGGTGAGACAAGGATTAAGGACAAAAACGATCAATCCTACAGCTACAGCAGGTCGATATTCATCACTTCCTGCAAACAGAAAGAACAAAACATCCACCACCTACGTACTGCAACAAAACTACTACACATTTCAGTTTTATGTCTCCACTAAAACAAAATTAAGAACGTCCTTGCAGTCTGACGGAACCACCACGGGCATTGACTGGATTTGTTTTCGTCGCCGACGAACACAAAAGAAAAGAAAACTGGGGTTTGTGCTCGCGTGCAGTCCTGAGTTGGATGCGGCCTGCTGCCCCCACTATATATTTGTCCCCGTCGATGCAGTCCCCAATTCCTTAATCCCGGGTTCCTGTCGCCATTACCTTCCTCGCCTTTTCTCCTGTCCCATTTTTTCTTTTTTATTACTATGCAGACCAGATTCGCGCGAGTGAGTCCGGATTTTCCAGGCAGATGGATAGGTTATCCGTCACGATGATTAACAGAAGTTCCTCAACTAAACTAGTACTACTACTGCTGCGCAATGACAGGTAATCCTATCTCTCCATTTTCTCTGGGTACAAATGGTCGTCCTGCTGTTGTGTAGTACGCTGCACCATCTGTCTCAAGTTTGAAACCGTAATAAAAACTAATAATGGCAGGGCTGAAGAGTTCAAACTAGTACAAATTAGCACCTCAACCACGTACTACACAGTGTTTCGACTTGGACATGTCGGCTGCCTCCTGGCATGCATCCACATGGCCGTACATATACTTCCTTGTCGTCGTCGTTGCCTAGTTCAGATGGGCTGCGCAATCAGTCTTTGACTTCAACTACACGCTTATAAGTATATCAATCAACAATAATATAATGTCTTCACCAAGCTGACCTTGATAATCTACATATATATATGTCACTCGCTGTCAGCGTCATACCTGCAGCTATACCAGCAGTGACTACTGTAGCAACGCCAAGCAGCGCACCAGAAGACCAACCACGACCAAGGCGCAACACCCAGCCCAACAAGCGCTTCGTGGGCCCAGAGTGGGTTGGGCTGAAATCAAGTTCGGCTGCGACCAAGACACCGGATTCCCCTACATATCGGAGGAAGAAGATCTGAGAGGGTATCCAGAAGGATCAGACCGACGGCGGCAGCTTCCTTTCCAACCCTGGCTCTAACTTCCTTGATCCCCTTTCTTCTTTGTCCGGTTCATGTATCGAGGTGAATTTCTAGTGTAAACAAAACCGGAGATAAAATCCTACCTAGCTCATCAATTGGTACGATTCGTAACAATTTGGTATCGAGCCTCACCACCACCCTTGAAAATTCCCCAATTTTGTTCCTCGATCGCTCCCGTGTTGAGGTCAATCATCCAAACAAGATCGGAGAAGAAGAAGGAGATCATGGACGAGGAGACGAAGGCGTTCATGAGGTCGTGATGAGCGGGTGACGGGCGAGGTCAAGTCGATCGATGCGTTGGGATCCAAGGTGGGCGCTCGCATGGAGACCGAGCTGAGGCAGCGTCGACAAGCTTCATGCGTAGGCGAACTAGAAGGTGGCGATGGTGCATCAACCACCGTCGCTATCGATATGCCGCCATGACGGCTACCACAACCGTCGACGAGCAAGGCCGTCCCATCACTTTTGGGTGCGGTAGCGGTGGAGTATTCCTGGGCAATCCGGCCGCAGTCGTCATCTATCCGGCACCGTCGGGGTTCTTTGGATCCTCGGCGGTACCTCCGGTCCAGTCCGTCTCGATTCCGGCTCAAGGCGCTGACTTTTCCTTTGGTGAATCCTTGGGTTTCACGAGGTCTAGTTCGAGGATCCGGGTGGTAGGACAGGCCATACCCGATGGTGTTCCCTCAATTTGTGGGGAGAACCCACGGCTATGGCGCACGTTATGTGAACAATATTTTCACATGTATTCCATTGGATCGTCGGCTTTACATGGCTACTCTTAATTCCAGAGTAGTAACGCTGTGTGGCTTCGATCATTCAAAAGAAATTGGTAGGCTTAGATTGGGAAGGTTTCTGAAATTCTATGTTCTAAGTTCGGGAGGACCAACATCGATTGATTAGGCGGTTCTACCATACTAAGCAGATTACAATGGCGAATATGTCCAGAGGTTTAATTCGCTTATGAATCATTTACTGTCATATTCTGATGCTATCCATCCCTTGTATTTCTTGACGAGGTTCATGGAAGGCCTTCGCGAGGACATCCGAGCTGTAGTTATGATCCAACAACCAGTTGATCTTGATGCAGCTTGCTCTCTTGCACTTCTCCAAGAAGAGGTGGCAGATGGTTTGCGCCGTGACAAGCCACGTCGTCTTGAGCCGTATGCTTCTCGAGCCCTGCCCAAGCCGGGTGTGCCACTGCCTCTGCCAGCTCCACCAATCAGAGGAGGCCTGGCTGGAGCTGAAGATCGTCGAGCCATCGATGCCTCTGTGGCGGCTGAACATGACAAGGTGGCTGCGCTCGATCGTGTCGGCCAGGGCTCTGCTTCACTGCGGCGAGAGGTGGGGACACGAGCACAAATGCCCGGCCGCCGTCTGACTGCGTAGTGGAGGAACTGCCGAGATCTTGACTTGTGATGATCGAGTCTGTTACAAGCCAAGATCTTGTGGGAGGGCAATGAGCAATTAGCGCTCTTTCGGGACAGGCAATTGATGGAACAGAATCTCCAAAAGCCTGCGTTTGTTGGGATGGCTGGATGGCAAGGAGGTGAAGCTTTTGATTGACTCAGCGGTTCCTCGTCCTTCATCAATAGCAACTTGTTGGATGGAAGCCAAAAGGTCGATTCGCCTCGTCGTTTGCGAGTCAAGGTGGTGATGGAGGAATTGACTTGCACTAGAGGTCCCCTTGTCAATGGTGGAGCCAGGATACCAATTTGCTACGATCTGAAGATAATTCCCTTGGGTAGCTTTGATATAATCTTGGGAATGGATTGGCTTGAATTTTATAGTCCCATGAAGGTGGATTGGGTCAGAAAGTTCTTGCAATTTGAACATCAAGGAAGCCTCATCCAACTGCAAGGTATTATCAAACCTGACAAACCTATAGGGGGTGAACCAGCAAAGCATCAGCAAGTACATTGGGAACAAGTCAAGTAACCGGGTTCGAGTGTGTCGGTGGAGGCGATGCTACCCAAGAAGCTCTGAAATTGCACAAGCCTTACTTGACCGGTACCACGACGTGTTCGAGAGCCAACCGGCTGCCGCCTACGTTCATGTGATCACCAAATTCCTCTCATTCCGGGCGCAACCCTTCTCCATCGGGCCCTATCGACGCACCGACACTCAAGGATGAGATAGAACGGCAAGTTCGTGAACTCCTTGAGTGGAGTCGCAACCAAATAATAGCCCCTTCATCGCCGCGGTCATCTTAGTCAAAAGAAGGACCACACATGGAGGTTGTGCGTGGACTATCGGCACCTAAACGCTTTAACTTGCAAGACTAAGTTCCTCTTCCGTGATCGATGAGTTGCTTGACGAGTTGGCGGTCTTGCATGGTTCTCCAAGTTGGACTTGCGGGCGGTTACCATCGGATCCGGCTTGCCAAAGGTGAAGCTTACAAACAGCCTTTCAAACACACCAAGGTCATTTTGAATACAAGGTGATGTCGTTTGGCCTATCGGTGCGACTACCTTCCAAAAGGCGATGAACACTACTCTTGAGCGTTCGCCATAAGTGCGCTCGTGTTCTTTGATGATATACTTGTCTATAGCCCAACCCTTCCACAACACTTGATAGATCTGGAGGCTGTTTTGAAATTATTGCGCAAGGACAAGTGGCAGGTTAAGAGGTCCAAGTGCTCGTTTGCACAACAACAACTATCTTACTTGGGACATGTGATTAGCAGCCAAGGGGTAGCCACCGAGGAGGACAAGATTCTGTCAGTCAAGAACTGGATCACTCCTGCCAATGTTAAGCAATTGCGAGGCTTCTTGGGCCTCGCGGGGTACTATAGGAAGTTTGTTAAGCATTTTGGCATCATATGCCGACCGTTGACTTCGCTGTTGCGCAAGGGAGCCCTGTACATCTGGACAAAAGATTGCGAAGATGCTTTCGTGACTTTGAAGCAAGCTCTGGTTATCAACGTACAGGAGCGCACGCACAAGTACAGTCTACAACATATAAAACTCTACATGTAGGCGTAAAAGTATATGAGATGGAGGATTTCATTCATGTTGGTAGGGGCATGGTCAAATAGAGTCAAACACAGCTCATACAATGATGATCTGGCTGCTCAGAATTGCCAAATGTGTACCAAAAGGGGAAGAAATGGAATGAGGCTGCCTTCGGAAAGGAGGAACGAACAAAGCCTCCCACTTGTGAACGACAACATACGTCCTAATTCAGAATCCCACTACCCGATTGCAGCATAATTCAAGTGGGGCCGCTACACATAGAAGAACTAAACATAGCATATATATGTAATTCCCTGGTGTGGTGACGGGCTGACAGGGACTTCCATGAACACCAAGCATATCCTCATCTAGTTTGGCCGTAATTTACATGGTCGGGTCCGGTTGGGGAAAGCCAAAAGACATTTATTTGCGAGAAAATGGAAAAGCGAGGTCATATATAGGTTCCTCTGATATGCACTAGTCCTCTTTGAGTGCGTGCAAACTTTTGGTTATGTATTAGTGGAGACCAATGATAGAGCTGGGAGTGAGAGGTTGTAACCATAATTTGGCACCACACGTGGAGGTTAAGGGAAAAAGGCCTGTACATGTGTCGTTCTAATGTTCAGAGCTAAATCTGGCCATTTATTGTCTTGAAAGAAATAGTAAAAACATCTGTTAAAAAAATTCTATGTTGAAAAAACAATTCTGGCCCACAAGTCTATCAGCGTACAACCTGCTAAAGGCCACACTTGAGTTAAGAGAACCAGATGTTTGGGCCACAACAGCTGATAGCCCTGTGAAATGCTCAACAGATGGGCTTGGATGAACTCTAAACTAATGGGTCGTCATGTGCAAAGAAGCTTTGTATATCTCGTGTAGGTTAAGGGAAAAAGGCCAGTACATGTGTCGTTCTAATGTTTAGAGCTAAATCTGGCTATTTATTGTCTTAAAAGAAATAAAAACATCTATTAAAAAATTCTCTATGTTGAAAAAACAATTCTGGCCTAGAAGTCTATCAGCCTACAACCTGCTAAAGGCCACACTTGAGTTAATAGAACCAGATGTTTGGGCCACAACAGCTGATGGCCCTGTGAACTGCTCAACATATGGGCTTGGATGAACTTACTGAAACTAATGGGTCGATATGTGAAGAAGCCTTGTTGATATCAAGTAATCGTCTTGGGTTGATGCTATGTTGGTTTTTGTAAGACGTGTTGTTGCGGCGAACATGTAACAAGTTTGTCGGCAACGTTCATGCTAATATAGTTTGATCATTAGGTTGTTGTAGATGTTAATAACTTTTTTCACATAGTCGCTCAAATTTTATGAAGTTTGAGTTTGATAATAATTAACATGCACTATAATTTAGAAAAATAAGATACTATTTTTTATCAAAATATCTTTCAACAAAGACTAATTAGAAAAATAAATCGAGGTTTACATCTCACTTTTAGATTGTAAAACCTACTCCTTTATATTTACCAAATTGAATGCTCTCGTGTCTCTCTCCCGGTTCTCTGCTGACTCATTTCACTCATCCACTATCGTGGTCACTGAGAATGCTCTAATCTACGTTCATCGTGCACTAGTTCATATTTCTCGGCCTTTAATTCCTAGCTAACCTTCCCTGGTGCCAAGAGGGAAAGTTCAAATATATAGTTATCACCTATTTATACTAAACATTTTTATTTCTTTGCAACTCATTATCGTAAATCTTCATTAGTATTACCGTTGATACAACCTTTTATCAGAGAACCTTAATCTAATAACATTAACTACATAATTTTGCTGGTAGTACTAATAATCAACTTTTATTATCATATGACTACATATAGCATCATGAATACAATACTCTTAAAATAAACTCTATTCATCATGAAAATTATGTTATATGTTGAAATCTTAGTTTGGCGTATTTTGCTGAATGGAATTTTGTCTCAATGTTAACAAAGAGTACAAAG
Source organism: Avena longiglumis (assembly GCA_030063025.1). Classification (NCBI taxonomy): domain Eukaryota; kingdom Viridiplantae; phylum Streptophyta; class Magnoliopsida; order Poales; family Poaceae; genus Avena; species Avena longiglumis. The sequence continues at coordinate 78,781,928 of CP125973.1, read as the reverse complement.
AAGGTAAAGTCACCTCCATCTAAGAATCTTTTAGCCTCTTAGATATATTATAGCGTGTCCATATGTGTTTCCTTGTATTAAGATCTATAAGAATATCTTGACAAAGGGTTTTGTGACCAATAAACCTACAAAATATCTTGATAGAGAAGTTTATAGAATTTGTTTTCCTTGTTTATCTCTAATTAACTTGAATTCATTAAGCTAAATCAACAAAACTAAAGTTTAGTTGTGCCATTAATTTTCATATGTGAGCACAATAAACAATGACTTGATGCAGAGACTTCTTCCTGGGTAAAAAGAAGTTGCATAACACACCAGTTCTAAAATCTTTCACCGTCCAAGCTGCGTTTGCCATTGAGCACGGCGGTGGTGGCTCCATTTCCTCGTGGCGTACTGTGATTGCCACCGTCCATAAACATTCCAACCTTCTAAAGAATTTCACGGCTTGTTTGTCTGCATCCGATAATACTCTATAACTAAATAAGAGCCCCCACTACTATTTTTTCAAGCACATGCAACCATGCCGCATCATAAGTTTTATTTTTTTGCTTTTTCTAGCAACAAAATATCTCGATTTTGACGTTGAAGGATTACTTCAAGATGCTCCACCTCCATCACCTATTGAATAAAATTTTAGGTCGGGCGAACTCTAAAGCATAAAAAACTAAAAAAGATTGATGCAAAAAAATCTATACACATTCATATTTGATATGATCTTAAACATAATCACATAGCTACCTGAATCGCGCGGTAGATAGCCAGGGGCTGCTAACGGTGCACGGGTTTCTCGGGAAATGTGCTCCTGAATATGGAAAGCGTATTTCGCGAAAAGATGTTTCAACTTAAAATGGTTCGACTGCTGGTTCTTCTCTGTCGATCGCGGGGCGGGGAGAGGGACTCGACATGGGCAACACTACGCCAGGCACCGTCAGGTGTAGGCCGTCGTCGGTGGTTGTTGTAGATGTTGATATTTTTTCACATAGTTTCTCAAACTTTATGAAGTTTGAGTTTGACTATAACTAAGATGCACTATAATTTGGCAAAAAGAATATACTAATTTGCATCAGATATATTTTTAACAAAGAGAAATGTGTAAACTAAATCGAGTTTTTTTTAAGCCATAATTGTGTCAATTCAGTTTTCTCGTTTATAGATTGTACAAACTACTAATCCATATTTACCGACAATGCTCTACATGTACCTTCATCGCCTACTGTTTGGTACTTCTCGAGTCCTGATCCGAGCTAATCTACACTGGATCAGGCATCAAGTAAGGTAAGTTAGAATAAATTATTGTCACATATTTGTACTAAACACCTTTATTTCTTTATAACTCATTATCATTGATACAACCTTTTTAACGGAGATATTAATCTAATAACATTAACTACATAATTTTGTTGGTAGTAATAATACTCACAGTTTATTATCATACGACTAAAACCTTTGGCATTTTGAATGCAACTCTCCTAAAGTAAAACTCTAATCATACTGGAAATTATGTTATATATTGAAATCTTAGTTTGACATATTTTGCTAAACTGAATTTGGTCGAAACAATAACTAAGACTACAAAAATGGTAAAACCACCTCAAGCTAAGGATTTTTTTAGCCTCATAGATATATTATAATATATCCATATGTGTTTGCTTATATTGAGGTCTATGAGAATATTTTGACAAAGGGTTCTGTGATAAGTAAACCTATAAAATATCTTGATAGAGAGGTTTGTAAAATTTGTTTGTCTTTAATTAACTTGAATTCATTAAGCTAAATCAAAAAAAAACTTTAGTTGTCCATTAATTTTCATACGTGAGCACAATGAGCAATGACTTGATACAGAGACTTCTTCATGCCTTAACATACTAGTTATAAAATCTTTCACGGCCCAAACTGCGTTTGCCATTGAGCACAATGGTGGTGGCTTCATTTCCTTGCGCCATACTGTGATTGCCACAGTCCATAAACAATCCAACGTTCCAAAGAATTTCACGGATTGTTTGTCCGCACCCGATAATAAATAGGATCCCTCGCTGCTGATTTTTCAAGCACATGCAGCCATGCCACATCATTTGTTTTCTTTTTTTTCTTTTGATGTTGATGAAGGATTACTTTGAATCGCTCTACCTCCATCACCTATTGAATAAAACTCAGATCGGGAGAACTCTAAAGTATATAAAAAAGATTGATGCAAAAAATCAAAATTTACCTCTATCACCTATTGAATAAAAATTCAGGTTGGGCGAACTCTGAAGTATATAAAAAAGATTGATGCAAAAAATCAAAATTTACCTCCATCACCTATTGAATAAAAATTCAGGTTGGGCGAACTCTAAAGTATAAAAAAAAGTTGATGCAAAAAATCAAAATTTTCTATACACATTCCTATTTGATATGCATAGTCCAATGGTAATAGTACAGCATGTAATGTATCCGCAAAAGAAATCCGTATTTTAAAAACTTGTTTCAAAATATCGAGCATCAGGGAAGGGAGCTTGGTAGCCAAAACACTGCACTCATATATGTTCCCTTTACATTATTATGCACCGGATGATGATGACTGGGTAGTTTATCGCAAGGGAGTGGTGGCTGGCTGGTGTTACAATTCAAGTAGGACGGTCGCATACGCGGCAGGCCGGATAGGACCGGAACCCCAACAACGGCAATGGCGTCATACACACGACCATCAATCCATCATCGTATATATGACAAAACACCACCAACAATCGCCAGAAAGCATCCAGCATTCATTCATGGACCGTCGTGTCTTGCTGTGTTACCTTCAAAAATGAAACTCCTTTTCCAGCAAGTAATTCGGGCGTATTCTACTCTGCTGATTTTTATTAAAATTCAAAAGTGGAAATGACAGTCGACGAAAAATATTCCGGCGTGCACTTGGCGACGGAACGTAACAGCAGTAATATTATGGCGTTTACTTGTGCCCCCGTCTAGTAATCTGCTGCCACGTACTCACGTAATGGAGACTATAGAAGAGACAAAACCTGGAAAACTTTCGCAAATGCTATAATCAGCCAAGCAAGGCCACAATCGCCGTGCAAAGAGTCCACGAGGCTTACCTCCCATCCCAGACCACGCGCACGCGCCAATGGTCAAAAAGCTTTGGCATCTTTAGCCCAGGCAAGTGGCTCCTCCCCTCGGACGCCACCATCAGCAAGACCGTTCTTCAGAAAGATCCTGCCGGCGTGCGCTCGGCGAGGAGGACGAAGCGTATGTATGCGGTCAAGTCCGCGTTTGCAGCAGCGAACGAAAGGGAGTTGAAACCGCCGAGCTTGCAGTGCAGCCTGCCGCCGTCTTTGCCGAGAACGGCTGCTCGAGTCAGGCGACACGGCATGCCAGGTCAATACTTGTGGCTTCCACTTCGGGCCGTACACACTGTTCAAAGATGTCGACGCCACTTGGCAGTCGTCGTCGTCGACGCGTGGGCTTCTGGTAGCGACAGGCTAGGCTATCCTACATGAGTAGCCAAGTGAGGTCTAGAACATTACACAAGCAGAGCACAAGACTGCAACTGCAAGTATGTTATCACAAAGGTTTTTTTTTTTTCTGAAACAAAACTTTAGGACAGATAATCGAAATACAGAGCTTGATCGGCAGGAAGGGCTGGTACTGGTAGGGTTAAAGGTCATTAAGTGAGAACTGAAATCTTGCAATGCTCTATGCCAATTCTACTCCTGTATTGAGTGCCTATTCTAAGCTTCTAACCATATTCAACCTTGAAAAGACGTGTTGAAGCGATTTCTTTCCCTTGTCAAGAAGCAAGCAGAAATAAACTGGAACTGAAAAATACCTTTGGCACTTGCTGCACTCACAAGTCGCAGGTGACAAGAGATGCTTGTGCAGAAAAGTCACTGTGCCATCCCCCATAGCCACCTTCCTCGGTCCTCCGGCTTACTTGTTGTTGCAGATCACAGGATTCCCAGCTGCGGCACTGAACGAGGACTAGCAATAGCACGCGTAAAGCGAATGATAACAATATTTGACTTCACCAGCATTCATTGAGAAGTCTGTTTGTTGCACGAGGATCCCAGGTTCGTTCAGACTTCAGCACCACAAGTTCAGACCACGCCGTTGCGAGAAAAGTAACAACGACATGCTGTCATGGCTGGCCCCACCCAGTATGCCTATAAAAGCAGAGGCATTGTTATTAAACAACACGGAAGGTAGGTCCGAATAGTAAGATAGTATCATCGTACCTCAGGGATGGCGGAGGGTCTGAAGGCAAGCAGCAATGGAGCTGCTGAAAGGGGTGCAGACTCTGCATTTGCATCGCCATCGCCGCCAAGGAGGCTGCAGAGGTTCGATTCGCTGCACACGGAAGCTGGAATCATTCCAGGCGGCCGGAGCCATGCGTCCAAGGTTTGTTCTTCAGTTCTTCCTCTACTGTTCCTCGATCAGATAGTAGTCTTCGTCTTCATCTTCGTACAAGCAAGGGAACTGCATCAACATATTGTACTTCTTCATAAACCTTGACCAAGAATCCTCCACAGAAGAATAACAGTTTGCACTGAACATTCCAGACAGTACAATTCCTGAAGGAAGACTAGTGAAAGTAACTAATGTGTGATGAGATCATTGCAGCATCGTAGGTTTATGTGAAGTTAACTAGGCATATCATCTGCTTTATCATCTTAGGCCCACATAACTAAACAATTAAGCATATAGTATCTGCTTTCCTTGTGGTGAATGGGATATTGTATCTGACAAAGAGTTTGTTCTATTAACCGAAAAAAGCAGGTTGGATGGGCCACGACACTACACTTGGCACTTCAGAGCCTAGGTGTGGTGTATGGGGACATGGGAACTTCGCCCCTCTATGTGTTTTCCAGCACATTTACTAGCGGGATCAAGGACACAAACGACCTCCTTGGTGTGATGTCCCTGATTATCTACACTGTGGCTCTCCTTCCATTGGTGAAGTATTGTTTCATTGTCTTGAGAGCTAATGACAACGGTGATGGTAAGTAAATACCTTCCATTCATCTTCTCGGCAGAACTCCTTATATGATGACAGATAAGATTTTTATGAAGCAATATATAGAAATGGATGTCATGAAGGGCCATAGGAGAAAACGTGGAGAAATCAAAATAAACATCGGTCCAACTGCACTGGTTTAGACTGTACCCTACAGAGATAACCTAACAACCATTCAAAATGCTAGTATTGACTCTTGAGCAATAAGCACTTACATCAGTAAATGAAAATCCAATATAAGTGTTACGTATTTAGAGACCATATACAGGCAAAAATATTTTGTTCATGGAGAGTTTGACATGTCTTATGAATTCACGACCTTGCAGGCGGAACATTCGCACTATATTCCTTGATATCTCGGTATGCAAGGATTAGCTTGATACCTAATCAGCAGGCTGAAGATGCAACGGTCTCTCACTACAAGTTAGAGTCCCCTTCGAATCGTGTGAAGCGAGCTCATTGGATCAAGGAAAAGATGGAAAGCAGCCCAAACTTTAAGGTCATACTTTTCCTAGTGACAATTCTAGCGACATCGATGGTTATTGGTGACGGTGTGCTAACTCCATGTATTTCAGGTCAGCTTCCATTCTTTTTGAGCTCATCTTTTGTGGGTACCAAATAACATGGAGGCAAAGGATAGTTAAAACACACATGAACTCTTGAAACAAAAAGTGTACTCCCTCCGTCTCAAAAAGGATGTCGTAGAATTGTGTAGATTCACATGTATCTACACACGTTTTAGTGTATAGATACATGCGAATCTAGACCAATCTAAGACATCCTTTTTAGGATGGAGAGAGTACTATATATAATTTCTGAACTAATTAAACACATGCTCGTGCTAAATAATTACCCAATTTAGGTAAATATTTTGGAGGAATTTACTATTCAGTCTTATTCCCCTTTTCGATAAAAAAAAGTTATGCTGCTAGACAATGGAATGTCCTATTTGCCACTATAATACATTTCTAAGGATGATTGCTTTCAGCTAATTTTTTTGGGGTATTTTACTATTTTGCAGTGCTTAGTGCAGTTGGTGGAATCAAGGAATCAGCAAAGTCCTTAACTCAAGGTATACCAATCTTTAAGATGCATCTCACAAGAAAAAAGTTACATCAACATCAGTACTAAACTGACATTTTTTTATCTCATCAACAGAGCAGATTGCTGGCATCTCGATCGCCATTCTGATCGTCCTCTTTCTTGTTCAGCGATTTGGCACAGACAAAGTTGGTTACACATTTGGCCCAGTAATCTTGACATGGTTCATCTTAATTGCTGGTATTGGAATTTACAATTTGATCAAATATGACATTGGAATTCTGAAAGCATTCAACCCAAAATATATCGTGGATTATTTCCAAAGAAATGGGAAGGAAGGCTGGATTTCGCTTGGAGGTGTTATTTTGTGCATTACAGGTATATTGATCTCATGGGTTCATGATAGAACTTCATCACCCAATATCCATTTGATCACCTTAAGATACTGATGGGCCATTGTTGGAATAGAATAGGCCCACATGATTCTGCATATTGATCTTGGAAATAAGAATAGATGTGCCTTGTCTACTCAAAAGTTCTAAAATGAATATTTTGTGTTTTGCAAAATAGGAACTGAAGCAATGTTTGCTGACCTTGGTCACTTCAATGTGAGAGCAATTCAGGTAATCAAGCAACTCATCCGAATGCTTAGGTTTTTCATGTATTCTATTTTGAATGTGTGTGCACAGAAAGGGGTAACTTGGAGTGAGACTCGATTAATGATTTGTTTATTAATTTAATTCATGCTTTTCACTATACTTCATGTAGACAATTAATATAAAATTTTACTGCACTACAGATTGGCTTTTCTGTAGTTCTGCTCCCATCAGTACTGCTGGCCTACATGGGACAAGCTGCATATCTTCGCATCTACCCTGAAAATGTTGCAGATACATTCTACAAATCAATCCCAGGTAAGATCATAAAAGTATAAGCTAAGACATGGCATGAATTAGGCACTGAAAGATTAGCATTTATTGACTAACTCATTATTGTGTTGCCAGGTCCATTATATTGGCCAACATTTGTGGTGGCTGTGGCTGCTGCTATAATTGCAAGCCAAGCTATGATATCTGGTGCCTTTGCAATCATTGCTCAGTCCCAAATTCTTGGTTGCTTTCCACGGGTTCGTGTCACTCACACTTCAAAAAAGTTTCATGGGCAAGTCTACATCCCTGAGATCAACTATGCATTAATGATCTTATGTGTAGCTGTGACAGCTATTTTCCAAACTACGGAAAAGATCGGCAATGCATATGGTAAGCAAAGCCTCAACTCTAAAAACAAGTACACAACCCTTATACCGCCGAGATACAAAAAAAGAGGAACAAATGGTCATTACCTGGAGGTCATTACTGCTATTAGATTGAGATATATCATGGTTCTATTATTTTCTTAACAGCTGTTCATGCAATTTCTCTTGGTTTTCCGTGACCCCTGAATCAGTTTGACATTCATATATTGTCATATTATGCAGGTATTGCTGTCGTCTTTGTGATGTTCATAACAACACTTCTAGTTACACTGGTAATGGCCATGATATGGAAGACAAGTCTTCTGTGGATTGCACTCTTTCCAATAATATTTGGTGGTGCAGAGCTCGTGTACTTATCCTCGGCGTTCTATAAATTTAAAGATGGTGGCTACTTGCCACTAGGTTTTGCAGCAATTTTGATGCTTATAATGGGCACATGGCACTATGTTCATGTTCACCGGTACAAATACGAGCTCAAGAATAAAGTGTCAAACAACTATGTGGCAGAGTTGGCAACAAGGCGTAGTCTCGCTAGGCTGCCAGGGATAGGCGTTCTGTACTCTGAGCTTGTGCAAGGAATCCCACCAATACTTCCTCATTTGGTAGAAAAAGTACCTTCCATCCATTCAGTTCTCGTGATTATCTCGATAAAGTTCTTACCGATCAGCAATATAGAAACAAGCGAACGGTTCATCTTCAGATATGTGGAGCCAAGAGAATACAGGGTATTTCGATGTGTGGTGCGCTATGGCTACAACAATAAAGTAGAAGATCCAAGGGAGTTCGAGAACTTGCTCATTGGGAACTTGAAGCAATTCATCCATGAAGAATCATTCTTCAGCCAAAGTAGTCAATCCCTTGGAGGAGAAGATAATTCAATCGAAGAGTCAGGAAATGCAATGGAGCCTTGTGCTGAAGTTCAAGATGCAAGGTTGCCGAAGAGTTTTGTAGATGGAATCCATGATGGTCCACCAAACAGGTGCATGGATGAGATAGAGTTAATTCAGAGAGGGATGGAGGATGGTGTTGTCCATATGCTAGGAGAAACTAACGTGGTGGCGGAACAAGATTGTAGTTTACTGAAGAAAATAATAGTTGACTATGCCTACAATTTCATGAGGAAGAACTTCAGACAACCAGAGAAGATCACGTGTGTCCCTCATAACAGACTTCTGAGGGTGGGAATGACATATGAGATCTAGAAAGATCTAGTAAGCTTTTTGGGTATCAAGTGCAGAAAGCATATGCAGAGGAAGGTGGCGACTACATAACCATCCTCCCTGACTGAATATCAGAGGATGGACAGACTTTATGCGTACAAGCGGAGAAACTAGAGTACATCCAATGGTTATTTACCACATAATATTTTTATTAGGGAAATTCTACCACATAAGTATTTGTAGCAATAATATGTATAGCTGTTAAACTGCTCGTTTGGTGAACTTCTTGCCATATTTTGGAAAACCCAAAAGCTTAGTATGTATAGCTGTACGCAAAGAATGTAACATACATGCAGAAGGCAAACGGAGAATAAGATATGACTTTGAACATTCATCTCCAAGTGTGTATACAACGTGTTAAATGTGTTGTTATATGTTGTACGTGTCTGGCTTTCTATATAGTTGGCGTTTAGCACTTCAAATTTACTACTATACTGAGACGAGGCAAAAGCTTCGCCAAACATGACAAGAAATGTGATTGTAAGAAATGGAAGGCTGCAGGTGTGGATACAAGAAATGTTGCATCAATTATCACCAAAACATTGTCTTCTCAGAAACAAGCAAACAATCTATCACCCTACTCGATTTGAGGCCTGAAATTAGTAGGCGGGATACGAATATAAGCAATCAAGCAAGAATCAAATTTAAGCACCGAACCAATACCATTCTCTGAATCGATCATATAAGTAGCTTACGAAACTGAGAAGAAGTCGCAGCAGGCAGGCATTTCGTCAAACAGCACAGAGGCATACAACGCGAGGAGCGAGTCTTCATATTCTTAGCAATGAATTCTTCGTGGCCGATCCGCATTCCCAAGCTATCCCTCTTTGCTGACACTCGAATTGCCACAAATCTTCTACTCCATGCAATAATTCGAAACGATGCCTTTGTCAGCGTGACAGCATTCGAAGCTCAAAAGGGAAACGGATTAAGGATGGAGGATGAGAAGAAGAGACCACTTGTTAATTAGGAGCGTAGGACGCGCCAGCGCCAGCGCCGCCGCGAGGAATGAGCCACTAATGTTCCACGGCCGCCGCGAGCCCGGGAGGAGCCACCAGCCGCCGATCGCCTCCGTACTTCCGTAGCGCCGTGGAGGAAGAAAAAAACGAGTCGTGGCTTGCATTGGGCTTGGTTTAGTTTCGTTTTACAGAGGAAATGGCACCGCCGGCCCAAGACCGCAACGGCCACGACTACTTCCTGGCCTCCAAACTCGAGTGATCATGTAGGAGCAGTAAAAAAACTCGATTTTGAAATTCAAATTATCTTCCAATTACTCTGTCGGCCTGTCCTACTCTGTTCGCTGTTCTGACATGTAAAATACACACGCCATTTGATATTCAATTTGACCAACACTTCAGATACAGTAAAAAGTAATGCATAGATTATGTCAAAATAAAGCTAATGTAATTATTTCCATGTTAGTTAACTCACGCGCCTGCGAAACATTTTGGGAGCGAAGGAGTATGTTTAGCCTATACCACTAGAAAATATACGAGTTCCTGTAATCCAACTAATCTCAACCGACAACCATCCACCACACTGTATTGTACCCTAGTACTCCCTCTGTTAAAAATTATACGAGTAAGATTTTTAGCATTTCGCACAGACATATGTATCTAGCCGTCTTTTAGTCTATAAGCTTCAGAGAAAAATAGCGAACCTATATATACTAAAACGTGTCGAGATACATATATTCCAGAAAAAATGGTTAAAATATCTTATATTTTGGAACGGAGGGAGTAACTCACAAAATTAAGCCTTACACACTAACTCTTATAATAAATTTCTTAAGAAATCAAAATTCAATACTAATAATGTAGTATCGATATTTTTTAGTAATCTCTCTGATCCATAATAAGTGTCACGAATTTAGTACTCCCTCCGTCCCAAAATAGATGTCTCAGATTTGTCAAAATTTAGATGAATCTAGACACTATTTAGCATATAGATTCATTCAAATTTTGAGAAACTTGAGACATCTATTTTGGGACGAAGGGAGTATAATATTTTGATTTTATTGTACTTCCTTCGATCCATATTAATTGTCGTAGAATCGGATGTACCTAGACATGTTTTATTGCTGGATACATTCGATTTAGCGACAATTAATATAGATCGGAGGAAGTAATATTTTTTTATCACATATCATGTATTTTAGTACTATATCACTTCCACGATGTTATAAATCTAAACTCATAGATATTTCTAACAACAATTGGTATCATGTTTTTATGATTTGCATGGTTGTTATGATTTTGTTGAATAACATAGGTTAGAGGTTTTCAGTAATCGACTATATAAACACTCACCGTACTAACTATCAAGATCGAAGGTGGATCCAAGTGGCATAGGATGCGAAAACGTGCATTGCTCATGCATGACTCTTACTATTACCAAAGATCATCCCTCAAAAGACAAGATTTTTTTTCTAAGATAATTTTTCTATGGAAATTTTACTACTTTTCCTTATTAACCATCATGAGCACATAAAGGCTGTTTTGCAGTTATCAAATGTTAAACAATTTTTTTTAGGGTGAAACTCAAGGTCAGGGAGGAGGAAACTACAAGAATTATGTAAAACTTCCACCATGACTAGCTCCGCCACCTTGGAGCAAGTTAACCTTGCTCCACTAATTTGAATAATGCCTAAAATGTACTATCTTTACAAGATTACATATGATGATTGTGCATCAAGTAAAAAAAGTGTTATATGCTTATTATTTCCTATAATATAAATAATTTATGATGGCCGTGGTCTCAGTAGCAATAAATAAACGCGTTTTTCTTTGGGCATTAGTTCTAGGGACTGATGAAAGCAAGTGAGATGAAGAAAAGAGAGACGATGACAAAAGAGAAACACTCTTCCATCTAATACTAGATACACATTTCTTAGTCTATTTGAGAGGATTATTTTAGGGTTCGACCACTAAGCAACGTCTTACTTTTTTTTCCTTAAAGCCTATATTTGCGTACGTAAACGCATAGTCTTTCTTTTGGTCCGCTAGCTCCAGCTGGATTAACAAATTGAGCTGCCGCCCACACAATTGGAAATGTTGCGGGACGGTGTCCCAACACCAAGGCAAGATTACCTCAAAAAAAAAAACACCAAGGCAAGATTGCCCATGATTGATGATTCCGAGAACCACCTCCACTCTGCAAGTCTGCATGCACGGCCTCTCTCTAGCTCAAGAGGGGAAAAGGGTTTTTGAAAGCCAGGTTGGGATAGATAGCTGGAGCCTGGAGGCCGATCCTGGATAAAGGATGGAGGGACTGGATAAGATCAAGCGGGCAGCGTCCATTATTTGTGCCCCTACCATATACTTTCCGATCTACTTTCTTTAGCTACTGCCTACTGCACCGCACGCTACTAATTAACCTTTGATTATGTGTGGTGAGTGACTGGACATTTTGTCCCCGATTAGGTCGCAATAGTATACAGCACTGTGCATATATGTGGACATACTCGTTGCCAAAATCTTCATTAAGCTACGGCTGGCATGGGGTTTAATTAACAAATCAGGACTGTTTGTTCATCACTGGCCGACACTATACTCTAAAGCTCCCTAGCTGTTGCTGTCCACCTAACGGCAGCACTCCCGCTGCAAAGCCGACATATGGATTAGGGAGAATTTACGGGAAGGACAGTCTCCACCAGCTCTATGGAGTTTTTTCTTTTTTGAACGAATGCCTGGTGGCCTTTATTAACGTGATAAAAGAGTTACATCGTTCATTACATAAGGTAGAATAAACTCTGGTGGATCACCATACCACACCCGGTTTCCTTCGAGACATATAAGCAAATTTTGCTAATTCATACACCACCTTATTAGCATTCCTCGAACAGAACTTGAAAGAGATTCCATTATGTTGTCTGGTTATATCCCAAACATCGACAAAAGTAGTATGTGCAAATTATACATCTCCATTAAAGTGTAAATACCGTCAAACACATTTGCATTTGGTGAAGATATACTTGATGAAAACTCCTGTACTATCCGTCAATTGAACATTCTGATTTGGGATTGTGCTTATTATGGGCGTTGAGATGTCGATGTCTGTATTCTTTTTGTAAATATTCGACAATAATTGCACCCACAATGCTGTTTTAGATTCACAAGATTCTATATAAGTACCTTCGTAGAAAATAGTACATTTTTGCAATGGCGAGCACTTGAATCTTACATGATTTTCTTGCAACACAAGTTTGTTGATTGCACACCCCATGCAAAATTATTTCCAAGAGGATTAAGGATGAACAGATTTGTTTGAAATATTGTGCAAGTGGATTGATATAAAAAAATTTGTACATGGCTCAATCCTAAGGATCAAACATCCCGGTCAACCAAATTCCTATGAATGTCTTTTGAATCAAACATGTACTTTTGACTTAGATATGATGGGGATAGGATCTCATATAATTAGGAGGGAGATACATGATATGATTGACGACACACACATTAATTGTGAAGGAATATAGTACAATGCAACGTACATGATTAGTCCCAGCAACTAAAAACCATGAGGGACCATCGAGAATCACATCATTACATTTTCATACATGCAAAAAACAAAAGAACAAGAGAGTACATGCTCATGCATGTGTATTCGTGCCCCGTGTCACACGCATGCATATTTTGGGATGCACGTATAGACAGGCATGCGCCGGTGCCGGGGCTGCCGGTGTCGTGCGTGTGCATGAAGCATGATCGCCGACACAAGCACGGAATCGATCTCCGGCCGGGCAATGCCGTAATTAACTGACTTCATCCGTTCATTATGCTGCGGATTCCAGCTCGTGGAGGTTGTACGGGAGCATCCCGACCTGGTTCTGCCGGCGGAGCTGGTCGTAGAAGCGGGCGATGAACTCTTCCGCCTCGTCGTCCACGGCCTCGCCGCCTAGCTGGTCCCCGTCGGCCTCCTCCGACGAGAAGTTGGACACCCGAACAGAGAAGCCGCCCTCGTCGGCCGCGCTGGGCACCAGTGGCGACATCCGCCCCGGCGTGCATTCCAGTTCCTCCTCTTGCATCATCAGTGCGCCGGGAGACGACGGCGCCGGGGACGCGGCTGTGCAGTACTCGATCCTGTATAGGGGCGCCGTCGCGGCGGGCGCGGGATCGGCGTGAAGGGGCTCTTCCTGGACGACATCGGCGCCGATGCAGGATAAGTAGGCGAGCGGGCGGCGCATGGAGAAGGAGCCGGCATCGGGGCTGTCTCTGCAGGAGAACTCGTACTCGCGGCGGCGGAGCGCGTGACCATGGTGGTGGTGATGGTGGGATAGGAGGTTGGCGACGGAGCGGGCGAGGGCCTTGTTGCGGCGCTTCATGAGGAGGTGCATGCCGAGGATGAGCTTGCGCTTGCTCTTCCTCATCATGAAGAAGACGGCCCGCAGGTAGCTCCACATCCTCTTCCCCACCACCGGCGCCGAGTGCACGTCCATGCTGTCGTCGTTTCGATCGCCGATGATCCGATCACCTTAATTACCGCCACCAAGGAAGCTATGTGTTTTTCGTGGTAGAGTTGTTGGCGATGTCGATATGTTGATGTTCCGTTGCCTTGGTGGTGGAATGGTGGGCGGTGTGGGTATATATAAGCTTGGCTGCTCTGCTCCGAAGGCGAGAAGGAGAAGGAGAAGGAGAAGAAGAAGGAGAAGGAAGGAAGCAGGGAGGCTTCGCTTAGCCTGGAAGGCAGCAGCAGAAGCAGAGGATGGCCGGGGTGGTGTGTGTGGAGGTTGGAGTTGGACATTTGGATATATCATGCTTTCGTTAGGTGGCGCCAAGCTTTGGCTGCTTCTTCTCCGCTTTTCTATCTGCTTTTCTGCGTTCGCGTGCTCCACCGATCTCTCTCTCCCTGCTGAACTTGGAAGAATTATTGCTGCTGTTCGATTCATCTCTGCTGATCTAAGAGCATTGTCTAACAGACCCCTTATTTTTCTGCCCCGTAGAACACGAGTAGAAAACCCTCTATTCACTTTTCACCGGAAAACTTCGTCAGTAGCAGACTGTATCATCCGTGAAACAGAATCTTCCGTAAGATTACTGTTTCACGAAATATCTGGCTCTCTTCAGACGAAGTTCTCAAAACATGGTTTTAGACAACAATTTCAGACAACTATTTGTGATCAAACATAGCACATCCAAAACATGTGATGCATAATTCATAGTTTTTACATCACAACGCGATCATAGCCAATGTTCAAACCACCATCAATGCGATCAACTATCAACGAGGCCATCGCCAGCACCGTCACCACTCGCCGGAGACTCTCCTCGAGGAGTCGACGCACCAACAGCACTTGCAGCACGAGCTTGACGCGCGAGCATCTTCCTCGCCATGATGTCCGCCTTGGTCTCCTTCCACCACGCCAGCTGATCCTCGTCCATGTCGTCGGTGCGCATCATCATGATCTCCCTCTCCTCGGCCAAGAGCTCCTTCATGGCCTTGGCTTCTTTGAGTGCGTCATCGACCGCTTCGTCACCGTCATCCTCCTCCTCATCATCATCATCAATCCCTTCGACATAGTCCTTCCCATCGAACGCACCGATGCAAACGCAAGTCCACCGCGGATTCGTTGAGCATGTCCATGTACGATGTTGTGGACTCAACATCGAACACCTTGTCTACGTCAATGGAGGGTGGGCGGCGTCGCCAGCAGACGGAGGAGGAGGGTGGCCTTGGAGGCGGTGGGGCGCGAGGCGATCGGCCCGGCGCCTTTGTCTTCACCTTGGCCGGCAGGGCACCCCTCGGCCCGGCCGCCTTCATCTTCGTCCTTCCCCCCTTCTTGGCAGCTGCAGCAGTCACAGCCGGCGGAGCTGTGGCCGTCGCAGGGGCTTCGAAGAACTGCTTTGGGAACCTCTTCCTCTTCAACGGGATGGTGGCGGAGATCATGGCCGACACGTCGCCGGTGTTTGGCGGACCTCCGACGGGGACATCAACCACCGCGTCCGAAGGTGGTGCACCACCGGCGGTCCGTGGGCCTTGCGGAGGATCCATGGCAGCGAGATCCGGTCGCGTCGTTCTTGGGAAGCCTTGATGGAAGGAGAATAGTGGTTTGGCCTATTCCCTTTCCACCCGCACAAGTAGGGGCGGCGCCCGTAACAAAGCGGGAAAAAACGATGCGGGCGGCTGATTTACGGGGTCTGCTAGAAGGCTGGGTAGAGCCCAACCCCGTATCTCGGCGGTTATTTTATGGGTTTGGCCCTTTTAAGAGGTCCGTTAGACATGACCTAAGCTCGGCTCGCGCAAGGGGTCTGAATCTGACGCTCACCATGTCTCTTCTCTTTCGGTGCATCTTTATTTAGATTTCAGAACAGGACGGCGTGCGTTCTGGATATGGCTGCTACAGTAAAATCCAACCTCCGTCTCGTACATATTCCTTCTATTCTAAAATATCTTGCATTCTGGATTTAATCAAGGTATAAAAAGGGTATGTATAGTCACGAGCAATCTCATCACGACTCGCCGCATGATCATGGGTCATCAAGTCGTTTTCAGAGACCACAAGGGAAAAGGCACGCACGGACAACAACGTGGAACCAGGAAACGGGAAGTAACGTGGAGGCGGAGCCACAAAATGCCCATACTGTCACACTCGTCAATTTTGGTTTCTTTCTTATTCAAAAAAAAGGAAGGCCAAAACATCCCATAATTTTATTGTTATTACAACTTTTTTTTGCAGGTAATTTTATTATTACTACTTGGCAGCGGCCGAAAATATCAATTACAATTGCTAGGTGTCGGCCGGCAGGAAAATGCAAACAAACTTAGGCTTCGCTGGCAGCGGCGACGAACCTACGATGGCGACGCTGTAGCCCTCCTCCCGTCGTTGTCACGAGAAGCCTGATCCGATCGATGTGGGGGCTGCTGGCCCGGCCGAATAAGGGTGGTTTGACCCTGTTGTTCTTTGAGTGCCAAGTCGTCGATCTGCTCCAACTCTGCCTCCTTGATTAGACTGCAATGAGTTTCGGTCTTCCTCTCGGAGATTTCCACAGTCTAGCACATGATGCTACTAGAGATCTAGAGCGGAATCGATGTAGTCATGCACACCCTTCTGGAGCACGTGTGAAGCTTCGTCTACCACTATGTACCATGGGGCATATGTCTTCATATAGATTTCCATGGATCTGACATAGATGAAGAAAGTTATGGTGACGACGATGGAAGGATGGTTTTGTCAGAAATGTTTTGGTTGTGATGAAGATAATGTGGCCCATGTTCTTCCTATGTGTCAGGTGTTTGACGACTTGCAGCACCATCCTTGTCAAGCGTAACACAGGTGGATTGTATCTTTGGTGGTGCTCATCGAGTAACGAACCATGATTTTCAGGGTAAGAATGTAAGGTCTGGCCTTTATTGGTTGTCCTTGCAATAACCTTGCTCGGGAGACTAGGATCCATAAACCCAGGCCAATTTTGAATTTAGTATTGAAATTAGGCTATTTGCTAAGTTAAATAAAAAAATTAACCAGGAAACGGATAATAACGTGGTTACAAGTCGTTTTCATTTGCTATTTACCGCGTGCACGGACGACGGCGTGGAACCAAGAACCGGATAATAACGGCAGAATGCACACAAATAACCTAATTTTGAAAGGAATTCACAAACCGAACTCTCGATGAAACTATTTGTGGCATCCCGCAAAAACCACTACTAGAAAATCGCGTTGAATTTGTGCATTGCATCGTCATCATCATATGTTGTTTGTCTAAAACTATTTTCGCAAAGCCCGATTTGTTTTCCAAACGCCCCATCTTAATTCAAATGCAAAGCCCGGTCTCCGGATTATTTTTGTTTAAGTGCTATCGGTTTGCAAACGGTGTTAACAAAACAAATAAAAATTATATTATTTTTAGTGGGGGCAGTCGAACGGACCGACCCGACCCGAACGACCACCCCCAGGATTTACAAACGGTCCACCTCTAATCCTATTCCTACCAAACTACCTACCCACACCCAGCCTCCACCTCACCCGGGCCAATCAGCGGATGACACCTCACTCCACCCTCACCCCACCCAACGACGCCACTTGGCTGCCACATCACTCCTCTCTCACCTCTCTCTCTCAACCACACACACACCAAACACAACACACGCACGGCGCCGGCAACCCCACACGCTCCCGCTGCGCCCCGGCAACCTCACACGCAACCACCCTCTCACTGCCCGTGGACCCCGTCCCCGGTGGCCCCTGTCATCCCCACCTACCACATCACTGGCCACGCCCTCCACCCTTTCCAACCGACCCAGCGCCTCCACAGGTCCCACCGCGCCCAGCGCTTCCAGCAGCCTTCTCTCTCTCGCCGCGCCCAGCCCAGCGCCCAGCCTTGCCAGTCCCTCTCCCTCGCGCTCCGCCCGCCTTGACCCGCCCGGCGCCCGGCCGCACCCGCAGCTCCCTCTCACTCGCCTCGCCCGCCCTTCCATGAGCCCTCTCCCTCCTCTCCTCCTCCGCCGCCTCTGCGCCGCCCGCCTCGCTCAGCGCCCTCGCGCCTCCGCCTCGCGGCCCGCGCTCGCCACCACCACCGTCGCCTCGCGCGCTCGCCACCTCCGCGCCCGCCCCTCCCGTCGCCTCGCCGTGTCCGCGCGTCTCGGCCGTTCGCCCGAGCGTCCGTCGGCGGCGCCCGCCATCTCTGCCGGTCACCGCCGCCAGCGCCCTCGCCGCCTCGCGTCGCGTCGCCTTGTCGCGCCGCCCGGCTCCGCTTCGCCGCGCGCCCCTGCCGCTTCGACCCGCGGCTGCCGCCACCGGACCTCACCGGCCACCGCCTCCGACCCTCCTCCGGCGCGCCCGTCGCGGGCCCCTGTCGTCCCCGGCCGCGACCTCGCCGGCGTCGCCTCCTCGCCGTGCAGCCGCCTCCAGGCGCCGTGCCGTCCTCTGCCCCGGGCCCAGGACGCGTCGGCCTCGACCCCTGCGCGTGTCCTAGTTCTGTGGCGACCTCAAGCTGCGTATGCGTGCGTTTTGGGCCGCCTTGGTTCGGCACATGAAGATGGTAGATGGTTTCTCCGTTACGAAGTGATGTACGTAATCTCCACCCGGTCCCTCGGCGACTTGACGTTAATCCCCAATTTCACCTTGACCCGGCCGAGGAACCATCGGCGGGACCTTCCTCGAGAACGCTAAGGCCTCCTCTGCAGATTCAAGACCACCCCTAAAGATCCGACCTCGGTTCGGTCGAACCACAGCGGCTTCATGCTCTCTCCTTCATGGGCCAGGCCGTCCCGAACCGATCCGCCGAACGCCAAGATCGCCTTCCCGAAGACCAATCCCGGCGCGCCCGAACCCCGTCGAACACCAAGACCCTCGGGATCGCCAAGTTCTCCTTTCCGGAGGCATTGACGCCGTGCGACAAGATCTACTTCACGGACCGAAGACCCGATGCGGACAAGTTCGCTTCGACCTCGAGAACGCCTACGGAACAACAAGACCGCCACCGACGCGGACCCCAAGACCACGAGGCCCCGAACGAAGACCGATCCGAGCGCCAAGACCTCCGACGAGAACCGACCAGTTCGAACCTGAAGCACGACAAGATCTGCCCCGTTGTTCGAGAACGTTCCCGCCGAGACCGACCTGTCGAACCCTGGACCCTGAGACCGACCCCGAACCCCGGAACCCCAAGCTCGTCGAACCCTAATGTGTGACCCTTATCCGAACCCCTATTTTTATGAATGCTAAACATAAAACTTGTTGCATATTGAATTGTCATACTCGCATGCATATTACCATGTGGTTTGGGGGCCTTATGCCGATTCACCTTATAATTAAATATGGGGCCCATATGCGGACAAATCTAGTCTTATATTGGCCTCATTTAAACTTGTGTAGCGAACCAGTACTATCTTTTGCCATGTTAATACAACATTTAATTGCGGGGTGGTTAAATAACTTGAACCATCTAATTAACTGTCGGGACCCCTGTTCCGCTTAATATGACCTAAACGCATTGCACCCTTGCCATGTCATACATCATGCATGCATCATGCCGATCTTCTGCCGTTGTATTAAATATTGCATCCGATGTTATTCTAGCGTTTTGCTTCTTCGCGGTTAAGGCCGTTGAGTTGATGTGAGCTTCGCCCCGATCTTCGGTTGAATCTTCGACAATGTTTTCAGGCGAGCATCTCCCCCTTTCTACCTATCTTACTTTTCTAGTATTTATTTCCCTCCTGTTGATCTATTGCTATCTGCGTTGTGATGCTCTAGTTCCGTACCCGTGATATCCCTTGCAGCCATATATTGCCTTGGACACCTCCTATTACCTGTTGTTTGATAGATAGTGGGACTTGCGCGTCGTAGTCGCTTGCTCAAGTGCTGTTGCGTGTCGTCAATTGCCACAGTTGCTGATGTATTGCCGCATGTTGATGTTGGAGATGATCCTAGCTTTACTTACTGTTCACTTTAATTCCTGTTTAACAACTAAAATTGAAATAAGCAGAGGCATCGGTGGGTGATAGAAAATATTTGGTTTCGACGCCCACTTGTGTCCGTAAGACCCGAGTACTTGATACATTCCTTGATTTATCGCGCTATCCACATCCGGAGGTATATGGGACCCCGAGCGAGCTTGATTCAGTCTTATTTCTTGGGGCCACAAAATAGTTTGAGGTTTTATTTACGATCCTGTACTTATGCCATGCTACTTATGTATTTACGTTTGTGCGAGGAGCACACTGTACTGTTTAGGATCGGGACACGATTCCGCGGTGTCGACAAGCCCAGCCACACTTTCGGGTTCCCAGTCGTTCACAGCCGTATACCCAAACCTTAAGTCCGTCTCGGAGCCGGCCGGCTTCGTTGCGGATTCTACTTAAGGGGTGGCCCCCTGAAATAATTCTAAATCCTGTGATTGTTCAGTCGTGAAAGCCTCGTTGGGTTTTGATTTGGTTTTTCCGAGGTTGATCGAGCGTGTGTTGCTATTGGTGCACCCCGGCCGGGTAAAACTTTATGAAAGCCGTGTCATGGATATGGACGACTTGGAGCACAGTATCTCGATCATAGACAAGCATAACTAAAGTTTATTGCTATAAATTTGACTTTATAATGACTAGTAATCAGCTTCACTATAATGGAATGGCTAATTAATACTGCCCACAACTGCTTGTTTGGAGTGTCGCTTGCGACCATTGTACCTGACTAGTAAGTATTGCAACTACAACGGAATGGCTGAATAAAAGTATCAATAACTGCTGGGTTTTGGGGTTTATCTCATGCTATCTGTATCTGATTAGCAATTGTTGCAACTACAACGGAATGATTAACTAAAAGGGCCCACTGCTTATTTTGTCAGGACGATTATCTATACCTGACTAGTAATTGCTGCAACGATAACCAAATAAGTAAAACTGCCAACGGTGTGAGTTCTTCGGTTGACTTCCTCGTTTGGTCTCGAGGGGGAAACACCAGGATGGGTTTGTTTGGTGTTAGCTTCAGGTTGGATCCGGATAGGTCATTCTCACCCCTCTCTGATAACCGCCAGTTGTATCGAGTTCTCTATAGGTTGTTTAGTGCATCTGCGCTGCCTTGATCCACCATACCTATGTGGCGAGGACCGTCAATTCTAGCCTCGTGTCTTGGCCTCGATCTTGACGCTCCTCTTTTCCTTTGCCCTTTGTCGGCACCCTTTTTAAGCAGGTTTTGAGATCGGCGTCGTTAGCGGGGTTACCCTTCCGGCTTGGAGGCAGGTTATGGACGCCATTGGTTATTCTTCAGGGCTCTTAGCCCCATTTGCATCTTGTCCGTAGTCGGACGCTCCGTCTTTTCAAGGTGATTTGGATCTTTGTATATTATATCTGTATTCTTGACTCATTGAGTCGCTGCTGTATATATATCTGTTCTGTGGGTCCCATCGAGGACTGTTGTGTAATGTTATTACTTCGTTTTCCACCCGCACGAAAGCGCCTGGTGGGCACCTTTGAATCGTTTCTATGCGGGTTTGGCGGGTTTCGCTAAAACTTGCATAGGTCCGATTCTGAGGGTGTTACACTATTTTACTTCACTAACTTTGTGTAGCGCCTAACGGAAAGGCTTCACACTACACAGTGTAGTGCCTATGTCTACTCCCCTTGCCAGCGTGGCACACGGGTTCCAGAGATCGCTCCGATAGTATCTCGGTGTAAAACGTTATGTAACGAAGTGTAGCGCCTAACAGATAGACGCTACACTAATGTTTATATACGGGGCGTATCAATATCAAACAAAAGGTTGCCTTAGCTTGAATGGTTTAGCTCTTTGGTCTTAATTAATCTAGTAGATCGTGGGTTCAACTCCTACATCCCCACCTATTATTGTTTTAATTTTTCTAAGCTCCATTTTTATGGCAAAACTGTTAAACATTCTTGAACATCCAAACAACATAATAAAACTATGCATTATTATTTTGACATTCACATTATAAATCTCTTCTAATATTTAGGTTTTGCAATGAGTATCTGATTTCAGCCAAGGAATATGTATTGATCTTCTGTTGTTTTAGCCGCCACACCGTTAAACAGAGTAGACATGCACGTGTCCCAACAATATTAACTCTAATATTTGGACAATGCAACATTTTAAGTCGACCAAACATGAACCGATTAAGAGAGAAGAGAGTGTTCAATCGTACTAATATGCGGATTATCAACTTTTACTACTAGCTTGCGTAAAAAAATAAAAAGATACTGTTTACTACTCACGGGATTATCGACTGTTCACTACGGTTCATCATGCTTTTGTATAGTTTGCTACATGAGACCACCGTACATCTACGACTGCTCAACTACATCAGTTTTGTTTTGCATGTCCGCTATAATCCCACTTTCCAATGTTGTTTGTCACGGTTGTTCAACATGCTTTTGCAATGTTTCGCTACGAAGTGCATAAGTTTTGCTTTTTCTGTCAGCTACAATCTGCTACACTCTGATGGAGTTAAGACAAATTCATTTATGGACTAATAGAAAAAAAAATATGTTTCTTGACAACCTATCCATGGATGTTCAAGAATGTTAAGCAGCTTTGACATAAAAATAGAGCTTAGAAAAAAAAAGGTGGGATGTAGGAGTTGAACCCACGATCTACCAGATTAAGACCAAAGAGCTAAACCATCCAAGCTAAGGCAACCTTTTGTCTAGTATAGATACACCCCGTATATAACTATTAGTGTAGCGCCTATATGTTATGCGCTACACTTCGTTATGTAACGTCTTACGCCGAGGCGCTACTGGAGTGATCTCTGGAACCCGCGTGCAACGGTGGCAAGGGGTGTAACGTCTTTGACATAGGCGCTACACTATGTAGTGTGAAGCCTTTCCGTTAGGCGCTACACAAAAGGGTTAGTGGAGTAAAATAGTTTCGTCAAGAGTTCATTTTGTGAATTCCTTTTAAACTTGGGTCATTTATGTGCATTCTGCCGATAATAACATGGAGGCGGAGCCAAAAAATGCCCACACGGTCACACTCGTCAACTTTGGTTTCTTTCTTGTGGGTAATTCTATTATTATTACCCAATATATCCAATAATTTTATTATTATTATAACTTTTTTTGTGGGTAATTTTATTATTACTTGGCAGCTGCCGAAATATAAATGACAATTTCTAGGCGTCGGACGATAGGAAAATGCAAACAAACTTAGGCTTTGCAGGAGGCGGCGCGGAACCTATGGCGACGTTGCAGCCCTTCTCCCGTCGCTGTCACGAGAAGCCCGATTTGCTCGATCCGATCTTCTGAAGCCGACATGTGGTGTGGGGGGGTTATTGGCCCGACCAAATAAGGTGGTTTGGCCCTGTTGTTCTTTGAGCGCCAAGTCATCGGTCTGCTTCAACTCCGCCTCCTCGATTAGGCCACGGTCGAGTTCTGTTCTTCCTCTCGAAGATTTCCACGGTCTGGCACAGGATGCTACTGGAGATCTAGAGCGGAATGATGCAGTCGTGCACACTCTTCTGGGGCACGCGCGAAGCTTTGTCCGCTCAGTACCATGGGACATGTCTTCGTATAGATTTCCATGGATCTGACAGAGATAAAAAAATTATATATGGTGGCAATGATCGGAGGTTGGTTTGGCAGAAATGTTTTGATTGTCATGAAGATAATGCGGACCATGTTCTTTCTGTGTGTTAGGTGTTCGACGACTTGCAGTAGCAGCCTTATCAAGTGGGAATAACAACACATGTGCACTGCATCTTTGATGATGCTCATCGAGTACCGAGGCATGATTTTTAGGGTATAACCCAAGATCTGGCATTCATTGGTTGTACCCTACAATGACCTTGCTGAAGGTCTTGTTTTTGAAAACTCGGTTTTTCTCCGGGGTGAAAACCTAAGATTTTTGATCGGGCGACGACAACCCTTCTGCATGGTTTCCTTCTTTGTGGCGTTGGTTATGGAGAGCCTAGTTTGTAGTACGGGTATTATATCCAGTGGTGGTTAGAATGCTTCTATTACGAGTGGTTGTACACCTGATATCTCTGAACGTCTTGTTGGTACATAGGTTGTATACAATTGGTATCTCCGTGATATTAATATATTCTCTTGTCACAAAAAAATGACTAGCTCCGCCACCTCGCAGCAAGTTAACCTGGCACCACTAATTTGAAGAATGCCTAAATTGTATCTATGCAAGATTCCATATGATGATTGAGCATCAAAGAAGAAGAAAAAATATAATTTCTGATCGCCGTGGTCTCAATAGCAATGAATAAACGGTTTTTTTTTTGGCAAATGAAAAAAGTGGGACAAATGAAAATAGGGGAGACGAAGAAACAAAAACAAGAAGGTCGAAGAGAAAAATACTCCTCCATGTACTATTAGGTATAAATATGTTTCTTAGTCTATGTGGCTAGCATCAGCTGGATTAACATTTGGTCTTTCTTTTAGTCATGATTAGGTAAACACATAGTCTTTCTTTTGGTACGCTAGCTCCAGCTGGATTAATTAACAAATAATCGAGCCGCCGCCCACACAATTGGAAATGTTGCGGGACGGTGTCCCAACACCAAGGCAAGATTGCCCATGATTGGTGATTCCTTGAGCAAGCTATCACCGGCAACGTATGTTGGCGGCAAGTCAGATTCCACGTCACGTTTGTTCCGGAGAAGCAGCTCCACTCTGCATACCGGGTTCCGGAGTATCCATGTATACATCACTGTGCATATATGTGGGCATAGCTAGCGTTGCCAAAATCTTTATTAAGCTACGGCTGGCATGGGGTTTAACAAAACAGGGATGTTTATTTGTTCATCATTGGCCGACACTATACTCTAACGCCCCCTACCGCTAGCTGCTGCCATCCACCTAACGACAGCACTCCCGCTGCAAAGCCAACATATGGATTAGGGAGAACTTATATTACGCGAAAAAGTTTTTGAAAGCCCCGCTCGGCGGCGGCTCTCCTTTACCTGCGCTCATGTGGATGGGTGGGGTAGCTCGGCCAGCGGGGCGGTGCAGGACGGCAGGTCAGGTCTTGGCTCGACGACGGCGTTAAGGCAAGGCGGCGACACCTTCGGGCGACGGAGATGGTGGTTGGGGCGTGCGTGGTGAAGCTCTGCACGGATGGCGATGGGTGGTGGGCGCTGGCGACGCGACCCAGATTGGGCTAGGCGGGCCCTGGAGTGGGGTTAGGTGCCGATTGTGGCCAGGAGTGGCTCCCCCGACTCCAGCCTCTGCGTGATTTGGGCCAGGCGGGCCCCAATCCGGCGGCCACCTAGCACTCCATCTGGGATCTGTGGGTTGCGGTTGACGTGCTCGCTGAGGTGTCGTGGTCGTCGTCATCACACTCCTCCTACCCGCATGCGCTTGGATCCCTCGCTACCTCCTCCACCCTTCATTCCATGGGGCGTTGCAGTTGTGTTTTGATGCCTCGCAGGGGCGAGATCTTGGAGGACCAGACCAATGACGGTCTGGTAGGCCCGGGTGAGCATGGTGGCAATTGTCCTGCTTCTTGGTGGAAGGGATCTGCGATGGTGGCGGATCCTCTAGTGGACACAGGAGTAGCGATTAGTGCTAAGGTTGGTGTGAACGGTGGCACTCGTGCTGCAGTGCGACGACGGGGCTTCACGGGTCCATTCGGGCTCGACCGGGCTAGAGAGGGCTTGGTTTGTCCCTGCTGTTGTATCCGGTCGGCTACCACTTTTCGATGGTGGAGGAAATTCCCTCACATGTGTTGCTGTTCTGCCGACCGTCGCCAAAGTTTCCTCTTTTTGGTCCTATCGGTCTCGCATCGTGGGTCACGGTGAGACGACGGTAGTGACTGCAAGACCGTGGTGGCGTGTGTTGGTGGGCGACGAGCTTGGTGGAGAATTTCTTAGCGTCCAGGAGTGTGTTTTTTGAGGGGTCGGGAGAAATCCTTGTCGTCTAGACACTGATGCGGTGACGCCCGAGGGTGTCATGGTCCTTCCTGAAGGGCGTCTGGTGTATCTCTTCCCCAAATCCCGTAGCGTACCGGGGGAAACCCTAGGACCAGTCCAGGCAGCAGCGGCGTCATTGTCGCTTCCCTTCTTGGAGGTGATGCTTGGTATGCGACGCTTTGGAGTGCTAGGCGAGTGGTGGTACTTCTCCGGAGGACGCAACGGTTGCGAGTGATCTCTGTTTTCGTCGAACCACCGATGTCGTCTTTGGTTTCTCCTTTTTCTTCTTGTTTATTTTTTGGTTGTTCTTGTGTTGTCTACCCTAGCATTGGTCACAAGTTGTATCGTGTGGTTGCTATATTAGTATAGCGGGGTGAAAGCCTGATTCAAGAGAACTTATGCGAAGGAAAGTCTCTGGCTCCGTGAGATGGTGCAGTGACATCGTCCATCAAGATTTTAACTAGCAAAAACAACCCTTTTCATAAAGAGAGTAAGAATTGCAGTTACCACCATTACCGAATGCATCAGACGTATATTAGAAAATATGGGAGTGAATTTTTGGTTCAAATCAGCATTCTAAGTTTTGTTATCTTTAGGTCTATTATTGCCAAAAACATTCCCGAGCGTCTCGCTAACACTTTAAGACGCTACTTTAAAAGTTTTGTTAGTTCGACGAATCACATGAGCCCTAAGATATTTTATAGGTTATGTAGCTATAAAGCTATTACACGTTCTTCCATGTATGCTATTATTCACCAGCAAAGAAAAACATGATGTTATTCTTTTGTCTATTATACACAATGCAAGAGCCTATTTGGTTCAATGTTTTTTCCTACACAAGAGACTGACATGCTTAGATGTTTTTTCATGTCTCTATGTGTAACAAAACTTGTAAGATTAAATCCTATAGAATTTTTAGGGATTCCTTTTACGGGAAATTTCATCCACTCAACCACGCTTTGGTGCTAACACAATCATGTAGAAGTTAAGTGGAAATGAGATTGCAAACCTTGCAAACCTCTTCTAGTTTTGTACTTTTAAAATCATATATATAGGGCCCATGAATATTTCGATGAGGTTGACCGTACTTTGTGTTTTATCCCCTAACAAAGGGAACTTGAACTTGCTTGTTACATTACGTTGTTATCCCAAACATCGACAAAAGTAGTATGTGCAAATTATATATCTATATGCATCAACAAAGGTATAAATTCCGTCAAACACATTTGCATTCACTAGAGGAAAAAGGGCCATCCGTTCGCCACCCATGGGAGCATTAGTCCCGGTTGCGCCACCAACCGGGACTAATGCTAACGCTGCTCGGTTGGGCGACACGAGCAGGGCGGGGGCATGCGTCCCGGTTGGTAAGGGGGCATGCGTCGGTTGGAGCCACCAACCGGGACTAAAGGTTTGGCCACAGCCACGTGGCGTGTACGCCTTTAGTCCCGGTTCTGGCTCAACCGGACTAAAGACCCTGCCTCTATAAATGCAACGCCCCTCTGCTCACTCTGTTTTTTTGAATGGTGTAAGGTGTGAGGGTGTGTGAATTTTTTCTCATGCATGCATTGAAGGTGTTTGTTGAAATGTTTGAGTGAAATATCAGTTGAATTTCTCATAGAACAAAAATATAGAAGGTGTCCGAGACGACTTGAGCTTTCTCCTCTTTATTTCCCTCGATCGAGGTTAGCAATCCTATCTTTTCTAGGTCATTGATACAATTCATGTGTCGGTGTGAATTGGTTATTTCACTATTTATGATGTCCTTTTTTGATAAACTTACTTATATGATGCAGATGAGCGGTCGGGAATGGATGTCGGTGATCCGGGTAGCCGGGTATATCAAAGCGTGGATAAATTTATCGATGTGGCTACGGCAAACAAAGAGAATGGATTTATCGTTGTCCATGTGTTCAATGTCGGAACAACAAGGAGTACTCTTCCTCGAAAATCATTCGCGGCCACCTGATTATGAAAGGTTTCATGCCCAACTATAATTGCTGGACCAAGCACGGGAAAGAGGGGTTATGATGGAAGATGGTGAAGAAGAAGATGATGATAACAACTATCATCATATGTTTCCTGAATCACGGTGATCTTGCTATGGAAGACAATGGAGAGGAAAAAGGTGAAGAACGGGCATCGGATGAGCGGTGATGAACTTGGTAGGGTCATTTCGATGCAAAGCGAGGGTGAAACAGAAAATGAGAAGTTGAAGTTAGAGGGCATGTTAGAAGATCACAAGAAATTGTTGTACCCAAATTGTGAAGATGGCAGCACAAAGCTCGGTACCACTGGAATTGTTGCGATGGAAGGCGAGTGTGGTCTAACTGACTCCTCATTTGAAAAGATGCTGAAAATAATGAAGCGAAGTTTCCAAAACATAACGAACTTCCCGAGAGTACCTCTGAAGCAAAGAAGACTCTCTCCTCCGGGATTAGATGTGCAAAAGATACATGCATGCATTAATGATGCATCCTCTACATGGTAAGGAGTATGAGAATTTAGATAAATGCCGGTATGCAACGTTGCGGTATAAGATCGAGACGAGATGACCTGGTGATGTTGAGGAGAGCCCCTCGGAAGAGGGTTCTGCTAAGGTTATGTGGTATGCTCCTATAATACCAAGGTTGAAACGCATGTTCGAAACAAAGAGCATGCCGGTTGTTGCGATGGCACAAAGAAGACCGTAAGAAAGGCGGAGTTGAGACACCTGGCGATGGGTCACAGTGGAGAAAAATCGAGAGAGACTTCCCAGACTTTGCGGTGACGCAAGGAACTTATGGTTTGGTCTAAATGGATGGCATGAATCCTTTTGGGAGCGAGCTAGATCCTGCACCTGGCCCGTGACTCTATGTATCTACAACCTGCCTCCTTGGTTGTGCATGAAGCGTAAGTTCATTATGATGCCGGTGCTCATCCAAGGCCCAAGCAACCGGCAACGCGACATTGATGTGTACCTTAGGCCATTAGTTGAAGAACTCTTACAGTTGTGGGGCAAACCAGGTGTGCGTGCGTGGGATGAGAACAAACAGGAGCCATTTAATCTCTGAGGTTGTTATTCGTAACCATCAATGATTGGCTGCTCTTAGTAACCTTCGGATGGACAAACAAAGGATATAAGGCATGCACCCACTGTTTAGATAAGACCGAAGGTACATATTTGCATAAATGCAAGAAGGTTGTGTACCTAGCGAATCGATTTCTTCCACCAATCATCCGTAAGAAAGAAAGGCAAGCATTTTAAAGGTGAGGCGGATCAGGAAGAAGCCTGAACTCCCCTTGGTGATGATGTATTTGGTATGGTCAAGGGCATAGAAGTAATCTTTGGAAAGGGTCCGGCGGTCAATTAGTTCGAACGGCGCCGCTACGGGACACGCACCCATGTGGAAGAAGAAATCTATATTTTGGGAGCTGCCATATTGGAAAGTCCTGCGTGTCGCTCTTCAATCGACGTGATGCGTGTGAAGAATCTCTGCGTGAACCTGCTAGGATTCCTAGGCGTGTATGGTAAGACAAAAGATACACCTGAAGCACGGGAGGACCAACAATTATGAAAGACCCAAAGAACATGCATACAGATAACTAGACGGATAAAGGCGTCACTTAAGTCGTGCCAACTATGCTCTTACCAAAGGTAGAAGGAAATCTTTTTGAAGTCCTTACGTATCAAGGTGCCGTCGGGCTTCTCATCTAATATAAAGGGATAATAAATATGGCGGAGAAAAAGTTCCAAAACCTGAAGTCTCATAGTATCACGTGATTATGACGGTTGCTTCCGATTGCATTGAGGGGCTTCTCGGAAAATGTTCAGTACCCATTGTGAAGCTGTGTGCATTCCTCAATGCAATATCTCGAAGGTAATCAATCCGGATATTACGCCAAGGTTCTGAAGGATGTGGTACAATGTCTTGTTAGTTTTGAATTGGTGTTCCCACCATCCTTCTTCAATATTATGACGCATCTCTGGTTCATCTAGTGGAAGAGATTGCCATTCTCGGTCGGTATTTCTGCACAATATGTTCCCCTTTGAGAGGTTCATGGGAGTCTTAAAGAAATATGTTCATAACCGTATAGACTGAAGGAAGCATCTCAAGGGATATGGAGCAGGAGGTCATTGAGTTTTGTGTTGACTTTATTCGACCTTAAGCGATTGGTGTTTCGACTCGGCATGAGGGAAGACTAAGTGGAAAAGGCACCTGGGAAAGAAAGCAATGATATGTAGGGACGGATTCTTTCACTAAAGAACACTACAGTTCTACATAATTCCACCTTGGCTCCGTATATCGAGGAACACAAGAATATTGTACGCTCAAAAACTGGGAAGCTGAATCATGGATTCTGAGATGAACACATGAAGTCTTTCGTGGTTGGATGCGGACACATCTCTTGAATGACACCTTGTTGGAGATCAGCTATACTTGTTGGCGGCGTCACCATCTTCTCTTGTATTGAATTTCCAAAGTGCGAAATAAATGGGAATACATTCTACACGATCGCCCAAGATAAAAGAGCACCAACCAAAATAGTGGTGTCGCTTTGATGCAATAGGCGAGAATGGACAAAAGGACACATATTATGGTTACATAGAGGAGATATGGGAACTAGACTATGGAGTCTCTTTTAAGGTCCCTTTGTTTCACTGCCAAATGGGTCAACCTGAATGGGGAAGGGGTAAAGATAGACCAGTTGTACGGAATGACAACAGTGGATCTCAACAATCTTGGTTATAGAGATGAACCATTCGTCCTAGCCAATGATGTGTCTCAGGTTTTCTATGTGAAGGGCATGTCCTCCAGACCGAAAAAAAGAAAAAATATGCAAACGAATACATCATATGATGAGCCAAAGCGTCACATAGTTCTTTCAGGGAAAAGAAACATCGTGGGAATCGAGGACAAGACAGACATGTCAGAAGATTATAATAAGTTTGATGAAATTCCGCCCTTCAGAGTGAAAACTGACCCAAGCATTCCGTTAAGTAAAGAAGATGCTCCATGGTTACGTCTGAAGCGCTCATAAGGAATGACATATGCCAAAGTTCATGCTCATATTATGTAACTCTAGTTCATGTCTTTCGCGGTTTGTGGCTTGACCGAAGGATATCTTCGCGGTTTGTGGCCTTTAGTCCCGGTTTTGTAGTCTCGTTTTAAATATTAATAAATGTCTTGAGTGTTAGTCCCATTTTGTGGCGGAGCGGAGTGCCTCTATGACCGGTTTCTCGGAGATCTTGGACGACCGGCTCGTCGGCATCTCCACAGCGCGCGATGGTGTCCCGCTCGAAAACCATCTTGCAGCTTGTAACTTCACTAACTAGATCAATACGCCTCGAGCTAACTAATTTCACATATTAGGAGTGCCTCTATGACCAGTTCTCGGAGATGCGGAGGCTGGGCTCCGTCGGCATCTCCACAGAAACTGGCATGATGGTGTCCCTGCTCTAAAACCATCTTGCAGCTTGTAACTTCACTAACTAGATCAATACGCCTCGGGCTAACTAATTTCACATATTAGGAGTGCCTCTATGACCATTTCTGGAGATCTGGAGGACTGGCTCGTCGGCATCTCCTCGAACTGGCTTGATGGTGTCCTGCTCAAAACCATCTTGCAGCTTGTAACTTCACTAACTAGATCAATCGCCTGAGCTAACTAATTTCACATATTAGTGCCTCTATGACCATTTCTCGGAGATCTTGGGAGGCGGGCTCGTCGGCATCTCCATGAAACGGCGCGATGGTGTCTGCTCTCGAAAACCATCTTGCAGCTTGTAACTTCACTAACTAGATCAATACGCCTAGGAGCTAACTAATTTCACATATTAGGAGTGCCTCTATGACCGATTTCTCGGAGATGGGAGGCCCAGGCTCCGTCGGCATCTCCACAGGCCGCAGTGGTGTCCTCGCTCTCGAAAACCATCTTGGAGATGCCTCAAACTGGAGGATGACTCAAGGATGCATATTTATAGTACAAGCAGCTCGGCATAATGTCGACACTCACGACATAATGTCGACCTCACCTATTATTAGTCTTGACTCATCTTTAGTCGGTTGGTCTCCAACCGGGACTAAGGTTCATCTTTAGTCCCGGTTGGTGACACCATCCGGGACAAGGTCTAAGCCATACGACATAATGTCGACACCCCTAATATTAGTGTTGTCTGGCCCACTCTGCCGCAATCCCTTTAGTCCCGGTTTGTGACTACATCCGGGACTAAATGTGTGCCGAACAATGATCATGTTTCGCAAAATACCAGACTTGGTATATTGATCATGTTTCGAAAAAACCTTCACAAAATGACCTATCATGTTCGAGGTTTCATGGCTTTCGGTCCAAATGACCGATGTTATGTGTTGAATCACGGCATAGTTTGTGATGTTGTGCCCATATTATGCATGTGTGTGGACATTGGTATGTAGAACAATGTTGCAGGAGGAAGTTTTCCTTTTTGTCGCACGGAAAATCCCTTTTCCATTTTTCGAGCGCAAAAACGAATTCGTTTGTGAAGTAACCACCAAAATGCCGTTTAATGCTACCGTCCTATTTTCCTAAAATACTAGACCACCTTACATGGACTATATCCCAACGGTACATCTCAAACCTTTTCGTCCATCCGGGTAAAAGGACAAATGTCTGCCGAATCGGAGGGAAGTGGGTCCGGTTTGTACTATGGTACATGATCTCGCCTGTGATTTTTTGAAAAATCATTTTTAGACTCGCAATATGTGGTTTCTTCAGAGATCCAATGCAAGTTCTAACGATGCGTCCCCTATCTTCATACACCGGTTCGACCATAGTTAGAAATTGAGATAATTCAGCGCATAATAAATTCAAAAAAACCGAACAATGAAAATCCTTCGTGGTGTCATATTATGTTACATAGTTGAAAGGAAAAATACCAGACTTGGTATATTGATCATGTTTGAAAAAACCTTCACAAAATGACCTATCATGTTCGAGGTTTCATGGCTTTCGGTCCAAATGACCGATGTTATGTCTGAATCACGGCATAGTTTGTGATGTTGTGCCCATATTATGCATGTGTGTGGACATTGGTATGTAGAACAATGTTGCGGAGGAAGTTTTCCTTTTGTCGCATACGGAAAATCCCTTTTCCATTTTCCGAGCGCAAAAAAAGCGGTCGTTTGTGAAGTAACCACCAAAATGCCGTTTGAATGCTACCGTCCTATTTTCCTAAAATACTAGACCACCTTACATGGACTATATCCCAACGGTACATCTCAAACCTTTTCGTCCATCCCGGGTAAAGGACAAATGTCTGTAGAATCGGTAGGAAGTGGGTCCGGTTTACTACTGGTACATGATCTATCGCCGTGATTTTTGAAAAAATCATTTTAGACTCGCAATATGTGGTTTCTTGAGATCCAATGCAAGTTCTAACGATGCCGTCCCCTATCTTCATGCACACCGGTTCGACCATAGTTAGAAATTCGGATAATTCAAAGCGGGCATAATAAATTCAAAAAACCGAACAATGAAAATCCTTCGTGGTGTCATATTATGTTACATAGTTGAAAGGAAAAATACCAGACTTGGTATATTGATCATGTTTGAAAAAACCTTCACAAAATGACCTATCATGTTCGAGGTTTCATGGCTTTCGGTCCAAATGACCGATGTTATGTCTGAATCACGGCATAGTTTGTGATGTTGTGCCCATATTATGCATGTGTGTGGACATTGGTATGTAGAATAATGTTGCAGGAGGAAGTTTTCCTTTTGTCGCACGGAAAATCCCTTTTCCATTTTCCGAGCGCAAAAAGCGGTCGTTTTTGAAGTAACCACCAAAATGCCGTTTGAATGCTACCGCCCTATTTTCGTAAAATACTAGACCACCTTACATGGACTATATCCCAACCGGTACATCTCAAACCTTTTCGTCCATCCGGGTAAAAGGACAAATGTCTCCGAATCGGCAGGAAGTGGTCCGGTTTGTACTGGTACATGATCTATCGCCGTGATTTTTGAAAAATCATTTTAGACTCGCAATATGTGGTTTCTTGAGATCCAATGCAAGTTCTAACGATGCCCCTATCTTCATGCACACCGGTTCGACCATAGTTAGAAATTCAGATAATTCAAAACGGGCATAATAAATTCAAAATAAAACCCGAACAATGAAAATCCTTCGCGTGGTGTCATATTATGTTACATAGTTGAAAGGAAAAATACCAGACTTGGTATATTGATCATGTTTCGAAAAAACCTTCACAAAATGACCTATCATGTTCGAGGTTTCATGG
The DNA here is from genome assembly GCA_030063025.1 of Avena longiglumis. Lineage (NCBI taxonomy): Eukaryota > Viridiplantae > Streptophyta > Magnoliopsida > Poales > Poaceae > Avena > Avena longiglumis. The sequence goes on along the minus strand of CP125973.1, from coordinate 78,747,852 downwards.
CTTTTGGTCCAAATGACCGATGTTATGTGCTGAAATCACGGCATAGTTTGTGATGTTGTGCCCATATTATGCATGTGTGTGGACATTGGTATGTAGAACAATGTTGCAGGAGGAAGTTTTCCTTTTTGTCGCACGGAAAATCCCTTTTCCATTTTCCGAGTGCAAAAAACGGGTCGTTTTGTGAAGTAACCACCAAAATGCCGTTTCAGAATGCTACCGTCCTATTTTCCTAAAATACTAGACCACCTTACATGGAAAATGTTTTTGAATTATTTATTTAAATCCAAACACTTTTTATGTTTAAATTTTTTCTAAATTCCAAATTAATATTCAAAAATATAAGTTAATTCATTTTAAAAGGTTACATTAATTATTTTTTAAAAATAGAATATGTTTTTGAATTATTTATTCAAATCCATACACTTCTTATATTTAAAGTTTTTCTAAATTCCAAATTAATATTCAAAAATATAAGTTAATTCATTTTAAAAGGTTACATTAATTATTTTTTAAAAATAGAATATGTTTTTGAATTATTTATTCAAATCCAAACACTTCTTATGTTTAAAGTTTTTCTAAATTCCAAATTGATATTAAAAAAATATAAGTTAATTCATTTTTAATTGTAAATGGTTCATATTTTAAATGGTTACATTAATTATTTTTTAAAACAGAAAATGTTTTTGAATTATTTATTTAAATCCAAACACTTTTTATGTTTAAATTTTTTCTAAATTCCAAATTAATATTCAAAAATATAAGTTAATTCATTTTAAAAGGTTACATTAATTATTTTTTAAAAATATAATATGTTTTTGAATTATTTATTCAAATCCATACACTTCTTATATTTAAAGTTTTTCTATATTCCAAATTAATATTCAAAAATATAAGTTAATTCATTTTAAAAGGTTACATTAATTATTTTTTAAAAATAGAATATGTTTTTGAATTATTTATTCAAATCCATACACTTCTTATATTTAAAGTTTTTCTAAATTTCAAATTGATATTAAAAAAATATAAGTTAATTCATTTTTAATTGTAAATGGTTCATATTTTAAATGGTTACATTAATTATTTTTCAAAACAGAAAATGGTTTCGAATTATTTATTCAAATCCAAACACTTTTTATGTTTAAAGTTTTTCTAAATTCCAAATTAATTATCATTTAAAAAACATTACAAATTTAAACCCCAAAATAAAAAAAGGCGGAACAGAGAAAATAACTGAAAAATTTGAAAGCAGGGAATACGTCGGTTGGAGCCACTAACCGGACGGAAGAGTCCTACGCCCTTCACTGCTGAAAATTGGATTATAGGTCCGGTTGGTGGCTCCAACCGGACGTGCTCTAGTCCGGTTGGAGCCACCAACCGGACGTATCTCCCCTTTATAACTTCTCTTCTTCTCTTGTGCTTCTGTTTCATTGACCACGCCAGTGCCCTCACGTCGTCAGCGCCTCACGCCTCCGGCCGCGCCACGCTCAGTGGCGGCTCCTCGCCCCGCCACCGGCGCTCCGTGGCTCCTCCTCCTCCGCCTCCTCAAGGCACCTCCTCCCGGCGCCTCCTCCGGCCTCCGCTCCTCGCCACACCTCTCTCCTCGGCCGCACCTCCTCGGCCTCCTCTCGGCCACACCTCCTCTCCTCGCCGCACCTCCTCAGGCCTCTCCCTTCCTCGTATGTCTCGGCCCGCGCGCCCTTCCCGCTCTCACTCTCCCCCAAATTTCCGCAAATTTGTAGTATTAGGTTGATTGGTGTTTGTAATGTAGATTGATTGGTGTTTGTAATGTAGATTGATATTGTTGTGTTGAAAGAATTTGCAATATATGTGAGTGATATTGTTGTGTTGAAAGAATTTTGCTAGTTTGCTTGTCGTAATTATGTCTAATAGTTATTCTAATAATTATGTAATTTGTCACAATTTGTTGGATAATGCATTTGATAATGGATTCTTTGGTATTTTTGCTATTAATATAGATGGCTTACATAAAGTTCTTCATGTGCATCACGTTGGGTATGTTGTGCAATCGAATTGTGGTGTTGATTGTGGGCGTGGCAAATACTATAATATTTTTTCCCGACTAGTCCTAGTCTTAGACGGCGGTCGGCTCGGGAAAAGGATGTCACGACGGGACTAAAGGCCCTTTAGTTATAACTGCCTCCTCTTCTTCTTCCCTTCCCCACTCACTTCTCTCCGTCTGCCTCGGAACCCTAACGGTGATTAGGAGTTCCTTGAGTTAGGGTTTCGCCTCGGAACCCCGATTAACTTGTCGAGAATGCTTTAGGTTACATTCAATGAACATTAACTTGTCGTATCATCATCATTGCTTGAGCATTGCATCGATGCCATGTGTTGATTGTTTCCCTTTCTTTCGGTGATTTGGTTCTTCTCGGTAGAATACGATATCGAGATTGAGATTGAAGACCGAGATCAAGACCATAGATAGATCAAGACCTTTTGTAGCCTTATACTCATGTTCCCTCTCATAGCCTTAGGGTTTAGGGTTTCTCTTCATTTTATTATTGTGTATGTATATATTAGGGTTTCACCTTGATCAGGAAAATATTAGTTAGCCGCTTTGACTTATTCGTAACTTTCTCCTTTAGCCGCTTTGACTTATTCGTTTTCCACCTATGCGTAAAATATGGACCCACGCCGAATTTAATAAAGGAAGAGTTGATCCAAGGTGTGATCCGTGGGAAGATAATTTAGACGTATCAACGTTTACGAACAACTCCGGTGAGGTGATCCTCTTTCGGAGTAGACAACTTGTTTGAGGTTGAAGGTGTTGCCTTCATGAGGGAGAAGCGATGCCTTGTGTAACCGAGAAGACGCTCGGCCCGAGGTGCATGTAATATAAATCAATTCATTAATTAATCATCTGCTATCTATATAGAAATAGTAACGACGATCTTTCTTCTTTTAGCCCTCCGGATCGAAGGAATCTAATGAAAAGAGCAGACGAGGCCCAACCAAAAAGTTGCAAGACCATGAGAGGTTTAGGATCGAAGATGTCGCTGTAGAAGGCAGACCGACAGCTCCCGAAGTTGTCGCAACCAAATTTGTGGCACAATGTGGAGTAATCGTTAGGGACTTAATCCCGATCACCATTAGAAATTGGAATAGGCCTGCTAAAGCGGATGAAGAGGGAACACGTTTATTTGTCCCTAACCACGCCAAAGATTTACTGTGAAAGAGGCTCATGGTTAATTTCAAACTACCGAAGATAGAGCTGGATCCAAATGCGGAGGATCCAATTGAGGACGCCTTACAACATGGGAGAGCCATGGAGGCTAAGGTCAGGGAGTGGGCTTTGAAGAAGATGGCCCAGTGTTTCACCAACTGGAAGAAAAGATTGCACCTTGACTATGTCGTGAAAAAGAAGACTCCCGATTTCAAGAATATTCAGTTTGAGAAGATAAAACCATTCTGGGATGAGTTTGTGGAATACAAGAAATCAGAAAAAGCTAAGAAAATGTCTGAAACGAATAAGGTGAATGCTGCTAAGAAGAAGTATCACCATACTATGGGGCAAGGTGGCTACAAGGTTGGCATTCCTAAGTGGGAGAAACTTGAGAGAACTGCGTGATAAAAATATCACCCAGAGGCAGACGATTGGGTAGACGTGCAAGGAATTGGTTTTACGGGCATGGGGCACGTTGAACTCGGAAGGAGGTGTATATATAACATACGACATAAAGAAGACCCTTGCCAATCGAGAGGATGAGAAAAGCGATAAAGCTGTTAAAGATGGGGACTTCATTCCGATAGAGAGAATGATGAGCTCACACTCGCCTTGGAAATAAGGAACATGATGGACGAACACGAGGCACAATAGGCTCCCAATCATGGAGGACTGGGTTTCGAAGAGGAAGAAATATCCCGATAGAAGCCGTCGGAGGAGTAAGGAAGGCGGTTGAAGCGAAAAGTCGAAAAAGCGAATGCGTTTAATTGAAGAACGATTAAAGCAACAACAAGATGAAATTAACTCACTTAAAGAGCAAAGTACTACTGCCCATCTCAAAGACTGCGCATTCGATGCTACCGCCTATCGAATAATCGAAAAGCGATGTGGCTTCCACCGAGGTCCCGGGTGATGACAATGGCGATGCCGATGATGCACCGACGATGGCTCCTGTTGGCTACCCAGTGGATGATATCACAGAGATGACACACTGCGAGCTACATGTCAAAGTTGTGAACATATCAATGAAGGTGGCGGTCGGCTATGCCTTACCAATTGGACCCACACCAACTTACCACTGTCGTCTGGTTCCAGAGGGCTACGCTGTTGTCGGCGTGGATGAAATCATGCCCACCTTTGAGGTTTTGGATCTTCACTACCCTGCTGGTGAAGGGGATGTGACTGTGCTGGGTGACGCAAAAAACGTCACCATTCTATGGCCGAAGGATTGTATCGTGCTTCGAAATCACACGCCAAGGCCATCTTCGCCGCCTCACCCGTCTCAATGAGGTAAGCCATGGCGGCCGTCTTCGTCGCCTCACCCTCTGTCGCCTCACCCGTCTCCGGTGCAGCCATCGCCGCGGGAGCCATCGCCGCCGCCTCGGCCAGATAAAAAGCGTGCGCATCGCTCTTGTCGTCATAAGCGATCGCCGAACGTAAACAAGAGCCTCTTCCAAAAGTACCAACTGTTCCTCCCAAGAGAGCTTATGATCTTCAAGAGGAGATCGCGGCGATCGTTGATGCGAAAGCGTTTTAAGCTAAGTCGAGGCGGCCGAAAGAGCGAGTTCCCAAAGACCAAAGAAGAAAAAGCCAAAGTGTTGAAAATGCTAAAGACTCTTCATCAACCCGAGCCAAAGCTGTCATCGAGACTATGAGCGTTCTATTCTCAAGTCACATGCGGCACAAAAAGCCTCAAGAGCAAGATCGATGCAAGCGAAATCTGTTGCCCAGCTCGGAGAACAAGCAAAACAGACTTGCGCCTCTCAAGGTGATTTCTCAAACCAATGTGGGGTCGAGCAAATATGGGGCGAAGAGCGTGATCCAGGTAGTTACTGTCTGGAGAAGCTGCTCAAGGTATGAGTATTGCCCAAGACTTATCCTGATTAGAGTTCTTCCCGGAGTGAAGTAGCATACCAATACCGACGGAAAACCTCTCACAAACTGAGGAGGTAAACAATCTTTCAACAAAATGCGAAGATTGCATAACTGGTACATGCATGCCACAAGTGCCGGGCTAATCGGATAGTCCGAGGTTACAAAAAGCATCATGGGAAAGATAAGGATGACATGATATCCATTGAATTTGATGAACTATTTCAATTATTCAATCAAGACGCCTTGGACAAATCGATCATGAGTGCCTATTGTGTAAGTACTAATTACGTAATTAATTTAGTCTCCATCTATATTATTTTGTTTATTGCATGTATATAATCATACTTTAATATGTAGAATGAAGATTCTCGAATGCAGCAGAGGACAAATCTATGACATTGGCTTCATTGACCCATATTGGGTTCATGAAGCTAATCTCAAAATAAGCCCCCGGGATACGGAGGATAATATAGTACGCGTTAAGGTTTCAAGAAACCAAAAGGAAATACTATTTCCTTACAACTTCCAATGAGTGTTATTGTCTTGTATACACTTTCTATTTCGCTTACTCGATGTTAAGTATATAATTGATAAGTTACGCATTCGCAGTACCACTATATTCTGTTAATCATTCAACTTGACAAAGGCGTGTACTAGTCATGGACTCGAAACATAAACCCCTTGAGACGTGGAAGGACATGCAGATACTTCTCCGGCGTAATTCTAATCATTACGACACTATATCGCAACGTTCGTGAATTTTATGATATCAAGTACTTAATAACTTATTTTATTCGTTTTCTACGCCGGGCAGCGCTTGGAAACGGTTCACCAAGAAGGCTAGGGGTGTTTGGAAAGAGGAGCTTACATTTCAACCACTAGATGTAAGCACCACTAGCTATATCCGCGCATCTCTTTGATTCTAGTTTTGATACAGTTATTATCATGCTTGATTATTATTTTGATTGAACTCTGTCGTAAAGTGCCTGACGCAGGGACCAGGTAACAATCTATGTGGATACTATGTATGCGAGTTCATCCGGCAGACGTGCGATGAGAAGGGCAGAAATTTAGAGCAACTCCACGTATGTAAACAATTTCTATAGTTTTTAATTACAATCAAATTGTGTTTAGTTTCATATTCATATAGGCTGACTCCTTTTTTAAATCAGATCGAACGTCTACGGGACGGTCTTCTGCCAAAGGATCGCATACGAGCAATACAGGAGGAATTGGCGGGATTCTTGGATGCAGAAGTCCTAGACCCAAAAGGAGAATACTATTCGGCTGTGTATAGACAATAGGGATTGTAAAAATAGCAACTTTCAAGGGATTGTAAAATGTTGTCATGATGATCTTGTGTAATATAAGGTTCCTTCATTGATAAGTGCAAAACACTAAATAAACAATAAAACAACCTAAATGAATTCTACGCGGCACAAAAGTGGCGAAAATGCTGTGACAACAAAATGTGCAAATGAATTCTTCTGGCGAAGGGCTAAATCAAATCTACTGGCAGCGGAGTTATTAGTCCCGGTTAGGTATTCGAACCGACTATCTCCACCCTCGCGCTCGATGCCGCACGGTGCCCCATTTGTCCCGGTTGGTGGGGCAACCGGGACTAATGGTTGAAGCTTTAGTCCCGATGCCCCCGTCCCGGTTGGGCAACCGGGACTAATGGCCCTTACCAACCGGGACGCATGGGGCGTTTTCTACCAGTGATTCGCTGAAGATACACTATATCACAAGTCTCTAACTTTTCGGCAATTGTAACATCTGATTTGGGAGTGTGCTTGTGTATGAGTAATTAGACGTCGTTCTTTGTATCTTTTTTTTGTAAATATTTCCCAATAATTGCACTCACAATACTACTTTTAGATTCACAAGATTCTATAAGTACCTTTTTAGAAATGAGATACATTCACTACATGACGGCGTAGGCCAAAATTCCCTCGGCGTATGGTACGCCGACGGTATTTCGATACGCCGACGGCTTGTGTATGCCAAAATTCCCTCGGCGTAGCGGCCGTCGGTATAGCCTGTCGATCGGTTGCAAAAATATTTTTTCTGAATTTTTTTAATATTTTTTCAAATTTTTAATATTTAAATTGTTTGACTCATTAATCTCTCACTTTGAACATTTTTAACGCTAATTATATTAAATATTTGATTAAATTGCAGTCTTGGTGTAATATTAGGATGGGTGACCAAGACTGCAATTACATGGTTCAATCCTATAAGGTGCAACGTATTCATATGAATAATGTGTACATGGTTCAATCCTATAAGGATCAACTCCAAGACTGCAATTACATGGTTCAATCCCATATCGTGCAACGTATTCATATGAATAATGTGTACATGGTTCAATCCTATAAGGATCAAACATCCTACATAGGACAAAAATCCAAAGCATCCCGGTCAACCAAATTTCTATGAACGCTTTTGAATCAAACATGTATACTTTTGAGTTAGATATGATGGGGATAGGATCTCATATAATCAGGAGGGAAATACATGATATGATTGACCACACACACACACTATGAAGGAATATACAATGCAACGTACTTGATTAGTCCCAGCAACTAAAAATCATGAGGGACCATCGAGATTCACATCTTTACATTTATATACATGCAAAAAAGAAAAGAACAAGAGAGTACATGCTCATGCATGTGTATTCGTGCCCCGCGCCACACGCATGCCTATTTTGGTATGCACGTATGGACAGGCATGCGCCGGTGCCAGACTGCCGGTGCGTGCGTGTGCATGAAGCATGATCGCTCACACAAGCACGGAATGTCGGAATCGATCTCCGGCCGGCCGGGCAATGCCGTAACTTCATCCGTTCATCACGCGGCGGATTCCAGCTCCTGGAGGTGGCAGGGGAGCAGCCCGAACTGGTTCTGCCGGCGGAGCTGGTCGTAGAAGCGGGCGATGAACTCCTCCGCCTCGTCGTCCACGGCCTCGCCGCCTAGCTGGTCCCCTTCGATCTCTTCCGACGAAAAGTTGGACACCCGAACAGAGAAGTCACCGTCGGCCGCGCTCGGCACCAGCGGCGGCGACATCCGCCCCGGCGTGCATTCCGTTTCCTCCCCGAGGGCGAGCTCCTCCTCGTGCATCGTTAGAACGCCAGGAGACGACGGCGCCGGGGACGCGGCGGCGTAGTACTCGATCCTGTGCAGCGGCGGTGCCACGGCGGAGTCGGCGTGGAGGCCGGGCTCTTCCTGGACGACATCGGCGCCGATGCAGGATAAGTAGGCGAGCGGGCGGCGCATGGAGAAGGATCCGGCGTCGGGGCTGTCGCTGCAGGAGAACTCGTACTCGTGGCGGCGGATCGCGTGTCTGCTGTTGCCGTGTCCGTGGTGCCCGTGGTGGGAGAGGAGGTTGGCGACGGAGCGGGCGAGGGCCTTGTTGCGGCGCTTCATGAGGAGGTGCATGCCGAGGATGAGCTTGCGCTTGCTCTTCCTCATCATGAAGAAGATGGCCCGGAGGTAGCTCCACATCCTCTTCCCCACCACCGGCGCCGAGTGCACGTCCATGCCGTCGATCGTCACCTTAATTACCGCCGCCTAGCAAGCTAGTATGTGTTTGTGTTTGTGTTTATGTTGGCGGTAGAGCTGTTGGCGATGGATGTGGATGTGCTGATAGATGTTCCGTTGCCATGGTGGGCGGTAATGGTGTGGGTATATATAAGCTCGCCTGCTCTGCTCCGGAGGCGAGAAGGAGAAGGAGAAGGAAGGAAGCAGGGAGGCTTCGCTTAGTCTGGAAGGCAGCAGCAGAAGGATGGCCGGGGTGGTGTGTGTGGAGGTTGGAGTTGGACATTTCGATATTTCATATGTTTTCGTTAGGTGGCGCCAAGCTTTGGCTGCTTCTTCCGCCCTGTAAGTTAGACATCCGGCATCATGTTTGTCCTTTATTTTTTAAAGATTCGTGCTACCATTTTTACAGAACAATCTTTCCACTTTACTTCTTAAGTCCATGGTTGTTTTGCTATTGCCTTCAGTTTTTTCATGTTTTATATATTTTCGTCACTGTCTTCAAGGAAAGAACGTGATTCACAGATACATCTTTGATTAATTTAATTAGCCAGTTTAATTTAGTCAATCTAAATAATATAATTTAATTAATAATTTCTTACATAATTATTGTTTCAATAATAATCAACAATATTTCATAGAATTTATTTTAAGAATTTTTCTAGAGATATCCGTACAAGTTTTATATTTTTTCCAAGATAATTTTTTTAAGATACATGGACAACACCGAAACTTAAATGAATCTTTACTAGATCTTTTTCACACAAGATTTTCATATAATTTTTTCAACACAAGATTCACAACAGATTTACGCAAGATTCTTGTGGGAGGACACAACTTTCTACAAACCAAATTGCCAGGAAATATGACGTTACCGGCGCCAGCCCGGCCATATATTTTCTGCAAAGAATCATACATGATTCATATAATTTTTCTAAAGATTATCAATGTTGAATGTATGTTTTGATCGAAAATCGACACCCGTATCTTCAAAGATCAAAAAAAAAGTAGATAATTCACTCATCATGGACAATATGATTTTCTCCCTGTCGCATTCTATAACTGTGAAATTTACGTACATTCAAACCCGTTCAAGAAACAACACGGTTTCATAAAGGATTAGTACTAAAGAACATGTTACTAAATAAAAAAGAGGTTTAGAAAATAACGTTTGGAAAATAAAAAGATTAGTCCATGATTTAAAGAGGTTTCATACACAATCTGATCTAGAAAATAAGAAACTATATATTTCATAGATCTGCACTGAAAATTGAACAATTATTTTATAGAAGATTTGTCTATGATTCAAACAAATAACAGGAGATCTCATAGGTTCCATATACCTGAAGATTCATACAAGTTTCATACACCTGAAGATTCATACACCTGAAGATTCATACAAGTTCCATACATTCATGTAAAAATCATTAATGATTCTTCCAACATAGGGGAAAAAATCATATACATGACATAAATTCGATAAATTCATGTAAGATTCATTAATGATTCAGTATGATACCGGTCAAATAGGGGAAAAATCCATATACATAACAAATCGTTGCTGAACTTGTAATCAACACGAGATACAAGATCGACAGAAGATACATACCGAATTCGTAGCAGGAATTGTGAGGTAGGTGGGGCGACGAGGTGGGTACGCGGGGGGTGTTGGTGGTTATCCTTCCCCCAGACCAGATTGTGATATAGAAATAATACGAGGGCCAAAATATAAAAATATTTTAGACAAAGACTAGTTGACTTTCGCACGAATCTTTTAACACAGAAACGATACAGATGGTGCCAAGGGCCCAACTTACGCTGGGAAAATCCATTCTTGCTTCTTCCCCGCTTTTCTATCTGCTTTTCTGCGTTTGCGTTTCGTTCGCGTGCTCCACCGATCTCTCTCCCTGCTAAACTTGGAAGAATTATTGCTGCTAGCTGCTGCTGGGTGAGGGGCAAAGCATTGGCTGTTCGATTCATCTCTGCTGTGCTGATCCAAACTCGGCTCGCGCAAGAGGTCTGACGCTCGCCATGTCTTCTTCTCTTTCGGTGCACCTTCATTCAGATTTCAGAACTAAAACCGACGGGCCGGTCGACGGCGTGCGTTCTGGACATGGCTAGCTACATGTACACGATACTCGGCTTGCCAACGTCTTCGAGCAGTATCCGTGTAGGAAGATCTGCCCAATTCAATCTCAGTCTCGTACAAGTCTTGGTCTCGTACAGTAGGTGTTTGGATAACTAGCTGCATTACCTACAAATTTTCACCCGTCCTTCGTGTCGAGCAATGATCATGGCCGTCTTTTGTTTCGTTCAAAAGGACTCGACACTGTTTCTTCCTTCTCGAATCTGTCTTTCGTCCAGCTACATTAATATAGCAACCGTTTAAAGACAACACAATGCTAAAAAAACAAAGAAAATGAAAAGGAAATAAAAAGAAAAAATAAAACCGACAACGGTGGCTCGACGAAAACGAGGATGACCCGCCACCGTTGCGCCCTCCGAAGAATTTTCACCATGCTTCTAGCACTCTAAAGCATCACGTACCAAGCAACACCTCCAAAACGAAAAGCGACGACAACGACGCTGCTATCCGGACTGGTCCTAAGGTTTCCCCCGATACGTTACGGGAGGTGGGGAAGAGATACACCTGACGCCCTTCAGGAAGGACGGCGACACTCGCATGCGACGCCACGTCGGTGTCAAGACGACAAGGATTTCTCCTGACCTCTCAAAAGACCACACTCCCGGACACTTTGAATTGCTCCACCAACCTCGCCGCCCACCAGCACACGCCACCACGGTCTTGCAGTCACCACCATCGTCTCACCGCGACCCACGTTGCGAGGACGGTAAGACATAAAGAGGAAACTTCGGCGAGGGACAATGATACAACGACACGCGGGAGGGAACTGTGTCCACAGTCGAAAGACGGTAGCCGATCGGATATAGCAACATGGGCAAACCAAGACCTCTCTGGCCTGGCCCAACCCGAATGGGCCGTGAAGCACCGCCGCCACACTGCAGCAAGGGTGTCGCTGTCAACACCAACCCTAGCACTAGTCCCTACTCCTCCGTCCACCGATAGATCCACTGCCACTTCAGATCCACGTTGCCAAGCAGCAGCGCCGTCACCACCGTACTCACCCAGGCCAACCAGACCGTTGCCAGTCTTAGAAAAACCCATCTCGCACCCGGGAGATAGCAAGAACACCACCACAATCCAAAACTGCATGAACAAGCATGGTGTCGAAGCGACACACAAGAAGCATAGGAGCAACGAGTACGGCGGACACGGTCCCTCCATGTCGCCCACAAGTCACTCCTAACAACTTCGTGTTGGTCAGCCACCGGAACATGCCCGCCTAGCAAGATCCGGCGCCCCATATGCCATGCATCTAGGGAAGGCGCTCAGAACCAGTTTGAGCCCGCACTGGCATGCTCCGGCCCGGCCTAGATCAGCCCAGATTGGGCCCAACCTGGCCTAGATCTGGGCCCGTGTGCCGCCGGGAGCAAAACCGCCCGCACCCGCCTACTCCTACCGCCCGGCAACACCGCATTGTCCACGCCGTCCCGTCGCAGCCGCGCCACGTTGTCTCCCAAGTCGAGCCCACGCCGCCTCGAGCTGCACCGCCGCCTGACGAGGCCCCCCACGCGCGGGTAGAAGACCACCGCTGCCGCCGGCACCGCCGGGCTTAGCCTCGGCGGCTCCTGCCAGCGGCGGCGGGAGAGGGAGATGGAAAGGGGAGGGGCGGCGCGGTTGTTAGGTACGCCCCTGCCGCCGCCCGCGGGGACGACGCGCAGGAGCCCGACTAACCTATGGTGAAGAGCAGCATAGAACCGTAATCTGTCTCCCTGTTTCTTCAACGAGATAATATGATCAAGCAAGAAAATGGAAAAGCCTGTTGTTCCTTGGATCAGAGAGATCGGTCGGTCACAGCTAGGGTTGCATTCGCCCCGTTTCCTAGTGAAATTGGTTTGTCTAGTTCTAATTTTTTTAGTAAAATTAGTCAATTTTGAACTAAATTTTACTCTCGCGGGATTATGTGGTTTGCCGCTTGCAACCGTCTCACAACAAATGTTCTTCATGGCTGCGCGTGTCGCCCGCGCCGTGTTTCCTTAACCCGGGTGCCCGTTTGACAAAACTACCGCAGGGGTCGGCACCACCCAAAAGTGGTATGTATAGCCACGAGAAATCTTACTGGGACTCGCCGCATGATCGGAACTCCCGCATGATCATCGGTCATCAAGTCGTTTTCAGAGACCACAAGGGAAAAAGCACGCACGGACAACGACGTGGAACCAGGAAACGGATAACAACGTGGAGACGGAGCCACAAAATGCTCATACGGTCACACTCGTCAACTTTGGTATCTTTCTTATTCAGAAAAAGAAGGCCAAAACATCCCATAATTACAACCTTTTTGCGTACTTGGCAGAGGCCCAAATATCAATGACAATTGCTAGGGGTCGGCCGGTAGGAAAATGCAAACAAACTTAGGCGTCGGAGGCGACGGCATGGAACCTCGCAGAACCTATAGCGGCGGCGCTGCAGCCCTCCTCCCGTTGCTGTCACGAGAAGCCCGATCCGCTCGATCTGATCTCCGGAAGCCGACCAGCGATGTAGGGGCTCGACCGAATAAGGTGGTTTGGCCTCGTTGTTCTTTGAGCGCCAAGTCGTTGATCTGCTTCAACTCCGCCTCCTCGATTAGGCCGCGGTGGAGTTTTCTCTCGGAGATTTCCGTAGTCTGGCACATAATGCTACTGAAGATCTAGAGCAGAATCGATGTAGTCGTGTGCATCCTTCTGGGGCACGCGCGAAGCTTCGTGTACTGCTCGGTACCATGGGACATGTCTTCATATAGATTTCCATGGATCTGACAGAGATGAAGAAAATTATATATGGTGGCAAAGATCGGAGGTTGGTTTTGGCAGAAATGTTTTGGTTGTGATGAAGATAATGCGGCACATGTTCTTTCTGTGTGTCAGGTGTTCGACGACTTGCAGCAACATCCTTGTCAAGCGGGAATAGCAACACATGTGGACTACATTTTCGGTGGTGCTCATCGAGTATCGAGACATGATTTTTAGGGTAAGAACCCAAGATCTGGCATTCATTGGTTGTACCCTGAAATAACAGTGCCGAAGGTCTTGTTTTAAAAACTCGGTCTTTCTCTGGAGTGAAAACCTAAGATTTTTTGATTGGGCGACGACAACCCTTGTGCATTGTTTTCTTCTTTGAGGCATTGCTTTTGGAGAGCTTAGTTTGTAGTACGGGTATTGTACTCAGTGGTGGTTAGAATGCTTCTATTAAGTGTGGTTATACACCGTGACGGGTCTATGTTTTTTCTCTCTTGTATATTTTGTTCTTTATTGTGTGCACCCCATGTTTCTGGACTTCTTGTTGGTACGTAGGTTGGATGCAATTGATATCTCCGTGATATTAATATATTTTCTTATTATAAGAAATGACTAGCTCCGCCTCCTCGTGGCAAGTTAACCTTGCTCCACTAATTTAAACAATGACTAAATTGTATCTATGCAAGATTCCATATGATCATTGAGCATCAAAGAACAGAAACCGTGGGCTCAATGGCAATGAATAAACGGGTTTTCTTTTGGGGTTGGTTGTGCGGGACGAACAAAAAAGTGGGACAAATGGAAACAGGGAAGACCAAGAAAAAACACGAATAGGTATCTGGACTCCCGTCGCTTCAATGTGGCCTTGATGTTGAAATGGGTATGGCGCATCCTAAGGGACGACGGGGGCTTGTGGCTCCAGCTGATCAAGGCCAAATACCTCCGGGGTCGGCCTCTCTTGGCTTGCGAGCGGCGGGAGGGGTCGCAGTTCTGGAGATCCATCCAGAACATTAAGCACTTCATCGGCCGTGGGATCTCTTTCGTGGCTGGGGACGGTCAGGGGACCCGATTCTGGCTCGACCCTTGGTTGTTCCCGGTGCCTCTAGGGATCCAGTTCCCCGCCCTCTTTGCGATCGCGGCTTCCCCGGCGTCGCTTGTCGCGGAGAACTTCCGGGATGGCTCCTGGAACCTCATATTCCGCCGCGTCTTCAACGTGGTGGAGACGAGCGAGTTCCAGAGCCTGTTGGGGTCCCTGCCCGACTCCCTCTCTGAGGATAAGGATGCGGCCACTTGGCTGCTCCTCCCCTCAGGGGAGTTTTCGGTGAGCTCGGCCTATAAGGCCCTCTTTCCGGGACCGGAGAGGTCGTGGACGGCCCCCCTTTGGAAAGCCCCCTTGCCACTTAGCATTCGTATCTTTGTCTGGCAACTTCTCCGGGACCGCTTGCCCTCGGGGGTGGAAGTCCTCAAGCGTAACGGTCCCGGCGGCGCTGCCCTATGTGGGACACGGAGACATGTGCCCATATTATGTTCTCGTGCTCAGCTCAGTTCCTTTGGAGTTTTGTTCGCAGGCTCGGCTTGCAGGCGCAAGATCCGGGAGAGTTCCTGCAGCCTGTGCTAACCGGACCGGAGGAGGCGCCGCCTCTTCGCTCCTCGCTGCCCTAGCTTGGACCACGTGGAATGTGCGCAAAAGATGGTGATCGAACGGATTTTCCCCACCCGTCGACTGTTTTTACTGTGCTTGCCTTTCTCCAGCAGTGGTCCCCCCTGGTGCGCCCGCGTGACCGCGCCGGGTTCGAGTCTTCACTTCAGGCGTTACGTACGGCGGCGCTCCCCCTCGCGGCTCCGTCGGCAGCAGCCCACGCTTCTCCCCCGCCTCCTTCGCCTTGAGGGCCGCCATGTTGGCCGCCGCCGTCCTTGGCGCCCCCCTCCTCTTTTGCCTTTTCGTCTTGGGCTGTGTTGTGCTGTGACCCCAACGTTATTGTGACTTGTTTTTGTTTTTCCTTTGGCTTCGGCCGGGTGGATGGTTTATCCCGATATGTACTTGGATTTTGCTTTATATATAAAACGGGGCGCGAGCCTCATTCGAGAGAAAAAACACGACATATCAATAGAAAAATACTCCTCCATCTACTATATTAGATAAATATATTTCTTAGTCTACTATATGTAGCTAGCTTCAGCTGGATTAACATTTGGTCTTTCTTTTGGTCATGATTAGGTATAAGCGCATATTCTTTCTTTTGGTCCGTTAGCTCCAGCTGGATTAACAAATCGAGCGCCGCCCACACAATTGGAAATGTTGCGCGACGGTGTCCCAACACCAAGGCAAGATTGCCCATGATTGATGATTCCTTCAGCAAGCTAAGCTTAGCACCGACAACGTATGTTGGCGGCGAGTTAGATTCCACGTCACGCTTTGTTCCGGAGAAGCAGCTCCACTCTTGCATGCATGGCCACTCTAGCTCAAGAGGGGAAAAGGGGGTTTGGAAGCCACTTTGGGATAGATAGCCAGAGTAGTAAATTTAGTGAAAAGAATTTGAAAAAAAATGTTTTTATGTAGAGGTTGTATGTGTCTATTTTTTTGCATTACCGAAAATCGAATTATGTAGGTTAGGCAAAAATGATAAACTTCCAAATAAGCAGTATGGAGAAACCACTAAGTTATGAATTTTTTTATAACTTAATACCCAAATAACTATGTAACTTTATGATACGGTAAATATAGTCGGGCATATGTCCTGAAATTCACTTTTGGAGGGTACAACGCTCTCTACGAAAGATGATTTAAGAAAATTCACTTTGTTTGCCAGAACAACTGTGGATAAAGGACGGAGGGATTTGGAAAATCGCTTTGGAGGCCGGGCTCCCGGCAGCCCGTTTTTTAACTTTTCAAAAATCGTTAATTTTTTTTAAAAAAATACTTACGCATAGTCACTAAAACAAAATACATGTATGCAAAATTTCAACGAAAAATACATTGTATTTCGATTGCAGCAAAAAAGACAAATACGAGAAAACTTGGAAAAACGAAGGCCATTCAAAATTACACTGTTTATGTTCAGATCTAGAATTTTCTTTTTTTATCGAGAACAGAATACAAAATTATTTTACATGATTCATCGTATTAGTGTATTATAAATCATTATCTATGTCTCTATATTTTTTGAAATTTTCTGAAACTTTAATTTAAAATTTTTCAAAAAAAAAAAGGCTCCAGGGAGCCCGGGCGCCATATCCACGCTGGATAAGATGGAGCGGCCAGAGTCAATTATTTGTGTCTGTACCATAAACTTTGCGCTCTTGCTTTGTTCAGTAGCTGCATACAGTAGTACTTTCCGATCTACTTTCCTTAGCTACTGCACGCTCTTAATTAACCCTTTGATTATGGGTGGTGACTGACTGGACATTTTGTCCCAGATTAGGTCGCAATAGTGACTAGTAGTATAAAGCACTGTGCATATTTGGCTAGCTTTGCCAAAATCTTCATTAAGGTACGGCTGGCATGGGGTTTAACAAAACAGAGATGTTTGTTCATCATTGGCCGACACTATACTCTAACGCACACTACCCCTAGCTGCTGCCGTCCACCGAACGACACCACTGCTGCAAAGCCAACATTTGGATTAGGTCTTCCTCGGGACAAATTGGGGTCGAAATTGCAACTCTACGTATACGAGGGTGTCTTGGGCTTATCCTTGTCATGCATTTGCTTTGAGATTCGTGCATGTTTTTACACAGAGAACCTTCTAGTTTTAATCATCTTTCATTTGCACAGTCCTCAATGTTTTTAAAAGGGACCTTCTATGTTTGGTTATTCACGTACCAGCTATTACAAATTTGATACGAGCTAATGGATCTGGATCACAGGACTCGAGTGGTGTTTGAGTTAGTAAAGAATTAGTACATAACTGGAGAATTAGTACAAAATTAGCCATCCACAAAAGTAATTTTCATTCACTATAAGTAGAGAACCATTTTTTCTCAGAGAGAGACTATACGTATAGACCTGGATCTAGGATGTTAGTACAGAATTACTCAGCCACGGAAGAAAAAATGGAGGCAAAATGGATGTGGATGAGCAAACGAATATTAGCAAAAATTAGCCGGAAAGAAACTGAGGAAGAATCTTTTGGACAAAAAATGGTTTCCGTTTGGGGGCAAACGGATCTGGCCACACACATGGAGGAGAAAACTTGCTGAACTCGCGTCAGTGCTGCTCGGTCACTTTGAGGAGACACGGTCCCCTTCTCCTTCCTCCGACCGTCGGCCGGCAGCTCTCTTCTGGACACCGATGCCGACGAGTCGCGATCCTCCTTCCCCACCCGTGAGCTATCGCCTCAGCTCGCCTTCCTGCCAACCGCCGCCTCAGTTTGCCTTCCTCCCAGCCTCTTCTTTGTTGCCGGGCACCGCGGATCTTCTTCCAACCCAGGAGAGGAGGCACGGAGGAGCACGGATCCGGTGATTGGATCATCAGGAGAGTTCGTCGGGAGAGAAGTGGATGGGTCCGGGTGGGCACTAGAGAGAGAAGGTGTGCAAGGTCCACTTCGTTCCTATAGGGACAAGATGTGTACAATGTCCAGGTTGTGGATGTAAATATGCTTGTACGAATCTCAGAACAATGTTGTCTGTTTGATAAGACGGGAACACCCACAACTATGTAGAATTGCCGCGTTCGTAAACCCCTGATATGGTAAGTCCCGCTCGCAACAATTAGGCCTTGTTTTGTAGGAGTGTTTTATAGGAATTAGAAAGGATAATCCCCACAGGGATTCGGTGAAACAATCCCCCTCGCCCAATCAACACAAAACCTCTACATGCTAAATTCCTTTGAATCCCTCTCATCAAAACGTGCCGGTGCGAGCTGGCTGTGCCACCCGCAGCCGCTAGGAGCAGAGCCGTGAGTCCAAAATGCGAGGTGGAGGTCGCGTTTCTGTTTACAAGGCTATCCAAGTGTTTTCGAGCGGATTTCTGGAGCTAAGCTGTTTCAAACTCGTGCTATAAAACAGGTAAGTGGTGATTTTTGGGCATAGGCGGATCCAAAGGGTGGCCAGGGTGATGCATGGACCACCCTGAGATTTCTACATAACCTATATATCATAAAAAAATAAAAAATAATAATTAAATAAAAAATTGCACTATTGGACCACCCTGATGTGTCGAGCTAGATCCGCTAGTGTTTTTGGGGTTCTTAGGGTGGCCCGTAAGAAACTCCGGAAACCTAAAAAACACCGGCCTACAAAACAAGGCCTTAGGGTTTAGCATGTGTCTGATTACGTATCCTGATATGGTAAGTCCCGAGGTAGACCTTCTCCTGCGTCAGAACTTAGTTAGACTGGTCATAGTGGATAGTAACATAGACTAGTAACATATATAAGTTACTAATCTATGTTCTATCTTCATAGTGAAGAGTAACATGCAAGTGGTGTCATGCAAAGTATCATTTATTAGGTGATAGACTCATTTTGCCTTGGTATGTGTGATGTTACAGTAACCAAATATGTTACTCCCTCCGTCCCGGTTTAAAGGATACAATTTGCAAACCATACAATTCCAAAATATTTAGACACAGAAGTTTTTAATCTCTGTAATTACTTTGTGTGAAAAAAACAAAATGCTTGCATGCACATGTGTGAACAAATGTGAACGCTTTGCTGGATCTTCTTTTACTTATGCATGTTCTTCTCCACACTATTAAATGAACCAATTAGAGGACACCTAGGGCCCAGAAAATTGCAAATTGTGTCCTTTAAACCGGGACGAAGGGAGTACTCCATCTTCTTCTCTCTTCATTAACTCACTGCCACATAGACAATTTTACTGAGTTGGACACTTAGTTACTCTTAAAGTTACTTGCACTATGACAATTTTGCTGAGTTGGACACCTGGCTAGTCATAGTGCTAAGTAACTTAGACTAGTAACAGACACATGTTACTAGTTTATGTTACTAACTTCATAATGGGTAGTAACAGTGTGGTGTCATGCAAGGACTAATTAATTAGTTTGTAGACTCATATAGTCTTGGTATGTGTGATGTTATGATAACTAGCTAAGTTACTACCTTCCTATCTTTCTTCATTAATTATCATGTCATGTCACCAATTTTCTTACTTGGCATTGCATGTACATGCATGTTAGTAGTTAAGTTACTTCTACTATGACTAGCCTTACGCGAAAGACAGTCTATAGAGATGGTGGGTGACATCCATCAAGATTTTAATTAGCAAACAACCTTTTGAACAAAGAGAGGGAGTAAGATTTGAGGTTACCACCACTATCAGGATGCATCAGAAAATTATTAAAAGTATGGGTGTGAATTTTGGGTTCATATCAGCATACTCACTTTTATTATCTCCAGTTCTCTTGTTGCCAAAAACCTCCCTAAGCATCTCGTTAACACTTGAAGAAGCAAGTCTCATTGGTTCGGTGAATCACTTGAGCCCTAAGACATTCAGGGGTCATGTAGTTAGGGAGAGCTATTACACATTCTTACATATAACATGCTATTATTCTTTCGTTTATCATACACCGTCTAAGAGCCTATTTGGTTCAACGTTTTTTTTGTACACAAGAGACTGGCATCTCTAGATGTCTTTTCATGTATCTATGTGTAACAAAAGTCGTAAGATTAAATCCTATTATCTTTTATAGAGATTCCTTTTGTAGGAAATTTTCATCCACTGATCCACACTTTGGTGCTAACACAATTGTAACACCCTCAGAATCGGCCCTATGCAAGTTTCGGCGCTTTCCGCCAAACCCGCATAGAAACGATTCAAAGGTGCCCACCAGGCACTTGCGTGCGGGTGAAAAACGAAGTAATAACATTACACAACAGTCCTCGATGGGACCCACAGAACAGATATATATATACAACACGACTCCATGAGTCAAGAATACAGATATACAGAACAAAGATCCAAATCACCTTGAAAACGATAGAGCGTCCAGCTACGGACAAGATGCAAATGGGGCTAAGAGCCCTGAAGAATAACCAATGGCGTCCATAACCCTGCCCAGGCCAAGCCGGAAGGGTAACCCTGCTAACGACGTCGATCTCAAACCTGCTTAAACAAAAGGGGTGCCGACCAAGGGCAAAGGAAAAAGAGAGAGCGGTCAGTACTGAGGCCAGTACACGGCGAGGCTAGAATTCGGCGGTCCTCGCCTACATAGGTATGGTGGACTGCAGTGGCAGCGCAGCATGCACTAAACAACCTATAGAGACTCGATACAACTGACGGCTATCAGAGAGGGATAAGAAAGACCTATTCGGAACCAACCTGATACTACCACCAAACATACCCATCCTGGTATTTCCCCCTCGAGACCAACGAGGAAGTCAACCGAGGAACTCACACCGTTGGCAGTTTTACTCATTCCGTTATAGTTGCGGCAATTACTAGTCAAATATTGATAGTCATCCTGATAAAATAAGCAGTGGGCCGTTTTAATTAACCATTCCGTTGTAGTTGCAACACTTACTAGTCAGGTACAATTAGCATGAGATATCCCAAACCCAGCAGCTGTTGGTACTTTTATTCAGCCATTCCGTTGTAGTTGCAATACTTACTAGTCAGATACAATGGTCGCAAGCGACAACCCAAACAAGCAATTGTTGGCAGTTTTATTTAGCCATTCCATTATAGTGAAGCTGATTACTAGTTATTATAAAGTCAAATTTATAGCACTACTTTAGTTATAGTTGTCTATGATCGAGATATTGTGCTCCAAGTCGTCCATAACCGCGGACACGGCTTTCAGAAAGTTTTACCCTGCAGGGGTGCACAAATAGCAACACACACTCGATCAACCTCGGAAAAAACAAATCAAAACCCAACGAGGCCTTCACGACAAAGCAATCACAGGATTCAGAAATATTTCAGGGGGCCACCCCATTGAGTACACCATAGCGAAGTTAGCTGACTCGAGACGGACTCAAGGTTTGCGTCGGTGGTACGATTTGAACCCGAAAATGTGACTGTGGGCTTGTCGATACCGGAAACACTCCGCTTACCTAAACAGACAGTGCTCCTCGCACAATCGTAATAAAGCGATGAAAGCATGGCATCGAGACAGGATAGTAAATAAAACCTCAAACTAGTTTGTGGCCCCAAGAAATAAGAATGAATCAAGCTCGGCTCAGGGGTCCCATAATCCTCCCGGATGTGGATAGCGCGAATATTCAAGGAACAGGTATCAAGTACTCGGGGTCCTACGGGACACAAGTGGACGGTTAACAACCAAATAACATCTATTGCCCACCTGTGCCTCCGCATTTACCTACTTCAATTTTAGTTGTTAAACATTAATTAAAGTAACGGTAATTAAAGCCATGAACATCTCCAACATTAAACTTGCGGCAACACTCCAACAACTGTAGTACTGGACGACACGCAACAACACTTGAGCAAGCGACTACGACGCGCAAGTCCAACTATCTACCAAACAATAGGTAATAGGATGTGTCCAAGGCAATATAAGGCTGCAAGGGATATCACGGGCACGAAAACTAGAGCATCGCAACACAGATAGCAATAGATCAACAGGAGGGAAATAAATACTGTAAAAGTAAGATAGGTAGAAAGGGGGAGATGCTCACCTGAAAACATTGCCGAAGGTTCATCCGAAGATCGGGTCGACACTCGCATCAACTCAACGGCCTTATCCGCGAAGAACCAAAACACTAGAATAAACACCGGATGGACTATTTAATACTACGGCAAAAGATCGGGCATGATGCATGTATGATGTATGACATGGCAAAGGTGCGGTGCAATTAGGCAAGATTAAGCGGAACCGGGGTCCCGACAACAAATTAGATGGTTCATGTTATTTAGATACCCCGCTATTTGAATGTTGTCTTAACATGGCAAAAGATAGCACCGGTTCGCTACACAAATTTATATGGGATCAATATAAGTCTAGATTTGTCCGCATATGGGCCCCATATTTAATTTAGGTGAATCGGCCTAAGGCCCCCAAACCACATGTCAATATGTATGCGAGTATGACAATTTAATATGCAATAATTTATATAGATGGCATTTATAAAAATAGGGGCTCGGATCAGGGTCACACATTAGGGTTCGACGATCTTGGGGTTCGCCGAGGGTTCGGGGTTGGTCTCAGGGTTTCGGATCTTCGGGAGGGTCGGTCTTCGGATCTCAACATGGGCCGGTATTGGTGACGATCTTCTCCGATGGGGATCTTGGTTCAACATCATCGCGATCTTCGTGTCCGAGAGGTAGATCTTGGCGTTCCGTGAAGAAGGACTTGGTTCGGCGTCGTGGCGCGTCGGATTCGTCCTGGTCAGTGTCGATCTTGTCGGGCCCGCGTTTCAGGTCGGTCTTGGCGCCCGGGATGAAGAACTTCGCGTTCTGCGTCGGCGTCCTTACCGTCCGTGTTCTCGAGCATCGCATCCGGGAAGGAGTACTTGTTGCACATGTGGTCTTCGGATCCGGGTCGCAGTCATGGCGTCCCGTTGTAGATCTTGTTGATAGTCCAGCAAAAGCCACCGGGTTCGGTCTCGGCATTCGAGAAGGAGATCATGGCTCGGGGCTGCGGATCCTCGAGATCGGGGCCTTCGGATCCGTGACGTAGTCCTTGGCGTCCTTGTCGGAGTACTCGGGTGTCACTGCCGGACTTGGATCGGCAGCGGGTCGTCGACTAACCCAGAGGTTCCGATGGCGGCATCGATCGGAGTCGTGCGTCTTGGGGTGGTCATCTCACTCTTTGGTTCAGAATGGGCATCTCCACATCATAGTAGCACACCCATCTTACTTATTACCTTCACCATCGGCTGCTGGAGAGCTTGGTCAGGCCACGGCAGGGTCGGACATGGCGCTCGGGAAACAGAGCGCGCGCAGGGCAGCAGCGAAGCGGGCAGGAGAGGAGGCGGGCGAGCGCGGCCATGACCGGACGCGTCGGAGAGGAAGGCGCGCAACGCACGACAAGGAGAACGGCGACGACTTAGCGTATGGACGGTGTGGCGCGGGGCAGAAGGTCGAGGCCGACGCGGTTCCGGTGGCGGGGTCGGCGCCGGGGTTGGTGGAGGTCGACGGCGGAAGAGGGCCGGCAGAGGAGAGGAGGGCGGCGAGGAGGCGACGGGAGGGCAGCTCATGGGAGGCGGCGAGATCCCAGCAGCGGAGCTCCGAGGATGGTCGGGATGGGGAGGACGGCAAGGTCCAGGCGGAGGAAACCAGCGGCGGCGTCGGCGGGATCCAGGAGGGGCGGCGAGCGCCGGCGCGGCTGCTGCTGCCGGGGTTGGTGGCGGCGATGGGGGAGACAGTGGAGGCGTGGCAGGCGAGGAGGAGCAGAGGCGGTGTGGAGGGGCCGGCGGCGGGTCGAACGGGAGCGGTGAGGAGGGCCCTGGCGGCGGCCCGCGAGGAGAGGCAGAGAGCGGGGTTGGTGGACGGGGAGGGAGTAGGGGGAACGTGAGGAGGAAGGTGGGGTGGACTCGGTCACGATCGAGCGGGGTCGGGGTGGGGCCCAGGAGCGGCGGTGTCTCAGCGTCAGCATTGTGTTTGGCGTGTGTGGGAGAACAGGATTGGGGCGCGCCAGGCGGTCCGGTCGTGGCGGGTGGAGGAAAAAGGGGTAGGGTAGGTAGGATAGCTGGGGCTTAGGGTTAGGTTTAGATTAGGGTTTGGGGTTGTAGGTAGTCTGGCTAGCCGGCCTTTGGGCCTGGCGGGCTGGACTGCCTCCCCCAAAATAATATTTATATTATTTATTTTCTTTTAAAATAAAACACTTGTAAAAGGTTTTAGCAAATAAAAGATCCGAGCGGATCTAGGGTTTCAATTTGAACAAAGAGGGGATATCTCTAGAAAACAAATTAGGTTTTTGGGAAATTGTTTTAGGCGAATAAATGCATGATGATGACATGATGATGCATAAAACAAAAAACACGGCGATTTTCTAGTAGTGGTTTTGCGGGGCGCCACAATTCGACACCACTAACAATGGATCTCGCCCTCGAGATCCGCCTCATGGTACCGGAAGGAAGGTCGGCGACCTGAATCTTCTCGCATCGTGTAGATACTCGCGACACCACTAACAAGGATTGTTCCCCAATCGTCGAGAGAACACTCCGGAGAAACAAAGATGAAGGTAAAGGTCTCAAAAGGGTAAGGCCACCTCTAACTTCCGCGGAAGGAGTATAACTGCAAGGATTCGCCATTCAATGTGCAAGAGCGAATGATAAGAGTAGTCGGATGGTGATCAGTCCATCGCGCACCCAAAGCATTACTCTGCTCATGAATAGGAAATTATGCAACCAACTCTCAGAATTCAGATTGTAGATCTCGACAAGCGAGGTTCGGAAACAAAGGAGTGATGCAGACTCTGCATCGGACATGGGGTAGATGATATCGTCGCGTCGGAAAACACCGGAAGGCACGAGAAGGAACAAAGAGAAGTCCACCAGACGAAGGATTCCTCGGATAGCATGGAGACCAGATGTAGCAACACCGTTACCAAAGGAGGAAGCGAAACTCTGAAGGTACGATGGAACCCAACCACGAGAAATCCTGGACTCGAAGAGAGAGAAGAGAGCGGATTCAAAACACGCAGAGGTGAGAGGAGAATAGCAGAGGGGTAAGGAGTAAAAGCAGACCTAATCAGAACTATCCAACCGATTTTGCGAAAATAGTTTTGACACTCTACTTCGGCCGTTAGCTAGGTTATCCTACAGGCTGGACTTGTGGGGTATCGCAACTGCTGAGCTCTGATACCACTCTGTAACACCCTCAGAATCGGCCCTATGCAAGTTTCGGCGCTTTCCGCCAAACCCGCATAGAAACGATTCAAAGGTGCCCACCAGGCACTTGCGTGCGGGTGGAAAACGAAGTAATAACATTACACAACAGTCCTCGATGGGACCCACAGAACAGATATATATACAACACGACTCCATGAGTCAAGAATACAGATATACTGAACAAAGATCCAAATCACCTTGAAAGCGATAGGCGTCCAGCTACGGACAAGATGCAAATGGGGCTAAGAGCCACGAAGAATAACCAATGGCGTCCATAACCCTGTGCCAAGCCGGAAGGGTAACCACGCTAACGACGCTCGATCTCAAACCTGCTTAAACAAAGGGTGCCGACCAAGGGCAAAGGAAAAAGAGAGCGGTCGATCGAGGCCAAGACACGGCGAGGCTAGAATTCGGTGGTCCTCGCCTACACAGGTATGGTGGACTGCGGTGGCAGCGCATCATGCACTAAACAACCTATAGAGACTCGATACAACCTGGCTATCGAGAGGGATAAGAAAGACCTATTCGGAACCAACCTGATACTACCACCAAACATACCCATCCTGGTATTTCCCCCTCGAGACCAACGAGGAAGTCAACCGAGGAACTCACACCGTTGGCAGTTTTACTCATTCCGTTATAGTTGCGGCAATTACTAGTCAAATATTGATAGTCATCCTGATAAAATAAGCAGTGGGCCGTTTTAATTAACCATTCCGTTGTAGTTGCAACACTTACTAGTCAGGTACAATTAGCATGAGATATCCCAAACCCAGCAGCTGTTGGTACTTTTATTCAGCCATTGCGTTATAGTTGCAATACTTACTAGTCAGATACAATGGTCGCAAGCGACAACCCAAACAAGAAATTATTGGCAGTTTTATTTAGCCATTCCATTATAGTGAAGCTGATTACTAGTCATTATAAAGTTAAATTTATAGCACTACTTTAGTTATAGTTGTCTATGATCGAGATATTGTGCTCCAAGTCGTCCATAACCGCGGACACGGCTTTCAGAAAGTTTTACCCTGCAGGGGTGCACAAATAGCAACACACACTCGATCAACCTCGGAAAAACCAAATCAAAACCCAACGAGGCCTTCACGACAAAGCAATCACAGGATTCAGAAATATTTCAGGGGCCACCCATTGAGTACACCATAGCGAAGTTAGCTGACTCGAGACGGACTCAAGGTTTGCGTCGGTGGTAACGATCGGGAACCGAAAATGTGGTGGGCTTGTCGATACCGCGAAAACACTCCGCTTACCTAAACAGTACATGTGCTCCTCGCACAATCGTAATAAATCATTAAAGCATGGCATAAGTACAGGATAGTAAATAAAACCTCAAACTAGTTTGTGGCCCCAAGAAATAAGAATGAATCAAGCTCTGGCTCAGGGGGGTCCCATAATCCTCCCGGATGTGGATAGCGCGAATATTCAAGGAACAGGTATCAAGTACTCGGGGTCCTACGGGACACAAGTGGACGGTTAACAACCAAATAACATCTATTGCCCACCCGTGCCTCTGCATTTACCTACTTCAATTTTAGTTGTTAAACAGTAATTAAAGTAAACGGTAATTAAAGCCATGAACATCTCCAACATTAAACTTGCGGCAACACTCCAACAACTGTGGTACTGGACGACACGCAACAGCACTTGAGCAAGCGACTACGACGCGCAAGTCCAACTATCTACCAAACAACAGGTAATAGGACGTGTCTAAGGCAATATAAGTCTGCAAGGGATATCACGGGCACGAAAACTAGAGCATCGCAACACAGATAGCAATAGATCAACAGGAGGGAAATAAATACTGTAAAAGTAAGATAGGTAGAAAGGGGGAGATGCTCGCCTGAAAACATTGCCGAAGGTTCATCCGAAGATCGGGTCGACACTCGCATCAACTCAACGGCCTTATCCGCGAAGAACCAAAACACTAGAATAAACACCGGATGGACTATTTAATACTACGGCAAAAGATCGGGCATGATGCATGTATGATGTATGACATGGCAAAGGTGCGGTGCAATTAGGCAAGATTAAGCGGAACCGGGGTCCCGACAACTAATTAGATGGTTCATGTTATTTAGATACCCCGCAATTTGAATGTTGTCTTAACATGGCAAAAGATAGCACCGGTTCGCTACACAAATTTATATGGGATCAATATAAGTCTAGATTTGTCCGTATATGGGCCCCATATTTAATTTAGGTGAATCGGCCTAAGGCCCCCAAACCACATGTCAATATGTATGCGAGTATGACAATTTAATATGCAATAATTTATATAGATGGCATTTATAAAAATAGGGGCTCGGATCAGGGTCACACATTAGGGTTCGACGATCTTGGGGTTCGCCGAGGGTTCGGGGTTGGTCTCAGGGTTTCGGATCTTCGGGAGGGTCGGTCTTCGGATCTCAACATGGGCCGGTCTTGGTGACGATGTTGTCCGATGGGGATCTTGGTTCAACATCATCGCGGTCTTCGGGTCCGAGAGGTAGATCTTGGCGTTCCGTGAAGAAGGACTTGGTTCGGCGTCGGGGCGCGTCGGATTCGTCCTGGTCGGTGTCGATCTTGTCGGGCCCGCGTTTCAGGTCGGTCTTGGCGCCCGGGATGAAGAACTTGGCGTTCTGCGTCGGCGTCCTTACCGTCCGTGTTCTCGAGCATCGCATCCGGGAAGGAGTACTTGTTGCACATGTGGTCTTCGGGTCCGGGTCCCAGTCATGGCGTCCCATTGTAGATCTTGTTGATAGTCCAGCAAAAGCCACCGGGTTCGGTCTCGGCGTTCGGGAAGGAGATCATGGCTCGGGGCTGCGGATCCTCGAGATCGGGGCCTTCGGATCCGTGACGTAGGCCTTGGCGTCCTTGTCGGAGTACTCGGGTGTCACTGCCGGACTTGGATCGGCAGCGGGTCGTCGACTAACCCAGAGGTTCCGATGGCGGCATCGATCGGAGTCGTGCGTCTTGGGGTGGTCATCTCACTCTTTGGTTCAGAATGGGCATCTCCACATCATAGTAGCACACCCATCTTACTTATTCCCTTCACCATCGGCTGCTGGAGAGCTTGGTCAGGCCACGGCAGGGTCGGCCATGGCGCTCGGGGAGGCAACAGAGCAGGGCGCCAGCGCAGGACGACGCGGAAACGGGCAGGAGAGGAGGCGGGCGAGCGCGGCCACGACCGGACGCGTCGGAGAGGAAGGCGCGCAACGCACGACAAGGAGAACGGCGACGGCTTGGCGTACGGACGGTGTGGCGCGGGGCAGAAGGTCGAGGCCGACGCGGTTCCGGTGGCGGGGCCGGCGCCGGGGTTGGTGGAGGTCGACGGCGGAAGAGGGCCGGCAGAGGAGGGGAGAGGAAGGGCCGGCAAGGAGGCGACCGGGAGGGGCAGCTCGCGGGGGAGGCGGCGAGGATCCTGGCAACGGCGGAGCTCCGAGGATGGTCGGGATGGGGAGGACGACAAGGTCCAGGCGGAGGAAACCAGCGGCGGCGTCGGCGGGATCCAGGAGGGGCGGCCAGCCGGCTGCCGGGTTGGTGGCGGCGATGGGGAGGACAGGGAGCGAGGGCGGCGAGGAGGAGCAGAGGCCGGTGTGGAGGGGACGCCGGCGGCGGGGTCGAACGGGAGCGGTGAGGAGGGCCCTGGCGGCGGCCCGCGAGGAGAGGCAGAGAGCGGGGTTGGTGGACGGGGAGGGAGTAGGGGGAACGTGAGGAGGAAGGTGGGGTGGACTCGGTCACGATCGAGCGGGGTCGGGGTGGGGCCCAGGGAGCGGGGCGGTGTCTCCGCGTGCGGTAGCTGTGTTTTGGCGTGTGTGGGCGGGAGAACGGGATTGGGAGGCGCGCCCAGGAGCGGTCCGGTCGGCGGCGGGGTGGAGGGAAAAAGGGGTGGGGTAGGTAGGATAGCTGGGGCTTAGGGTTAGGTTTAGATTAGGGTTTGGGGTTGTAGGTAGTCTGGCTAGCCGGCCTTTGGGCCTGGCGGGCTGGACTGCCTCCCCCAAAATAATATTTATATTATTTATTTTCTTTTAAAATAAAACACTTGTAAAAGGTTTTAGCAAATAAAAGATCCGAGCGGATCTAGGGTTTCAATTTGAACAAAGAGGGGATATCTCTAGAAAACAAATTAGGTTTTTGGGAAATTGTTTTAGGCGAATAAATGCATGATGATGACATGATGATGCATAAAACAAAAAACACGGCGATTTTCTAGTAGTGGTTTTGCGGGGCGCCACAACAATCCTGTAAAATCAAGTGGGCACGAGATTGCAATCTTGCAAACCTTTTCCAGTTTTATACTTTTAAAATCATGAATCATATATAGGGGCCTTGAATCTTTTGGCGAGGTTGACCGTACTTTGTGTTTTACCCCCTAACAAAGGGAACTTGAACTTGCTTGTTCCATTATGTTGTTCTATCCCAAACATCGACAGAAGTAGTATGTGCAAATTATACATCTATGTGCATCCACTAAAGTGTAAATTCCATCAAACGCATTTGCATTTGCTCAAGATATACTTGATCACAACTCTCCGTCAATTGTAACATCTGATTTGGGAGTGTGCGTGTTATGAGTGATGAGATGTCGATGTCTGTATATTTTTTGTAAATATTCCACAATAATTGCACCCACAATACTGTTTTTAGATTCACAACATTCTATAAGTATCTTTGTAGAAAAGAACACATTTTTTGCAATGGCAAGCACTTGAATCTTACATGCTTTTCTTGCAACAAAAGTTTGTTGATTGCACCCCATACAAAATTATTTCCAGGAGGATTGAGGATGAAAACTTCCCTTTGAAATATTATGCAAGGGATTCATATGAAAATTTTGTACATGCTTCAATTCAAATGATCAAACATCCGGCATGGGATAAAAATCTAAAACATCCCGGTCAACCAAATTCATATGAACGTTTTTTTTTGAATCAAACATGTACTCCTTTCGATTCGTAATAAGTCTCGCTCATCTTGTACTAAGCTAGTACAAACTTCGTACTAAATGAGCGACACTTATTATGGATCGAAGGGAGTACTTTTGACTAGAAATGATGTGGAATAGGATCTCATATAATTAGGAGGGAGATACATGTTATGATCGAAGGAATATACAATGCAACGTAGTACTTGATTAGTCCCAGCAACTAAAAACCATGAGGGACCATGGAGATTCACATCTTTACATTTACATACATGCAAAGAAAAAAGGAACAAAAGAAGAGAGGTCATGCATGTATTCGTGCCCCGCGTCACACGCATCGAGATTTAGGGATGCACGTATAGAGACAGGCATGCGCGGGTTTCTGTGCGTGCGCGCGTGTGCATGAAGCGTGATCGCCACAAAAGCACGGAATCGATCTCCGGCCGGGCAATGTCGTAGCACGGAATCACGCGATCAATACGCGGCGGATTCGTGTAGGTGGTAGGGGAGCAGCCCGATCTGGTTCTGCCGGCGGAGCTGGTCGTAGAAGCGGGCGATGAACTCTTCCGCCTCGTCGTCCACGGCCTCGCCGCCCAGCTGGTCCCCGTCGACTTCTTCCGACGAAAAGTTGGACACCCGAACAGAGAAGTCACCGTCGGCCGCGCTCGGCACCAGCGGCGGCGACATCCGCCCCGGCATGCATTCCGTTTCTTCCCCTGGGGCGAGCTCCTCCTCGTGCATCGTCAGGACGCCGGGAGACGACGGCGCCGGGGACGCGGTGGCGCAGTACTCGATCCTGTATAGGGGCGCCGTCGCGGCGGGCGCGGGATCGGCGTGAAGGGGCTCTTCCTGGACGACATCGGCGCCGATGCAGGATAAGTAGGCGAGCGGGCCCTGGCAAAAAAAAAAAGTAGGCGAGCGGGCGGCGCATGGAGAAGGAGCCCGTATCGGGGCTGTCGCTGCAGGAGAACTCGTACTCTCGGCGGCGGAGCGCGTGGCGATGGTGGTGTCCGTGGTGGGAGAGGAGGTTGGCGACGGAGCGGGCGAGGGTCTTGTTGCGGCGCTTCATGAGGAGGTGCATGCCGAGGATGATCTTGCGCTTGCTCTTCCTCATCATGAAGAAGACGGCCCGCAGGTAGCTCCACATCCTCTTCCCCACCACCGGCGCTGAGTGCACGTCCATGCCGTACGTCGTGTATCGCGGGCGTGTCGATGATCCGATCACCTTACGGCGGCCACCTAGCAGGGGCGGTCATGAAATATTGGGGGCCCAGGGCGAAATAAAATTTTGGGCCCTTTCAGTATGAGTTTTGCTCCGGTGGTCTCCCAATTTTAGAAAACTTAAAAATACAAGGACGGCCAGGATTGGCCGGTACCCCTTCATGCCTTCCGAACCGAAAAAGTATTGGTCAATCCTTGTTCTCCTTGTGTTTTCAATTTTCTATGTTTGGGAGGAGGAAGAGGAGGAGGACACCGAAGCACACCTCTTCATATAATATATAAAAACAATAAATTATAAATGTATCTGTGAAATTTTGCCAGTAATTACTATATTCCCTCCTAGATTCGATTGTATCTAGACATGATTTAGTATTCGTTCGTATCTTAATAAATTTGAGTCAACAAATTTGGGTCGGAGGGAGTACAAGATTTATATTTATACGAGATAATTTGGGCATAAGTTGTAGATACTCGTCGAAAACCCAAGTATAGTTTTGACTTATCGGAGTTCTTGAAATCTATACTTAAGTGATCTAATTGCCATACCAAGCACTTTTTAAATATAATTAACTTCAATTTTATTGCAGGGGAACAACTAGGAAATCTACAAAACTACATGTAAAGCTAAGTGGTTTGACCACTATTTTACTAATCATGGGGACAGTATATTGAATTAAAAACGCATCTAGCAGAAAACCCTATTTTATCATAAAACTTAAAAACCAGTCGCAACTACTAGCACTATTCAAGGCATGTCCAATCTATGAATCAGGAGATCCTCAACGCTGTCGCACTATTACAGGATAAATAACATGAGAAATCGGTCAATCCACAATTTGAATTAGCGTCGGCCAATAAGCACGCACCTGACGGCAAGGTCAGCCGCGGGCTGATCAGTCCGTCGAGTCTTTCCTGGTGGAGCGCACACTGCTGATCAGTCCGTCGCTGGCGCCCACGGCCGCAGACGGTAGTCGAGCACAGAGGGGTAGATCGCAGGATCGCAGATTGATGCTGCTGGATACACGAGTCGGTTGATTTCGTAGTGCGTAGAGGCGTGCCTTTCCGTCTCTACACGACCGCTCACAATACATGGCCCGTAGTCTTTTTTTTTCTCTGGCCTGGGATACGTATTCTACATCATACCTGGGGTGAGGGTGAGGCCCTTAGATTTTGGGGGCCCTGGGCGGCCGCACACCCTGCCCACCCCCAGGGCCGGCCCTGCCACCTAGGAAGCTAGTATCTGTTTCTGTTTGAGTTCGTTGTAGAGATGTTGGAGATGGATGTGAATGTGTTGATTGATGTTCCGTTGCCTTGGTGGGCGGTGATGGTGTGGGTATATATAAGCTCGGCTGCTCTTCTCCGGAGGCGAGAGGCGAGAGGTAGAAGGAGAAGGAAGGAAGCAGGGAGGCTTCGCTTAGCCTGGAAGGCAGCAGCAGAAGCAGAGGATGGCCGGGGTGGTGTGTGTGGACGGAGCTTGGAGTTGGACATTTGGATATATCATGTTTTCGTTAGGTGGCGCCAAGCTTTGGCTGCTTCTTCTCCGCCCGCTTTTCTATCTGCTTTTCTGCGTTTGCGTTTGCGTTTCGTTCGCGTGCTCCACCGATCTCTCACACTGCTGAACTTGGAAGAGTTATTGCTGCGCTGCTGGGTGGGGGTGCAAAGCATTGGCTGTCCGATTCATCTCTGCTGATCCAAACTCGGCTACTCTGCTTGGCGACGTTTTCGAGCAGCATCCGTGTAGGAAGATCTGCCCAAATTCAATCTCAGTCTCGTACATTGGTGTTTGGATAACTAGCTGCATTACCTACTACCAATTTTCAGACTCTGACCATAAACATTACTGGCCGTCCTTCGTAACGAGCAATGATCGATCATGGCCGTCTTTTGGTTCTTTTCAAAAGGACCCTGCGCTGTTTTTTCAACGCGATATTTTTTTTTTGAAAAAGATCCAGATCTATTAATTTTATGAATTCACAATAAGTACAAAGCACCCCAAACATAATAAAAATCACATCGAGGTCTTTGGACCACCTAGCGACCACTACTGCCACCAGAGCGAGCCACCGACGCGCCGCTGTCGCCGCTCCCTTACCGGAGCCGGCCTGACGTTGTTGATGACAGTCGGGAAGTTTTCGTGCACGTGCCCCTAAGGACCAGCGCCCTACAGCTGAAGCAGTCGCCATTGAACCCTTAAATTAATCTGAAACTTATAACACCAAACCTGAAACACACGTAGACTGGACGAGATCCACCACTCCATGGAAGAGGTGATCAGACGAGTCCCCGCCCTCCTCAACGCCAGCGGCAAGATCATCGCAGACGATGTGGAAGAGGAGACGGATATACCTTATTCTTGTCCCGCTCAATGCCGCCATAGCCATCATGGCGTCGATGTCGGTTGACCAAACTCTAACATTAGGGACCTTCTACAACGCCGAGCATAGGTCCGAGGTCCCCACCCCTCCCGTCGTTAGAGCGACAAGCAGAGGAGGCGGGGACCCGTCGATTCACAGACGTAGACGACGAGGATGAAGGAGGTTGCGGCGGTCGCTAGGGTTTTCACCCTAGCCGCCGCCTCTCTTTTCTTACGGAAGGAGGACTGTGTTAAACAGATTAGCATTTGGCAGGCTTCAACGCGATAATATGATCAAGCAAGAAAACGGAAAAGCCTGATCTTCCTTGGATCAGAGATCGGTCGGTCACTGCATCCGCCCCGCTTCCTAGTCAAATTGGTTTGTCTAGTTCTAATTTCTTCAGCAAAATTAGTCGACTTTGGCAGCCCTATCATAGCAAATGTTCTCCATGGCAGCGGCGTGTCGCCTCGTGCTGAGTTTGCGTAACCCGGGTGCCCGTTTGACAAAACTACGGCAGGTATCAGGATCGCCACCACCCAAAAGTGGTATGTATAGCCACGAGAAATCTCACCAGGACTCGCCTCATGATCGTCGGTCATCAAGTCGTTTTCAGAGACCACCGGGGAAAAGGAACGCACAGACAACGACGTGGAACCACAAAACGGATAATAACATGGAGGCGGAGCCACAAAATGCCCACACAGGTCACACACGTCAACTTCGGTTTCTTATTACTCCTTTCAACCCATATTAGTTGACTTAAATTTATCTAAATTTAAATATATTTAGCACTAAAATATGTTTAGATACATTCAAATCTAGACAACAAATCAACTAATATGGGTAAGAGGAAGTACTATATTTTTATTATTACTATATTTTTTGAAGGTAATTTTTTATTACTACTTAGCAGCGGTTGAAATATCAATGACAATTGCTAGGCGTCGGCCGGTAGGAAAATGCAAACAAACTTAGGCGTCAGAGGCTGCAGCGTGGATCCTATGGTGGCGGCACTGCAGCCCTCCTCCTTTCGATTTCACGAGAAGCTTGATCCACTCGATCTGATCGCCGAAAGCCGACCTGTTGTGTGGGGGCTGCTGGTCCGGCCGAATAAGGATGGTTTGGCCCCGCTGTTCTTCGAGTACTAAGTCGTCTATCTGCTTCAACTCCGCCTCCTCGATTAGGTCGCAGTCGATTTTTGATCTTTCTCTCAAATATTTTCACAGTCTGGCACAGGATGCTACTGAAGATCTAGAGCGGAATCGATGCAGTCGTGCTCACCCTTCTGGAGCACGCACGGAGCTTCGTCTGCTCAGTACCATGGGACATGTCTTCATATGTATTTCCATTGATCTGACAGGGATGAAAAAAGTTATATATGGTGGCAACGATCGGAGGATGGTTTTGGCAGAAATGTTTTGGTTGTGATGAAGATAATGCGGCACATGTTATTTCTGCGTGTCGAGTGTTCGACGACTTACAGCAGCAGCCTTGTCAAGCAGGGATAGCAACACATGTGGATTGCATCTTTGGTGGTGCTCATCGAGTACCGAGACATGATTTTCAGGATAAGAATCCAAGATCTGGCCTTCATTGGTTGTACCTTGCAATGACCTTGCTGAAGGTCTTGTTTTAAAAACTTGGTCTTTCTCCGAGGTGAAAACCTAAGAATTTTTATCGGGCGACAACAACCCTTGTGCATTGTTTCCTTCTTTGAGGCGTTACTTAATACTTGTATTAAGTTTGTAGTACAAGTATTGTACTCAATGGTGGTTAGAGTGCTTCTATTAGGAGTGGTATTACACCGCAATGGGGTCTATGTTTTTTCTCTCTTGTTTATTTTGTTCTTTGTTGTGTGCACCCCTGATGTTTCTGGACGTCTTGTTGGTACATAGGTTGGGTGCACACTAGTGGAAATGAGGCCTTTGGTTGAGGTCGGAAATGGCCTTTAACACCGGTTCTTCTATGAACCGGTGTTAAAGGGGGAGCCCGTACCAGCGTGGTCCAGAGAGCAAAAAGGAGCACCCCTTTAACATCGGTTCGAGCCACGAACCGGTGTTAAAGGCCCTGCACCAGTGGCCTACGCAGCCCCCCTTTAACACTGGTTCGTGGCTTGAACCGGTGTTAAAGGGGGTGCGCCTATATAACAGACCGCAACCCACACCCCTCTCTCTCATTTTTTCACTCTCTCATTTTGGAGCTTAGCAAGAGGGTGAGAGGTGTGCTAGTTTGTATTTTTTTTCCTATGCACAAGAGGTGTTCGGTGAAATGCCCAAGAGCTCGAATTAAGTTTTCTCGTTGCTCTTTCCTTCTCGGTCGAGGTTGGCAACTTTATCCTTTCATGTGTCATTGATGTACTGTATAAGTGGTTATCTCTCTATTAATTTTTGATATAGTACTATATAATGTAGATGAGCCGGCAATGGATGTACGGTGACCGACGCACTTCTGAGTACATTACGGGCCTCCAAAATTTCATTGTTGTGGCTAATGCAAACCGTGGTCACAATGGTTTTATGTGATGTCCGTGTGTTCACTATCAGAACAAGAAAGACTACTCAAGTACCAGAACCATTCACGCCCACCTGCTTCGATCCAGTTTCATGCCCAGCTATAATTGTTGGACCAAGCACGGAGAAAAAGGGGTTGTGATGGAAGACAACGAAGAAGAAGAGGATGATGACAACTATCATAATATGTATCCTGAATACGATGATGCTGCAACGGGGGTAGATAATGAAGATCAAGAGACAACAGATGGGCCCGCTGATGACGATCTTGGTCAGGCAATTACTGATGCAAAGGAAGAATGTGAAACTGAAAAGGAGAAGGAGAAGCTGGAGCAGATGTTAAAGGATCACAAAACATTGTTGTACCCTTAAGGGGTTCGTAGCATGGAAAACAAAAAATTTCTACCGCATGAACACACAATCAAGATCTAATCTATGATCAAGCCAAGATCTATCTACTAGATTGTAGCAACGAGTTAACAGAATAATAACCCTTGAAGATCCAAAGCGGTTAACGAGAGCAGATTCTCGTGGGTGATGTAGTCGTACACTTCCGATCTTAAGATCGCGTAGACGATCCTTCCCAAGGCTGCGTTCGGCGCTTTCATGATCGGTCACACGTTCGGTACTCGACGAAGACCTTCCTCTCCCTTGTTCCAGCAGGCAGCGGAGGTTGTAGCACTCTCCTCGGGATTGCGGCAGAACGACGGCGTGGTACCGGAAGTAGAGGGGAGATATCGCAGGGCTTCGCCTTAAGCCGGAGCGAGTATGGTGGACTAT
The DNA here is from genome assembly GCA_030063025.1 of Avena longiglumis. NCBI lineage: Eukaryota > Viridiplantae > Streptophyta > Magnoliopsida > Poales > Poaceae > Avena > Avena longiglumis. The sequence continues at coordinate 78,710,852 of CP125973.1, read as the reverse complement.
GAGAGAGCCCTTGGTGTTCTAGGGTTTAGACACACCAAGGAGGGGGTGCTAGGGCCGGCGGCTAGGGCTTGGAGGTGCCCAAGTCGGCGGCTAGGGGAGAAACCCTAGGTGGCGGCGGCTATGGTGGGCGGCGGCTAGGGCTAGGTTTAGAGGGGCAATCTTGTGTGTTAGGAGGGGAGCCCTGCCCCTCCTCTTATAGGAGGGAGGCGCCGGCCAAGGGGAGGGGAATCCCTCCCCAACTCGGATCCCAAGTGGGCCGGCGGTGGAGGAGGGACTCCTCCCCAACTCGGTTTCCACCTCCCTCTCCACTTCCCAAAAATAGCCGTTTGACTTTCAAATTGGCGTTTGACTTTTCAAACAAGGATTTGATTAAATCCTCTATTTTGTTCAGCGATGACACTTAGTACATGATGCAATCATTCCAACTTGGTATAACACATTCATGTACCCTTTCCCTTCGGTGTGCCGGACATTCCGGAACCTTCTAGAACATTCCCGATGAAAACACCGGAACCATTCCCCAACTCCGAAACAGGACTTTCCTTATATGAATCTTATTCTCCGGACCATTCCGGATCTCCTCGTGATATCCCGGATCCCATCCGAGACTCCGAACAACATTTGGTCTCTTTCTCATCATTCCATAACTACTCAAACAACGTCGAATCCTTAAGTGTGTCTCCCTACGGTTCGTGAATTATGCGGACATGATCGAGACACTTCTCCGAACAATAACCAATAGAGGAATCTGGAAATTCATATGGCTCCCACATATTTCTACGATTACTTTGCGATCGAATGAACCACTTACATACGATACCAATTTCCCTTTATCTCACGATAGTTTACTTATCCGAGGTTTTGATCGTCGGTATCTCTGCATACCTAGTTGTACCTCGTTACCGATAAGTACTCTTTTCTCGTTCCCGTGGTATGTGATCCCTTGTGAGCCAGTCACATGCTTGCAAGCTAATTGGATGACATTCCACCGAGAGGGCCCAGAGTATATCTATCCGTCATATGGATGGACAAATCCCACTCTTGATCCATGTGTCTCATCCCATACTTTCCGAACACTCAATGCCACCTTTATAGCCACCCAGTTACGGTGTGGTGTTTGATGTCATCAAAGCATCCTTCCGGTGATGGTGATTAACATGATCTCATGGTCGAAGGAATTAGGTTACTATGTATCAGAAAGCTTATAGCAAATGAACTATATTAAATGACTTGATCTTTATGCTACGCTTAACTATAGGAGTATGTCCATCACATCATTCTCCTAATAATATGACCCTGTTGTTAATAACATATCTATGTTCATGATCAGGAAACCATGATCATATATTAACAAACAAGCTAGTTTAACAAGAGGCTTTACTAGGGACTCTTTTATGTTTACAAATTACATAAGTATTAATGTTTCCTATTAATACAATTATAGCATGGTATGTAAACATTTATCATAAGTATGAAGATATGATAATAACCACTATTATTGCCTCTTGGGCATATCTCCAACAGTCTCCCACTTGCACTAGAGTCAATAATCTAGTTTCAAACCTTTGTGTATTCAACACCTATGGCTTTCTGGTGTCGTATGTACACGATTGCTAGTGGTCAACTGATCTCCGGATCTGACACTTCCAGGTCCGTGTGTAATTGCATGTCTTTGCGTCTCTACGCATCACTCATTCTCTAATTAGATGGCTTCATACTAATTTGGTCCTTTGGTGTGACCTTTAGTTCTTTGGGGTTAAAACATGTTGATAATATTGTCGTACAATATATCTTCATAGTACTATCCCACTATGAACTACACCTAGTTTGATAACAAACTACTTGACACAAATGCCCTCTTTTGCTGCTATAATTGCAGTCATATACTTAGCCTTTTGTTGTAGTATCTGTCATAATGTCTTAACTTTGGAACTCATCCAAATCAATTATGGAACTTTCTTTCCATTATATTGTGCCACCCTTAGTTTAAATTGAGATAAACTTAATTTGTACTTTTTGACAAAACTAGTATCAATGTAGTACTTTTACAATGAACTAACCATCTATTTGTCACTTCTACAAATAATATACTCTTAGTTCTTCCAAAAGATCATAAGAATATCCTTACTATTGTCCAATGATCATCTTATGAATCATTCTGGTATATGCTCATAACATTTAGAGCATATGACATATCTGGATTTGTACACATCACAACATGATTGATATAAATACTCTTTGTGATTTCATACATCAAGTATCAATCTATACTTGAATCTTTGTTTCACTTACCCAGTGTCAATACACTTGAATATATCATCAATATTGAACTCATTCAATCTTTTCTATGTGACAAGAACCTTTCTTGTAGTTTCTATATTGAACTCATTCAATACATCATCTATGTACTTTCGGCACAACCATATTAGCGTCTATTGATGCCAAATATTTGGGTTTTGCCTAAGTCTTTCATCGGGATGAAATTCTTAATATGTGTTAATAAAAGATACATCATTTCCAATCAACAATATGTCTTCCACATAATGTATTAGAAACATGTCTTAGCGCTCCCACTTAATTTCTTGCAAATGCAAGCATCTTCATCGTCTCCGACGATTTTAAACTCCTTTAACAATTTCATCATAGTGAAGATTCCAACTCCGCAATGCTTACTTCAACCATTGAAGTTTGCATATGCATTTAGCATCCTTTGAATTAACAAAACCCTTTGGACCATGTCATGCACACGTCCTAGGTAACCCTTCTATTAGAAGAACTTGTTTTGTTTATCCAACACATAAAAAAATTATATGTCATGGTTGCTATATTAATCCGTCTAGACTAAATCGCTATGAATGATCAAATCTTGTCATAGTCAACCTTTGAACATTGTTGTGAACTCTTTCCCAACATGTCGACCATTTCATAGATGTGAAACATCCATGTCTATTTCTTTATAGATCCAAACACAACTGTAAGGTCTTACACCTTTCTCGAGGGTCCTTCAAGTTCAAAACTTGATTTCTCGTGTATGGAACTATCACGGATTTTATGGCTTCAAGCCCATCATTGCTTCTTTGCATGTAGTACGTTCATTATTCTCAAATAATGATTCAACCCTCAAATCTTGGTATTTGATTGTTTACTCCACCTACTTGGTTCAACAGAAACTTTGACCTTCGTAACCACAACCTTTGAGGCACGTGAGCCATGAGCATTGTTGCTGTCTCCGGAACACTTTTCGGCGCTGCGCAACTTTGCACATATAGCAAAGGTTCTTTTAACCTTATCAAAGTTCTATTGTCCTCCCACTTATCTTTTCACGAAAAATTCCTTCTCAAAGAAACTTGACGTTCTAAGTGACAAACACTTTTGTCTCCGATGTTATGGAGGAACAGTTATTCGAAATAACATACAAAGATAGGTTTATCCGACTTTGGTTGCAAACATCTTTATTATGCATAGCATACCAATGTTTTAAGAAAGGACAACTTGGATTTAATCCCAAACCATAACTTTATACGGTGTCATTTCAACGGATTATGATGAAGCTCTTTTCAGCGGAAAAACGGTAGTCTCTCAAGCTTTTAATCTTTAAAATATAATGGCAGTTTTATGAATTACACCTTTGATCTTACCATGTCAAACAAGGTTTAATTACATATCTCGAACACTCCATACTCTTATGGTGTTTCGGGAAATGCAAATCCACGAAACGATTCCTTAAATCTTAGGTATTATGATAAACTTGTAACTCAAATATCTTCCTTTATGATCTTATCATAAACTATTTATATTCTTGTTACAATAATTTTGCACTTCATCTTGAAAGTCTTTGAACGTTTCAAATGTTTTATACTTCATCCTTATTAAGTAAATATTCATATATTCACTTAAATTTTCGGAGAAAGCATATGAAGTTGAAATCCATCGCTCTTTACTACACATAATGGACTTCGTACAACAATATGTACAAGTTCCAATAAGATAGTCATTCGTTCCCTTTTGGCCTATGAACGAAGTTTTAATTATCTCTTAGGAAAGTTTCACAAGCGTCATGTGATCAAAATCAAAAGACTCCAAAATTCCATCCACATGGAGTTTCTTCATGTTTTCTTTCCAATATAATTTAAATGGCGATATCACTTCCTAAGTGATATTTCAATCAATTTGTCTTTCGACATTTAGCACTAGTTTTATGGATGTGATTTCTCCAACGAGATTTGTGAATCATCCATCTTTTATGGATTTCGGCAATTATTTGAACAACCCTTTTGTTCTCATAATACCTGATAAAACAACTCTTGAAGGCAAGCTTTAATGTTTAACAAGCAACACAATAACACTTTATTTGTTCTCAATGAACATCATCACATATTCTTTTGCTAGTTACTTAGGCCATTGTAGTTCATGAATTGTGTTGTTTCGTATGACGATTCACACCAACAAATTCAGTATCAAATACTTAAGAACCACATTGTTTAATAAGCAAAGAATATATCCATAACATGTATATCATCTATATACTTAAATTGAACAATTCTAGTCTTTTCTTTTCTGCCATATATTTATGAGATTCTCTTTCAGTATTTCCTTTTCTGTTTGAAAGAATCTATCAACATCAACAGTGGAGTCATACACATGACACATAATCCAAAGCGTGTATAATTAAATACCAATGTCTTTGGACTTGCACTTTGAAGTAGATCACCATCATCAAATGTTTGGTGTGCTTTCAAATTCCATTATTTAGTAATCTCTTGGTGTGGTAAATATTTTACCTACATCAAATATTCACCCTTATCATGGAATTATTCATGATCAGGCTACTTTTAGTTTATAAAGATGAATCGCGAGTATAATGTTGCTCTCCAAAACCTTTTGGTGGTTTAGGACAACTAGTGTCTCCAACCTTTTGCAACTTCTCATCAAATATGAGAACATGTCTTTTGCCATATTATACTCTATCATGTTGAAACCAATACTTCGTTTCAGATATCACAATATCTTCCACACATCATGGTTTCTGAAACAACTCTTTCAGATCCTAGATAACCTTGATTTTAAGACAATTCTTTGAATATCAAGAATCATGGAGAAAAACATGATACTCATACACTAACTCTTGGAATTGTCACTCTTGTTTTAATACCAATTATTAAACTTCATGGAGTAACTGGAACTTACTGAAAGTTTGCAATAGGACTTTTAAACTTTAGATTAACACTTCAAAAACAATACGATACCAGTTCGTAAAGTAACTAACCAGAATTCTATAGTTCTATCATCTCAATTAAAACTAAGCGCAAGGTGGTAAACGGATGCCAATGACTACAACAATTATGCAAATTCACTTTGATTTAATTTATGATAAATAGTGCTCAACTTTTAATCATATTGCCGTTGAACTCCCACTCAAAACAATATCCCTCACATTGTTTTAGTGATCACACGAACCAAATCAACCACATCAAAACCGATCATCACGAGAGTTGATGTAGCTTCAATGGCGAACAATCAACATGTTCATCATATCTACTATATGACTCATGCTTTACCTTTCGGTGATCCGTGTTCCGAGACCATGCCTGTACATGCTAGGCTCGTCAAGATCAACCTTAGCTTCCGCATGAGCAAATCTGGCTTGCTCACGTTGTATACACTCGCAGAATCTAACACACCCGATCATCACGTGGTGCTTCGAAACAACGAGCTTTAGCAACGGTGCTTACTAAGGATGAACACTTTAAAACTTGAAATTTTGTGCTTGAGGGATCATCTTATAATGCTACCGTCGTGAACTAAGCAATACAAGATGCATAAAAGGATTAAGATCACATGCAATTCATAATATGTGATATGATATGGCCTTTCTTCTTTGTGCTTCCGATCTCCATCTTCAAGCACGAACATGATCTCCATCATCACCGACATTGCATCAAGCTCAATGACGCTGCTCCATGGTTGTCGTCCACCAGCTTCAACTATTACAACTACTTTGAATAGACACGCGGGTCTTAACAGAATTTAAAGACAACCATATGGCTCCTGCCGGTTGCCAACTTACAATAAGGAACATTGCATACATCATATATAATCACAATCTTGGCCACATCACAGCACACCCCTGCAAAACAAAGTTAGACGCCTCTAATTTTCTTTGCATATTTTACGTGGTTTGGGGCTTTCAATAAGTGTCGCTCTAACTTACGAACAAGAACCACAACATTGATACTACTATTGTCAATCACCCATTGTAAATTGAATCTTAACTATATTGGGAGAAACAGGAACCCGCAAAGCCACTTATGCAATACAAGTTGCATGTCAAGCGTGGAGCAAGTCTCATGAACGATGTCATGTAAGGTTAGCCCGGGCCGCTTCATCCCACCATCCCGCAAGATGCAAAGTACACAAGAAGCAATCGACAACAAAAGCATCAATGCCCATAATGACCATTGTGTTCTACTCGTGCAACAGATCTACATATAGACACGGCTCTGATACCACTTAAGGGGTTCATAGCATGGAAAACAAAAATTTACTACCGCATGAACACACAATCAAGATCTAATCTATGATCAAGCCAAGATCTATCTACTAGATTGTAGCAACGATTTAACAGAATACTAACCCTTGAAGATCCAAAGCGGTCAACGAGAGCAGATTCTCGTGGGTGATGTAGTCGTACACTTACGATCTCAAGATCGCGTAGACGATCCTTCCGGCGCTGCGTTCCGGCAGCGCTTCCGCAGTCGGTCACACGTTCGGTACTCGACGAAGACCTTCCTCTCCCTTGTTCCAGCAGGCAGTGGAGGTTGTAGCACTCTCCTCGTGATTCCGACAGCATGACGGCGTGGTACCGGAAGTAGAGGGGAGATCTCGCAGGGCTTCTCCTTAAGCCGGAGCGAGTATGGTGGACTATGAGTGAGCCCTTGGTGTTCTAGGGTTTAGACACACCAAGGAGGGGGTGCTAGGGCCGGCAGCTAGGGCTTGGAGGTGCCCAAGTCGGCGGCTAGGGGAGAAACCCTAGGTGGCGGCGGCTAGGGTTAGGTTTAGAGGGGGCAATCTTGTGTGTTAGGAGGGGAGCCCTGCCCCTCCTCTTATAGGAGGGAGGCGCCGGCCAAGGGGAGGGGAATCCCTCCCCAACTCGGATCCCAAGTGGGCGGTGGAGGAGGACTCCTCCCGGTTTCCACCTCCCTCTCCACTTCCCAAAAATAGCCGTTTGACTTTCAAATTGGCGTTTGACTTTTCAAACAAGGATTTGATTAAATCCTCTATTTTGTTCAGCGATGAAACTTAGTACATGATGCAATCATTCCAACTTTGTATAACACATTCATGTACCCTTCCTTGGTCTGCGGACATTCCGGAACCTTCTAGAACATTCCCGATGAAAACACCGAAACCATTCCCCAACTCCGAAACAGGACTTTCCTTATATGAATCTTATTCTCCGGAGCATTCTGGATATCCTCGTGATATCCCGGATCCCATCCGAGACTCCGAACAACATTCGGTCTCTTTCTCATCATTCTATAACTACTCAAACAACGTCGAATCCTTAAGTGTGTCTCCCTACGGTTCGTGAATTATGCGGACATGATCGAGACACTTCTCCGAACAATAACTGTCACATCCCAAATTTTAGATTTGGTCTTGCATATCATTCATTGCATCGCATCATATCTTACCATGCATTACCGTCGAGTAGAGAGGATCGACGAAACGCTATTTGCGAAAACCTATTTTACTGGCCGAAGTTTCCTCGGAGGCTTTAGAGGGGCTTGCAACAACCACCCCTGTAGGTTCGAGCTTTCGCTCCAACTTCAACTGAATGTTGTGCCCCTCGACGATACGAACCCGTAGGCGCGAGAATCGCTCCAATCGGAGTTCGTATGCAAAAGACTCGGACGTTTTAGTAAACCAAGAGACTTGCAACAACCACCCCTGTAGGTTCGAGTTTTCGCGCAAACTTCGACTGAAGCTTGTTCCCCTCGACGATACGAACCCGTAGGCGCGAGAATCGCTCCAATCGGAGTTCGTATGCAAAAGACTCGGACGTTTTAGTAAACCGCCGGAAAACTGTCCGAAAATCCGGACCGATTTCCGAATCGGAGTCAAATCTGGACCGATTCAGGTCAGGATTTTTTTTTCCTTTTCTTCTTCTCACGCGTGGGACTTCTTAAAGAGGGGCCACCGCTGGCCTTGGACCCGTGCCCCGCCCCCACTCGACCCAACCCCGCCGCCGCCATCTCCCTGCGTGCGCGCTCCCAGGCGCGAGCACGTACGCCGCCTGCCACCTTCGCCCGCCGCCGCCGGCGACCCCTCCGTCGCCGTTCGTCGCCGCGTCTGTTGTCGGGTTCGTCTCGCCGCCCTCTTTCCGTTCCCGTGCTCCGCGTCTCCATCCGCAGATCGCCGCAGATCGCCGCGTACGCGCACGCGTTTATTGTTCCGGGAGCCGTAGTTGACCGTGTGTATACGTGCATGTAGAACCACGACGCTGGAACCGACCGTCGCCGCCGTCCAGAGCTCGCCGGAGTTCGTTTCGCAGTCCGTTTCCGGTAAGACAGCAGCCACCGTCAGATCTCAGATCAGCGGCTTAGATCGTTCGTTGACTGGTCAGCATCCCAGGCGTTGACTAGTCAGACGCCCAGTCAGCGCCCAGTCATCAGACGAGTTGACCAGTCAAACAGACACAGTTGACTGGGTCAATTTCGTTAATCCTATTAGTTGACAGATTTCGGTAGAATCTTGTAAATTGCGTAAAAATTAAACCGCTTGGCCAAAAATTGCAAATAAAATATGTACGCGTTCAGTGAGTCGTGTAGAATCTCGCTGTAGCCTTGGTTCAGACTTTTACCGTCAGGTTTAGTACAGTTTAATCAAACTAGTTAGTGTCCTTTTCGGAGTAATAAATTCGTAGTAAAAGTTTCGTAGCTCCAAAAATCGCGTGTGATATGTCCCTGAACTCGTGTGATCGAGGGGAATCTCATCATGAAATAAAAAGATAGGCTTACAGTTAAAACTTCTGCAGTATTTGTCTAATGGCTTTCTGCAGTGTTTTAATTACTCGGGATGTTTTATAACTCCTTTTTGAGTAATTCCAATTGGTACTGTTTCTTATCAGCGATGCCTATGCGGTAGAATTTTTCCAAGATTTTACAACCTGTCTACTACCGGTAGTGAATTATTTAAGTTCTAGCTCTAGTAGTGATCACTACGTTTGGTTAATAGTTTCCCTTGCGCCAAATCTATTTTCCATGCATGTATTCGGTAGTAATATGTATTAGTATTATGTGGTGCAGCTGTAGCACCAATTCACTTGCCGTTCTTGCATTCATGTATCATCTTTGTTGCATACGTTTGTGAATTGTTTGTTTATGAATGCAATTGTGTCGTGTAGATTGTGTGGAGTGCAACCCTTGCTCGTGTGTGGATTGTTCCTCCGACCGCTACAACCAAGGCAAGTAGATGCTACTTTGTTCATGATATCGTCCTACTATTTTTAATGCATTGTCGTGTATTTTGTAGATGCATGTGTAGGATGATACTATCGCTATGCTATGTCCTATTATGTGGTAGGGCTTTCCTTGTAGATGAACCACCGTTGTAGATGTGCTTAGCCATGCTATGTTGAACGAGGGCTGGGTTACATCATTGATACTTGTTTTCTCAAAGTATTGGTTTGTGAAAACTAAAACAACAATCAATGAACCCCTGGTGTGATGGTATTGATAAATTTTGGTGGTCTCATTGCGGAAATGCACCCAGGTATCAAGAGAAATTGATTGGCTTCTTTATTGTGTAGCTTACGTGTACAACCATGTGCCAATAATGGAATGGGCGGTTGGTTGGACTTAGTAGGTTGTGGTAACTCGAACCCGCGTATCCAGAGATGTAGAATTTTGGTAGGTTGGACCGGTGCTGGCCGGGATTGAGGAGCTACTTCCTAACAGTCTCTTCTTGGTCTTCTCCTATCATCACCCAAAATGAGAGTGATGGTACGAGCTGGCTGGCCAAGTCACATGGGTAAAGTGTACTAACCTCTGCAGAGTGTATAATCTAATCGATTAGCCGTGTCCCCGGGTATGGACAACTGAGTTGCTTGATATTGATTCCATGACATGTTTCTCGCTCATTCTAATTTCATAATTGTTTTAATATTGTTGGGTTAACTTAATTGGGATCTTTTCAAAGAAAATTCAAAACTGTTTATGAAAGTAGAACAAAGTTATTTGCAAATGCAAGCTTTAACACAGCTCCACTTGCCAAATATGCATGTAGATGTTAGTACTATTGTCTCCATTACTAGCTCTACTTGCCATACATTCCATGTATTGACCCTTCGGGCTGTTATGCTTATGCTGCAGTTATTCCGATTCGATTGATCGTTATAGGCCACGGTACTCCACTCGGCACTTATTCACTTGTGGGCAATTTGAAGATTGGAGGATTTACTCGCTTTTGTTGCTACCTGAACAATTTGAGCTAGCTTTATGCTAAGCCTTTACATTGTAATAATGGTACTCTGGATCTTGTAGATCATGATACACGGTTATTTGCTATGATTATCTATCTTACTCTATTGTGGGCCAATGAACCGATCCAGGGATTGGCATGTCACATAGAGGCCACGGTCTTATCAGAACCGGGGTGTCACAGGATGGTATCAGAGCCCGTGTGTCGACTGTAGGATCATGACCTAGGATTGGATTAGGAAGCCATAGAATTATTAAAGCCTATATTAACTCTGTCTTTCCTCTTATGCCTTTCACCCTCGTATATTCTTACCATATGCTATTCTCACACTTTCCTCTTTTACTTGATAGATGGGAGACGTCAGGACTGAGTATGTCACCATGGAGTCACCAAGGACCTTTGCAAGGCAGTTAGCTCAGCTCTCTCAGTCATTGGGATTGCCACTGCCTATGTTCAAGGGAAGAAGGCTGTACACCTATGGATATGGAGAGGATGCATGGGAGATCAGCACCTTCATATTCAGAGATGCCGCCCTGCCAAACCCCGCGCACTTGGTCTACACCAAGATATACTGCAACTGGGGACTTGGAATCAACTTGGCTGTACATGAAGCCCTGTCTCGCCAGTGCCACTATGTCCGACACCCTCGCTCATGGATTCACCCTACCGTGACTATGGAAGGCGTGATGAAGAAGGGAACATTGTGATTACCCCGGGCGACAGGAACAACATGCCGCCCCGTCGGAGGCACATAGAGGACATGGAGAGAGAGAATGGAGCTCTAGCAGAGAAGGTGAAGATGATAAAGGAGATAGCAGACTTTACTAGCAATGGTATGGTGGTCCAAGGACAGGAGATTGACACTTTACATGAAGCTGTGGGAGTTCTGGAGAATGCCCTGATAGCCAGAGATGCAACCATAGCACATCTTCATGGCACTGTGCAAGGGAATACCCAGAGCATACAACAGTTGCAAGGGACCGTCCAGGAGAGGGACCAAACCATTGAAGCTATGACAGCCCAGATTGCCGCTCTCCAAGCACAGCTGAATCCACCCTCTGATGATGACAATGGAGATGATGATGACAGTGAAGATGATGATGATGATGAGGACGAGGATGATGATGATGATGGAGACGATGATGGTGGAGGAGATGAAGCTGTTGCTGTTGCAGCTGAGGATGAAGAAGAGGAGGATCCAGAAGATGTGGAGCTTGAAGTCTCAAGTGATGGTTCAGGAGAGGTGTACACTCCGCCGCCATGGTTGTACCGCGAGCCGAAGCGCCAACGCATGACCGCAAGGACCTACCTCAATCTCTTCAAGAAGTAGATAGAAGTCCACCAATTAGTCCACGTTAGGCGAATTCGTTAGGATTAGTCTCGATCGTTGTGAAGCTTAGTTCGTGCTAGTTTAAAAGTGTTTAGTTGCTTATTTGTGTACTCCAATATCCCAGGATTTATTTGTGCGAATTTTAATGAAAGAGTTATGGCAATTTGGTTATCATCTGTGTGTTTTTCGCTGCAGTTTTTCTGCTGATACAGCAGTACTGCGCGATTTTTCATATTTTTCTGGTAACTCGGAAAAATCTGAAAACAATTGGGCTGATGCGAAACTCTCTGTTCCATATGCACAAAAATTGGCTAATTTTTCTGACGAGTTTAAGTCAGGCGAAAAAAATTCGTGAACGCTGCTGGACTGTTCTGGCAGATTGCTGTTTTGTTTGATTAGATGATCTATTGTTTAGTTAACCATTGTCAACTCTTGCAAAACTATTTCAGTAGCTATATACTGCTAGGATAACACCTGGGATGTTGCTGGATTGCTTGTTTGTTGATGTGTTGCTTGCTTGCGATTGTCTGCTATTGTTTGTTGTTGTTTGATCATATGCATGGGTAGAACCCTATTATCGTAGTTGATTCTTTCTAAACTTACCTATGCTGAACCGCAGATGCCTCCCCGCCGCCAACCCACTGAGATGGAGCAGCTCATGGCAGCTCAGGCACAGCTGACCCAAGTGATGACCCAGTTCATGGCGAACCAGAACAACAACAATGGAAACAATCAGCCTCAGGGAGATGCTCTCACCAGGTTTCTGAGGTTAAGGCCAGCTAAGTTCTCTACTGCAACGGAACCAATGGTTGCTCTCGACTGGTTGCGTTCAGCCAACAAGGATCTAGTAACTGTCGGATGCACTGATGCTGAGAAGGTGAGGTTTGCCGCTCACCTACTGGAGGGACCAGCCGCTTCTTGGTGGGAAACATTTCAGATCACCCACCCGCTGGATACCGTGACTTGGGCAATGTTTGAGGAAGGTTTCAGGACCAACCACGTGTCTTCAGGAGTTCTGAGCCTGAAGAGGAAGGAGTTCCGCAACTTGCGCCAAACCAATCGCACCGTGGCCGAGTACATTGAGGAGTTCAACAACCTGTCCCGTTATGCACCTGAGGATGTTGACACTGATGCCAAAAGGAGGGAGAGATTCCTGGATGATCTTAGTGATGAGCTTTCAGTACAGCTACTTGTGGTTTACTGCCCCACTTTCCAGGAGCTTATAGACAAGGCCAGAATCTTGGAGGGGAAGCACAAGCAAGTGGAGAACCGCAAGAGAAAGAACAACAATCACCACTCTGGTTCACACCACAAGACTCGCACTTCATATGATGGATACTCCAAGCATGGAGGAAGTGACCATGGGAGCCATGACCGCCGCGATGGACATCGCCATGACAACCATAGGAGCAGCCACCACAACCACAAGGGAGGACACTCTCACCACTCTGGAGGACACGGTGGACATGACCGCAACCGTGATCGCAACCTCGTGAAGAAGGATCTGAGTGAGGTGACATGCTTCAAGTGCAAGCAGAAGGGACACTATGCTGACAACTGTCCGGAGAGGAAAGGACTGAAGCCAACCAACGGTGAGAAGGCCACAGTGAACCATATGAATGTGGAGGAGATTCCAGATGAGCCAGACCTTGTGATTGGTAAGTTCTTAATCAACACTTACCCTGCAATTATAATTTTCGATACTGGTGCATCGCATTCATTCATATCAAGGGCATTTGTGGATAAGTATAAGTTACCTACTGAGTCTATGAAAAGGTCTATTAGAGTGAGTTCACCTGGAGGAGATATGATAGCAAGTGCGGGATGCCGCGACTTGACTGTGAGGATTGGAACACACAACTTCATCGCACATCTAGTAGTGTTGGATTCACAGGGATTAGATGTCATTCTGGGTATGGATTGGATGTCTATGCATGGGGGACACATAGATTGTGCCTGAGCTGTTTCACTCAAAACCCCGGATGGTAAGAGGATTAGATTCAAGTCAGCCGCACGACCAGGAAGGTGTAAGCTGAATTCTCTTAAGGGGGTTAGCATGGATACTGTGCCAGTGATTAGGGATTACCCCAACGTGTTTCCGGAAGAGCTGCCAGGGATGCCACCTGACAGAGATGTAGAGTTTCTTATCGACCTGATGCCGGGAACAGGACCTATAGCAAAGAAACCATATAAGATGGATGTCGATGAGCTGAAGGAATTGAAGAAACAGTTGAAGGAACAACTGGAAAAGGGATTCATTCAGCCTAGTGCGTCGTCATGGGGAGCACCTGTTCTGTTTGTGGAGAAGAAAGATAACACCAAGAGATTAGTGGTAGACTATCGCTCGCTGAATGAAGTAACCATTAAGAACAAGTACCCTCTACCGAACATAAATGACTTGTTTGATCAACTGGAAGGAGCAAAGGTGTTCAGCAAGATTGATCTGCGATCAGGCTATTTCCAATTGAAGATCCGAGAGGAGGATGTACCAAAAACCGCCTTCACCACTAGGTATGGTTTATATGAGTATATAGTTATGTCTTTTGGACTAACAAATGCACCGGCATATTTCATGACCATGATGAACAAGGTATTTATGGAGTATTTGGACAAGTTCGTGGTGGTGTTTATTGATGACATACTGATATATTCCAAGGATGATGCCGAGCATGAGAAACATCTGAGGATGATTATGGAGAAGCTGAGGGAACACAAGCTGTATGCCAAATTCAGTAAATGTGAATTCTGGCTTAACACTGTTGGGTTTCTTGGACACGTAGTGTCAGGAGAAGGAATTGCTGTTGATCCAAACAAAGTAACTGCGATGGCGAGTGGGAAGCACCCAAGAATCTGGAGAGATTGAAGCTTTTGGGACTTCTTGGATATTACCGGAGGTTCATAGAAAACTTTTCTAAGATTGCTAAGCCGATGGTGAACTTCGAAGAAGGAGAGGAAGTTTGAATGGTCGAGACGTATGTGAAGCCAGCTTTCGAGGCCCAGCGTCGACCGATGACGCGCTGTTCTATGTTTACGGATCTTGAAGGATTTCCAAGTGTCTATGATGCTTCTGACGGGGACTTGGGAGTGTCTTGATGCAAGATGGGAGAGTAGTGTCATATGCCTCATGACAACTCAAGCACCATGAGCGGAATTACCCCACACACGACTTGGAGTTAGCGTCAGTGGTTCATGCGCTCAAGGTATGGAGGCATTACTTAATGGGAAAACATTGTGATGTGTACACCGACCACAAGAGCCTGAAGTACATATTTACACAGAAGGAACTGAACATGAGACAAAGGAGATGGTTGGAACTTATCAAGGATTATGATATGAATCTACAATACCACCCAGGAAAGGCCAATGTAGTAGCAGATGCTCTGAGCCGGAAGGTTTATGCCAATGGATTGACAATTGGTGAATTTCCTGAGGATTTGTGCAAGCAATTCAAGGACCTTAGACTGGAGGTAGTATCTGAAGGGTACTTAGCAACAATGGAAGTCCAACCGACGCTACAGGACAGGATCGTAAAGGCTCAAGTGGGAGACAAGGAAATAGAAGAAATAAAGGAGAACCGGGAAAAGGATATTCGCGAGGATGAGCATGGTACCTTGTGGTATGGAGATCGTTTGTGTGTTCCCAACGATCCCGAGATAAGGAAGTTGATTCTGCAGGAAGCTCATGACTCGCCATATTCCATACATCCGGGCAACACAAAGATGTATATGGACCTAAAGGACAGATTCTGGTGGAACAACATGAAGGGAGACATCGCGGAGCATATTGCCCTATGCGATGTATGTAGTCGAGTTAAGGCAGAACACCAGAAGCCAGCAGGATTGCTACAGCCATTGCCTGTGCCGGATTGGAAATGGGATAGAGTGGGAATGGACTTTATCACAGGACTGCCCAGGACCAGGTCAGGATATGACTCTATTTGGGTAGTGGTCGACCATTTGACCAAGGTAGCCCACTTTATACCGGTGAAGACGACCTATACGAGTGCAAAGTTGGCCAAGATTTACATGGACAAGATTGTGTGCCTACATGGAGTTCCCAAAAGTATTGTATCTGATAGAGGCACCCAATTTACCTCGCACTTCTAGCGCCAGCTGCACGAGTCACTTGGTACTAGATTGGAGTTTAGCACAGCGTTTCACCCACAGACTGATGGACAGACCGAGAGGGTGAATCAGATTTTGGAGGACATGCTAAGAGCTTGCGCCTTGGCTCATGGTTCTAGTTGGGATGAGAATTTGCCGTATGCCGAGTTTTCCTACAACAACAGCTATCAAACCAGCATCAAGACGTCACCGTTCGACGTACTGTATGGGAAACGGTGCCGAACACCATTGCTATGGGATGGAGTAGGAGAACGTCAGTTGTTTGGACCTGATTTGATCAAGGATGCTGAGGAGAAGGTCGCCTTGGTTAGAGATAGGCTGAAGGTAGCACAATCAAGACAGAAGAGCTACGCTGACGCCAAGCGCAAGGAAGTGGTGTACGAGATAGGTGATAGAGCATACCTCAGAGTATCGCCGCTTCGTGGAATTAAGAGATTTGGTATTAAGGGTAAGCTGGCACCTCGATTTATTGGACCGTATCGAGTCTTAGCACGCAAAGGAGAGGTTGCTTATCAGTTGGAGTTGCCAGATGCTCTGTCTGCTGTTCACAATGTGTTCCACGTGTCCCAGCTAAAGAAGTGTCATCCGGAGATGGTGGATACACCATTGAGAGACACTGTACCGCTAGAGGAGGTTCAGCTTGAGAATGATTTGACCTATGAGGAGAAACCGGTCAAGATTCTGGAGACAGCAGAAAGGACTACCCGTACCAAGACAATCAAGTTTTGCAAGGTGCAGTGGAGTCACCACACCGAAGAGGAAGCCACTTGGGAGCGTGAAGATGACATCCGAGAGGACTACCCACACCTATTTGCTAGCGCGAATCTCGAGGACGAGATTCATCTTAAGGGGGTTAGTCTTGTCACATCCCAAATTTTAGATTTGGTCTTGCATATCATTCATTGCATCGCATCATATCTTACCATGCATTACCATCGAGTAGAGAGGATCGACGAAACGCTATTTGCGAAAACCTATTTTACTTCGCTTCGAGTTTCCTGCGGGAGGCTTCAGAGGGGCTTGCAACAACCACCCCTGTAGGTTCGAGATTTTGCTCAAACTTTGACTGAAGGTTGTGCCCCTCGACGATACGAACCCGTAGGCGCGAGAATCGCTCCAATCGGAGTTCGTATGCAAAAGACTCGGACGTTTTAGTAAACCAAGAGACTTGCAACAACCACCCCTGTAGGTTCGAGTTTTCGCGCAAACTTCGACTGAAGGTTGTTCCCCTCGATGATACGAACTCGTAGGCGCGAGAATCGCTCCAATCGGAGTTCGTATGCAAAAGACTCGAACGTTTTAGTAAACCGCCGGAAAACGGTCCGAAAATCCGGACCGATTTTCGAATCGGAGTCAAATCTGGATCGATTCAGGTCAGGATTTTTTTTCTTTTTCTTCTTCTCACGCGTGGGACTTTTTAAAGAGGCTTAGATCGTTCGTTGACTGGTCAGCATCCCAGGCATTGACTAGTCAGTCGCCCAGTCATCAGACGAGTTGACCAGTCAAACAGACACAGTTGACTGGGTCAATTTCGTTAATCCTATTAGTTGACAGATTTCGGTAGAATCTTGTAAATTGCATAAAAATTAAACTGCTTGGCCAAAAATTTCAAATAAAATATGTACGCGTTCAGTGAGTCGTGTAGAATCTCGCTGTAGCCTTGGTTCAGACTTTTACCGTCAGGTTTAGTACAGTTTAATCAAACTAGTTAGTGGCCTTTTCGGAGTAATAAATTCGTAGTAAAAGTTTCGTAGCTCCAAAAATCGCGTGTGATATGTCCCTGAACTCGTGTGAATGAGGGGAATCTCATCGTGAAATAAAAAGATAGGCTTACAGTAAAAACTTCTGCAGTATTTGTCTAATGGCTTTCTGCAGTGTTTTAATTACTCGGGATGTTTTATAACTCCTTTTTGAGTAATTCCAATTGGTACTGTTTCTTATCAGCGATGCCTATGCGGTAGAATTTTTCCAAGATTTTACAACCTGTCTACTACCGGTAGTGAATTATTTAAGTTCTAGCTCTAGTAGTGATCACTACGTTTGGTTAATAGTTTCCCTTGCGCCAAATCTATTTTCCATGCATGTATTCGATAGTAATATGTATTAGTATTATGTGGTGCAGCTGTAGCACCAATTCACTTGCCGTTCTTGCATTCATGCATCATCTTTGTTGCATACGTTTGTGAATTGTTTGTTTATGAATGCAATTGCGTCGTGTAGATTGTGTGGAGTGCAACCCTTGCTCGTGTGTGGATTGTTCCTCCGACCGCTACAACCAAGGCAAGTAGATGCTACTTTGTTCATGATATCGTCCTACTATTTTCAATGCATTATCGTGTATTTTGTAGATGCATGTGTAGGATGATACTATCGCTATGCTATGTCCTATTATGTGGTAGGGCTTTCCTTGTAGATGAACCACCGTTGTAGATGTGCTTAGCCATGATATGTTGAACGAGGGCTGGGTTACATCATTGATACTTGTTTTCTCAAAGTATTGGTTTGTGAAAACTAAAACAACTTAATCAATGAACCCCCTGGGTGTGATGGTATTGATAAATTTTGGTGGTCTCATTGCGGAAATGCACCCAGGTATCAAGAGAAATTGATTGGCTTCTTTATTGTGTAGCTTACGTGTACAACCATGTGCCAATAATAGAATGGGCGGTTGGTTGGACTTAGTAGGTTGTGGTAACTCGAACCCGCGTATCCAGAGATGTAGAATTTTGGTAGGTTGGACCGGTGCGCGTCGGGATTGAGGAGCTACTTCCCGAACAGTCTCTTCTTGGTCTTCTCCCTATCATCACCCAAAATGAGAGTGATGGTACGAGCTGGGCTGGCCAAGTCACATGGGTAAAGTGTACTAACCTCTGCAGAGTGTATAATCTAATCGATTAGCCGTGTCCCGGTTATGGACAACTGAGTTACTTGATATTGATTCCATGACATGTTTCTCGCTCATTCTAATTTCATAATTGTTTTAATATTGTTGGGTTAACTTAATTGGGATCTTTTCAAAGAAAATTCAAAACTGTTTATGAAAGAAGGACAAAGTTATTTGCAAATGCAAGCGGACACAGCTCCACTTGCCAAATATGCATGTAGATGTTAGTACTATTGTCTCCATTACTAGCTCTACTTGCCATACATTCCATGTATTGACCCTTCGGGGCTGTTGCGTTTTATGCTGCAGGTTATTCCGATTCTGATTGATCGTTATAGGCCACGGTACTCCACTCGGCACTTGTTCACTTGTGGGCAATTTGAAGATTGGAGGATTTACTCGCTTTTGTTGCTACCTGAACAATTTGAACTAGCTTTATGCTAAGCCTTTACATTGTAATAATGGTACTCTGGATCTTGTAGATCATGATACACGGTTATTTGCTATGATTATCTATCTTACTCTATTGTGGGCCAATGAACCGATCCAGGGATTGGCATGTCACATAGAGGCCACGGTCTTATCAGAACCGGGGTGTCACAATAACCAATAGAGGAATCTGGAAATTCATATGGCTCCGACATATTTCTACGATTACTTTGCGATCGAATGAACCACTTACATACGTTACCAATTTCCCTTTGTCTCACGATAGTTTACTTATCCGAGGTTTTGATCGTCGGTATCTCTGCATACCTAGTTCTACCTCGTTACCGATAAGTACTCTTTTCTCGTTCCCGTGGTATGTGATCCCTTGTGAGCCAGTCACATGCTTGCAAGAAAATTGGATGACATTCCACCGAGAGGGCCCAGAGTATATCTATCCGTCATATGGATGGACAAATCCCATCTTGATCCATGTGTCTCAACCCATACTTTCCGAACACTCAATGCCACCTTTATAGCCACCCAGTTACGGTGTGGTGTTTGATGTCATCAACGCATCCTTCCGACGATGGTGATTAACATGATCTCATGGCCGAAGGAATTAGGTTACTATGTATCAGAAAGCTTATAGAAAATGAACTATATTAAATGACTTGATCTTTATGCTACGCTTAAATATAGGAGTATGTCCATCACATCATTCTCCTAATGATATGACCCTGTTGTTAATAACATCTCTATGTTCATGATCAGGAAACCATGATCATATATTAACCAACAAGCTAGTTTAACAAGAGGCTTTACCAGGGACTCTTTTATGTTTACAAATCACACAAGTATTAATGTTTCCTATTAATACAATTATAGCATGGTATGTAAACATTTATCATAAGTATGAAGATATGATAATAACCACTTTATTATTGCCTCCTGGGCATATCTCCAATAGTCTCCCACTTGCACTAGAGTCAATAATCTAGTTTCAAACCTTTGTGTATTCAACACCTATGGCTTTCTGGTGTCGTATGTACACGATTGCTAGTGGTCAACTAATCTCCGGATCTGACACTTCCAGGTCCGTGTGTAATTGCATGTCTTTGCGTCTCTACGCATCACTCATTCTCTAATGAGATGGCTTCGTACTAATTTGGTCCTTTGGTGTGACCTTTAGTTCTTTGGGGTTAAAACATGTTGATAATATTGTCGTACAATATATCTTCATAGTACTATCCCACTATGAACTACACCTAGTTTGATAACAAACTACTTGACACAAATGCCCTCTTTTGATGCTATAATTGCAGTCATATACTTAGCCTTTTGTTGTAGTATCTGTCACAATGTCTTAACTTTGGAACTCATCCAAATCAATTATGGAACTTTCTTTCCATTATATTGTGCCACCCTTAGTTTAGATTGAGATAAACTTAATTTGTACTTTGTGACAAAACTAGTATCAATGTAGTACTTTTACAATGAACTAACCATCTATTTGTCACTTATACAAAATAATATATTCTTAGTTCTTTTACAAGATCATAAGAATATCTTTACTATCGTCCAATGATTATCTTATGAATCATTCTGGTATATGCTAATAACATTTAGAGCATAGGACATATCTGGATTTGTACATATCACGGTATGATTGATATAAATACTCTTTGTGATTTCATACATCAAGTATCAATCTATACTTGAATCTTTGTTTCACTTACCCAGTGTCAATACACTTGAATATATCATCAATATTGAACTCATTCAATCTTTTCTGTGTGACAAGAACCTTTCTTGTAGTTTCTATATTGAACTCATTCAATACATCATCTATGTACTTTCGGCACAACCATATTAGCGTCTATTGATGCCAAATATTTGGGTTTTGCCTAAGTCTTTCATCGGGATGAAATTCTTAATATGTGTTAATAAAAGATACATCATTTCCAATCAACAATATGTATTCCACATAATGTATTAGAAACATGTCTTAGCGCTCCCACTTACTTTCTTGCAAATGCAAGCATCTTCATCGTCTCCGACGATTTTAAACTCCTTTAACAATTTCATCATAGTGAAGATTCCAACTCCGCAATGCTTACTTCAACCATTGAAGTTTGCATATGCATTTAGCATCCTTTGAATTAACAAAACCTTTTGGACCATGTCATGCACACGTCCTAGGTAACCCTTCTATTAGAAGAACTTGTTTTGTTTATCCAACACATAACAAAATTATATGTCATGGTTGCTATATTAATCCGTCTAGACTAAATCGCTATGAAAGATCAAATCTTGTCATAGTCAACCTTTGAACATTGTTGTGAACTCTTTCCCAACATGTCGACCATTTCATAGATGCGAAACATCCATGTCTATTTCTTTATAGATCCAAACACAACTGTAAGGTCTTACACCTTTCTCGAGGGTCCTTCAAGTTCAAAACTTGATTTCTCGTGTATGGACCTATCACGGATTTTATGGCTTCAAGCCCATCATTGCTTCTTTGCATGTAGTACGTTCATTATTCTCAAATAATGATTCAACCCTCAAATCTTGGTATTTGATTGTTTACTCGACCTACTTGGTTCAATAGAAACTTTGACCTTCGTAACCATAACCTTTGAGGCACGTGAGCCATGAGCATTGTTGCTGCCTCCGGAACACTTTTCGGCGCTGCGCAACTTTGCACATATAGCTAAGGTTCTTTTAACCTTATCAAAGTTCTATTGTCCTCCCACTTATCTTTTCACGAAAAATTCCTTCTCAAAGAAACTTGACGTTCTAAGTGACAAACACTTTTGTCTCCGATGTTATGGAGGAACAGTTATTCGAAATAACATACAAAGACAGGTTTATCCGACTTTGGTTGCAAACATATTTCTTATGCATAGCATACCAATGTTTTAAGAAAGGAATACTTGGATTTAATCCCAAACCATAACTTTATACGGTGTCATTTCAACGGATTATGATGAAGCTCTTTTCAGCGGAAAAACGGTAGTCTCTCAAGCTTTTAATCTTTAAAATATAATGGCAGTTTTATGAATTACACCTTTGATCTTACCATGTCAAACAAGGTTTAATTACATATCTCGAACACTCCATACTCTTATGGTGTTTCGGGAAATGCAAATCCACGAAACCATTCCTTAAATCTTAGGTATTATGATAAACTTGTAACTCAAATATCTTCCTTTATG
Source organism: Avena longiglumis (assembly GCA_030063025.1). Classification (NCBI taxonomy): domain Eukaryota; kingdom Viridiplantae; phylum Streptophyta; class Magnoliopsida; order Poales; family Poaceae; genus Avena; species Avena longiglumis. The sequence continues at coordinate 78,688,385 of CP125973.1, read as the reverse complement.
ATCTTATCATAAACTATTTATATTCTTGTTACAATAATTTTTGCACTTCATCTTGAAAGTCTTTGAACGTTTCAAATGTTTTATACTTCATCCTTATTAAGTAAATATTCATATATTCACTTAAATTTTCGGAGAAAGCATGTGAAGTTGAAATCCATCGCTATTTACTACACATAATGGACTTCGTACAACAATATGTACAAGTTCCAATAAGATAGTCATTCGTTCCCTTTTGGCCTATGAACGAAGTTTTAATTATCTCTTAGGAAAGTTTCACAAGCGTCATATGATCAAAATCAAAAGACTCCAAAATTCCATCCACATGGATTTTCTTCATGTTTTCTTTCCAATATAATTTAAACGACGATATCACTTCCTAAGTGATATTTCAATCAATTTGTCTTTCGACATTTTTAGCACTAGTTTTATGGATGTGATTTCTCCAACGAGATTTGTGAATCATCCATTTTTTATGGATTTCGGCAATTATTTGAACAACCCTTTTGTTCTCATAATACCTGATAAAACAAATCTTGAAGGCAAGCTTTGATGTTTAACGAGCAACACAATAACCCTTTATTTGTTCTCAATGAACATCATCACATATTCTTTTGCTAGTTACTTAGGCCATTGTAGTTCATGAATTGTGTTGTTTCGTATGACGATTCACACCAACAAATTCAGTATCAAATACTTAAGAACCACATTGTTTAATAAGCAAAGAATATAGCCATAACATGTATATCATCTATATACTTAAACTGAACAATTCTAGTCTTTTCTTTTCTGCCATATATTTATGAGATTCTCTTTCAGTATTTCCTTTTCTGTTTGAAAGAATCTATCAACATCAACAGTGGAATCATACATATGACACATAGTCCAAAGTGTGTATAATTAAATACCAATGTCTTTGGACTTGCACTTTGAAGTAGATCACCATCATCAAATGTTTGGTGTGCTTTCAAATTCCATTCTTTAGTAATCTCTTGGTGTGGTAAATATTTTACCTACATCAAATATTCACCCTTATCATGGAATTATTCATGATCAGGATACTTTTAGCTTATAAAGATGAATCGCGAGTATAATGTTGCTCTCCAAAACCTTTTGGTGGTTTAGGACAACTAGTGTCTCCAACCTTTTGCAACTTCTCATCAAAAATGAGAACATGTCTTTTGCCATATTATACTCTATCATGTTGAAACCAATACTGCTTGAGATATCACAATATCTTCCACACATCATGGTTTACAAACAACTCTTTCAGATCCTAGATAACCTTGATATTAAGACAATTCTTTGAATATCAAGAATCATGGAGACAAACATGATACTCATACACTAACTCTTGGAATTGTCACTCTTGTTTTAATACTAATTATTAAACTTCATGGAGTAATCGAACTTCTTGAAAGTTTGCAATAGGACTTTTAAACTTTAGATTAACACTTCAAAACAATACGATACCATTCAGAAAGTAACTAACCAGAATTCTATAGTTCTATCATCTCAATTAAAACTAAGCGCAAGGTGGTAAACGGATGCCAATGACTACAACAATTATGCAAATTCACTTTGATTTAATTTATGATAAATAGTGTTCAACTTTTAATCATATTGCCGTTGAACTCCCACTCAAAACAATATCCCTCACATTGTTTTAGTGATCACACGAACCAAATCAACCACATCAAAACCGATCATCACGAGAGTTGATGTAGCTTCAATGGCGAACAATCAACATGTTCATCATATCTACTATATGACTCATGCTTTACCTTTCGGTGATCCGTGTTCCGAGACCATGTCTGTACATGCTAGGCTCGTCAAGATCAACCTTAGCTTCCGCATGAGCAAATCTGGCTTGCTCACGTTGTATACACTCGCAGAATCTAACACACCCGATCATCACGTGGTTCTTCGAAACAACGAGCTTTAGCAACGGTGCTTACTAAGGATGAACACTTTAAAACTTGAAATTTTGTGCTTGAGGGATCATCTTATAATGCTACCGTCATGAACTAAGCAATACAAGATGCATAAAAGGATTAACATCACATGCAATTCATAATATGTGATATGATATGGCCTTTCTTCTTTGTTCTTCCGATCTCCATCTTCAAGCACGAACATGATCTCCATCATCACCGGCATTGCATCAAGGTCAATGACGTTGCTCCATGGTTGTCATCCACCAGCTTCAACTATTACAACTACTTTGAATAGACACGCGGGTCTTAACAGAATTTAAAGACAACCATATGGCTCCTGCCGGTTGCCAACTTACAATAAGGAACATTGCATACATCATATATAGTCACAATCTTGGCCATATCACATCACAGCACACCCCTGCAAAACAAAGTTAGACGCCTCTAATTTTCTTTGCATATTTTACGTGGTTTGGGGCTTTCAATAAGTGTCACTCTAACTTACGAACAAGAACCACAACATTGATACTAGTATTGTCAATCACCCGTTGTAAATTGAATCTTAACTATGTTGGGAGAAACAGGCACCCGCAAAGCCACTTATGCAATACAAGTTGCGTGTCAAGCGTGGAGCAAGTCTCATGAATGATGTCATGTAAGTCTCATGCACCAACAACTTATGCTAAGCAATACAAGCAACAAAGTGATAGCAAGATATATATTACTTCAAGAACGAAGGCTATCACAATGTAAAGTGCATAAGTAAAGAGCTCGGGTATAGAGATAACCGAGGCACGCGGGGACAAAGATATTTTACCGAGTTCCTCCCAACATGGAGTACGTCTTGTTTGGAGAGGGGGTGGTATCAAACCACCAACGCCACAAAAGGCCTCCCTTATTCCCCGGTGAATCTCACTCCAATGGGATCGATTCACTCTTCCACTATCGGTGCACTTGTCGGTGGCAAACCGGAACCTCTCACAAGGTTGGGGCACTTCTCCACAACTTAATTGGAGGCTCCCAACAAACGCCACCAAGGCCACAACCTGCAACACCAACAAACCGTCTAGGGTTCCAAGAACCCAAGAGTAAAAAGCTTCTCAACTTTCACTCACCAAATCCTCCAGGGAGAACTGTAGCACCTCGGAAAATCCGCTACTAGAAATTGCATGTTGTTTCTAATTTGTGCACCATCATGACATCATTGTTGCATACTTTGCCTCAAAACTATTTTCGATAACACCCTATATTGTTTTCTGCGTTACATCTCGTTCTTTGTTCAAACTATATTTTTTGCTATTTTAAAACGTGTAAAATTATTTACAAAATGTTTAATGTACAAAAGAAAAGAAACATAAAATATTTTAAATATAAATAAAAATAGAACCTAGACCTAACTGGCCAGGCCCCAAAGGCCCAGTCGGTGGAACCCTAATCCCTACCTGCCCAAACCCCCAAACCCTAATCTACATCCTACCACTCCCTCCACCCACAATCATCCACCCCGCCACCGCCACTTCCCACTCACCTGCCGCAACACAACAAACATGTACACCACACAGCCTTTCCCACCCCGTCATGTTCCCTGGCCCCGCTCCTGGCCCACCTCGACGCGCCCCACCTCCTCTCGCGAGGCCCCGCGAGACCCTCCTCTCCCTCGCGACCGCACCGCGCCGCTCGGCTCGCTCTCCCCTCCCGTCCTCGCTCCTGCTTCCTCTGGCCCTCGTCGCCTCCCCTCCAGCACGAGCCGCCACCGCTGGAGGCTCCTCTCTGCCCGATGACGCCCCCTTCTCCGTCGCTCAAGCCGGCCTATGACCTTCCCAAGCGCCGTCGCCGCCTCACCTCTGGCCCCATGCCCGCGAGGCCCTCCCCGGGCCTGACCCTCTCCGTCGCGCCGCCGACCTCCCTCTCTCTCTACCAGGCCACCCCGCCTCCCCCAAGCTCCTTCCAGGGCCGCATCTCTCTGCTGCGGTACCGGCCTCTCCCTCGCCTTCTCTGCCCCATACCGCGCCCGACCGTGCGTCCTCGTCTTCGACGCCACCGCATCCCTGGCCCGGCTCTGCATCGTGTGCCACTCTGCCCCTCTGCCGAGCTGCCGTCGACGCCATGCCCGCCCCTCTGCAACCCGCGTCGGCCCTGTACCCTGTTTCCCCTGGTGACGACCTGCTCCGGCCCCCATCTCCAGTAAGGCGTGCATCCACACTGGCAACTGTTTTAACTGCTTACGTCTGCTTGTATGTAGTATGCTGTGATGGGGTTTTGAAGAGGATCAGATGGTGTGGTTAGTATGTCTGAGAAGATGGTTTTGTAGTGATGTTGTTATGCTGCTACACAGATACAAGACCATACGAGAGATATCTCCCTCCCCAAGATCGACCGATGTACAGATCCCCGCGGTGAAGTAAAAGTGCATCCGAAGACCACGGTGCCGACCCTAGCCGTCATGGCACCAAAGCCGGACCGAAGGTCGCCTTCCCGGAACACCAAGAACTCCATCAGGGATTTCAAGGCCTTCCGAGGACCGATTTCGCCGAAACCTAGGAACCCCAAGATCGCCATTCGATGTGTGACCCCTATCCGAGACCCCTCATATTTTTTATAATATATGGTATTGATCTTGTTGCATATTAAATGAACATGTTTGCATACATATTGTGGGTGTTTGGGGGTATCTAGATGATTCACCTAAATTAAATATGGAGACCATATGCGGGCGAATCTAGTCTAATATTGGTCCCATTTAAATTTGTGTAGCGAACCGGTGATATATTTTTGCCTTGATAAGACAACATTTAAAATGCGGGGTATCTAAACAACATGAACCATTTAATTAATTATCGGGACCCCGGTTCCGCTTAATATTGTCTAATTGCATCGCATCTTTGCCATATCATACATCATACATGCATCATGCCCGATCTTCTGCCGTAGTATTAAATAGTGCATCCGGTGTTTCTTCTAGTGCTTTGCTTCTTCACGGATTAGGCCGATGAGTTGATGCGAGTGTCGATCCGATCTTCGGATGAACCTTCGACAATGTTTTTCAGGCAAGCATTCTCTCCCTTTCTACCTATTTTACATTTTTAGTCTTTATTTCCTCCTGTTGATCTATTGCTATCTGTGTTGCGATGCTCTAGTTTTCGCACCCGTGGTATCCCTTGCAGCCATATATTGCCCTGGACACATCCTATTACCCGTTGTTTGGTAGATAGTTGGACTTGCATGTCGTAGTCGCTTGCTCAAGTGCTGTTGCGTGTCATCAAGTTCCACAGTTGTTGGAGAAATGCCTTATGCTTTATGTTGGAGTTGATCATGGCTTTAATTATCGTTTAATAACTAAAATTGAAGTAGGTAAATAATGCAGAGGCACATGTGGGCAATAGATGTTATTTGGTTTTTAACCGTCCACTTGTGTCCCGTAGGACCCCGAGTACTTGATACCTGTTCTTTGAATATTCGCACTATCCGCATGTGGGACCATGAATCCCCCTAGCCAGAGCTTGAGTCATATTTATTTCTTGGGGCCACAAACTAGTTTGGGGCTTTATTACTATCCTGTACTTATGCCATGCTTTACTGATCTATTTACGATTGCGCGTGGAGCGCCTGTACTGTTTTGGATCGTGGCACGATTACGCGGTATCGACAAGACTAGTCACACTTTTGGGTTCCCAATCGTTTACAGCCGTTCTCGCAAACCTCTGGGTCCGTCTCGGAGCCGGCCAACTTCGTAGAGGGTAGCTTGGTGGGGTGGCCCCCTGAAATTTATATGAATCTTAGAATTGCTCTGTCGTGATGCCTCGTTGGGTTTTATTTGGTTTTTCCCGAGGTTGATTGTGCATGTGTTGCTATTTGTGCCCCCCTGCAGGGTAAAACTTTCTGAAAGCCGTGCCCGCGGTTATGGACGACTTGGAGCACAGTATCTCGATCATACACAACTATAACTAAAGTAGTGCTATAAATTTGACTTTATAATGACTAGTAATCAGATTCACTATAATGGAATGGCTAAATAAAAGTGTCAACAATTGCTTGTTTGGGTTATCACCTGTAGCCATTGTATCTGACTAGTAAGTATTGCAACTACAACGAAATGACTAAATAAAAGTACCAAGAACTGCTGGGTTTTGGGATGCCTCATGCTATATGTATCTGACTAGTAAGTACTACAACTACAACAGAATGGTTAGCTAAAACTGCCCACTTCTTATTATATCAGGATGACTCATGCTATCTATATCTGACTAGTAATTGCCGCAACTATAACAAAATGAATAAAACTGCCAACTGTGTGAGTTCCTTGGTTGACTTCCTCGTTGGTCTCGAGGGGGAAATATCAGGATGGGTATGCTTGGTGATAGTCTCAGGTTGGATCCGAATAGGTCTTTCCTATCCCTATCTGATAGCCGCCAGTTGTATTGAGTCTCTATAGGTTGTTTAGTGCATGCTGCGCTGCCGCTTCAGTCCACCTATGTAGGCGAGGACCGTCGAATTCTAGTCTCGCTGTGTACTGGCCTCAGTACTAACCGCTCTCTCTTTTTCCTTTGCCCTTTGTCGGCACCCCTTTTGTTTAAGCAGGTTTTGAGATCGACGTCGTTAGCAGGGTTACCCTTCCGGTTTGGCCTGGCCAGGGTTATGGACGCCATTGGTTATTCTTCAGGGCTCTTAGCCCCATTTGCATCTTGTCCGTAGTCGGACGTTGTATCGTTTTCAAGGTGATTTGGATCTTTGTATTGTAAATCTGTATTCTTGACTCATGGAGTTGTGGTTGTATATATATGTTCTGTGGGCTCCATCGTGGACTATTGTGTAATGATATTACTTCGTTTTCCACCCGCACGCAAGTGCCTGGTGGGCACCTTTGAATCGTTTCTATGCGGGTTTGGCGGAATCGGCCAAACTTGCATAGGGTCGATTCTGAGGGTGTTACAAGAACTCAAACCGATGCATCAAATGCAATGGCAAGAACACAAGTAGTGCTCAAATCCTTCTCTCCCAAATTCCACCAAAGCTTGTGGGGGAATAAGAGAGGAAGAACAAAGGAGGAAATCCACAAAAGACTCCAAGATCTAGATCCCAAGATGTTCCCCTCACTTAGAGGAGAGATGGATTGGTAGGATTGTAGATCTAGATCTCCTCTTTCAAATCCCTAAAGTATATGCAAGAATCAAGGGAGGGATTGAAGGGGGGTAGCAAGCTTCAAAAGGTCAACAATGGTGGGGGAAAACTTGCAAGAGAGCTAGGGAACCATTGGGGAAGAAGGGCCCCTTAAATAGGTCCCTAGAAATCCAACCGTTAGGCCCAGGAATCGCCCGGTCCGGAGTCTCCCGACTGGGACCGGAGTCTCCGGTGTACCCAGGACAAACGGGGACAATCTGGAGGACGTACTGGACGCGGTCCGGAGATTAGACCGGAGATTAGTCCGGAGTCTTCGATCTTACAAAAACTGGCAGAAAGACCAATACGAAAACATCCATAACTTTTGCATCCGGACTCCGATTTTGATGATCTTGGGATCATTTTAAAGAGGACAATAAGCTCTACAAGATCATTCGAAAAAACATAATAGTCCATCAAGGGAGTATAGAACCAAATGACGAAAGGTTTAAAATCTCTCAAAAAGACAAACCAGTAAAACCTCCAACATCGAAAACGTAGTAGAGAATGCATATGAAATCCGTTTTCGATGAACTAGAGCTTGTCATGGAGATTAAAACAATCTCTAAATCCTCACATGAGTAAGAACCAAATAATGGAAGATTTTACCTATCTCTAAAAGACAAACCGGTAAAACCTCCAAGATCAAAAACGCAATAAGATATAAAGGGGAAATCCGTTTTTGATGAACTAGGGCTTGTTATGAATATTACCACAAGCTCTAGAACCTCACATGGATAAGATCCAAATAACAACCAAGAAAGTATGATGCTAAGTATGCAAAGGTTTGAAGTCTCTCTGAACTATATGATTGAGTTACTCACTTGGGAGCCCCTCTTGATAGTACGGTTGTCTATCCTATAAACCTGTCTCCCCAACTAACACCACGAGACCGGTAAGAAAGAAACCCTATCAAGATAATACCTTTGCCTTGCGCATATTCCACTTGATTATGATTTAGACGGTCTTGTCCTTCTCAAGATGGAACACCTTTCTTGATTGTTCTTGTACGCACTTGCTTGATGAAGACTTGCAAGTTACTCCCCCATACAACATGGGAAAACCTTTACTTTGACCTTGTCTTCATCGATCCATGATCACCGAGGATGGCAAGATTTAAGCATGAGATCTTCATAGGTTTAACTCTCACATGACCAATATGTGGATCACTCTTTGAACACCTTGGTCACCACTTGATCCTCTTCACTTTCTTCTTCTCCAAACCTTGAAGCCAACATATGGTTCAAGCATTGCCTATGGACAATTCCTACAAGTACAACTTGAAACAAGCATTAGTCCATAGAGATTGTCATTAATTACCAAAACCACACATGGGGGCCCACATGTTCTTTCAATCTCCCCCATTTTGGTAATTGATGACAATCCATTTGAGAGGGTTTATATAAGGAATTTAACACATAAAATGGTAGCACCAATATCAAATACTACATAAGTATGTGATATTGGTACCACCACCATATATAGAGCAAACTCCCCCATAATCTATGCATGTGTGATGAACTTGAATTTCATTGCATATATTGCCAATCATTATCATTGGTGGAGTTTCCTCTATATATACCACATGCTAAGCAACAACAAAGATGCAAGAGCATGGAAGGAAAATGCTTAGAAACAAACTCAAGGCATAAACCATTTCCCTAAAACCCTCTAAAACTTCTCCCCCATTGGGATCGATTGCCGAAATGGGTGACAGGTTCTAGAAGGCCAATATAGTGATAAATCCCCAAACGGTGTGCGTTCACACATATCCAATGATGAATACTTGGGAGGAAGTAGAACTATATCGAGTACCCAAAGATTGCCAAAAGAAATAAAATAAAAGAAGAATCAACAAATGATGTAAGCAATCACAAGATCCGACAGACCAATTGAAAGCAACAAAAGAGCAAAATAATGTTTTTAAATAATAAATGGAGAAGCTCCCCAAGATTTGTGTACAATTTTAAAATAAATGCATTAGAATACATAATGCACAAATATGGAATCCTTGCTCCCACATAAACATTTAAGGCACAACGAATGAGAAAGAAGACAAATGAGCATTATTAAATGAATTAGATGAGCTCCCCAAATATAATGCACCAATTATGATAATTGCATTTGGGAACAAAGTGCATAATCATGGAATCCCCTCATCCAACTCCATTTTAAAAATACAAGGCTTGAGAGAACAAATATGATAAGCACAAAGTGATGCTATAAATAAAATTAGGAAGCTCCCCAAGGTATGTGCAACATTAGGTTTTTGTATGTGAATACAATGTGCACAACATGGAATCCTCACTTCCTCTATTTTACTTATAAAACAGCTTTGTGAAAATGAGCAAATACCAAGGCATAAAATTTGCAAGAAACAAAAGGTTGAGCAATAAGTAAGAGACAACATATTAGCAGGCTCAACCACAAGGATGTGTGAGATGCATGACAAAGCATATTATAAGACTAGTACAAGGATGATCATTGCGTATCCACATAGTCTTCAATGAATGATATTTCTTAGTATGACCATACAACACACACGAAACAGGGAAGATATCAAGAAAAAATTGAGTAACCTCTTTCATGTGTATAATTTTCTAAGTAGACAATCTTGCAAAGATATTGATCCACAAAGAAACATGTACACACAAAGTAGATACTTAAAATCAATAGAGAAAGATATCCAAAATGAAGTCATGACAATACCAATAAGATTTTTCTTGAAAGCATGGCCAAAAGGCTCAAATATCTTATTGTACATCGATGAGCTTCAACAACCAACACACCCCATACATTACAACTATCACCAAGGGAAAAGGAGAAAGTTGGAATATATGGAGAAAGGCAACAAGTATCAAAACGAGAAATCAACTAGCAAAATTTCACTATTGCACATGAGAGAAGTTGAGGAAAAGATAGACAATAAAATTGCTAGATTGAGATATTTGGGATTGGTGGATCATATGCATGATTTTTTATAGTCCCAATTATATGCACTCATCTCAACTTATGCACATTTACAATAGAGAGTTCTTTTAATACCATGGCTAGAAATACAACAATAAATACAATAACAAGAATTCATGCCAAGATGCAACCTACAAAAGGTTGGAAGTAAGATAAACATGCATGAGCAAGAGATACTTGTTACCGAGATATAATTAGTAGGATGTAGAGGATAGGAATTCGTTGATCATCCTACAGCTTGCCTCAAATGTTTTTGTAAGCACTACTTCTTCAAAATCAAGAGACAAGCATCCAATATATCTCCAATGTACCTAAAACACAATTAAGTACAAAATGGTCCCCAAACTTATTGGGTCCAATGTAGTTAGTGAAACTACAATATATAGGAGAGACTCCACATAAATATGTGCATATTGATATGAAATTGAATTTCATGCACAACTTAGCCGATGGGATTTGGTGGAGTTTTCCCTATATATTGGATCAAAGAAAGCAAACATGCCATAATATAAACATGTAGTAAATATGCATGCACGAGGCTTTCAAGAAACAAAAAGGAGATACAATTTGAACAAAAGCACCAAGTAAACCGAGATGTCACGCACAAGAGTGAGACATGACAAATGGTGTCCAAATTGTATCAAAGAACCAATTCAACACATGAAAGATTCACAAGTTCAACAAATAAACTAGGCAAAATCCAAAGAGCAAAGCATATATAAGAACACAAATGCTCAAGGATTTATCTCATTCTAAAAATAGACAAAACATGAAACAAGGAATGAGACAAAACCAACTCCCAAAAAGAGCAAGGTTCCAACAAGAAACCAAACTCCCCAAACTTTTCATGATGGCACAAAATACCAAAAGAAAAGATTGAGCTTCCAAGCATATAAAACCCGATATGGATCAAACAAGGAAGCATAAAAGAATTGTTCTAGATAATATAGGAGAGCTCACCCATAAGTAGTACATTATATATAATTTTGCTTTTGAATGCAAAATGCACAGAAATGAGATCATCACCACTACCTACATTAAATAAAACACACGAGGATACCGATAAAATAAGAAGATTCATAAGAGGCAAGGAAGTAATGGGAGCACACAAAACATTTACTTGTCCAAAGATAGGACAAGATTAAGCAAAGGCCAAAGTGGATATGATCAATACATTCTACCTTAACTTGAGTACTCATTGTCCAAGGACAAGAAGTATTGGGAATAATTTTCCCAAGGTAGCTTGCATGGATATCCAAGATCATAGTCACAACAAGAAGCATATAATCAAAATATAAGAATTAAGAAAGATACTTCGAACGAGATTCTTGGTAGCTTCCAATAGTCACACAATCAATAGTGATTAGAGTAACTTGAAGCAAATGTGAGGAAACACATACCAAGAAACACTCTCGTATACAAGATCCAAAATATGATCAATAAAGGCATTCAAGCAAATTGGAACTTGTATGAACAAATGTGTCACATAGGCACTAGATAATTGTCAATGCCAATTCTAAGTGACACAACCTCGAATATTCACATTTTCTAGGATTTGTAATATGCACTAAGCATATGACTCCCCCATAATGTGATACTACCATAAAACCAACATGAGGCAAAAGGATACAAATAGAGATAATTAATGGACATTATAAAACTTAAATTTCTCATGAGAATTGTACCACATAGAGACTAGACAATAATCCAATATAAATACTAGGTGGTATTCCTCATGTACACACAAGTTTAGGATTGTGGAATGCCCAAGCATAACACTCCCCTAAAATGGGATAGTCCATTAATCTCTCACAAGAGCCAAATAAGATATCAAATATAATCAATTAAAGCTCTAATACAAGAAACACACATACATGGTGTGCAAACTTATCATATACAAATATGCTTGATACCTCAAGATAATTAGGTGGAAAGCACAACATGTACAAAAGCATGGAAGAAACAAAACCAACACATGCACAAGGGGGCGAGTAACTTTCAATGTAATGAGTTAAGCATACACTGGTGGAAACGGGGCTATAGGTCCCGGTTGGTACGGGGCTTTAGTCCCGGTTGCCCAACTGGGACGGGGCAATCGGGACTAAAGCCCTAACCTTTAGTCCCGGTTGCCCCACCAACCGGGACAAAAGGGGGCACACGTGGCAGCGGCAGAGGGCGAGGGGGGTGGAGCATTAGTCCCGGTTCGTAACACGAACCGAGACTAATAACCTTCTGCCGCGGCAGAGATTTGGCCCATTTCTCTGCCGCGGCAGAGAATTCATTTTGGCACACTTTGTTGCCGCGGCAGAGATTTGGCCCATTTCTCTGCCGCGGCAGAGAATTCATTTAGGTTGTTTTATTGTTTATTTAGTGATTTGCACTTATCAATGAAGGAACCTTATATTACATCATGAATATCATGACAATATTACATTGAATACAAGGATCGAGTTCATGCACTACATACAAAAGTTGCTATTCGATGCTACCGGCCAATTCCTTCAAAGTTGCTATTTTTACAATCCCTATTGTCTATACACAGCCGAATAGTATTCCCCTTTTGGGTCTAGGACTTCTGCATCCAAGAATCCTGCCAATTCCTCCTGAATTGGTCGTACGCGATCCTTTGGCAGAAGACCGTCCCGTAGACGTTCGATCTGATTTAAAAAGGAGTCAGCCTATATGAATGCAACTAAACACAATTTGATTGTATTTAAAAACTATAGAAATTGTTTACGTACGTGGAGTTGCTCTAAATTTGTACCCTTCTCATCGCACGTCTGCCGGATGAACTCGCGAACATAGTATCGACATAGATTGTTACCTGGTTCCTGCGTCAGGCACTTTACGAGAACAGAGTTTAATCAAAATAATAATCAAGCATGATAATAACTGTATCAAAACTAGAATCAAAGAGATGCGCGGATATAGCTAGTGGTTCTTACATTTAGTGGTTGAAATGTAAGCTCCTCTTTCCAAACACCCCTAGCCTTGTTGGTGAACCGTTTCCAAGCGCTGCCCGGCGTAGAAAACGAATAAAATAAGTTATTAAGTACTTGATATCATAAAATTCAAGAACGTTGCCGATATAGTGTCGTAATGATTAGAATTACCGCTGGAGAAGTATCTGCATGTCCTTCCACGTCTCAAGGGGTTTATGTTTCGAGTCCATGACTAGTACACGCCCTTTGTCAAGTTGAATGATGAACAGAATATAGTGGAAGCTGCAAATGCATAACTAATCAATTATATACTTAACATCGAGTAAGCGAAATAGAAAGTGTATACAAGACAATAACACTCACTCGAAGTTGTAAGGAAATAGTATTTCCCTTTTGGTTTCTTGAAACCTTAACGCGTGTACTATATTATCCTCCGTATCCCGGGGGCTTATTTTGAGATTAGCTTCATGAACCCAATATGGGTCAATGAAGCCAATGTCATAGATTTGTCCTCTGCTGCATTCGAGAATCTTCATTCTGCATATTACAATATGATTATATACATGCAATAAACAAAATAATATAGCTGGAGACTAAATTAATTACAGAATTAGTACTTACAGACAATAGGCACCGATGATCGATTTGTCCAAGGCATCTTGATTGAATAATTGAAATAGTTCATCAAATTCAATGGATATCATGTCATCCTTTTTTCCCATGATGCTTTTTTGTAACCCTCAAAGACTATCCGATTAGCCCCGGCCCTTGTGGCATGCATGTACCAGTTATGCAATCTTCGCATTTTTGTTGGAAGATTGTTTACCTCCTGAGGTTTGACGAGAGGTTTGACGTACTGGTATTTGTATGCTACTTCACTCACGGGGAAGAACTCTAACTGGGATAAGTACTGGGCAATACTCATACCTTGAGCAGCGGCAGCTTCTCCGTATTCACTACAAGGAATCTGGGCTTCTATGACCCTCCATTTTTGTCACTGAATCGTCACGGTAGTTCATCTATGACGATTCTATGACGAAAATGAAATCGTCGAAAGCTGGGCGTCGCAAATGAACTATAACGTCGATTTTGGTAAAATCGTCATAACCGTTTGTGACGATATTAGATCGTCATAAAAATTATGACGATCCAATATCGTCATGGCTAAATTGGCCTCGCCAGATCAGATCCTACGTGGCCAATCCGACGTGGCAAGAAATCAGCCCAGTCCATTTTGATGGTCTACATGGGCCAAGCCCAAATAATTTCAGCCTTTTATTAACTGGACCTTGGCCTTTGCAATGCTCGTCTTTTAGTCCTAGGCCTTTTGTAATCCATTTAATCATTGGGCTTTGGCCATTTTTGGTGCTTCTAAGTTTTGGGCTTCGGCCTATTCACAGTACATTTTTTTCCTTTATTCGCCTTTATATTATTTTTTTCTGAATGGTACACTGTTCCGAATCAGAATTTGTTTAGAGCCCAAATACGATCTATTTCACTGGTACAACGGACAAACAAAACAAATAATCCACAAAGAAATCAAATTACAATCGCAACATTTAACCTTGAGAGGGGCGCAAGTCTGTTTTGCTTGTTCTCCGAGCTGGGCAATGATTTCTTGCATCGATCTTGCTCTTGAGGCTTTTGTGCCGCATGTGACTTGAGAATAGAACGCTCATAGTCCGATGACAGCTTTGGCTCGGGTTGATGAAGAGTCTTTAGCATTTTCAACACTTTGGCTTTTTCTTCTTTGGTCTGGGAACTCTGGCTCTTTCGCCGCCTCAGCTTAGCAAAACGTCGTTTCGCATCAACGATCGCCAGATCTCCTCTTCAAGATACCATAAGCTCTCTTGGGAGGAACCTTTGGTACTTTTGGAAGAGGCTCTTGTTTACGTTTCGGCGATCGCTTACGACGCACAGTAGCGGTACGCTTACGCTTTTTATCCTGAGGCGCCGACGATGGCTCCCGCGGCGATGGCTGCACCGGAGATTGGTGAGGCGACGGAGCCGGGTGAGGCGACGAAGACGGCTGCCGCGGCGGCGACGACCTCGCTGGAGACGGGTGAGGCGGCGGCGAAGATGGCCTTGGCCTGTGATTTCGAAGCACAATACATTACTTCGGCCATAGAATGGTGACGTTTTTTGCGTCTCCCAGTACAGTCACATCCCCTTCACCTGCAGGGTAGTGAAGATCCAAAACCTCAAAGGTGGGCATGATTTCATCCACGCCGACAATAGCGTAGCCCTCTGGAACCGGACGACAGTGGTAAGTTGGTGTGGGTCCAATTGGTAAGGCATAGCCGACTGCCACCTTCATTGATATGTTCACAACTTTCACATGTAGCTCGCAGTGTGTCATCTCTGTGATATCATCCACTGGGTAGCCAACAGGAGCCATCGTCGGTGCATCATCGTCATCGCCATTGTCATCACCCGGGACCTCGGTGGAAGCCACACTGCTTTTTTGATTATTCGATAGGTCGGTAGCATCGAATGCAGTGTGCTGCTGAGATGGGCCGGTAGTACTTTGCTCTTTAAGTGCGTTAATTTCATCTTGTTGTTTCTTTAATCGTTCTTCAATTAAACGCATTCGCTCTTTCTGACTATCTGCTTCAACTTCCGCCATGTCCTTTCTCCTCTGACGGCTTGTATCAGGATATTTCTTCCTCTCTTCGGGAAACCCAGTGCTCCATGGTTGGGAGCCTCTTGTGCCTCGTGTTCGTCCATCATGTTCCTTATTTCCAAGGGCGAGTGTGAGCTCATCATTCTCTCTATCGGGAATGAAGTCCCCATCTTTAACAGCCTTTACTGCTTTTCTGATCCTCTCGATTGGCAAGGGGTCTTCTTTATGTCGTATGTTATATATACACCTCCCTTCCGAGTCCAACGTGCCCCCATGCCCGTAAAACCAATTCCTTGCACGTTCTACCCAATCGTCTGTCTCTGGGGTGATCTTTTTATCACGCAGTTCATTCTCAAGTTTCTCCCACTTAGGAATGCCAGCCCTGTAGCCACCTTGCCCCATAGTATGGTGATACTTCATGTTAGCAACATTCAGCTTACTCGTTGCAGACATTTTCTTAGCTTTTTCTGATGTCTTGTATTCCACAAACTCAGCCCAGAATGGTTTTATCTTCTCAAACTGAATATTCTTGAAATCGGGAGTCTTCTCTTTCACGACATAGTCAAGGTGCAATCTTTTCTTCCAGTTGGTGAAACACTGGGCCATCTTCTTCAAAGCCCACTCCCTGACCTTAGCCTCCATGGCTCTCCCATGTTGTAAGGCGTCCTCAACTGGATCCTCCGCATTTGTATCCAGCTCTATCTTCGGTAGTTTGAAATTAACTATGAGCCTCTTCCACAGTAAATCTTTGGCGTGGTTAGGGACAAATAAACATGTTCCCTCTTCATCCGCATTAGCAGGCCTATTCCAATTTCTAATGGTGATCGGGATTAAGTCCCTAACGATTACTCCACATTGTGCCACAAATTTGTTTGCGACAACTTCGGGAGCCGTCGGCTTGCCGTCTTCAGCGACATCTTCGATTCTGAACCTCTCATGGTCTTGCAACTTTTTCGTTGGGCCTCGTCTGCTCTTTTCAGTAGATTCCTTCGATCCGGAGGGCTAAAAGAAGAAAGATCATCATTACTATTTCTATATAGATAGCAGATGATTAATTAATGAATTGATTATATTACATGCACCTCGCCGGAGCGGTCGTCTTCTTGATTACACAAGGCATCGCCTTCTCCCTCGCGGAAGGCAACACCTTCAACCTCAAACAAGTCGTCTATTCCGGTAAAAAGAGGATCACCCTCACCGGAGTTGTTCAGAAACGTTGATACGTCTAAATTTTCTTCCCCACGGAGGACACCTTGGATCAACTCTTCCTTTTCTTCGTCTCTGACGTGTGGGTCCATATTTTCTACATAGGTGGAAAAACGAATAAGTCAAAGCGGCTAAAGGAGAAAGTTAGGTACGGTGTTGAGAGATATAAACCCTAATTTAGAGAAACCCTAATATATACATACACAATAATAAAAATGAAGAGAAACCCTAAACCCTAAACCTAGCTACAAAAACGAAACCGTGTAGTAGATAGGCACATCGTCGAACCCACATGCACCTAAGGGGTATTAATGATTCCTTATCTAAGATAGGGCTTTTAAGTTGCTTGACAATGTGAATCGGGTCTGGGGCTACCCACAGTGACTGACCAGTGGGGCCGAAGACCAATAATACCAAACTAATTAATAAACCTAATAATACCTAACTAATAATAAACCTAATAATCGAAACACCAAAAATAAAGGGAAACAATCAACACATGGCATCGATGCAATGCTCAAGCAAGTATGATGATATTACAAGTTAATTTGCATTGTAATGTAACCCTAAGACATGCTCGACGATTTAATCGGGGTTCCGAGGGGTGAAAACCCTAACTCGGGGAAACTCCGGAACATATGAGAGGGGTGCATTTGTTCTTCTAATTATACTTGTCATTTAAGTTGTTGAACAATGCATGATTATAGGTTAAATAGATAGGTTTCATTTTTCTGAACAATTTGATATATTATTTGTATTTTTCTGACTTATAAATAAAAAGATATTGAATTTACAAGTTTATATCAATTTCGGAATTATTAAATCATTTAAAATTGAATTCTTGTGTCAATATGACATCGCCAAAGGGTTGGGTTTTTTACCCGCAGAACCTAGCCACTGAGTCTTGGGCCCTAGGCCACATCAGCAAGCCACCGTGGTGGTCAAAGGTCAGCGGGCCCGTGGGCCACGTCAGCGTGACGCCGGGGTGACGTCATCTCGGCGGCCACCGTCGGGTGCTCACCGGGGATGGCGCTGTGAGGCGTGCGGGGCGATGGGGCTAGGCTTGATCGAAGAAGCGCGTCGCGGTAGGCAATAAAGTGGCGGCGCCGCTCGAAGAAGCTCACCGGAGCTGGGCGCACGGCGTGGCGGCGTGCTGGCGACACGGCGCGTGGCGGCTACAACAAGCAAGCGGGAAAACGGAGGGCACTGGGAGGTGCAGAGGCTCACCACGTGTTAGAGTGAGGCGGCGCCGCTCCTTCTTGGTCACCGGAGCGTCGCCTCCGTCGAGCTCGAGCGGCGTCGCGTGGGAAGTAGCAGCAGACGACGGAGGCGGCCGGCGACGGAACGCTGGCGGCAGAATGAGCGGCGTCGGGGCAGCGAAGCTCGGAAGCTGCCGGCGTCGGGCGTTCAAGGCGTCGGTGAAGCAGTAAGTGAGATGGGGAAGGGAAGAAGAAGAGGGCGTCGGTTATAACAAAGGACCTTTAGTCGGTTGGTGGCTCCAACCGACTAAAATATACGTCCATTGGAGCCACCAACCGGGACGTATACTCCAATATTTTCAGCAGACCAAGGGTTGGCGCGCAGGGGGTCTTTAGTCCCGGTTGGTGGCTCCAACCAGGACATATTCCCCTGTTTTTCAAAAATTTTCAAGTATTTTGTCTCTGTTCCCGCCTTATTTTTTGTTTTGGGGTTTTGTATTGTTTTTTAAATGATAATTAATTTGGAATTTAGAAAAACTTTAAACATAAAAAGTGTTTGGATTTGAATAAATAATTCAAAACCATTTTCTGTTTTAAAAAATAATTAATGTAACCATTTAAAATATGAACCATTTACAATTAAAAATGAATTAACTTATATTTTTTTAATATCAATTTGGAATTTAGAAAAACTTTAAACATAAATAGTGTATGGATTTGAATAAATAATCCAAAACCATTTTCTATTTTTAAAAAATAATTAATGTAACCATTTAAAATGAATTAACTTATATTTTTGAATATTAATTTGGAATTTAGAAAAACTTTAAACATAAAAAGTGTTTGGATTTGAATAAATAATTCAAAACCATTTTCTGTTTTAAAAAATAATTAATATAACCATTTAAAATATGAACCATTTACAATAAAATATGAATTAACTTATATTTTTTTAATATCAATTTGGAATTTATAAAAACTTTAAACATAAAAAGTGTATGGATTTGAATAAATAATCGAAAACCATTTTCTATTTTTAAAAAATAATTAATGTAACCATTTAGAATGAATTAACTTATATTTTTGAATATTAATTTGGAATTTAGAAAAACTTTAAACATAAAAAGTGTTTGGATTTGAATAAATAATTCAAAACCATTTTCTGTTTTAAAAAATAATTAATGTAACCATTTAAAATATGAACCATTTACAATTTAAAATGAATTAACTTATATTTTTTAATATAAATTTGTAATTTAGAAAAACTTTAAACATAAAAAATGTTTGGATTTGAATAAGTAATTCAAAACCATTTTCTGTTTTTTAATGGGCGAAAAAAAAGGACGGAAAATAATGGGCGGAAAGAAAATTTGATTAGGATAGAACTGGAACTAAAGTACATAACGCAACTAACACAAAGTTACATAAGAACTGAAAATTAAGATACATGGCCAGATTAAGCCACAATCGGCCGAACTTGTTTTGCAATGTTGGAATAATTCAGTCATGCTCCTGCCTACACCTGTAATACTCGCCATCGTAGTAAATCGCCGTGGCGGCGTCTTCGCTATCGTCGGGTCGGGTAGTAGTTGAACCTTGAAGGTTGAGTACGAGTGGGCTGGACTTGAGGGTAGCGCAGGCGGGGGCTAGAGTCGGCGGCCGTGTCGTAGGCCATGACGCTCTGGAGAGTCCGGCCGCGCCACCACAGCCGACGGCCGGCCTCGTTGAAGTTCAGAGGAGGTGGGACCTCCTCCTCGTGCCTGGCGAGTGCCCTCTCATGCCGATCCACGAAGAAGGCTTCCCAAGTCGGGAAATAGTCGGGATGCCATCTGGGATTCCTCCCTGCTCCGGCGTGAGATCGAAGTAGTAGTGGTTCGTGATGGCCATCCGACGCGCCACACCTAGAGGGACAGGAGGAACCGACATGCCTCCGGCGCTCAGCATCCAGCCGACGGGGACACAATAGCCCGGCGGGCAGGGGTAGTTCGAGGCGCAAAGCGCCTCCGCCTCCCTGGGAGTTAGTGCTACGGTGGAAGCCATGGGAAAGAGTGATGAGGTTGCAGATATGAGTCTAGAGATGTGCAATGACAATGGAGGCCAACCCTACATATATATAGTGAAGAACTGTCGGGAAGAATTGGAGGGAAGAACTGGCGGGAAGAAAAATGGCGGGAAAAATGGCGTGTCGACATTATGTCGTGCGGCGTGTACCTTGTCCCGTATGGTGTCACCAACCGGGACTAAAGATGAACCTGTAGTCCCGTTTGGAGACACCAACCGGGACAAAACACGAGTCAGCACTAATGATAGGGGTGAGTGTCGACATTATTTCGTATGTACAAACGGGACCCACTTCTTGCCGATTCGGCAGACATTTGTCCTTTTTACCCAGGATGGACGAAAAGGTTTGATACGTCCCTGTTGGGAGATAGTCCATGTAAGGTGGTCTAGTATTTTAGGAAAATGGGACGGTAGTATTCTGAAACGGCATTTTGGTGGTTACTTCACAAAACGACCCTTTTTGCGCTCGAAAAATGGAAAAGGGCTTTTCCGTGCGACAAAAAGGAAAACTTCCTCCTGCAACATTGTTCTCCATACCAATGTCCACACACATGCATAATATGGGCACAACATCACAAAATATGCCGTGATTCAGCACATAACATCGGTCATTCGGACCGAAAGCCATGAAACCTCGAACATGATAGGTCATTTTGTGAAGGTTTTTTTGAAACATGAATAATATACCAAGTCTGGTATTTTTCCTTTCAACTATGTAATATAATATGACACCACGCGAAGGATTTTCATTTTTCGGATTTTTTTTGAATTTATTATGCCCGTTTTGAATTATCTGAATTTCTAACTATGGTCGAACAGGTGTGCATGAAGATAGGGGACGAGCATCGTTAGAACTTGCATTGGATCTCTAAAGAAACCACATATTGAGAGTCTAAAAATGATTTTTACAAAAAATCACGGGTAGATCATGTATCTGTAGTACAAACCGGACCCACTTCCTACCGATTCGGCAGACATTTGTCCTTTTTACCCGGGATGGACGAAAAGGTTTGAGATGTCCCTGTTCGAGATAGTCCATGTAAGGTGGTATAGTATTTTAGGAAAATGGGACGGTAGCATTCTGAAACGGCATTTTGGTGGTTACTTCACAAAACGACCCATTTTTTGCGCTCGGAAAATGGAAAAGGGCTTTTCCGTGCGACAAAAAGGAAAACTTCCTCCTGCAACATTGTTCTCCATACCAATTTCCACACACATGCATAATATGGGCACAACATCACAAACTATGCCGGGATTCAGCACATAACATCGGTCATTTGGACCGAAAGCCATGAAACCTCGAACATGATAGGTCATTTTGTGAAAGTTTTTACGAAACATGATCCATATACCAAGTCTGGTATTTTTCCTTTCAACTATGTAACATAATATGACACCACACGAAGGATTTTCATTGTTCGGATTTTTTTTGAATTTATTATGCCCGTTTTGAATTATCTGAATTTCTAACTATGGTCGAACCGGTGTGCATGAAGATAGGGGACGAGCATCGTTAGAACTTGCATTGGATCTCTAAAGAAACCACATATTGCAAGTCTAAAAATGATTTTTACAAAAAATCACCGGCAATAGATCATGTACCTGTAGTACAAACTGGACCCACTTCCTACCGATTCGGCAGACATTTGTCCTTTTTACCCGGGATGGACGAAAAGGTTTGAGATGTCCCTGTTGGGAGATAGTCCATGTAAGGTGGTCTAGTATTTTAGGAAAATGGGATGATAGCATTCTGAAACGGAATTTTGGTGGTTACTTCACAAAACGACCCGTTTTTTGCGCTCAGAAAATGGAAAAGGGCTTTTCCGTGCGACAAAAAGGAAAACTTCCTCCTGCAACATTGTTCTCCATACCAATGTCCACACACATGCATAATATAGGCACAACATCACAAACTATGCCGTGATTCAGCACATAACAAAATCGGTCATTTGGACCGAAAGCCATGAAACCTCGAACATGATAGGTCATTTTGTGAAGGTTTTCTCGAAACATGATCAATATACCAAGTCTGGTATTTTTCCTTTCAACTATGTAATATAATATGACACCACGCGAAGGATTTTCGTTGTTCGGATTTTTTTTGAATTTATTATGCCCATTTTGAATTATCTGAATTTCTAACTATGGTCGAACCAGTGTGCATGAAGATAGGGGATGAGCATCGTTAGAACTTGCATTGGATCTCTAAAGAAACCACATATTGCGAGTCTAAAAATGATTTTTACAAAAAATCACGGGCGATAGATTATGTACCTGTAGTACAAACCGGACCCACTTCCTACCGATTCGGCAGACATTTGTCCTTTTTACCCGGGATGGACGAAAAGGTTTGATATGTCCCTGTTGGGAGATAGTCCATGTAAGGTGGTCTAGTATTTTAGGAAAATGGGACGGTAGCATTCTGAAATGGCATTTTGGTGGTTACTTCACAAAACGACCCGTTTTTTGCGCTCGAAAAATGGAAAAGGGCTTTTCCGTGCGACAAAAAGGTTGGTGTCACCAACCGGGACATTATGTCGTGGGACACATGCATAATATGGGCACAACATTATGTCGACATTATGCCGTGCGGCGTGTACCTTGTCCCGGATGGTGTCACCAACCGGGACTAAAGATCAACCTGTAGTCCCGGTTGGAGACACCAACCGGGACAAAACACGAGCCAGCACTAATGATAGGGGTGAGTGTCGACATTATTTCGTAAGTGTCGACACTATGTCGAGCTGCTTGTACTATAAATAGGCATCCTTGTGAGTCCAGTCCTCCAACCAGTTTGAGGCATCTCCAAGATGGTTTTCGAGAGCAGGGACACCACTACGACCAGTTTCAGGGAGATGCCGGATCGATCCCGGCATCTCCAAGAAACTGGTCATAGAGGCACTCCCTAATATGTGACTGCGCGCGTTTGGAGATAAGATCTTAATGGTAAGTACGAATCGGGACAAGTTCTTCATAGTCCCGGTCCAGCCACAAAACGGGACTAACACTCAAGACATTTATTAATATTAAAAACTGAGACTACAAAACCGGGACTAAAGGCCACAAACCGCGAAAGATATCCTTCGGTCAAGCCACAAACCGCGAAAGACATGAACTAGAGTTACATAATATGAGCATGAACTTCTTGGCATATGTCCTTCCTTATGATCGCTTTAGACGTAACCATGGAGCATCTTCTTTACTTAACAGAATGCTTGGGTCAGTTTTCACTGTGAAGGGCAGAATTTCATCAAACTTATTATAATCTTCTGACATGTCTGTCTTGTCCTCGATTCCCATGATGTTTCTTTTCCCTGAAAGAACTATGTGACGCTTTGGCAGACCGGACCCACTTCCTGCCGATTCGGCAGACATTTGTCCTTTTTACCCGGGATGGACGAAAAGGTTTGAGATATCCCTGTTGGGAGATAGTCCATGTAAGGTGGTCTAGTATTTTAGGAAAATGGGACGATAGCATTCTGAAACGGCATTTTGGTGGTTACTTCACAAAACGACCCGTTTTTTGCGCTCAGAAAATGGAAAAGGGCTTTTCCGTGCGACAAAAAGGAAAACTTCCTCCTGCAACATTGTTCTCCATACCAATGTCCACACACATGCATAATATGGGCACAACATCACAAACTATGCCGTGATTCAACACATAACATCGGTCATTTGGACCGAAAGCCATGAAACCTCGAACATGATAGGTCATTTTGTGAAGGTTTTTTCGAAACATGATCAATATACCAAGTCTGGTATTTTTCCTTTCAACTATGTAACATAATATGACACCACGCGAAGGATTTTCATTGTTCGGATTTTTTTTGAATTTATTATGCCCGTTTTGAATTATCTGAATTTCTAACTATGGTCGAACCGGTGTGCATGAATATAGGGGACTAGCATCGTTAGAACTTGCATTGGATCTCCAAAGAAACCACATATTGCGAGTTTAAAAATGATTTTTACAAAAAATCACGGGCGATAGATCATGTACCTGTAGTACAAACCGGACCCACTTCCTCCCGATTCGGCAGACATTTGTCCTTTTTACCCGGGATGGACGAAAAGGTTTGATACGTCCCTGTTGGGAGATAGTCCATGTAAGGTGGTCTAGTATTTTAGGAAAATGGGACGGTAGCATTCTGAAACGGCATTTTGGTGGTTACTTCACAAAACGACCCGTTTTTTGCGCTCGGAAAATGGAAAAAGGGCTTTTCCGTGCGACAAAAAGGAAAACTTCCTCCGGCAACATTGTTCTCCATACCAATTTCCACACACATGCATAATATGGGCACAACATCACAAACTATGCCGTGATTCAGCACATAACATCGGTCATTTGGACCGAAAGCCATGAAACCTCGAACATGATAGGTCATTTTGTGAAGGTTTTTTTGAAGCATGATAAATATACCAAGTTTGGTATTTTTCCTTTCAACTATGTAACATAATATGACACCACATGAAGGATTTTCATTGTTCGGATTTTTATTGAATTTATTATGCCCGTTTTGAATTATCTGAATTTCTAACTATGGTCGAACCGGTGTGCATGAAGATAGGGGACGAGCATCGTTAGAACTTGCATTGGATCTCTAAAGAAACCACATATTGCGAGTCTAAAAATGATTTTTACAAAAAATCACGGGCGATAGATCATGTACTTGTAGTACAAACCGGACCCACTTCCTACCGATTCGGCAGACATTTGTCCTTTTTACCCGGGATGGACGAAAAGGTTTGAGATGTCCCTGTTGGGAGATAGTCCATGTAAGGTGGTCTAGTATTTTAGGAAAATGGGACGGTAGCATTCTGAAACGGCATTTTGGTGGTTACTTCACAAAACGACCCTTTTTTGCGCTCGGAAAATAGAAAAGGGCTTTTCCGTGCGACAAAAAGGAAAACTTCCTCCTGCAACATTGTTCTCCATACCAATGTCCACACACATGCATAAGAGGGGAACAACATCACAAACTATGCCGTGACTCAACACATAACATCGGTCATTTGGACCGAAAGCCATGAAACCTCGAACATGATAGGTCATTTTGTGAAGGTTTTTTCGAAACATGATCAATATACCAAGTCTCGTATTTTTCCTTTCAACTATGTAACATAATATGACACCGCGCGAAGGATTTTCATTGTTCGGATTTTTTTTAATTTATTATGCCCGTTTTGAATTATCTGAATTTCTAACTATGCTCGAACCGGTGTGCATGAAGATAGGGGACGAGCATCGTTAGAACTTGCATTGGATCTCTAAAGAAACCACATATTGCGAGTCTAAAAATTATTTTTACAAAAAATCACGGGCGATAGATCATGTACCTGTAGTACAAACCGGACCCACTTCCTACCGATTCTAGGACATTTGTCCTTTTACAGGATGGACGAAAAGGTTTGAGATGTACCCGTTGGGAGATAGTCCATTTAAGGTGGTCTAGTATTTTAGGAAAATGGGACGGTAGCATTCTGAAACGGCATTTTGGTGGTTGATTCACAAAACGACCCGTTTTTTGCGTTCGGAAAATGGAAAAGGGCTTTTCCATGCGACAAAAAGGAAAACTTCCTCCTGCAATATTGTTCTCCATACCAATGTCCACACGCATGAATAATATGGGCACAACATCACAAACTATGCCGTGATTCAGCACATAACATCGGTCATTTGGACCGAAGGCCATGAAACCTCGAACATGATAGGTCATTTTGTGAAAGTTTTTTCGAAACATGATCGATATACCAAGTCTGGTATTTTTCCTTTCAACTATGTAACATAATATGACACTAGGCGAAGGATTTTCATTGTTCGGATTTTTTGAATTTATTATGCCCGTTTTGAATTATCTGAATTTCTAACTATGGTCGAACCGGTGTGCATGAAGATAGGGGATGAGCATCGTTAGAACTTGCATTGGATCTTTAAAGAAACCACATATTGCAAGTCTAAAAATGATTTTTACAAAAAATCACAGGCGATAGATCATGTACCTATAGTACAAACCGGACCCACTTCCTGCCGATTCGGCACACATTTGTCCTTTTTACCCGGGATGGACGAAAAGGTTTGAGATGTCCCTGTTGGGAGATAGTCCATGTAAGGTGGTCTAGTATTTTAGGAAAATGGGACGATAGCATTCTGAAACGGCATTTTGGTGGTTACTGTTGCCTGCCAAAACCCACCGGCGAGCAGCGACGAGCAACACGAAGAGTCGGGAGGCTCCCAGAACTGCTGGTGGGCCCTGGTCCCTCGGGCAACGGCCCGCAAAACTCCGGCACAAGTCCTGGCTTGGTTCGAGGGCGTGCCACCTGACCTATACCTGGTCAGGAAGGTGAAGGATTGCTCCGATTGATTTCCTGCATGGTAAACAAGTATACGTAAAATTCGAGCCGTGACCGGCTCCCAGGTTTCCCTGTGAATCGGCTCCTAGAGCCGATTATCCCCCATGGTTCTGCATTAGATTTACGATAACATGGGGTTTTGCTTTATCATTACAAGTTAAATCGATCTACGACAGTTTAACGTTTTCACCACGTAACTGGAACGTCCCACACGTAATTGAGCCTGGTAGATACAAAAGATGATAGGAAACTAACCCTAGAGGAGGCCTAACAACCGACATAAAGTCAATTACCGGAACAACTTCTCTAGAACTAGTAAACCACGTCCTTACGTACTACTGGATCGTTCAACCCGTTTGCAAGGCCTGACTACGTAGATATCAAACTAAACCTTGGTGAACAAGGCATAACCATAACAGATCGAATCAGCTAAATAAAGATCAAGCAAGATGCTACCCTTGCACTTGGGAAAAGGTGCAAAGGTAGCGAGGTAACTAGAGGTAGCATAAATCAAACAATTATAACGAACAGCACCGATGCTAGCCTCAACAAATCCATGATAGTAGTGTTACTCGCCATCAACAAGGCTTCAGTACGAGTAACACCAAATAACGCATAAGTAAAAATACTGCCTAGATCGCAAGATGCGATCTAGGCAGCATGACACTTACCCGAAAGAAACCCTAGAAACAAGGGGTGGCGATGCGCCGAGATTGTGTTTGTTGTGAACGTGATTGTCCTCTTTTTCTCGATAACCTTAGGTACATATTTATAGTCCGGAGACTTTCTACCTTTGGAATAACTCTACAACTCTATCGTTACCTAAACTGAAACGGAACCTACTATGATACAAGATACACGGGCAATTTAGCCCAAATCCACGCACTAGGCCGATTCAACAACACGTTGAATATACGTATCTTCCAAGCCCATCTTGATCACGGCCCATCTCCTTCTTTGGCCAAAATATGGCGATAACACATGCCCCCCTGGTTTTGGCAATAATAATTCCTAAACCACTCTGCTGATGTTTTTTCTTCCCCCTCTTTTTTTCTTCTTCACATCGGGTTACGCGTTGCAGAGCAGAATCTTCACGCCACCCCCTCATCATGATGCCCTGTCTTCTCAACTCCTTCGCAGTGCATGATTTGACGATTTTGGCAGCACATTCTGGGAAACCGCTATGGCATTGAACCGCCTCTCCACTATTCCCCTTATTTAAATTCGTCTGAGCAGTTCGCAGTCCCCATCTTCCTCCAATAGCCAGAAAACCCTCCTTCCTCCTCCGAAAAACCCTCTTTCTCCGCCATGGCCTCTTCCTCTACCGCCCGTTCCTCCCAGTCTTCCAACAGCATTAGCGACCGGGAGCCGACGCC
Source organism: Avena longiglumis (assembly GCA_030063025.1). Lineage (NCBI taxonomy): Eukaryota > Viridiplantae > Streptophyta > Magnoliopsida > Poales > Poaceae > Avena > Avena longiglumis. The sequence continues at coordinate 78,660,566 of CP125973.1, read as the reverse complement.
AGAGCACCCGCCCACGGCGGCGTACAGTACTTTCGCCCCACGATGGTGGGACGAGAGGGATTGGGACTTCGCCGTCTGGTCGGAGGACGATGCGTCCCTGACCGACGGCGAGGAGGGCCTACAGTTCCTCGTTGACGGGGAACTGGAGGCGAAGAGCAGCGACGACGCCTGGTCTTGGGACGGCGTCGAGTCCTCCGACGAGGAGGAGGAATCGGAGGAGGACACCTCCTCCGACGAGTACCCGCCGGTGAAGCGCTTCCGCGCCGGGTCCAGCGAGGACACCGAAGACGACGACGAGGACGAGGAGGCCCCCGCTGGCTTCTTCAGCAGCAGCAGCGAGGACGACGCCGGCAGCAGCGCTGAGGACAGCGAACAAGACGGCGGCGACGACAGCGGCGACGACCTCGGCCTCTAGATTAGGAACCAGTAGTAGTAGTAGTAGTAGTAGTAGTAGTAGTAAGCTCCCTTTTGTAATCAATCATCCTTTTGTAAGCAATCATCTTTTGAATGAATGAATGAAAATCTGTTTCTCGAAGATTGCCTTGTTCGCCCCTAATTTTGCCGATAGTCAAAATAGGTCGATGCTTCAGAAGCCGATAGCAACGTATCGGCTTTCACCTTGTTACGTTCATACAACAACCAAGCTCAAAGAGCCGATGCACATCGGCTTTCCCAAAAACGTTGACAAGGTCAAAACTTGGTCGCATACTTAGGCAAACTTAAACGGCCATTTTCCAGTTTCAAACGGTAACCTGCGACCCTCTTCAAAAAGGGTGACCCAGATCTCCAATTGTCCACCGACGAGATTGAGCTCACAGCGACAAGAACCCTCAATCCTCAACTGCATAGATCCATCTCCGCCAGCAAACTAGATGGCGGAATCGTCCAACACCAATCCAGAGGTCTCCGGTCTGAAGGTACGCCTACTCCTCGCGGTCTGAACGCGATGTTAGAATTTAATAGCGAACACCTGAATTAATGCCTTTATTCCACCATTAAAATTTCTAGGTTTCAGACATCCTGCTGCCGCATCCTTCTCTCCCAAATTCCCTCTGTCTTGGCCCTCGTACAGATTCTAGTCCTGCCCATCTGATTTCTTGCGAAGCAAATAGAATCCCCTTCGTAAGCCAAGACCTAGATCTGAACTCTTGGGCCGACTGCTTGCGAGCCTGGCCTAATCCCCCTGAACATTGGGTCTCTTGGTTCAGTAGGGTAGCTAGAGCTTACCAATCCCAATGGGAAACTACGGGAATAGCCAATGCCTTGCATCTATCATTGTCTCCTCTTGAGAAACACGAGAATCTTCTCAAAACCATCGGCTATTTCTGGTCTGACGCTCTGAACTGCTTCATGTTCGGTCATGGCCCCATGTCACCAACTCTGTTGGACGTGGTGATGATTACTGGTCTGGATGTTACATCACCCAGCCCATCTGCCTTTAAACTGACCAAAGTCCCCCACAAACTTTCTTCTAAAACAGACTGCACGAACTGGGGTGCCTACCTCCAACGCCACATGAAAACAAAGGGTCCTGTCACAGAGAAAGAACACACAGCCTTTCTCAACTTCTGGTTGGAACATTTCATATTTTGTGGCCCTTCCCTTGCTCCAACCAAGAACTATCTTTCCTTAGCCCACGAACTGGCCAAAGGTACTCAACTTGGCCTCGGCAAACTGTTCCTTGGAGAAGTCTATCGATACCTCCAGTTGATGTCTGTCAAGCTATTCTCTGGTGTAGCAGTCAAAACAGGTGGTCCTTGGTGGTTTATTCAGCTATGGGCTCAGCTGTATTTTCAAAATCACATCCCAAACTTCCCCCTTTTGGCGAGTTGCACCTTTCCAGATGTAAAAGGGAAGCAGATCCGATGCACCAGCTATGGCCAAGCTTTGTATCGACTGCCAGGCAGTAAACTGACCCCTCAGGAGGCATCCAAATGGTTCAGCACTTTCTTCCAAGGCCTGGACAACCCTACCTTCTTCCCTTACATGGAGGAATCTGAACACTTTGAAAATCCACTCTCCTTCAGGCTGGACAATTTTGCCGATGACACTAGCACTCGGCAGCTCTTTTCCACCGTGATTCGTCCCTGTTTCCTTCCAGTTGGCATGAGTACGTCCAACAGAATAATCAAACCTGGGTATGAATTCTACCAGCCAGTCGTAGTGGCTCGCCAATTTGGCCTTGGACAAGTAGCTCCCCACTTCTTTCTCCATCACCTTACAGAGAGCAGAGCCGACCTGCCTGATCCTCTCACCAGCCAAAGGTGTTATTCCTTTTTTGATGCTCTGACCATCCCAATTCCCAACGACCTCACCTTTGCCTCATCAACCGATGGCTTTGAAGACTGGTGGTCGATGTGGAAGACTCACGCCTTCAGGAGAGCTCTGGGACCGTTGCTGAAACAGCTCGATGCTGACTATGACATCCCCGTGGAACAGGTACCACTACTTGCAAATTTTCTTGATGCAGCTTGCAATTGATCCTTTTATTAATCCATTCTTTCTCTTTGCAGCAACAAGATGGCCCTGAGCCTACGCACAGTGATGGCTCCCCCTTCGAGTTCTTTCCGCCAGCTCCTGTGGTTCTTTTCTGCAAAAACTCGCCACCTCTAAAAAGGTCATAATGCGTAAACACCGATATCACCACAATCGGCTTCCAAGAACCCAAGAACCTCTAAGCCAGCTGCCTCGATTTCCAACTAAAACAAGAACGACGAGGAAGGTAGCCAGAAGACCTTGAAGCCGGAGCCCTTCTCCGTAAAGCTCGCATGTAGGGTGATCTATGCCTTGGTCGATCCTTCTAATTCTTCCATCCTTGCAGACTGCTTGTGCTCACTGGTTCTCCTTTTTAAGGCTTCCGTCAAGACACCTCCACGAGAACACTCGGACCAATCGAGGAGAACTGGACCCAGATTCTCGAGAGGACCATCACACCGAGCCAGCCAGATTCATCACCATCGGCTTCGTGAAAAGGTCTTTTCTCGACCCTACCGCCCGAGCACCCGAGGCGGGCCACCAGGGTCCCAAGAGAGCTCGCAAAGGACTGCAAGCTTCTTCGTCGAGCCAGGAGGTTTCGAAAATCATCACCCTTTACGCTCTTACTACTTGCTTCTTTTGATCTGCCGATTAATCCTTATTTACATCGGCTAAACACCTTCCATGCAGACGACTGATGTTTCTAGTGGGAAAGCTGGGGCAGTGCCGATGCCTTTAGCCAAACCGGACCTAGCAATCCCCGAAGGTGCAGATGAAACGGCTACCACTCCGGCCAAGCCCCCAGCAACCACACACAAGCCGATCGTCTCCTCATCGGCTATCCCCCCGATCTTAGGAGAGGTATGTTAGCTTCTTTCGGCTCATCCTTACATGTTTGGATGCATACTGACGCCTTTTCGGGCTGCCAGAGTTGTGATATTTCAGGTTTGCTGACGTTCGACCCTGAATCCATCGAACCAACTCCCTCTGCTTAGCGATGATGAGCCACGAGCCAGGGCTGTTCCACCTCAATTCCAGCGTCTTAAAGCCCTGCTGTCCTCCCCAATCGAAGAGTTGATCGAGGGTTCTGAGGAGGTGAAGAGCGTTCTGGCTGAAATAAAAGACCATCTCCCAGTAGCATTGCAGGTGAAGCTTTGGCCAGTTGTGACCCTGTCTTTCTACGGGCCAAGGGTGAAGTTAGCTCGTGAGAGGATCAGTCTGCGCCGCGCCCAACTTCCACTGAAGGCCAATATCGCAGACAGATGCCAACAGCTCAACGAGAAAAAGGCGTCTCTGGATGCCAAAACTGACACCTCTGTCAGTACTGCCGAGCTCGCATCCTTGAAAAGGGAGTTGGAAGATCTTGAAGAGAAGGTCCGGGCGACTAAACATCTCATCCGCGACAAGGAAGAATCCATCGCCCGCTCCCAAGACGAGGCGGAAAGCCTCAAAGCCCAATCAAGACCGATCCGGTAAATACGTGCTCGAACAAGCGGTGGTGACGGGCAAGGATGAAGATGACGAAGCCGAGATCTGCCGAGGTGGATCGTGTCCGTGCTGACGCGCTCCACGCCTTCGAAGCATTTCTTCAGTAGCTCGTATGTGTAAACTGGCACCTGTTTATAACATGTGTGAACCTCTAGAGTCGATGACCGTGCATCGGCTATATATTTTTGCTTTTATTCGGCCGATTTCCAGTATCGCCCCCCACATTTTTACTGTCCAACGTCTCACGTGCTTTTTACTTGGCCGATTTCATGTATCGGCCCCCATATTTTACTGTCCATCGTCTCACGTGCTTTTTACTTGGCCGATTTCATGTATCGGCCCCCATATTTTACTGTCCATCATCCCACATGCTTGGGAAATATTTCTTGAGATGTTGACCGTTGACCGCCACTGGGAATTTCACGCCGTCCAACTCCTCAAGCATGTATGCGTTTCCTCTTAAAACTTGATCGACCCTGTACGGCCCGTGCCAATTTGGAGACTATTTACCATATGTTGCATCCTTAGTCCCTAATGGCAACACAACTTCCCATACCAGATCACCAACGTGGAACTCCTTTGGCCTCACTTTCTTGTTATATGCACGAGCTACCTTGGCCTTGTTCTCTTTGATTTTCTCAAGCGACCACAGCCTGAGCTCAGTTAAATCCTCAACACTGTCACTCATCAGGGTTGCATATTCTTCAGTTGTTAGATTGTCCTGAAAAGTGACACGTCTCGATCCAGCCGTAATTTCCCAGGGCAATACGGCTTCTTGTCCATATACTAGATGGTATGGCGAGGTCTTTATCACCCCATGGCATGACATGCGATAAGCCCACAACGCCTCTGACAAAACCTCGTGCCAACGCCTAGGGTGCTCATCGACTTTTCTCTTGATCAGCTTGATGAGGCTCTGGTTGGATGCTTCAGCTTGCCCATTTGCCTGAGCATAGTATGGAGATGATCTGATCATCTTAATCCCCGTGTCCTCGCAGAACTTTCTAAACTCTTGAGAAATAAAGACCGAACCTCCATCGGTCGTGATAGTTTGGGGAATCCCGAATCTATGGATGACATGTTCTTTCACAAAGTTGATAACATCCTTTGAGTTTACTGATTTCATCGGGACAACCTCCACCCATTTAGTGAAATAATCAGTGATGGCCAAAATCCACATGTGGCCTTTGCTTGATGGAGGATTGATTTTGCCGATCATATCCATGCCCCAACCTCGGAATGGCCAAGGCTTGATGATGGGGTTCATTGCTGACGCGGGTACCATCTGAATTTTCCCAAATTTCTGACATGCTTGACACCCTTTGTAGTACTTGAAGCAGTCCTCAAGCATGGTGGGCCAATAAAACCCTGATCGCCTGATCAACCATTTCATCTTGTGAGCCGATTGGTGAGTTCCGCAGGCGCCTTCGTGTACCTCATGTAGGAGCCGATTGGCCTCGGCTGTCCCCAGACATTTGAGTAATAACCCTTCCAGAGTCCTGTAAAACATGTCATCCCCAATAAGCACATACTTCATGGCCTTGTACCTTATCCGTTTAGGTGCCCCCCGAGCCGAATCCTTCAAGTAATTGAAGATATCGGCTCTCCAGTCGTCAGCTTCCAGGAACTGTACCTGAACATCGGCTCCCTCTGCTACATCCTTGTAACCTGAAGCCATTTGTGCAAGATCATTCGCCTCGGTATTCTGCGACCGCGGGATCCAGGTGAAGTTTATGTACCGGAACTGCGCCATCAGCTCACGGCAGTGCAGCCATAATGGGAAGAGGGACTCGCTCTCACACTTGTACTCCTCCGTGAGTTGGGAAATCACCAACTTGGAGTCTCCAAAAATTTCCACTGCTTCTGCTCCGGCTTCGATGAGTAACTCCATTCCCTTGCGTATCGCCTCGTACTCAGCGACGTTGTTGGTGCGAGAGGTAGATAATCTGATGGAGAAGGAAAATGTTGCCCCCCGGGGCGACACGAGTAAAATGCCGATGCCGCAACCATCGTCACAAACCGATCCATCGAAAAACATAGCCCACGCTCTTATAGACAGTGCTGCTATGTTAGTGTTGATCCTTTCAGCGATAAGGTCGGCCAACGCCTGTCCCTTAACTGCTTTCGCGGGTTGATACCGGATGTCAAACTCTGATAATGCAAACATCCATTTGCCCAGTCGGCCTTTCAACATAGGAGCCGACAGCATGTGCTTTATGACGTCTGATTTGCATATGATGATAATCTCACGATAGCAAAATGTGGCAACTTGGTGCGGTGAAAACAGAAGAGGCACAACTTATCGATATCGGATACCTTGTCTCGCATCCAGCATCCTTCGCTTATGTAAAATACGACTCGCTCCAGCCCATCAAACTTGCACCACCACCGAGGCGATGGGCGTGTCACCATCGACAAGTAAATGTAGAACGGTGCGTCATCCGGGCGGAACCCACACCTGGCGGCTTCCGGATATTCTTTGATCTCGTCGAAGGCTCGTTGTTGTTCTCGCCCCTGAATTCCTCGTCGATTTAATTTTCACCCCCATGAACGGTTCTATTCTTCCCGACAGATTGAGATGAATCTTGACGGAAGTTGATCTTGCCGATGAGAGACTGCAGTTCTTTCTTTGTGGTAGGTGGCTTCATTGTTCGTCCTACCTCCTGACTTTTCAGGCCGATCTCAATTCCTCGTTCATGGACCAAAACCCAAGAACTGACCGCCGTCACCCCGAAGGCACACTTCTTTGGATTCATCCGTGGCAATTTCCTTGTTCGGTCCAGACGCTGCAGATCGTCCAAGTGTCCTTGCAAGGCAGACTTGACCACCACGTCATCGATGTAAATTTCCACCACTTGCCGATCGATCATGGAAAATATAATTCATGGCTCTTGGTACGTGCGCGGCATTCTTGATCCAAACGTCATGACTACATACTCGAACAACCCCACCGAACACGGGACTCAACGCAGTCTTGTGTATGTCTTCCGAGCCATAAAATTTGGTTGTAACGCATTGCCATCCATGAAGCTCAAGATCTTATGGCCAGCCATGCGTTGATTAACGTCTACGCCACCGCATCGGATACTCATCCTTTGGGGTAGCTCTGTTGAGATCCCGAAAATCTATGGCAACACGCCAACGGCCATCCTTTTTCTCTACAGGTACGATACTAGAAATCCACTCAGCAAACCTGCATGGCCTAATTAACTTGGCTGTCAACATTTTCTCGACCTCCTTCTTGACTTATTCCAGAATTTCGGCCTTCATCTGTCGTGCTCGCTGCTGGAATGGCCGAAATCCTTTTTTAAGCGGGAGTCGATGCTCAATGATGCTCCTGTCTAACCCAGGCATCTCCGTGTAGTCCCAGGCGAAGCAGTCTGGATATTTTTTCAACAGGGCTATCATCGAACCCCGCATAATCGGATCTAACTTCTTGCTGATAAATGTTGGTCGTGGCTTATCCCCAGGACCAATGTCGATTTCTTCTAGTTCATCAGCGGATGTAAACCCATACCCTAGCTTTCCGTCACCTGTCAAATCGATGCTAAACACAGGGCAAACAGTAGGTGAGGGTAACAAAAATAATTTGGGCCGATTGCCTGAATCGGACCCCTTTTTGATTGCATTAGTCAAGGACGGTTTACACCTTATTGTTTTACAATGGCAGGGCATCTCCCTGCTACGACTACGTGATCTGCTTGTCGTATGATTGGTGCTTTTTATTTTTTGTGGCCGATCGCGAGGATCGGCCGTACCACGTACGATTGTGGACTTTGCTACTCTGTCAGGCCAGTGGATAAGACCAGCCTCACCCCGTTTTTTGTAGCTTTAATGCGCTCACAGCCGTCTAGACTGATTCCAGAGATCGGCTCTTGGTATTCTGCTTCCCAGACGTTCATGCCAGCTATGGAGATCTCGATAGAATCATCTGCATGGATGACCTCCACTTCATCTCCATTCCATCAGATTGACCTTTGGTGCATCGTGGGACGGAATGCAGCGATTAGCGTGAATCCAATCTCTCCCTAGCAAGACAGCGTAGGTGCTTTTGCTGTCACGACGAAGAATGACGTGGGGATGGTTTTCTGCCCAGTCGATCTACGTTCGACGCCTTGCGTTCAAGTCTGGCCGTTGAAGTCGCTTAACGTGGCGTTGGTTTTGATCGATCTGCGTGAGCGTCCCAAACGCCGTAGCATGGAGTATGGCATTATATTGATCGCCGCTCGGTGTCCACCAACATCTTGCCGACAGGTTGCCCATTGATGTAACCTCGTAGGTGCAGGGCTTTCGGATGTTTGTAACCCTTCTCACGTGGCTTCTCAAAGATAACGGCCGTGGGCGCGATCGAGCGTGCCTTTGGTAGCTCATTGGTTCTTGGCGCGACTCGACGGAGTATGAACACCATGTTTGTGCCAGCCGATGTCTTTGCATCGGCTTTTACCGGTTTGGGGCGCCACTCTTTCCTTTTCGGGCGATCTTCCGTTTCCAAGGTCTGCCTAATTTTAACGGCCAGATCGGTCCGTGCTTTCTTTAAAGCGTGGAGATACTGCGCTTCGGCTTCCTCCAAGTTACACAGCCGCTGCACTCTACGCTTTTGGGTGTGTCTGAGTCCGTTGGGACACCACCTTGGACGGTGATATCTGTCTTATTTTTTGTCATCCCTTGGCTTCTCGAGGTCTTTTTCTCGAGCGACTCCTATGCTTGACGGCCACGAGGTGGGAGGGCCCTAGACGCTTGAACACTGAGGCCCCGTGTTCTCCTTCTGTCCACATTCCGGCAGTTGTCATTGTAGGCAATCGGCTCATTCCCGCATCCCAGCAATACTTGAAGAAAGGACAATCCCAATGTTTGTCTGCGCCTTCCTTTTCTTTAGACGGTCCCCTAGCGAGGTGCTCATATCCTTCATCGTCTCCATTGCGCCGGCGACGTTGGTCATACTGACGCTCATACTTGTTAAGGAGATGCGTGGAATGTGGCTTCTGATATCGCACTCTCCTCACCTGTTCCTCTGTTAGGTACCGCCTGTCATTGTGGCTGGGCCGGTCGCGTGGACCAGCCTCCTCTCTTTCTTTGCCCCGAGAGCGACCACCTTCCTCCTTGTACGTGTCATGGTGGTACCCAAACCCTGCCATATTAACACCGAACGAGAAATCCAGCTGACGCCTCGCGGAGTGATTGAGTTCTACCATATTGACGCCGGGGAATGGGTTTGTGTCCACTTTCATGGCGAACTGCCCAAGGATCAGACGGCCTTGTTCTATCGCCGTTTGGATCTGGCGACGTAACTCTTTGCAATCATTGGTGGTGTGGGTGAACGAGTGATGCCACTTGATATGGTCTCCGTTCATCTCCCGAGCTGGGGATTTTGTGGCCTTGGCAACTTCAAACTTTTTCTTTCAAAGAAGAATCGAAGATCTGCTCAGCTTTGCTCACGTCGAAGTCGAACCCTTTTGCAGGCCCCTGCTGCTTCACCCATTTGCAGGACACAAGGTCTGCCTCCCGAGCCCATTCAGCCACGGCCAATTCCTGGTCTTGTGTAGGATCATCTTCTTCTGTATCGACCAGGCCTATCGGACGTTTGAACTTGTCTTGGTACAACTCAGGGTGGCGCTGTTCATACATCGTCAGTTTCTGGGCCATGTGCGCCAATGAGTTGTACTCTACTTGGAAAGCCAGATCCTTGATGGGTGCCGAGACCCAACACCGCCTTTCATCGCTTCCTTCTCGATTAAACGAGCTGAGTAACATCGGTTCTTAGCGGTCTGGCGATGGATGTACTCACTGATTTCTCCCGCTTACCCTCGTGCTGTGCAGTCTGCAATGCCGACCTCGGTAGCCTCCGAGTGATATTGGATGTGGGCTGCTCTTCCGGTTGCTTCCGTGTCTGAATCGAATCGGTGGCAGCGAGGTGTACCACCCAAAAGCTGGTCTGTCGGAGATTGCGCAAAGAACCTTACGCGAATCGATCCGATGCGAAATCATGCCTAGTGCTGTGTATCGGCACGTGCTCGATCGAGCTCGACCTTGACCCGCTAAACCTTGAGAACTCGGGCCGATACTTGGGTGGCAGCGAATCAGATCAAACTTCGTTGAATGCGGCTTTGAATAGCCGATTGTCCTTCTCTCGCACGAAGCCGAACTGGTCTCTCAAGATGGTACGGATTTGCTCCACTGTTTGAGCTGCAGGGGCTAGATTCTCATGACTTGTTCCAGTGGCATACTTGGCTAGCCACGCCTGTTTGTCGGCGTCCATCCCAGAAATCGCTGCTCCAGAAACGCCTGCTCCTGAAGCTCCTGCCCCAGGAACCCCTGCCGCAGAAACTCCTGCGGTTGCAATCTGGTTGGTGCGTGTCGGGTTATTGCAGTCCGGCACGTAGGTGCATACATATCCATGTGGGATTTCCTTAGGTGGCTCAAACAGGAATTGGTAATCGCCTGGGTCGCCTCCAACCTTGTAGACAACGTACGCCGCTGCTCCTGGCGGCTCTAGAGCTGCAAGTGTGAATGGCAGCTGTGGCCTGGTCTGGAGCGGTCTTTCTCCCTGGTGAGTCCCTAAAGTAGGCCCCGACGGAGAGTACTGATGTTTCATGATCTCCTGAACTACGCGAACGCGACCGCCGAAAGCGTTCACCAGCTCTCGAATGGCGGTGCAGAGAATGAGCCACCATGTAGTTGACTTCTGTCAGAGCTGCAGTGCGCTCCTCCGAAGGAATGCAGATCCACCTCATCAAGAGCACCCTCGGGGGAGAACCCCCTCCACTTGATGCCATGCTTATGGGTCCTCTCAAAAGAGCCGATGAGATCGGCTTCGAAGAGAGCTTTGATCTCGTCATACTTCGCCTTGTGCTCTTGAGCGTTCAGACGTGACTGGTCTGTCCCCCATCTCAGCGTCGGATGTTGATGCAGATGTTGTTGAATGTCCCACCGGGAGTTCCAGAATGTGTTGCCTGCCAAAACCCATCGGCGAGCAGCGACGAGCAACACGAAGAGCCGGGAGGCTCCCAGAACTGCTGGTGGGCCCTGGTCCCTCGGGCAACGGCCCGCAAAACTCTGGCACACGTCCTGTCTTGGTTCGAGGGCATGCCACCTAACCTATACCTGGTCAGGAAGGTGAAGGATTGCTCCGATTGATTTCCTGCATGGTAAACAAGTATACGTAAAATTCGAGCCGTGACCGGCTCCCAGGTTTCCCTGTGAATCGGCTCCTAGAGCCGATTATCCCCCATGGTTCTGCATTAGATTTACGATAACATGGGGTTTTGCTTTATCATTACAAGTTAAATCGATCTACGACAGTTGAACGTTTTCACCACGTAACTGGAACGTCCCACACGTAATTGAGCCTGGTAGATACAAAAGATGATAGGAAACTAACCCTAGAGGAGGCCTAACAACCGACATAAAGTCAATGCGAACAACTTCTCTAGAACTAGTAAACCACGTCCTTACGTACTCTTTGGATCGTTCAACCCGTTTGCAAGGCCTGACTACGTAGAAAGCAAACTAAACCTTGGTGAACAAGGCATAACCATAACAGATCGAATCAGCTAAATAAAGATCAAGCAAGATGCTACCCTTGCACTTGGGAAAAGGTGCAAAGGTAGCGAGGTAACTAGAGGTAGCATAAATCAAACAATTATAACGAAGCACGATGCTAGCCTCAACAAATCCATGATAGTAGTGTTACTGCGCCATCAACAAGGCTTGATGCGAGTAACACCAAATAACATAAGTAAAAATCGCCTAGATCGCAAGATGCGATCTAGGCAGCATGACACTTACCCGAAAGAAACCCTAGAAACAAGGGGTGGCGATGCGCCGAGATTGTGTTTGTTGTGAACGTGATTGTCCTCTTTTTCTCGATAACCTTAGGTACATATTTATAGTCCGGAGACATTCTACCTTTGGAATAACTCTACAACTCTATCGTTACCTAAACTGAAACGGAACCTACTATGATACAAGATACACGGGCAATTTATCCCAAATCCACGCACTAGGCCGATTCAACAACACGTTGAATATACGTATCTTCCAAGCCCATCTTGATCACGGCCCATCTCCTTCTTTGGCCAAAATATGGCGATAACAGTTACTTCACAAAACGACCCGTTTTTTGCGCTCGAAAAATGGAAAAGGGCTTTTCCGTGCGACAAAAAGGAAAATTTCCTCCTGCAACATTGTTCTCCATACCAATGTCCACACACATGCATAATACGGGCACAACATCACAAACTATGCCGTGATTCAGCACATAACATCGGTCATTTGGACCGAAAGCCATGAAACCTCGAACATGATAGGTCATTTTGTGAAGGTTTTTTCGAAACATGATCAATATACCAAGTCTGGTATTTTTCCTTTCAACTACGTAACATAATATGACACCACGCGAAGGATTTTCATTGTTCGGATTTTTTTTGAATTTATTATGCCCGTTTTGAATTATCTGAATTTCTAACTATGGTCGAACCGGTGTGCATGAAGATAGGGTACGAGCATCGTTAGAACTTGCATTGGATCTCCAAAGAAACCACATATTGCGAGTCTAAAAATGATTTTTACAAAAAATCACGGGCGATAGATCATGTACCTGTAGTACAAACCGGACCCACTTCCTCCCGATTTGGCAGACATTTGTCCTTTTTACCCGGGATGGACGAAAAGGTTTGATACGTCCCTGTTGGGAGATAGTCCATGTAAGGTGGTATAGTATTTTAGGAAAATGGGACGGTAGCATTCTGAAACGGCATTTTGGTGGTTACTTCACAAAACGACCCGTTTTTTGCGCTCGGAAAATGGAAAAAGGGCTTTTCCGTGCGACAAAAAGGAAAACTACCTCCTGCAACATTGTTCTCCATACCAATGTCCACACACATGCATAATAGGGGCACAACATCACAAACTATGCCGTGACTCAGCACATAACATCGGTCATTTGGACTGAAAGCCATGAAACCTCGAACATGATAGGTCATTTTGTGAAGGTTTTTTCGAAACATGATCAATATACCAAGTCTCATATTTTTCCTTTCAACTATGTAACATAATATGACACCACGCGAAGGATTTTCATTGTTCGGATTTTTTTAATTTATTATGCCCGTTTTGAATTATCTGAATTTCAAACTATGGTCGAACCGGTGTGCATGAAGATAGGGGACGAGCATCGTTAGAACTTGCATTGGATTTCTAAAGAAACCACATATTGCGAGTCTAAAAATTATTTTTACAAAAAATCACGGGCGATAGATCATGTACCTATAGTACAAACCGGACCCACTTCCTGCCGATTCGGCAGACATTTGTCCTTTTTACCCGGGATGGACGAAAAGGTTTGAGATGTCCCTGTTGGGAGATAGTCCATTTAAGGTGGTCTAGTATTTTAGGAAAATGGGACGGTAGCATTCTGAAACGGCATTTTGGTGGTTGATTCACAAAACGACCCGTTTTTTGCGTTCGGAAAATGGAAAAGGGCTTTTCCATGCGACAAAAAGGAAAACTTCCTCCTGCAACATTATTCTCCATACCAATGTCCACACGCATGCATAATATGGGCACAACATCACAAACTATGCCGTGATTCAGCACATAACATCGGTCATTTGGACCGAAGGCCATGAAACCTCGAACATGATAGGTCATTTTGTGAAAGTTTTTTCGAAACATGATCGATATACCAAGTCTGGTATTTTTCCTTTCAACTATGTAACATAATATGACACCACGCGAAGGATTTTCATTGTTCGGATTTTTTTGAATTTATTATGCCCGTTTTGAATTATCTGAATTTCTAACTATGGTCGAACCGGTGTGCATGAAGATAGGGGATGAGCATCGTTAGAACTTGCATTGGTTCTTTAAAGAAACCACATATTGCAAGTCTAAAAATGATTTTTACAAAAAATCACAGGCGATAGATCATGTACCTGTAGTACAAACCGGACCCACTTCCTACCGATTCGGCACACATTTGTCCTTTTTACCCGGGATGGACGAAAAGGTTTGAGATGTCCCTGTTGGGAGATAGTCCATGTAAGGTGGTCTAGTATTTTAGGAAAATGGGACGATAGCATTCTGAAACGGCATTTTGGTGGTTACTTCACAAAACGACCCGTTTTTTGCGCTCGAAAAATGGAAAAGGGCTTTTCCGGGCGACAAAAAGGAAAATTTCCTCCTGCAACATTGTTCTCCATACCAATGTCCACACACATGCATAATACGGGCACAACATGACAAACTATGCCGTGATTCAGCACATAACATCGGTCATTTGGACCGAAAGCCATGAAACCTCGAACATGATAGGTCATTTTGTGAAGGTTTTTTCGAAACATGATCAACATACCAAGTCTGGTATTTTTCCTTTCAACTATGTAACATAATATGACACCACGCGAAGGATTTTCATTGTTCGGATTTTTTTTGAATTTATTATGCCCATTTTGAATTATCTGAATTTCTAACTATGGTCGAACCGGTGTGCATGAAGATAGGGGACGAGCATCGTTAGAACTTGCATTGGATATCCAAAGAAACCACATATTGCGAGTCTAAAAATGATTTTTACAAAAAATCACGGGCGATAGATCATGTACCTGTAGTACAAACCGGACCCACTTCCTCCCGATTCGGCAGACATTTGTCCTTTTTACCCGGGATGGACGAAAAGGTTTGATACGTCCCTGTTGGGAGATAGTCCATGTAAGGTGGTCTAGTATTTTAGGAAAATGGGACGGTAACATTCTGAAACGGCATTTTGGTGGTTACTTTACAAAACGACCCGTTTTTTGCGCTCGGAAAATGGAAAAGGGCTTTTCCGTGCGACAAAAAGGAAAACTTCCTCCTGCAACATTGTTCTCCATACCAATGTCCACACACTTGCATAATATGGGCACAACATCACAAACTATGCCGTGATTCAGCACATAACATCGGTCATTTGGACTGAAAGCCATGAAACCTCGAACATGATAGGTCATTTTGTGAAGGTTTTTTCGAAACATGATCAATATACCAAGTCTGTTATTTTTCCTTTCAACTATGTAACATAATATGACACCACACGAAGGATTTTCATTGTTCGGATTTTTTTTTGAATTTATTATGCCTGTTTTGAATTATCTGAATTTCTAACTATGGTCGAACCGGTGTGCATGAAGATAGGGGACGAGCATCGTTAGAACTTGCATTAGATCTCTAAAGAAACGACATATTGCGAGTCTAAAAATGATTTTTACAAAAAATCACGGGCGATAGATCATGTACCTGTAGTACAAACCGGACCTACTTCCTCCCGATTCTGCACACATTTGTCCTTTTTACCCGGGATGGACGAAAAGGTTTGAGATGTCTCTGTTGGGAGATAGTCCACGTAAGGTGGTCTAGTATTTTAGGAAAATGGGATGGTAGCATTCTGAAACGGCATTTTGGTGGTTACTTCACAAAACGACCCGTTTTTTGCGCTCAGAAAATGGAAAAGGGCTTTTCCGTGCGACAAAAAGGAATACTTCCTCCTGCAACATTGTTATCCATACCAATGTACACACACATGCATAATATGGGCACAACATCACAAACTATGCCGTGATTCAGCACATAACATCGGTCATTTGGACCGAAAGCCATGAAACCTCGAACATGATAGGTCATTTTGTGAAGGTTTTTTCGAAACATGATCAATATGCCAAGTCTGGTATTTTTCCTTTCAACTATGTAACATAATATGACACCACGCGAAGGATTTTCATTGTTCGGATTTTTTTTGAATTTATTATTCCCGTTTTGAATTATCTGAATTTCTAACTATGGTCGAACCGGTGTGCAAGAAGATAGGGGACGAGCATCATTAGAACTTGCATTGGATCTCTAAAGAAACCACATATTGCGAGTCTAAAAATGATTTTTACAAAAAATCACGGGCGATAGATCATGTACCTGTAGTACAAACTGGACCCACTTCCTACCGATTCGGCAGACATTTGTCCTTTTTACCCGGGATGGACGAAAAGGTTTGAGATGTCCCTGTTGGGAGATAGTCCATGTAAGGTGGTCTAGTATTTTAGGAACATGGGACGGTAGCATTCTGAAACGGAATTTTGGTGGTTACTTCACAAAACGACCCGTTTTTTGCGCTCGGAAAATGGAAAAGGGCTTTTCCGTGCGACAAAAAGGAAAACTTCCTCCTGCAACATTGTTCTCCATACCAATGTCCACACACATGCATAATATAGGCACAACATCACAAACTATGCAGTGATTCAGCACATAACATCGGTCATTTGGACCGAAAGCCATGAAACCTCGAACATGATAGGTCATTTTGTGAAGGTTTTCTCGAAACATGATCAATATACCAAGTCTGGTATTTTTCCTTTCAACTATGTAATATAATATGACACCAAACGAAGGATTTTCGTTGTTCGGATTTTTTTGAATTTATTATGCCCATTTTGATTTATCTGAATTTCTAACTATGGTCGAACCAGTGTGCATGAAGATAGGGGACGAGCATCGTTAGAACTTGCATTGGATCTCTAAAGAAACCACATATTGCGAGTCTAAAAATGATTTTTACAAAAAATCACGGGCGATAGATCATGTACCTGTAGTACAAACCGGACCCACTTCCTACCGATTCGGGAGACATTTGTCCTTTTTACCCGGGATGGACGAAAACGTTTGAGATGTCCCTGTTGGGAGATAGTCCATGTAAGGTGGTCTAGTATTTTAGGAAAATGGGACGGTAGCATTCTGAAATGGCATTTTGGTGGTTACTTCACCAAATGACCCGTTTTTTGCGCTCGAAAAATGGAAAAGGGCTTTTCCGTGCGACAGAAAGGTTGGTGTCACCAACCGGGACATTATGTCGTGGGACACATGCATAATATGGGCACAACATTATGTCGACATTATGCCGTGCGGCGTGTACCTTGTCCCTGATGGTGTCACCAACCGGGACTAAAGATCAACCTGTAGTCCCGGTTGGAGACACCAACCGGGACAAAACACGAGCCAACACTAATGATAGGGGTGAGTGTCGACATTATTTCGTAAGTGTCGACACTATGCCGAGCTGCTTGTACTATAAATAGGCATCCTTGCGAGTCGATCCTCCAGCGATTTGAGGCATCTCCAAGATGGTTTTCGAGCAGAGGACACCATGCGGCAAGTTCGAGGAGATGCCGACGAGCCCGATCCTCCGCATCTCAGAAACTGGTCATAGAGGCACTCCTAATATGTGAAATTAGTTAGCTCCGAGGCGTATTGATCTAGTTAGAGAAGTTACAAGCTGCAAGATGGTTTCGAGAGGGGACACCACTACGACCAGTTGGGGAGATGCCGCGGATCCAGTCCTCCGCATCTCCAAGAAATCGGTCATAGAGGCACTCCTAATATGTGATTGCGCGTTTGGAGATAAGATCTTAATGGTAAGTACGAATCAGGACAACTTCTTCATAGTCGGTCCAGCCACAAACGGGACTAACACTCAAGAAATTTATTAATATTAAAAGCGAGACTACAAAACCGACTAAAGGCCACAAACCGCGAAGATATCCTTCGGTCAAGCCACAAACGCGAAAGACATGAACTAGAGTTACATAATATGAGCATGAACTTCTTGGCATATGTCCTTCCTTATGATCGCTTTAGGCGTAACCATGGAGCATCTTGTTTACTTAACAGAATGCTTGGGTGATTTTCACTATGAAGGGCGAATTTCATCAAACTTATTATAATATTCGACATATACATCTTGTCCTCGATTCCCATGATGTTTCTTTTCCACAGAAAGAACTATGTGGCGCTTTGGCTCATCATATGATGTATTCGTTTGCATATTTTTCTTTTTTTGATGCGGAGGACATGTCCTTCATATACAAAACTGAGACACATCATTGGCTAGGACGAATGGTTCATCTCTATAACCAAGATTGTTGAGATCCACTGTTGTCATTCCGTACAACTGGTCTATCTTTACCCCTTCCCCATTCAGGTTGACCCATTTGCAGTGAAACAAATGGACCTTAAAAGAGACTCCATAGTCTAGTTCCCATATCTCCTCTATGTAACCATAATATGTGTCTTTTTGTCCATTCTCGTCTGTTGCATCAAAGCGGACACCACTATTTTGGTTGGTGCTCTTTTTATCTTGGCCGATCGTGTAGAATGTATTCCCATTTATTTCATACCCTTGGAAATTCAATCTGATGAAGATGGTGGCGTGGCCAACAAGTATAGCTGATCTCCAACAGTGGTGTCATTCAAGAGATGTGTGTATCCAACCACCGAAAGACTTCATGTGTTCATCGTAATCCATGATTCGAGCTTCCCGGGTTTTTGGGCGTACAATATTCTTGTGTTCCTCGATATACGGAGCTGCCAAGGTGGAATTATGTAGAACTGTGTAGTGTGCTTTAGTGAAAGAATCCCTGTCCCTACATATCATTGCTTTCTTTCCCAGCGTGCCTTTTCCACTTGGTCTTCCCTCATGCCGCGAGTCAGAAACACCAATCGGCTTAAGGTCAGGAATAAAGTCAACACAAAACTCAATGACCTCCTCTGTTCCATATCCCTTGGAGATGCTTCCATCTGGTCTAGCACGGTTATGAACATATTTATTTAAGACTCCCATGAACCTCTCAAAGGGGAACATATTGTGCAGAAATACCGGACCGAGAATGGCAATCTCTTCCACTAGATGAACCAGGAGATGCGTCATAATATTGAAGAAGGATGGTGGGAACACCAATTCAAAACTAATAAGACATTGTACCACATCCTTTTGTAACCTTGGCAGAATATCTGGATTTATTACCTTCTGAGATGTTGCATTGAGGAATGAACACAGCTTCACAATGGGTACTCAAACATTTTCCGGTAGAAGCCCCCTCAATGCAATCGGAAGCAACTACGTCATAATCACGTGACAGTCATGAGACTTCAGGTTTTGGAACTTTTTCTCTACCATATTTATTATCCCCTTTATATTAGATGAGAAGCCAGATGACACCTTGATACTGTAAAGGACTTCAAAAAATATTTCCTTCTCTGCTTTGGTAAGAGCATATCTGGCACGACTTAAGTGACGCCCTTTATCCGTCTTGTTCTGTGTATGCATGTTCTTTGGGTCTTTCATAATTTGTTGGTCCTCCCGTGCTTCTGTTGTATCTTTTGTCTTCCCATACACGCCTAGGAATCCTAGCAGTTCACGCAGAGATTCTTTGTCACATGCATCATGTCGATTGAAAGCGGACACATGAGACTTTCAATATGGCAGCTCCCAAAATATAGATTTCTTCTTCCACATGGGTGTGTGTCTGTGACGTCGTTCGAACTGATTGACCACCGGGACCCTTTCAAAGATTACTTCTATGTCCTTGACCATACCAAATACATTATCACCAGCGGGGAGTTCGGCTTCTTGGTGATCTGCCTCACCTTTGAAATGCTTGCCTTTCTTTCTTATGGGATGATTGGTCGGAAGAAATAAATCGATTCGCCAGTACACAACCTTCTTGCATTTATGCAAATATGTACCATTGGTCTTATCTAAAAGTGGGTGCATGCCTTATATCCCTTGTTTATGCGTCACGAAAGGTTACTAAGAGCAGGCCAATCATTGATGGTTCTGAATAACAACCTCGTAGATCAAATGGCTCTGTTTGTTCTCATCCCACACACGTACACTGGTTTGCCCCAGCTGTAAGAGTTCTTCAACTAATGGCCTAAGGTACACATCAATGTTGTTGCCGGTTGCTTGGGCCTTGGATGAGCTCAGCATCATAATGAACTTCGCTTCATGCACAACCAAGGAGGCAGGTTGTAGATACATAGAGTCACGGGCCGGTGTTGTGGCTGCTGCTCCCCAAAAGGATTCATGCCATCCGTACTTAGACCATACCATAAGTTCCTTGCGTCACCTGCAAAGTCTGGGAAGTCCCTCTCGATTTTTCTCCACTATGAACCATCAGCAGGGTGTCTCAACTTCCCGTCTTTCTTACGGTCTTCTTTGTGCCATCGCAACAACCTGGCATGCTCTTTGTTTCTGAACATGCGTTTCAACCTGGGTATTATAAGAGCATACCACATAACCTTAGCAGGAACACTCTTCCGGAGGGGCTCTCCCTCAACATCACCAGGGTCATCTCGTCTGATCTTATACCACAACACATTGCATACCGGGCATTTATCTAAATTCTCATACTCCTTACCGCGGTAGAGGATGCAGTCATTAATGCATGCATGTATCTTTTGCACATCTAATCCCAGAGGACAGAGAGTCTTCTTTGCTTCGTAGGTACTCTCGGGAAGTTCGTTATGTTTTGGAAACTTTGGCTTCATTATTTTCAGCATCTTTTCAAATGAGGAGTCAGTTAGACCACACTCTGCCTTCCATCGCAACAATTCCACCGTGATACCGAGCTTTGTGCTGCTATCTTCATAATTTGGGTACAACAATTTCTTGTGATCTTCTAACATGCCCTCTAACTTCAACTTCTCATTTTCTGTTTCACAGTCTCGCTTTGCATCAGAAATGACCCTACCAAGTTCATCAGCCGGCTCATCTGATGCCCGTTCTTCACCTCTTTCCTCTCCATTGTCTTCCATTGCAGTATCACTGGATTCAGGAAACATATGATGATAGTTGTTATCATCATCTTCTTCTTCACCATCTTCCATCATAAACCCTCTTTCCCCGTGCTTGGTCCAGCAATTATAGTTGGGCATGAAACCTTTCATAATCAGGTGGTCGCGAATGATTTTCGAGGAAGAGTACTCCTTGTTGTTTCAACATTGAACACATGGACAACGTATAAATCCATTCTCTTTGTTTGTTGTAGCCACATCGATAAATTTATCCACGCCTTTGATATACCCGGCTACGCGCCGGTCACCATACATCCATTCCCGACCGTTCATCTGCATCATATAAGTAAGTTTATCAAAAAACAGGACATCATAAATAGTGAAATAACCAATTCACACCGACACATGAATTGTATCAATGACCTAGAAAAGATAAGATTGCTAACCTCTATTGAGAGAAATAAATAGGAGAAAGCTCAAGTGCGTCTCGGACACCTTCTATATTTTTGTTCTATGAGAAATTCAACGGGATTTTTCACTCAAACATTTCATCAAACACCTTCAATGCATGCATAGAATAGAAAAAACTAGCACACCCCTCACACCTTCCACCATTCGAAAAAAGCAGTGGAGGCGGAGGGGGCGTGCATTTATAGAAGCGGAGAATCGTCCGGTTGGAGCCACCAACGGGACTAAAGTGCGTGCCACGCCACGTGGTGTGGCCAAACCTTTAGTCGGTTGGTTGCTCAACCAGACGTATTCCTATCAACCGGGATGCATGCCCCCGTGCCGCTCAGCAAGGGCAGCGTGCCGACGTAGTCCCGGTTGGTGGCGCAACCGGGACTAATGCTCCGAGGGGGCGCGAACGGATGACATGTTTTCTACTAGTGATATGTTACTGCAAGGAGGAACATTGGATATATAACATAATCATGATAATCCAAATGGATTGGCTTGACAGAAATAATTGATGAAGATCCCTCAATTCTTCATAATGTAATCAAGTCTCCAATGCCCTCCATCAATACCTATTGATCAAGTTTTGGCTTGTTGGTTCCCAACCAAGTTGGGTCCTAAGAGGTTAGTCACAATAGGCTTGGCAACCCAAATGGTTCTTTTCTTGAACCCACATTGAGCACCAACAAATTTGGCAAACACATTGCCAACCTTATCCTTACAAAGAGAATAAGCATCATCAATAATTATAGGGTTGGATGAGGAGATACCAATAGTGCATGAGGAAGAAATATGCCCCTTTGCACGACATATGTATGTAGCAAGTTCTTATCTTGCCATATTTCTTCTTAGGTGAAGCCACAACTCGAGGAAGATCTCGAGTAGTCCTCTTAGGAAGAGGCCCATTAATGACTTGAGGTGGAGCTTGAGGCCGCTTCCCTTGTTGCTTCACACTAAGAGGCTTTTTCTTCAATGGGCAAGATCTAACATGGTGCCCTTCTTCCTTGAAATTGAAGCAAACAATGTTGGCCGGATGTAACACCCTCAGAATCGGCCCTATGCAAGTTTCAGCGCTTCCGCCAAACTCGCATAGAAACGATTCAAAGGTGCCCACCAGGCACTTGCGTGCGGGTGGAAAACGAAGTAATATCATTACACAATAGTCCTCGATGGAACCCACAAAACATACATATACAACAACGACTCAAAGAGTCAAGAATACGGATAAACAATACAAAGATCCAAATCACCTGTAAAATGATACAGCGTCCGAGTACGGACAAGATGTAAATTGAGCTAAGAGCCCTGAAGAATAACCAATGGCGTCCATAACCCTGCCCAGGCCAAGCCGGAAGGGTAACCCTGCTAATGATGTCGATCTCAAAACCTGCTTAAAAAAAGGGGTGCCGACAAAGGGCAAAGGAAAAAGAGAGCGGTCGATCGAGGCGATTGCAGCGAGACTAGAATTCGGCGGTCCTCGCCTACATAGGTATGGTGGACTGAAGCGGCAGCGCAGCATGCACTAAACAACCTATAGAGAGTCGATGTAACTGTCGGCTACCAGAGAGGGATAAGAAAGTCCTATTCGGAACCATCCTGATACTACCACCAAACATACCCATCCTGGTGTTTCCCCCTCGAGACCAAACGAGGAAGTCAACCGAGGAACTCACACCGTTGGCAGTTTTATTTATTCCGTTATAGTTGCGGCAATTACTAGTCAAATATAGATAGCATCCTGATGGAATAAGCAGTGGGCACTTTTAGTTAACCATTCCGTTGAAGTTGCAACACTTACTAGTCAAATACGATTAGCATGAGATATCCCAAACCCAGCAGTTGTTGGTACTTTTATTTAGCCATTCCGTTGTAGTGAAGCTGATTACTAGTCATATCGGATACAAGTCAAATTATAACAGTAAACTTTAGTTATAGTTGTCTATGATCGAGACCTGTGCTCCAAGTCGTCCATAACCGCGGACACGGCTTCTCGAAAAGATTTAACCCTGCAGGGGTGCACCAAAGTTTCCACACGCACCTACACCCTTGTTGTCGGATCAGGTAGGTACTAGATCACAGAACATACACCCAACGGTATGTCGACGGGGTTTCGGACACGACGTTTCCTAGACCCAAAGCAAGCACGGGGGCCACCCCACTAAGCTACCCGCAAGGAAGTTGGCCGGCTCCGGAACGGACCCAGGGTTTCGTCGATGGTGGTATGGCGGGAACCCATAACTCTCGGGCTTGTCTATACGCGAAAACACTCCGCTTACCTAAACAGACAGGTGCCGCACAATTTAAATAAAGCGATAAAGCATGGCATAAGTACAGAATAGTAATAAAGCCCCAAACTAATTGTGGCCCCGATGCAGATTACTTGGAATCAGGTACTAAATCGATGGGGGTGCCCATACACCCCACCTGTGGTTAGCGCGCTCGATCTCGGAACAGGTGTCAAGAACTCGGGGTCCTACGGGACACAAGTGGATAGTTAACATCCAAATAACATCTATTTCCCACCTGTGCCTCTGCATTACCAACTTCAATTTTAGTTATTAAACGATAATTAAAGCCATGATCATATCCAACATTAAACATGCGGCAATACTCCAACAACTGTGGTACTTGACGACACGCAATAGCACTTGAGCAAGCGACTACGACGCGCATGTCCAACTATCTACCAAACAACATGTAATAGGATGTGTCCAAGGCAATATGAGGCTGCAAGGGATATCACGGGTACGAAAACTAGAGCATCGCAACACAGATAGCAATAGATCAACAGGAGGAAATAAAGACTAAAAGTAAGATAGGTAGAAAGGGGGAGGTGCTCGCCTGAAAACATTGCCGAAGGTTCATCCGAAGATCGGGTCGATACTCGCATCAACTCATCGGCCTAGTCCGTGAAGAAGCAAAGCACTAGAGGAAACACCGGATACACTATTTATTACTACGGCAGAAGATCGAGCATGATGCATGTATGATGTATGACATGGCAAGATGCGATGCAATTAGGCAATATTAAGCAGAACCGGGGGTCCCGACAATTAATTAATAGGTTCATGTTGTTTATCTACCCCGCAAATTAAAGGTTGTCTTAACAAGGCAAAAGATAACACCGGTTCGCTACACAAATTTAAATGGAACCAATATGGGACTAGAAATGTCCGCATATGATCTCCATATTTAATTTAGGTGAATCGCCTAAATGCCCCCCAACAACCACGTTATGTATGCGAGTATGACAATTAAATATGCAACAGTTTGATATTACATATATAAAAATAGGGCTCGAGAAAGGGGTCACACATTGAGGGGTCTCGACGATCTTGGGATTTCGGGTCTCAGGATCAGTCTTCGCCTCCGGGAACAAGGTCTTGGCGTCCATGAAGGAAAGCATGAAGCCGGTGCCGAGGTTCGAACTTTGGATCCAGATCTGGGTCTTCAAGGTATGGGCTTCGGTTCCATGAAGGAGGACTCGTGGTCTTTGGATCCGCGCTTTGGTTCCAGGGTCGGGGCTTGGGGCCTTTCGAAGATCTTGGTGTTGACTTGAGTCCCCGGAGCATACATGTGTGCAGGCAGAACTTGTGGCGGGGCTCAACGACGGTAGACGAAATTGGTTGGCAGCGCCAAAACTTGACCGCGGCGGCGTCACCGCACCACCAGCTATGAAGATCTTGACGGCCAAGCCATACAGGGACACGTTCGGATACACAACAAAGCGTACACCAATAGCCGGAGACATGTGCGCAAAGAACAACACATACACCTGTGGGACGCCGTGCAGAGACAAGGAAAAAAACAAACGATGCAGAGGCGGTGCAGGGTCTGGTGCAGGGTCAAGGCCGGAGGAGACGCATGGGACCGGCGATCGACGGTCGGTGCAGGGCGCGGTCGCGATATGGGTGAACAAGGAGGATCTCTAAGGCTCACGCGTAGCCGGGTAGCATGTAGAGAGAGGGTGCGGTGGCAGTGCTCGTGGGGCGAGGCGGGCGGTGGGCGGCATGCTCATGGCGTTAGGAAGCGAAGCGTGCGGGGAAGGAGAGTAGAGGCGGCGCTGGCGTAGGAAGCTTGAGGCGGCGAATCGATGCGGCCAGCGCGCAGGATCGAGGAGGCGACATGGAAGGCGAGGCCACGGGAGGGAGGCGGCGGCAGGGTGGCGAGATCGGTGGAAGCTAGGCGGCGGGGAGACAGGGCGATGAACGGTGGCGGTGGAGAGCTTGTTGGGGATGGAAGGCGATGGCGGCAGCGGGAATCCAGGAGGAAGAAGTGAGGCGAGGTGGGATCGTGGGGAGGAAGATGAGGTGCGTGCGTGAGCGTCCGACAGGGTGGGGATCGATGCGGGGTGGGGCCAAGGGCGGCGACGGAGATGGGGCTGGGGCCGGGGGAGAGGAAGGAGGAGGCGCTGGCAGGAGGCCGGAGGAGGAGGCGGCGACCTCGGTGGCGGATGCAGGGGCTCGCGGGAGAGGGCGAGCTGCGGGAATTGCGGAGAGAGAGAGGGAGACGTGAGGCAGGAGGGGTGGGGACAGGCTGGCGGGTGCGTGAGTGGGGGCGGGGTTGAGCGGGACAGGGGCAGGTGGTGGGGCCGGGCGGAGATCCCGAGGAGGTCGGGTGGAGCGGGAGGGTGGAGCGAGCGGAATGGTGGGTCCAGGGAGCAGGCGTGCGTGTGTTGGGTGTGTGTTGGGTACCAGGTGGGTGGGGACGCGCCCAGGTGGCGGCAGGGGATTGGAGGGAGGAAAGGGAGAGGTGAGGTGTCGTCATGGGATTGGAGGGGGTGAGGTGGCTGAAGGTGGTTAGAATAGGACTGGGTAGAAAAGGGATTAGATATTTTTTGACTAGGGTTTTCTTTTATTTTAAAATAAATTTTGTAAATAGTTTTAGATGAATAAAAGATCCGGCTGGACCGACGGTTTAGTTTGAACAAAGGGGGAGGATATTAATATAGAAAACAAAGTAGGTCTTTTAGCAAAATAGTTTTAATCAATTAGATGCATGCTGATGTCATGCTGATGCAATGCACAAAATCAACGCGATTTTCTAGTAGTGGTTTTTGCGGGGCGCCACACCGGATTCTTGACTTGATCTTGGCCATTCTTCTTTTTGTCCTTGTGTTTCAACTTGATAGTGGACTTGTTCTTGATATTGGAGTTGAATCCAAGCCCACTCTTGTCATTTGGGGATTTTTGCACACTCAAGATTTTGTTGAGTGCGGCCTTCCCTTGATGACCCTTTTTTAATTCATTCTTAAAAGAAGTGACTTGAGCCTTGAGCTCTTTGATTTCCTCTACATGGTTAGTTTCAATAAAAGTACTAGAGGAAGTAGATGCTACATTGTTAGAGCAACAAGGCACGAAATGTAATTCCTCACGAGATATAGCATGGTTGTGAGAGGATGAATTACAAGGACTAGCACATGGTAATATAACATTTGGAGTAGATATAGTGCTAATGTCCACATGAGGCCCACTAGATGTTACCTTTGACACGATGGCCTCATGAGCTAACTTTAGCCTTCCATGGGAGACTAGAAGATCCTCATGCGAGCTTGAGAGCTTGACACGACTTTCTTCTAATTTCTCATAGTTGCTAGTTAGCAAAGCAAGTTGAGCCTTTAGCTCAACATTCTCCTTCAAAATAGATGCTTCACAAGAAATAGAGTTAGTAGCACAAGCATCATAATTATTAGCAAGAGGTGAGGGCAACTTGGTAAGCTCTTTTGAATATGAAGCATTAAGTTGCTCATGTGACTCGGTGAGTTTGATGAGCTCACCCTTGATGACCCGAGAGCTAGTTTTGAGGTGCTAAAAATCCTCAAGGAGTTTAGCATAAGCACCTTCAAGTTCATCATTTTTAATCTTGAAGGAGTTTGCCACCGCAAGTTCTCTATCATGGTATTCCTTTACTCTAGATAATTCTAGATTGAAAGTCTCCTCAAGAGATTCTTTGGTGGTTTGTTCTTCTTCAAGGGAGTCCTTTAGTTGTGCAACTTCATTAGCATACTCACTCTCAAGAGCAAACTTTTCATCAGTTAAGTTTTCTTGCTCCTCAATAAGATCATTGCCTTCTATAGCACAATTCAAGATTTCAAGAAAGTTGGAGGAAGCAATTTTATTTTCGAAGAGAGCGCTCTAGACAACCTCTCCCATTTTCTTAATAGAGGTAATATCATACTTACCTCGATAACCATCATTATCATTCTCAACCTCATCATCATCATCATGAGATACAATGGGATTAAAGGAGGTTACCTTTGTTCCCTTAGCCATAAGGCATATGTGAGAACCGGAGGAAGGTGATGATGGGATTGCACTTGTAGCTCTCTTCAAGACCTTTTCTTGGCCCATAGAATCTTCATTTTCCTCTACATGGTTAGCAACACAAGCACTATTGGAAATAGAAGCATTTTTATCATGGCAACAAGACAGCATGAGCATATCATCATGAGATTTATTCAAGTCATTTCTACATGATATGCAAGGACTATTAACACAAGCATGTAAGGAGTTTTGAGTGCTAGAAGTGTTAAGATCCAAAGATAGATCATTGCAACTAGATAGATATGAGGGATTACAAATAGTGAACACACTATCCATATTGCAATTTCTATCACCACTCACCATATCATTACCTTGTGAAAAGTCGAATGATGGTGAAGTGGTGGGGGATGAGAACTCATCTCGACCGGAAGTGGAAGCAACACAATCATCCTCAATAATGTTGGACACAACATATTTATCTTGAAGTTTTCTCCATAACTCATGAGCGCTCCAAAAAAGAATGATTGAGGAGGTAACTACATAGCTCAAAGAATTAACAAGCACGTTAGAAGCTTGAGCATCGAGATATAAGTTTTTCTCATCCTCACAAGATAGATTTTTGAAACCATAGGAGGAGAAAAACCTATATCTACAATATGCTCCAAATTTGGGTCCATGTCCCGAAAATGAATAAGCATACGAGTTTTCCATATATCATAATTTGTGCCATTGAATATGAACATGTCATTGTGCACTAATCCTCTAGACGACATCTTTACTCTCAAGGCGGTGAAGCCTAAAATGAGAGACCGGGCTCTGATACCAATTGAAAGGATACAGATGTCGCCTAGAGGGGGGGGGTGAATATGTGATTAAAACTTTTCCTAGAGTGGCTCAACAAGGGTGGAATAAAACTAGTGTTTAATTTGTAAAGCACAACCTAGAACAACTAAGATTCACCTATGTGCACCAACAACTTATGCTAAGCAATACAAGCAACAAAGTGATAACAAGATATATATTACTTCAAGCACGAAGGCTATCACAATGTAAAGTGCATAAGTAAAGAGCTCGGGTATAGAGATAACCGAGGCACGCGGGGATAACGATATTTTACCGAGTTCCTCCCAAGATGGAGTACGTCTCGTTTGGAGAGGGGGTGGTATCAAACCACCAATGCCACAAAAGGCCTCCCTTATTCTCCGGTGAATCTCACCCCAATGGGATCGATCCACACTTCCACTATTGGTGCACTTGTCGGTGGCAAACCGGAACCTCTCACAAGGTTGGGGCACTTCTCTACAACTTAATTGGAGGCTCCCAACAAACGCCACCAAGGCCACAACCTGCAACACCAACAAACCTTCTAGGGTTCCAAGAACCCAAGAGTAAAAAGCTTCTCAACTTTCACTCACCAAATCCTCCCGGGAGAACTCAAAACGATGCACCAAATGCAATGGCAAGAACACAAGTAGTGCTCAAATCCTTCTCTCCCAAATTCCACCAAAGCTACAAAAGCTTGTGGGGGAATAAGAGAGGAAGAACAAAGGAGGAAATCCACAAAAGACTCCAAGATCTAGATCCCAAGATGTTCCCCTCACTTAGAGGAGAGATGGATTGGTAGGATTGTAGATCTAGATCTCCTCTTTAAAATCCCTAAAGTATATGCAAGAATCAAGGGAGGGATTGAAGGGGGGTAGCAAGCTTCAAAAGGTCAACAATGGTGGGGGAAAACTTGCAAGAGATCTAGGCACTACTAGGAAAATGGCTATAGGTAATGTGGCATCCCGCAAAACCACTACTAGAAAATCGCATTGTTTTTGTGCATTGCATCGTCATGACCGCATGCTCATGTCATCATGCCACATTGCATTTGAGCATCGTCATCATCATGCATATTCATTTGCCTAAAAACTATTTGCGAAAGACAATCGTTTTCTAAAATTTACCCTCCTTCTATTTCAAATTAAACCCCCGGACGCTTCCGGATATTTTTGTTTGTCTAAAATCTATTTATACAAGCTTATTGCAAAAGTTAAATAAAAATTATATTATTTTAGTGGGGCAGTCGAACGGGCTGAATCACCCGAACGACCACCCCAGAAAATACAAACGGCCTACCCATAATCCTACAGCTACCAACCTATCTACCCACACACCCCCTCCACCTCACCCCCTCCTATCACGAGACGCCACCTCACCCTTCCCCCTAGCCTATCCCCATCTGCCACCTGCCCCCCTCTCTCTCCTCTCTCTCCCTCCAGCCACATCCCACCCACACACTCACAGCACACACGCACGCCACGCACGCAGCCCCCCGGATCCCACCTCCCCCTGACCCGCTCACTCCCTCCGTCCCACGCGTCCCCCAGGCCCCACACCGCCCTGGCCCCACCCCCGCTCATGCCCCTTGCCAGCTCCTCCCTCGTCTTCCTCCCATGGCCTTGGTTTCCCAGCTGCTCCCCCTTTCCCCTCCCTCGCCGGCCGGCCTCTCCCCAACCTCCCTTGACCCCCCCTCGCCATGCTCCTTCCTCGGCCGAGGCCCCTCGGCCTTGGCGTTCCCCGCCCCTCCCCGTCGCTGCCCCACTTTGGCGCCCCTCGCTCCCGTGCTGGCCGCGCCCGTCCGCGTCCGCCCGCTTGGCCACTGCCTCCTCCTCCCGAGCCGCCTCCGCCTCGTCGGACCCGCCAGCGACCGCGGCCCCAGCGTCTGCGCCACCCGGCCAGCGCTCGCCGCGAGCCTCGCCACCGTCCCCGCCGTGCTCCTCCTCCCTCGCGTGCCACCGGCCTGAGCCCGCCTCGCCACCTCGGCCCGCCTCTCCCCGCTGTCCCGCTCCGGCTCCCGTGCACCTCCAGCCGACCCGCCGCTGCGGCGCCGCCTCAGCCAGCCGCTCGACCAGGACCCCCTCGCCGCGATGTACCCGTCCTCCAGCGCGCCAGGTCGCCGCCACCCCTTCCACCGCAGCGGGCTCCAGGCCACCAAGGCCGAGAACGGCGGCGCCTACCCCAAGGCCAAGAAGCCAGCCGCCGTCGCTGAGCCAAGTTCCACCCCGCCGTCGACGTCAAGCCACGCACCGTCGGTACCCGCAAGCCCAAACCCACCAAGCTCAGGTCGACCGTCACACCGGTGCGGTGCTGATCCCGCTCGCGGGGAGGCACATGGAGAAGCGCGTGGTGTTCCTCGAGAAGCTCAAGACCGGCCTGCTGCTCATCACTGTATGCATGGACGGCTGATCCTGTCTACCCGGGCCTCTCAAGATCTTCTCGGAACAACACCGGCACATTGCTAACTACGGGCTTCGTCGACCGATGCGCGAGGTGGAACCCGATGACGCCGGTATCACAAGATCTACATCACGGACGCGGAGAAACCCTCGGCCGCCAAGATCTTCTCCTCGGGACCCCGGAAACATCCCCTGAACGCCAAGGTCGTCGACACGGATACGATATGGACTTCCCTTGGACGCCAAGGTCTACCTCCCGGAACCGAAGACCGCGATGGCGATGAACCAAGATCCCCATCGGATAAGAACGACACCGACCCGGAAGAATTCGACGCACCCCGGCACCGAACCAAGTCCTGCTCCCCGGATGCGACAAGACCTACCTCCGTTATCCGAGAACGACCCTGCCGTTTCCGTCGAACCCTGGGCCCTGAGACCGGACCCCGAACCCCGGAACCCCAAGATCGCCGAACCCTAATGTGTGACCCTTTCTAAGACCCTAATTTTATAATATGATATTTTATAACTGTTGCATGTTAAATTGTCATGCTCGCATCATATCATGTGGTTTGGGGGCCTTATGCCGATTCACCTAATAATTAAATATGGGGCCTATATGCGGGAAAATCTAGTCTCATATCGGCCTCATTTAAACTTGTGTAGCGAACCGGTGCTATCTTTCGTCTTGATAATGCAACATTTAAATTGCGGGGTAAATAAATAACATGAACCACCTAATTAATTGTCGGGACCCCGGTTCCGCTTAATATGACCTAATTGCATCGCACCTTTGCCATGTCATGCATCCTACATGCATCATGCCGATCTTCTGCCGTAGTATTAAATATTGCATCCGGTGTTTATTCTAGTGTTTCGCTTCTTCGCGGATAAGGCCGTTGAGTTGATGTGAGCTTCGCCCCGATCTTCGGTTGCACCTTCGGCAATGTTTTCAGGCGAGCATCTCCCCCTTTCTACCTATCTTACTTTTATAGTATTTATTCCCTCCTGTTGATCTATTGCTATCTGTGTTGCGATGCTTTAGTTTCATACATGATATACCGTGCAGCCCTATATCGCCTTGGACACATCCTATTACATTGTTTGGTAGATAGTTGGACTGTGGCGTCGTAGTCGCTTGCTCAAGTGCTTGTTGCGTGTCGTCGATTGCCACGATTGTTGATGTATTGCCGCATGTTGATGTTGGAGATGATCATAGTTTTACTTATCGTTCACTTTAATTCCTGTTTAACAACTAAAATTGAAGTAAGCGAGGCATCGGTGGGTGATAGATAATATTTGGTTTCGAACGCCCACTTGTGTCCCAGGACCCGAGTACTTGATACATGTTCCTTGATTTATCGCGCTATCCACATCCGGGAGGTATATGGGACCCCCCTGAGCCAGAGCTTGATTCAGTCTTATTTCTTGGGGCCACAAACTAGTTTGAGGTTTTATTTATGATCCTGTACTTATGCCATGCTTTACTGCTTTATTTAAATTGTGCGACAGATAGCACCTGTACTTTTTAGGATCGGGACACGATTCCGCGGTGTCGACAAGCCCAGTTTTGGGTTCCCTGTCGTTCATAGCCGTCTACCCAAACCTTGAGTCCGTCTCGGAGCTATCTTACTTCGTTGCGGTTCTACTCAATGGGGTGGCCCCCTGAAATAATTCTGAATCCTGTGATTGCTTTGTCGTGAAGGCCTCGTTGGGTTTTGATTTGGTTTTTCCGAGGCTGATCGAGTGTGTGTTGCTATTTGTGCACCCCGGCCGGTTTAAAACTTTCTGAAAGCCGTGTCCGCGGTTATGGACGACTTGGAGCACAGTATCTCGACCATAGACAAGCATAACTAAAGTTTATTGCTATAAATTTGACCTTATAATGACTAGTAATCAGCTTCACTATAATGGGATGGCTAATTAATACGCCCACAATTGCTTGTTTGGAGTGTCGCTACGACCATTGTACCTGACTAGTAAGTATTGCAACTACAACGGAATGGCTGAATAAAAGTACCAACAACTGCTGGGTTTTTGGGGTTATCTCACGCTATTTGTATCTGACTAGTAAGTGCCGCAACTACAACAGAATGGTTAACTAAAATGGCCCACTGCTTATCTTATCAGGATGATTATCTATACCTGACTAGTAATTGCTGCAACGATAACTGAATAACTAAAACTGCCAACTGTGTGAGTGCCTCGGTTGACTTCCTCGTTTGGTCTCGAGGGGGAGACACCAGGATGGGTTTGCTTGATGGTAGCATCAGGTTGGTTCGAATAGATCTCTCTTACCCCTCTCTGATAGCCGCCAGTTGTATCGAGTCTCTATAGGTTGTTTAGTGCATGCTGCCGCCGCCGCTTCAGTCCACCATACCTATGTAGGCGAGGACCGCCGAATTCTAGCCTCGCCATGTACTGGCCTCAGTACTGACGCTCCTTCTTTTTCCTTTGCCCTTTGTCGGCACCCCTTTTGTTTAAGCAGGTTTTGAGGTCGACGTCGTTAGCAGGGTTACCCTTCCGGCTTGGCCTGGGCAGGGTTATGGACGCCAGTGGTTATTCTTTAGGGCTCTTAGCCCCATTTGCATCTTGTCCGTAGCTGGACGCTCTAGCGTTTTCAAGGTGATTTGGATCTTTGTACCGTATATCTGTATTCTTGACTCATGGAGTCGCTATTATATATATCTGTTCTGTGGGTCCCATCGAGGACTGTTGTGTAATGTTATTACTTCGTTTTCCACCCGCACGAAAGTGCCTGGTGGGCACCTTTGAATCATTTCAATGCGGGTTTGGCGAGTTTCGCTAAAACTTGCATAGGGTCGATTCTGAGGGTGTTACAGAGTGGTATCAGAGCTCAGCAGTTGCGATACCCCACAAGTCCAGCCTGTAGGATAACCTAGCTAACGGCCGAAGTAGAGTGTCAAAACTATTTTTGCAAAATCGGTTGGATAGTTCTGATTAGGTCTGATTTTACTCCTTACCCCTCTGCTATTCTCCTCTTATCTCGACGTGTTTTGAATCCGCTCTCGTCTCTTTCCTCGAGTCCAGGAATTTCTCGTGGTTGGGTTTTCCGTCGTACCTTCAGGGTTTCGCTTCCTTCTTTGATAACGGTGTTCTACCATCCGGTGTTCATGCTGCCTGAGGAATCCGTCTACTGTGATACCATTCTTTGTTCCTTGTTTGTGCCTTCCGGTGTTTTCCGACGCGACGACATCATCTATGCCAGATCCGATGCAGAGTCTGCATCACTCCTTGTTTCCGAACCTCGCTTGTCGAGATCTTCAGTCTGATTCCGAGAATGGTTGCACTCTTTTCTACTGATTGTGCAGGGTAATAGTTTGGGTGCGTGATGGATTGGCCCCCATGCCGACTACCCCTTCTATTCGCTTTTGTACACTGAAGTGGATGAGAATGCATCGGTTCCCCTTTCTATCGGAAGTTAGAGGTGGATTTATTTGTTGTTACCTCTACCTTCGACCTGTTGTTTCCCGGAGTGTTCTCTCGACGATCACGGACAACGACCTCTTGTTAGTGGTGTCGCGAGGATCTACATGAAGCGAGAAGATTCAGA
This sequence comes from Avena longiglumis, assembly GCA_030063025.1. Lineage (NCBI taxonomy): Eukaryota > Viridiplantae > Streptophyta > Magnoliopsida > Poales > Poaceae > Avena > Avena longiglumis. Next base: position 78,626,499 of record CP125973.1, on the reverse strand, counting down.
TCGCCGACCTTCCTTTCCGGTACCATGAGGCGGATCTCGAGGGCGAGATCCTTTGTTAGTGGTGTCGAATTGTGGCATCCATAAAACCACTACTAGAAAATCGCGTTGTTTTGTGCATTGCATCGTCATGACCGCATGCTCATGTCATCATGCCACATTGCATTTGAGCATCGTCATCATCATGCATATTAATTTGCCTAAAACTATTTGAAAGACAATCGTTTTCTAGAATTTACCCTCCTTCTATTTCAAATTAAACCCCCGGACGCTTCCGGATATTTTGTTTGTCTAAAATCTATTTATACCAGCTTATTGCAAAAGTTAAATACAAATTATATTATTTTAGTGGGGCAGTAGAACGGGACGAATGACCCGAACGACCACCCCAGAAAATACAAACGGCCCACGCATAATCCTACAGCTACCAACCTATCTACCCACACACCCCCTCCACCTCACCCCCTTCTATCACGAGACCCCCCCTCACCTCACCCTTCCCCCTAGCCTATCCCCATCTGCCACCTGACCCCCTCTCTCTCTCCCTCCAGCCACATCCCACCCACACACTCACAGCACACACGCACGCCACGCACGCAGCCCCCCCGGATCCCACCTCCCCCTGACCCGCTCACTCCCTCCGTCCCACGCGTCCCCCAGGCCCACACCGCCTGGCCCACCCCGCCACACGCCTTGCGCCAGCCCGGCCTCCCTTGTCTTCCTCCCGCAGCGCCCGTTTCCCGCCGCCGCTCCCCACCTTTCCCCTCCCTCGCCGATCGGCCTCTCCCCAACCTCTCGCCAGTGACCCCCTCCGCCATGCTCCTTCCTCCGGCCCGAGGCCCTCGGCGCCGGCGTTCCGCTGGCCCTCCCGCCGCCCGCTGGCGCCCTGGCCTCGCTCGCGCCGCCCACGTAGCATGAGCTGGCCTGCCTCCTCCTCCCGAGCCGCCTCGTCGCTCGACCCCTTGGCCCCAGCGTCTGCGCCACAGCCGGCTCGCTGGCCTCGCCACCCCCCGCCGTGCTCCTCCTCGCCCGTGCTCCGGCGCCGAGCCCGCCTCGCCACCTCGGCCAACCGCCTCTCCCGCTGTCCCGCTCGGCTCCCGTGCACCTCAGCAGCCGACCCGCCGCCTGGCGCCGCCGCTCGCCCCAGGACCCCCCTCGCCGCCAGTACCCCGTCCTCCCGCGCCGCCAGGTCCCTTCGCCACCCCTTCCACCGCAGCGGGCTCCAGGCCACCAAGGCCGAGAACGGCGGCGCCTACCCCAAGGCCAAGAAGCCAGCCGCCGTCGCTGAGCCAAGTTCCACCCCGCTGTCGACGTCAAGACACGCACCGTCGGTACCCGCAAGCCTAAAGCCACCAAGCTCAGGTCGCCCGTCACACCGGTGCGGTGCTGATCCCGCTCGCGGGGAGGCACATGGAGAAGCGCGTGGTGTTCCTCGAGAAGCTCAAGACCGGCCTGCTGCTCATCACTGTATGCATGGACGGCTGATCCTGTCTACCCGGGCCTCTCAAGATCTTCTCGGAACAACACCGGCACATTGCTAACTACGGGCTTCGTCGACCGATGCGCGAGGTGGAACCCGATGACGCCGGCATCACAAGATCTACATCACGGACGCGGAGAAACCCTTGGCCGCCAAGATCTTCTCCTCGGGACCCCGGAAACATCCCCTGAACGCCAAGGTCGTCGACACGGATACGATATGGACTTCCCTTGGACGCCAAGGTCTACCTCCCGGAACCGAAGACCGCGATGGCGATGAACCAAGATCCCCATCGGATAAGAACGACACCGAACCGGAAGAATTCAATGCACCCCGGCACCGAACCAAGTCCTGCTCCCCGGATGCGACAAGACCTACCTCCGTTATCCAAGAACGACCCTGCCGTTTCCGTCGAACCCTGGGCCCTGAGACCGGACCCCGAACCCCGGAACCCCAAGATCGCCGAACCCTAATGTGTGACCCTTTCTAAGACCCTAATTTTATAATATGATATTTTATAACTGTTGCATGTTAAATTGTCATGCTCGCATCATATCATGTGGTTTGGGGGCCTTATGCCGATTCACCTAATAATTAAATATGGGGCCCATATGCGGGCAAATCTAGTCTCATATCGGCCTCATTTAAACTTGTGTAGCGAACCGGTGCTATCTTTCGTCTTGATAATGCAACATTTAAATTGCGGGGTAAATAAATAACATGAACCACCTAATTAATTGTCGGGACCCCGGTTCCGCTTAATATGACCTAATTGCATCGCACCTTTGCCATGTCATGCATCCTACATGCATCATGCCGATCTTCTGCCGTAGTATTAAATATTGCATCCGGTGTTTATTCTAGTGTTTCGCTTCTTCGCGGATAAGGCCGTTGAGTTGATGTGAGCTTCGCCCCGATTTATTCCCTCCTATTGATCTATTGCTATCTGTGTTGCGATGCTTTAGTTTCCGCCCCTGTGATATACCGTGCAGCCCTATATCGCCTTGGACACATCCTATTACCTGTTGTTTGGTAGATAGTTGGACCTGCGCGTCGTAGTCGCTTGCTCAAGTGTTGTTGCGTGTCGTCCAGTGCCACAGTTGTTGATGTATTGCCGCATGTTGATGTTGGAGATGATCATAGTTTTACTTATCGTTCACTTTAATTCCTGTTTAACAACTAAAATTGAAGTAAGCAGAGGCATCGGTGGGTGATAGATAATATTTGGTTTCCGAACGCCCACTTGTGTCCCGTAGGACCCCGAGTACTTGATACCTGTTCCTTGATTTATCGCGCTATCCACATCCGGGAGGTATATGGGACCCCACGAGCGAGCTTGATTCAGTCTTATTTCTTGGCCACAAACTAGTTTGAGGTTTTATTTATGATCTGTACTTATGCCATGCTTTCGCTTTGCTTTATTTAAATTGTGCGACAGATAGCTTTTGTCATTTAGGATCGGGACACGATTCCGCGGTGTCGACAAGCCCAGTTTTGGGTTCCCAGTCGTTCACAGCCGTCTACCCAAACCTTGAGTCCGTCTCGGAGCTAGCTTACTTCGTTGCGGTTCTACTCAATGGGGTGGCCCCCTGAAATAATTCTGAATCCTGTGATTGCTTTGTCGTGAAGGCCTCGTTGGGTTTTGATTTGGTTTTTCCGAGGCTGATCGAGTGTGTGTTGCTATTTGTGCACCCCGGCCGGGTTAAAACTTTCTGAAAGCCGTGTCCGCGGTTATGGACGACTTGGAGCACAGTATCTCGACCATAGACAAGCATAACTAAAGTTTATTGCTATAAATTTGACCTTATAAAGACTAGTAATCAGCTTCACTATAATGGGATGGCTAATTAATACTGCCCACAATTGCTTGTTTGGAGTGTCGCTTGCGACCATTGTACCTGACTAGTAAGTATTGCAACTACAACGGAATGGCTGAATAAAAGTACCAACAACTGCTGGGTTTTTGGGGTTATCTCATGCTATTTGTATCTGACTAGTAAGTGCCGCAACTACAACGGAATGGTTAACTAAAATGGCCCACTGCTTATCTTATCAGGATGATTATCTATACCTGACTAGTAATTGCTGCAACGATAACTGAATAACTAAAACTGCCAACTGTGTGAGTGCCTCGGTTGACTTCCTCGTTTGGTCTCGAGGGGGAGACACCAGGATGGGTTTGCTTGATGGTAGCATCAGGTTGGTTCGAATAGATCTCTCTTACCCCTCTCTGATAGCCGCCAGTTGTATCGAGTCTCTACAGGTTGTTTAGTGCATGCTGCCACCGCCGCTTCAGTCCACCATACCTATGTAGGCGAGGACCGCCGAATTCTAGCCTCGTAATCTTGGCCTCGATCTTGACGCCTTCTTTTTTTTCCTTTGCCCTTTGTCGGCACCCCTTTTGTTTAAGCAGGTTTTGAGGTCGACGTCGGTAGCAGGGTTACCCTTCCGGCTTGGCCTGGGCAGGGTTATGGATGCCAGTGGTTATTCTGCAGGGCTCTTAGCCCCATTTGCATCTTGTCCGTAGCTGGACGCTCTAGCGTTTTCAAGGTGATTTGGATCTTTGTACCGTATATCTGTATTCTTGACTCATGGAGTCGCTGTTATATATATCTGTTCTGTGGGTCCCATCGAGGACTGTTGTGTAATGTTATTACTTCGTTTTCCACCCGCACGAAAGTGCCTGGTGGGCACCTTTGAATCGTTTCTATGCGGGTTTGGCGAGTTTCGCTAAAACTTGCATAGGGTCGATTCTGAGGGTGTTACAGGTAATCAGCACATCCGTGGCTCACATGGTTGAAGTGCCCCACGGCTAAAACAAGCGTGGCTCACCTATGGGCATTGCCCTACTAGTAACTAGAACAACCATGGCGCACATGACCATAGTGCGCCACAGATATGTGTGGGCCAGGGCCCTATTGTCCGCATGCCAGACATCCGTAGCGCACTATTCCCAAGTGCGCTACGGTTGTTAGTGTCAACCGTGGCGCATAGGGAGGGGGTTCACTACGCTTAAGAGCATTCCCCTCTCTGCTGTGAAACGGCCAGACACATCCATGGCGCACTATGGCATGTGCGCCACGGATGTTACTACTCCCTGTGGCGCACTGGGGCCGAGTGCGCCACGGATGTGTCGATTTTTTTGGCAGCTGCACTTTATGTGCACATGTGTGACCATCCACCACCCCACACTTCACTTTCCCCTTCTTCTTCCTCCTTAGATCTAGTCGGGATCTTCTCCTTCCCACCTCAATTTATCCACCTATTCACCATTTTTAGCATGTAGAACTTGCCTTGGATGTTACATAAGTAATAGAGGAAGGTCTCCGGTCTCTCATCTCCTTCTCCGGTCTCGCGTGCACCTCTCCTTTCCATCTTTCTCGCGATTGGTCTCTCATCTCGGTAAGTTGTCCATGTAAGGATGTGTTCATGTGTATATGGATGATATGCTCATATGTATGTAGATGATCGATGCTCATGATGTGTGTATGAGAGGATCGATGGTCATATGTGTGTGTATATGGAGAGTATCGATGATGCTCATGCATGTGTGTATGGAGAGGATAATGATATGTTCATATGTGTATAGATCGGTCTCTCTCTCTCTTGTGTTTGTATGTGAACAAGTTGCCATTTGTTTTGCCAAAATGTTGATTCATTTCCATTTTCGCAAGACTTTGGCATTTAGCAAAGGTCCTAATTTTAGGATAGGTCATGCCGAAATTTTCTATCGACATCATTGCATGCATGCATTGATTATGTGGTTCTAATAGACTTCTAATTGTACCGTGTACACCGTGCAGGCAAAAATGGTGCTCATAATGAGCGAAGACATTGTGGATAGATTTTTGAAATGTGCGACAGCCGACATGATACGAAATAACAAGACGGATATAAGATGTCCGTGCAGAAGATGCAAACTCAGCTAGGTGATCGACCCAGATTCCGGGAATCTGCAGGCGCACCTGCTCCGCCATGGTTTCATGGATGGATACACTCGTTGGATAAGCGATGACGAAGACGATGGAGACGGTGAAGGTGGGCAACATGACGATGATCATCATCACGGCGATAACGGGCGAGATGATGAAGAGTCTCCTGGAGATGGTGAAGGTGCGGAAGCAGACCGGGATGATGATGATCTAGATGCCGGAGGAGCAGACGACGATGGAACAATGTCAGGATGGGTGCGGGACCCTTATGTGCAAGAGCTGCTTCTCAAGCAGACGAGTAACGCCAGGGCTGCCGCTAGAGAGAAAGCCAAGCTTGCGCAACTTGAGAAAGACGCGGTTACTCCATTGTATGAAGGATCTAGGCCCGATGATACCCGGTTGAATGTAACGCTCAAGGCTATGGAGATGAAGGCAAAACACAAATTGAGCAACGCAAGCTTCAACGATATGATGGCATTCTGGCACGATCGTCTCCCGGAGGGGAACACATGTCCAACTAGTATGAAGGACGCCAAGAAAATCGTCTGTCCTCTCGATCTACCGCATGTTAGATATCACATATGCATCAACGATTGCATCATTTATCGGGCAAGGACGCGGAGAAAACCACATGTCCGGTGTGCGGCGTGAGTCGATACAAGAAAGGGAAGAAAGCACCTCGAAAAGTGGTATGGTACTTTCCTATCACTCCTCGTCTGCAGCGCTATTTCGCGGACCCTAAGGAAGCGAAGCTCATGCGATGGCATGTGGAAAGGAAGAAGCCAGGAGATGATGATGATGACCCCGAAAAGGATGAGCTGCTGACGCACCCTTCAGATGCTAGCCAGTGGAAAGCATTGGACCTCGAATTCCTAGAATTCGGTGGAGATTCGAGGAACATCAGGCTTGGTGCAAGCATCGATGGAATCAATCCGTTCGGTAGCCAGAGCAGAACGCACATCACTTGGCCCGTGTTTGTATGGATGTACAGCCTCCCTCCATGGTTGTGCATGAAGAAGAAGTACATACAAATGAGTATGCTAATTCAAGGGCCGAAACAACCTGGTACCGACATCAATCTGTATCTCCGGCTGTTGAAAGAGGAGCTAGCCACGTTATGGGAATCTGGAGCCAATACTTACGACGCCGTCGCACAAGATTATTTCACTATGAGAGCCGCGTTGGTCACTACGGTGCAAGACTATCCAGGTTGCGGGTATATCTCGGGGCAGGTTATCCAAGGATTCTGCGCATGCGTTAGGTGCATGGATAACACAAGCTATCTCCAACTAGATAAAGATCCAGGGTCATCGAAAACCGTGTTCATGGCACACCGGAGGTGGCTCGGCAAGAATGATCCATGGAGAAAATGTGGAGACCTGTTCGATGGCAAATCCGAGAGCCGAGGAATCCCAGAGCATAGGAGCAGCGAAGAAGTGGAAGAGTTGCTGAAAAACTGGAAAGATTGTCCTAAGCCTGGAAGAAAGAGGCAGTAACAAGACAAGCCACTGATGAAGGTATGGAAAACAAGGTTTGTTTTCTCGGAGTTTCCATACTAGAAGTTTCTCCACACGCCTCATAGCCCTGACATCATGCATATCACGAAAAACGTGTGCGAGAGTCTGGTCGCCACCATAATCAACATGCCAGATAGGACGAAAGATGGTCCGAAAGCAAGGCATGACCTGATATGCTTGGGTATCCGGAAGGAGATTCACGAAGGACACACTACTCCTGATGATCAGGAAGATGACGATGATCATGAGTCGGAGACGACACAAGGTCGTCGGAAGGGTAAAAAGTTCAAGAAGAACGAATATTACTGCCCTCCTTCTTGCTTCACTCTAAGCCAGGATGAGATCAAACAATTTTTCAAGTGCCTTCTAGGAGTCAAATTTCCTTACGGCTACACGGGCAAGATAAGCAGATACCTAGAAGAGGCGAAGCAGAGGTTCAGTGGCATGAAGTCTCACAACTGTGCCGTGCTAATGACGCAGGTACTTCCGGTCGCACTAAGAGGGATAATGGACGAGCACGTCCGTGAAACGTTATTTGGCCTCTGCAAGTTTTTCGACGTCATCTCTAGGAAGTCGATTGGCATGAATCAGCTCGGGAGGCTACAGGAAGAGATCGTGGTGATACTATGTGAGTTTGAGGTCTACTTCCCACCCGCATTCTTTGACATTATGGTGCATCTACTGGTCCATGTCGTGGATGACATCGTACAACTCAGGCCGATGTTCCTCCGCAGCATGATGGCGTTCGAAAGGATGAACGGACACATCAAAGAATACGTTCGCAACAGGTCCCGTCCAGATGGAAGCATAGCCAAGGGCTTTCTGGCCGAAGAGTGCATATCTTTCTGCACGAATTATCTAGACATCGAGAACCCTGTCGGTCTTCCCGTCAACATGCACCTTGGCAAGCTCGATGGATCTGGTCACCGAGAGGGTCGTCGCATACTGCATGCAGACTTAGATTTTCGACGCGCAGACTTTGATCGAGCAAACCTCGTCGCGCAACAGCATTTAGAACTGGTCGATCCTTGGGTACAGAAGCACAAAAGGTTAATCGAGAAGAAGTATAGTGACCGGGGCATATAGAGGACGCAGGGAGAAATAATCAAAGAGCATAACTCAGATTTCACGCGTTGGTTTAGGCAGACGCTCCATGATAATCCCTCGCGATCGCATTCTTCTGACACGGAAAAGATCATATTCACCTTGTCACAGGGACCGATGCAAAACCTGGTGACCTATCAGGCGTATGATATCAACGGCTACACATTCTACACGGAGGAAAAGGACAACAAGTGTGATTATCAGAACTTAGGCGTAACGTCGGAATTCTACACCGATGACAACGTGAAGGAAAGATTCTATGGAAGAATCGAGGAGATCTGGGAGCTAGACTACTGTGGAGAAAAGGTGCCGATGTTCCCTGTCAGATGGGCAAAGAGCGTCGAAAGAGAAGACCGGTATTTCACAACCATGATTATACCCGAAGCAACCAAATCCAAGGCCGTTGGTGCAAACGTGGCCGCGAAAAATGAACCGTGGGTACTGGCTACCAAAGTGGACCAATGTTTTTTCATTACCGACCCGACAAAGCCTAGCCGTGTTGTCGTGAGGAGAGGAAAAAGAAACATCATCGGAATGGATGGAGTCACCAACGAGCAAGACTTGACCAAGACGGCGATCCAAAGATTGAAGATGACGACGACTACGATGCAGCAACATACATCACAAGAAGAAAAAGGACAACCCTACCCAAAAAAGGTAGCCCGTTCGAAAGAAGAAACATTAAAGTGCCATTGACAAATTATTATGACATATTTGAAGCATATTTAATATGTACAACTTTTATGACATATATTATCACTTTTGGGATGTTTTGGAATATTTAAAAGTATTTTAAAAACAAAACTAAACTTTTGTATCATATTGTAAGGTTCCCAACCATTAATAAGGTAGAGATCCCTGTGTTTACAATGCTAGTCCCTGGATCAATAGCTAGCATCCACAATTAAGATGTAATATCAAGAAACAAAGGTCATAATACAGCTTTATAACCAGGAATAAAATAATTTATTACATCTTACATAGATCATTTGGCTATATCATTACAATGCAGCATAATATAACAATAGCATGGGGTCCTTCATCTTCAAAGTGCCACAGGCAGACATGTTGGTTGTAGACTTGTAATCCATAGTGAAAATAATGGGACAAAAGTATGAAGCATCACTTGACTTTTTGGTAGAGAATATAAGTTCACTCCTTGATCTTTGCAATATTCACACTCTTCAAATCACTACAATTCAATCAAGCAAGCAACATTTCAATCTACCATTCAAGCAACATCACATAAAATAATAGAAACAATACATTGTATGCAAGCATGTCAATCTTTTTTTTATTTACAAAAGTGGTTTATAATAGGATATAAACATTCTAAAACACTTATTGGTCATTTTATAAAGTGGCAAAACTATTTGCCAAAGATTTTACCTATAAACCATTTTCAAACCAAATCATTATTTTATGTGGTTGAAAATGCCTTTATCAAAGTAGCAATCTTTATAGGATTTACCAAATACATTTTTAAATCATAAAACTTGGTGCTTGGAGTCAGATAGTTTATTCCAAAAAAATTCCCAAAGGTTTTCTTCAAAAAGCATTTTTAACAAATAAACAATATTTTTATTTGACTAGAAATGGTTTCAATCAAAGGTTTATTCTTTTGCTTCACCAAATATATTTTTGAAACCACAAATTGATTTCTATGGTCAGTAGGTTCAAAACAAACCATTTCCCAAGATTTTATCACCAAAATAATTTTAGAATGAATTTTATATGGTAAACATGCCTACACAAGTTTCTGCAAAAACAATCATTTTATCAGAACCAATTCACTAAACAAAGGGCATGGTCAGAAAGTAATTGTCTTGCTGAATCCATTGATATAAAATTTGCAAAATTTGGACGTGTGGTTTGAAAGTTATGAATTTTTCAAATTGGAACATCAAATAGACAAGTTTCTGGTTTTTAAAACAATCACAGGCCACGCGTCGAGTTGCTATTGGTCGGTACCGCTTCATGCGGATCGACAGATGCGAGACGTTGGATCTAAGTGACATTGCACGGCTCAGAGGCACTACTTACCCCTTTGGGTTAGTTTCTTTCCTAGCCACTAGATCGAGATCAGACGGTGCTCAGCATGCTTGCCAATGAGTGGCGGCGCTGGCGGCGGCAGGTGGCGGCAGAGCGGTCAGACGGTGGCGGTGTCGACGCTACAGGAAGCGAGAGAGTGAAGGGAGATGCTCACTGAGTTCGTTGTGGCATGGTGATGCTCAAGGTACTCGTAGTTGACGAAGGAGAGAACGGAGCTGTTGTCAATTGCTCGCCGGAGCTGCGCTTCTCGTCGATATGTGCTGGTCTTGACGGGGGATGAGGCTACAATGCACGTGAAAGCAAAAGAGGTGTGGACTTAGACACGCAAGAGTGAGGCGAGCATGAGAGTGTCAACGAGGGGGAGCGGCACGGTCAGTACTTACGGGGAGGGTCGCCGGAGTTGGAGACAGACGGCGGCATGTTCAGTCGAGGTTGCTGCCGACAATGGGGGGCACGCGCGAGCGAGCTGAGGGTGCAGAGAGGAGCGCTAGGGATTGGGGCTCACACTCGTGTGCTAGAGGAGGCGAGGGGCGGCGGGGTTTGGCCGGAATTGGAGGTGGAGTTCGCCAGAGGCAGTGGGGGTTCAGAGATGATTCCGAGCAGCCTGGTGGCTCTCGAGGCGTGTTGTTTGGGGGAGAAGGAAGAGGGGAGCCTGGCGATTAATACTGCATGGTCACGGCGAGGATTAAACGCGGCATTAAGGATAATTGATCGCGAGAAATCAGCGGCAGAAAACAGTCAGGGGCGTGGTCTTCGCGTGGGTGGAGACGATGGCGAGGTGGTAGTGGGGCCTGGTGTCAGCGAGATAGAGAGGGGTGAGGTGGGGTCCAGTCGTCATTCTCTGTGCGGGTCAATTTCTGAGTAAGAGGAAAAACGGTTCGGGGGTGAGAGGGAGTGGGCTGCTGGGCCTTAGTGGGCTGCCAGATGGGTTGGATTTGTTTCCATTTTTTTATACTAAACCTTTTTTTTCTGTTTTTGAATATTTTGATTTGATTTTCATTCAAACAATTCAAGCAACAAATCAATTCAAACCTCAACCAAAATTTGTGTAGATTTATATACTGATTAATAACACATTCCAAAGTTAAATTTATAATAATTTATTTATTCTTTTTAGGGTCCTTTAATTATTTAAAATAGGCTCTAGTATTAATTAAGTAAGATTTAATAATATTTTCAATATCCATTTTAATTCAATCACCACCAAACTTTGGGTGAATTTTAATTCTGTTTATCAACATATTTAAAAGTTCAAAATAAGATAATTCTTTTAGGATCTAGTAATAATTAAATAAATAGACCATAGTCTTTTAATTCAAATAGGTTTTAATTTATTTTAAAACTCTTTTTGAAATCTAAATAATATCAAAATCTTTTCAGTTGGTTTCTTTTGAAAAACTAAAACACTTGGAAATCTTATTTAAAATAAATTAACAAGTTTTAGTGTTTATTTAAAATGGAAAAGCCTTTACTTTAATAAAAATGGATATTAATAAATCCTCATTATTTTATTTAAATAAACCTTTACTCTTTTTATCAAATAGAAATATTTTATTTCAAAAGCTTGGCCAAGATTTAATTTGGCTCTATAAAATAATCCTTATTTATATTTCTACCTTTGCTTTATAAAAACCATATCTTTTTATTTAAAGATCCAAAAATAGTGATTCCAACTATTATAATTTTATTTATTATTTGTTTACCTTTTTAATTCCTTTAGGATCATTTGCTCACCATTTGGTTTGGATTTCTAGGTGGTTGCTTTATTATCTTTGGAAATTACTTTTCCTTACCTTATTAAATTCATAGGATTTTATTCATGGCTCCAAAGTAAGTGAAACCAATTATATGGTTTTATAATATTTCTAATAATCATTCTTTATTAATTTGAAATGTTTGTTTGACCAATTTTTATATGTATCAAATCCATAGTCTTAGAGATAACTTGAAAATGATTTTCTTCCATTAGGGTTTTAGGATTTTGGTTTATTTCTCAAGTGTTTAAATTTCTAGATGCATTTATGATGAATGCATTTCACTTGATTTGAATTTAGTTGGATTCAAACATTTACCAAAGTTTTTTCACGTTGGGATTTTAAGTTTAAACAAAAGTTTCTTTTCACCCTAAATTTCAACAATTATTTATTTATTTTATTTATTTTTCACATTACAAGATTTGGAAAATCTTGGGATGTGACAGGCTACCACCCTTAAAATAAATCTCGTCCCGAGATTTGGGAAGGCTAGGGGTTACAAGTTGGCTTCAAAACAAATGGGGTACTACCACCCTTAAAAAAAATTCCAGCTAGATTACTTCTTGGCTTGCTTGGGATCTTGATGTATCTTCTCTAGGCACTTGTCTGCATAATGGCCTAGCTCTTTGCATTTGAAACACATCACTTGGCTATTATCCTTCTTCTTCTTTGGTATCAATTCTTCTTGTTTATTTCCTTGGTTCTTCTTCTTTTTTGGGCAATCACTGGCATAGTGTCCCATTTCTTTGCAATTGTAACATTGCAACTGGCTTATGTCCTTCTTCTTCTTTTTGGGTCTCTCCAAAGCTAGGAGTTTTTCTAGTTCATGCTCTTCATACTTAACCACATAGGTGGGAAATCTTTCTCTCTTCTTGGGACATTTACTAGAGATATGACCTTCTTCACAAGAGTAGCAACACTTTGTGATCACTTTGGATTTGGCCTTATGGTGCATAGTTTTGACTTTGCCTTCATCCTTCTTGGTAGAAGTTGTTCCTTCGTGAGGGTTTACAAACTGTTGATGCACACCACTTTGTTTCCTTTGTTGAACTATGGAATAGATGGGGCATTGGATAGGGACATGATTATTTCTTTCACATAGGAAGCAAGTAGCTTGAGATGTGGGGCACTGATTTGTTGGATGTTTCTCTTCACAATTGGGGCATTGATCTTCATGCTCTTTGGAAGTGTGATCCTTGTCTCCACAAATATTGCAAGCTTGGGTTCCTTCTAGAATATCATCCTTGACATCCTTGTTGTCACAAACTCCTTGAGAAGAGTTGTCTCCCATGTTGATCATTTGATCTGTCACCTTATGCAACAATTGGGTTTGGGCTTCCAAAAACCTTTGCATGGTTGGATCTAACTCACTGGTGTTGGCTAAAAATTGAGCTGTCACTTGGTTCAACTGGGTTTGGGTTACTATGAGTTCTCTCATGTTGGTCTCTTTGTTGTTGTTGTTGTCACCATCCTTGATGTTGGAGTTTCCTGGAGTAGTCATTTGTTTGGGTTGGGTTGGGATTAGAATAGGAAAAATATTTCTAAGGGAATAATTCTAATCACACACATTGCAATTCACACAAGCAAAGTGCAAGCAATCACAAACAAACATTCCACTCAAACAAGTCCCAAGCATATTTTTAGGCAACAAAATATTTTTGCTACACCACATTAAGTTGGTGTGTTTGATCTATACTTAATATGGTGGTCCATCTATATGGTTCACTTGAGATCATTCTATCCTTCTTGGTGGATTCTTCTTGAATGAGATCATGGTTTCCTTGGGAAAATTCTTGGTCACAAAAAAAACTTCAAAGGTGATGATGATTCCCAAGTTGTGTTTCCTTAGTCTTCAAGTCTTGAGCAACATTTCTTGTCTCACTTTTAGTCCTTAGTGATATCCAAGGTTGAAGTCCTTGTTGAGAATAAGGTTGAAATCACTTGAAGATGTTGAAGTCATTAGAGTTGATGAAGTCCTTTGCTCATGGTGAAGTCTTTGGCCATGGGGTAGGCTTTGTCCATGGGGTAGGCTTTGTCCATAAAGTTTGAAATAGAAGAGATGTAGAATCAAAATCAAAAATAGTCGAGGAAAGAGTTTACAAGATTGTTTGTAAATAAGTTTTGGAACAAATACAACTCCTATTTTCTAAGGGGTTTTGTCCAATCCTAGGGTTACAATCCTATAGGCAACACAATTCTCTGATACCATCTGTAAGGTTCCCAACCTTTAATAAGGTAGAGATCCCTGTGTTTACAATGCTAGTCCCTAGATCAATAGCTAGCATCCACAGTTAAGATGTAATATCAAGAAACAAAGGTCATAAACAGCTTTATAACCAGGAATAAAATAACTTATTACATCTTACATAGCTCATTTGGCTATCTCATTACAATGCAGCATAATATAACAATAGCATGGGGTCCTTCATCTTCAAAGTGCCACAGGCACACATGTTGGTTGTAGACTTGTAATCCTAATCAATAAACTTCACTAACATCAAACAAAACCTGCAACATAATAAGTTACAGCCACAAGGGTCAATACATTTGAATTGTATTGGCAAGTGATACTATGGTAGTATAGTGGAGTCTATCATCTATATGCATTTGTCTAAGTGGAGCTTAGGCTTGCTTTGCTCAAAATAGTTTTTCCTTATCATTTGAAAACACTAAGTTTTTGCTTGACAAAAATCACCCAAGGCATCCCCCAATAGAAATTGGTGATCCTTCAACCCTTGTTCAACCACAAGTTTTTAACTTAGAAATTTGGATGAGGATATTATTGATAGCTTCCATGTCTTGATGCTCAAATTGTCCTTTACTAGGGACATGGCTAAGTACTTAGATTTTTACACTCTGCAGAGGTGGTGCACTTTCCCCACAAGACTTGGTTTCACCAAGACAAGATCTTTCAGAAGCTTTCACTTAGACCAGAATGGACGCGCTCCAACCACTACTAGGAAAATGGCCTTAACCTATCAATCCCCTACCACCAACTGTCCATTTGGCTAAGTTATTGCAACCTATATGATCCAGGCAGAGCCCATAATGCCAAGTGGCTGCACTTGAAGCTTCTCAACATTTGACATCTCAAATCTCTTTGTTCCTAGGTGGCCATCCACAAGTGAGATACACAAGGTAAACCATAGAAATGGGCCTTGTGAACCACTCAACACAAACCATTCCTTCCATTCCACCCAGGTGATTCATTCACTTAGTTGTTTTATTAAACAAAACACAAGTCCTTGACTTAGAAATATTCCATAGTGTGAATATATATTCCACCCTTGTTTTCTAATAGCTAAGCTAATCATGATAGTAGTAGGAATCTTAACTTAGGAAATTCTACTAAGGTTTCATCCACTAGGATTTCCCATGGCATAGTATATATTTAGCAAAATTCCATGCAAGTCCTACTTTGGAAATATCACTAATGCATAGTGAAAATAATGGGACAAAAGTATGAAGCATCACTTGAATTTTTGGTAGAGAATATAAGTTCACTCCTTGATCTTTGCAATATTCACACTCTTCAAATCACTACAATTCAATCAAGCAAGCAACATTTCAATCTACCATTCAAGCAACATCACATAAAATAATAGAAACAATACATTGTATGCAAGCATGTCAATCTTTGTTTTATTTAAAAAAGTGGTTTATAATAGGTTATAAACATTCTAAAACACTTATTTGTCATTTTATAAAGTGGCAAAACTATTTGCAAAAGATTTTACCTATAAACCATTTTCAAACCAAATCATTATTTTATGTGGTTGAAAATGCCTTTATCAAAGTAGCAATATTTATAGGGTTTACCAAATACATTTTTAAATCATAAAACTTGGTGTTTGGAGTCAGAGAGTTTATTCCAAAAAATTTCCCAAAGGTTTTCTTCAAAAAGCATTTTTAACAAATAAACAATATTTTTATTTGACTAGAAATGGTTTCAATCAAAGGTTTATTCTTTTGCTTCACCAAATATATTTTTGAAACCACAAATTTATTTCTATGGTCAGTAGGTTCAAAACAAACCGTTTGCCCAAGATTTTATCCCCAAAATAATTTTAGAATGAATTTTATATGCTAAACATGCCTACACAAGTTTCTGCAAAAACAATCATTTTATCAGAAGCAATTCACTAAACAAAGGGAATGGTCAGAAAGTACTTGTCTTCCTGATTCCATTTATATAAAATTTGCAAAATTTGGACGTGTGGTTTGAAAGTTATGAATTTTTCAAATTGGAACATCAAATAGACAAGTTTCTGGTTTTTAAAACAATCACAGGCCACGCGTCGAGTTGCTATTGGTCGGTACCGCTTCGTGCGGATCGAGAGATGTGAGCTGTTGGATCTAAGTGACATCGCACGGCTCAGAGTCACTACTTACCCCTTTGGGTTAGTTTCTTTCCTAGCCACTAGATCGAGATCGAACGGCGCTCAGCATGCTTGCCAACGAGTGGCGGCACTGGCGGCGGCAGGTGGCGGCGGAGCGGTCAGACGGTGGCGGTGTCGACGCTACAGGAAGCGAGAGAGTGAAGGGAGATGCTCACCGAGTTCGCCGTGGCGTGGTGATGCTCAAGTTACTCATAGTTGACGAAGGGGAAAACAGAGCTGTTGTCAATTGCTCGCCGGAGCTGCGCTTATCGTCGGTATGTGCTGGTCTTGACGGGGGATGAGGCTACAACGCACGTGAAAGCAAAAGAGGTGTGGCGTTAGACACGCAAGAGTGAGGCGAGCATGAGAGTGTCAACGAGGGGGAGCGGCACTGTCAATACTTACGGGGAGGGTCACCGGAGTTGGAGACAGACGGCGGCGTGTTCAGTCGAGGTTGCTGCCGACGATGGGGGGCACGCGTGAGCGAGCTGAGGGTGCAGAGAGGAGAGCTAGGATTGGGGGTCACGCTCGTGTGCTAGAGGAGGCGAGGGGCGGCGGAGTTTGGCCGGAATTGGAGGTGGAGTTCGCCGGAGGCAGTGGGGGTTCGGAGATGATTCCGAGCAGCCTGGTGGCTCTCGAGGCGTGTTGTTTGGGGGAGAAGGAAGAGGGGAGCCTGGCAATTAATACTGCATGGTCATAGCGAGGATTAAACGTGGCATTAAGGAGAATTAATCGCGAGAAATCAGCGGCAGAAAATGGCCAGGGGCGTGGTCTTCGCGTGGGTGGAGACGATGGCGAGGTGGAAGTGGGGCCTGGTGTCAGCGAGATCGAGAGGGGTGAGGTGGGGTCCAGTCGTCATTCTCTGTGCGGGTCAATTTCTGAGTAAGAAGAAAAACGGTTCGGGGGTGAGAGGGAGTGGGCTGCCAGATGGGTTGGGTTTGTTTCCATTTTTTTATACTAAACCTTTTTATTTTTTGTTTTTGAATATTCTGATTTCATTTTCATTCAAACAATTAAAGCAACAAATCAATTCAAACCTCAACCAAAATTTGTGCAGATTTATATACTGATTAATAACACATTCCAAAGTCAAATTTAGAATAATTTATTTATTCTTTTTAGGGTCCTTTAATTACTTAAAATAGGCTCTAGTATTAATTAAATAAGATTTAATAATATTTTCAATCTCCATTTGAATTCAAATCACCACCAAACTTTGGGTGAATTTTAATTCTATTTATCAACATATTTCAAAGTTCAAAATAAGATAATTCTTTTAGGATCTATTAATAATTAAATAAATAGACCATAGTCTTTAATTCAAATAGGTTTTAATTTATTTTAAAACTCTTTTTGAAATCAAAATAATATCAAAATCTTTTCAGTTGGTTTCTTTTGAAAAACTAAAACACTTGGAAATCTTATTTAAAATAAATTAACAAGTTTTAGTGTTTATTTAAAATGGAAAAGACTTTACTTTAATAAAAATGGATATTAATAAATCCTCATTTATTTAATTAAACCTTTACTCTTTTTATCAATTAGAAATATTTTATTTCAAAAGCTTGGCCAAGATTTAATTTGGCTCTATAAAATAATCCTTATTTATATTTCTACCTTTGCTTTATAAAAACCATATATTTTTATTTAAATATCCAAAAATAGTGATTCCAACTATTATAATTTTATTTATTATTTGTTTTCCTTTTTAATTCCTTTAGGATCATTTGCTCACCATTTGGTATGGATTTCTAGGTGGTTGCTTTATTAGCTTTGGAAATTACTTTTCCTTACCTTATTAAATTCATAGGATTTTATTCATGGCTCCAAAGTAAGTGAAACCAATTATATGGTTTTATAATATTTCTAATAATCATTCTTGATTAATTTGAAATGTTTGTTTGACTAATTTTTATATGGATCAAATCCATAGTCTTAGAGATAACTTGAAAATGATTTTCTTCCATTAGGATTTTAGGGTTTTGGTTTATTTCTCAAGTGTTTAAATTTCCAGATGCATTTATGATGAATGCATTTCACTTGATTTGAATTTAGTTGGATTCAAACATTTACCAAAGTTTGTTCAAGTTGAGATTTTAAGTTTCCATTTAGAAACAAAAGTTTCTTTTCACCCTAAATTTCAACAATTATTTATTTTGTTTATTTATTTTTCACATTACAAGATTTGGAAAATCTTGGGATGTGACACATATATCACCACTTTTGGGTATTTTTTGGAACATTTAAAAGTATTTTTAAAATAAAATAAAAAATGTGGGCACCAGGATTCGAACCTGGGTGCTAACAGGTTTAGAATAGAGCAGTGGGCGGAACCAGTGGGATTGGTAGGATTGTAGATCTAGATCTCCTCTTTAAAATCCCTAAAGTATATGCAAGAATCAAGGGAGGGATTGAAGGTGGTAGCAAGCTTCAAAAGGTCAACAATGGTGGGGGAAAAATTGCAAGAGAGCTAGGGAACCATTGGGGAAGAAGGGCCCCTTAAATAGGTCCCTAGAAATCCAACCGTTAGGCCCAGGAATCGCCCGGTCCGGAGTCTCCGGACTGGGACCGGAGTCTCCGGTGTACCCAGGCCAAACGGGGACAATCTGGAGGACGTACTGGACGCGGTCCGGAGATTAGACCGGAGATTAGTCCGGAGTCTCCGGTCTTACAAAAACTGGCAGAAAGACCAATACGAAAACATCCATAACTTTTGCATCCGGACTCCGATTTTGATGATCTTGGGCTCGTTTTAAAGAGGACAATAAGCTCTACAAGATCATTCGGAAAAACATAATAGTCCATCAAGGGTGTATAGAACCAAATAACGAAAGGTTTAACCTCTCTCAAAAAGACAAACCAGTAAAACCATCAACATCGAAAACGTAGTAGAGAATGCATATGAAATCTATTTTCGATGAACTAGAGCTTGTCATGGAGATTAAAACAAGCTCTAAATCCTCACATGAGTAAGAACCAAATAATGTAAGGTTTGACCTATCTCTAAAAGACAAACCGGTAAAACCTCCAAGATCAAAAACACAATAAGATATAAAGGGAAAATCCGTTTTTGATGAACTAGGGCTTGTTATGAATATTACCACAAGCTCTAGAACCTCACATGCATAAGATCCAAATAACAACCAAGAAAGGATGATGCTAAGTATGCAAAGGTTTGAGCTCTCTCTGAACGATATGATCGAGTTACTCACTTGGGAGCCCCTCTTGATAGTACGGTTGTCTATCCTATAAACTGGTCTCCCCAACTAACACCACGAGACCGGTAAGAAAGAAACCCTATCAAGATCATACATTTTCCTTGCGCATATTCCACTTGATTATGATTTAGACGGTCTTGTCCTTCTCAAGATGGAACACCTTTCTTGATTGTTCTTGTACGCACTTTCTTGATGAAGACTTGCAAGTTACTCCCACATACAACATGGGGAAACCTATACTTTGACCTTGTCTTCATCGATCCATGATCAACGAGGATGGAAAGCTTTAAGCATGAGATCTTCATAGGTTTAACTCCCACATGACCAATCTGTGGATCACTCTTTGAACACCTTGGTCACCACTTGATCCTCTTCACTTTCTTCTTCTCCAAACCTTGAAGCCAACATATGGTTCAAGCATTGCCTATGGACAATTCCTACAAGTACAACTTGATACAAGCATTAGTCCATAGAGATTGTCATTAATTACCAAAACCACACATGGGGGCCCACATGTTCTTTCAAAGGTTGTCCGCCCTCTATGATTAGACATGCAGAAGATACATGCCTGCATTAATGACTGCATCCTCTACCGCGGTGAGAAGTACGAGAATTTGGATGCATGCCCGGTATGCACTGCACTGCGGTATAAGATCAGACGAGATGACCCTAGCGATGTTGAGGGTGAGGCCCCTAGAAAGAAGGTTCCTGCCAAGGTTATGTGGTATGCTCCTATAATACCACTGTTAAAACGTCTCTTCAGAAATAAAGAGCATGCCAAGTTGTTGCGATGGCATATGGAAGACCGTAAGAAAGACGCGATATTGAGACACCCCGCTGATGGTTCATAGTGGAGAAAATTCGAGCGAGAGTACCCAGACTTTGCACGTGACGCAAGAAACTTAAGGTTTGGTCTAAGTACAGATGGAATGAATCCTTTTGGTGAGCAGAGCTACAGTCACAACACCTGGCCTATGACTCTATGTATCTATAACGTTCCTCCTTGGTTGTGCATGAAGAGGAAGTTCATTATGATGCTAGTGCTCATCCAAGGCCCGAGGCAACCCGGCAACGACATTGATGTGTACCTAAGGACATTAGTTGAAGAACTTTTACAGCTGGGGGCCAAACCAGGTGTACGTATGTGGGATGAGCACAAAGGGGAGCCATTTGACCTACGAGCGTTGCTTTTCGTAACCATCAATGATTGGCCTGCTCTTAGTAACATTTCAGGGCAGACAAACAAGGGATTCAAAGCATGCACGCATTGTTTATCTGAGACTGAAAGTGTATATTTGGATAAATGTAAGAAGGTTGTGTACCTAGGGTATCATCAATTTCTTCCGAACCCGCATCCCGTAAGAAAGAAAGGCAAGCATTTCAAACGTCTGGCAGAACCCTGGAGGAAGCCTGTCCTCCGTACCGGTGAGGAGGTATTTGTTATGGTCAAGGACCTAGAAGTAATCTTTGGAAAAGGTCCTGGCAGTCTATCTGTTCCGAATGACGATGCCGGACACGCGCCCATGT
Organism: Avena longiglumis; assembly: GCA_030063025.1. Taxonomy (NCBI): domain Eukaryota; kingdom Viridiplantae; phylum Streptophyta; class Magnoliopsida; order Poales; family Poaceae; genus Avena; species Avena longiglumis. The sequence continues at coordinate 78,605,539 of CP125973.1, read as the reverse complement.
GGAAGAAGCAATCTATATTTTGGGACCTACCCTATTGGAAAGTCCTAGAGGTCCGCTCTTCAATCGACGTGATGCACGTGACGAAGAATGTTTGCGTGAACCTGCTAGGCTTCCTAGGAGTGTATGGGAAGACAAAATATACACCGGAAGCACGGCAGGACCAGCAACGTATGAAAGACCCTGAAGAGCCTATGCATCCTGAGAACAAGAAGGGTAAAGGACGCCACTTAACTCCTGCCAGCTACACCCTTACCAAAGCAGAGAAGGAAATCTTTTTTGAATGCCTGAGCAATATCAAGGTCCCGTCTGGCTTCTCGTCGAATATAAAGGGAATAATAAATATGGCAGAGAAAAAATTCCATAACCTGAAGTCTCTTGACTGCCACATGATTATGATGCAATTGCTTCCGATTGCATTGAGGGGGCTTCTACCTGAAAATTTTCGAGTACCCATTGTGAAGCTATGTGCATTCTTCAATGCAATATCTCAGAAGGTAATCGGTCCAGAAAGCCTACCAGGGTTACAGACAGATGTGGCCCAATGTCTTGTCAGCTTTAAGTTGGTGTTCCCACCATCCTTCGTCAATATTATAACGCATCTCCTGGTTCACCTAGTAGAAGAGATTGCCATTCTCGGTCCTGTATTTCTATACAATATGTTCCCCTTTGAGAGGTACATGCGAGTCTTGAAGAAATATGTTCATAACCATGCTAGGCCAGAAGGAAGAATCTCCAAAGGGCTATGTAATAGAGGAGGTCATTGAGTTCTGTGTTGATTTTATTCCTAAACTTAAGGCGATTGGTGTTCCAGAATCACGACATGAGGGGAGACTGCGTGGAAAAGGCACCCTAGGATGTAAAACAATGATATGTAGGGACAGACATTCTCTCAATCAAGCACACTACACGGTTTTACAAAGATCTATCTTGGTTGCCCCGTATATCAATGAACACAAGAATTTTATACGCCTCAAACACCCGGGGAAGTCTGATGAATGGATTATAAGTGAACACATGGCGAGTTTTGGCGGCTGGCTGCAAAGACTTCTCACGAATAACACCACTGTTGGAGACCATCTGTACTTGTTGGCCAGGACACCATCTTCGACTGTATGCACTTTCCAAGGGTACGAGATAAATGGGAATACATTTTACACGATAGGCCAAGATAAAAAGAGCACCAACTAAAACAGTGGTGTCCACTTCGATGCAGCAGAAGACAATGGGAAAAAGACCACGTATTATGGGTTCATAGAGGAGATATGGGAACTTGACTATGGACCTAATTTTTAAGGTCCCCTTGTTTCGGCGCAAATGGGTCAAGCTAACAGGAGGAGGGGTTGAGGTAGACAAGAAGTATGGAATGAAAACAGTGGATCTCAACAATCTTATGAAGGTAGACAAGAACTTAGACGAACCATTCGTCTTATCCAATGATGTGGCTCATGTTTTCTATGTGAAGGACATGTCTAGCAAACCGAAAGAAGAAAAAAATAAGCAAACAGATATACCAGACGATGAGCCAAAGCGTCACAGCGCTAAGTGTTTTGTCTCTTGACATTTCAGGTGTTACTATTACAAGATGGTCTCTTTTGGAGACAAAGGGTTTACACTCTCTGGTAGGGCTTATCTACCAGATTATTTTGAACGTGTGCCTACTCAGAGGCGCGAGGAAATCGTTGAAAAACTTTTGAGATTGAATAAAGTTAAAGTTGATAACCTAAGTGACTTCATGGAAATAATGTCCATTCATAGGAAAACTCCCAAGAACCTGATAAGACTCTCAGAGAATATAGTGCTCCAAACTCTGCATTTCTTAAACAACCAATATAATTTCCTATTCTGGAGTTAGGGAATATTGATTTGACGGTGACATTATTAAAATTTTACAGGAAAAAGCTTTCAGTGGAAGGGAAGATGAGGACCCAGGAAGGCATCTTAGAGAGTTCGACGATGTGATAACATCACTTGGGCTAAAATGTTTGCCAAGAGAATTCTCTCATGTGAAATTATTTCTTTGGTCTCTGAAAGGTAAAGCTCTAGACTGGTTATATTCTCTCCCTCTCCATTATATTAAATGTTGGGAAAACTGCATTGTCAAAATCATAAACAGGTTTATTCCTTTTGCAAAGGTAACAAAACTTAGAAAGAATATAGGCAATTTTAGTCAGAACATGGGAGAAAACTATCCAAAGGCCTGGGAAATATTTTTTGGAATGATCAATAATTTCCCTAATCATGGCTATTCTGAGTCAACTGTTTGCCACTTATTTCACCACGGTCTTAATACCCAATGCAGAGAGTTTCTAGATTCATTAGTAGGAGGATCGATAAATACTTTAACTATTAAAGCATGTTTAGAATTAATGGCTACTAGGGCTAAGAATGATTCTTTATATAATCCTGATTTTGGCACTAAGCCGGAAAAGGGAATACTCCGTATAAATCCTAATCTTATGCATGAAGTGCATAAAGCCATGAAAGAAAAAGGTATACCTTCAGAGCTTGTCAAGGAAAACAAAGTAGATTTATTACAAGTTTTAACTAAAGAGGATGAAACTAGAAAAGTTTTTCAAGAATTGAAACATCGACAAAAAAAGTCTTATAATAACTTGCATAAGCAATTTCAAGACATAAAAAGATTTTGGCCGAACTTACAAAAAATTATGAAGATATTGGCTAAGAAATAAAATTATTTAATAAGTACCTCAGTATGATTGAAACCCAATGTGAACAAATAGCATCTGGTTATCAATTTCTTCTTCGTGATGATATAAATATTCAGGTTTCTACTAATGTTATTACAAGAAGAGGTGCAGTTGTTAAAGGACCATTAGGAGCACCAGAATATGAAGCTGAAAAAGATCGACGGAAAAAATCCTTACTTGAAGCAAGTCAGGAAGATGATACATTGGTGGATCCTCAAGATGAGACTGCTCAAGACACACAAGATCAAACCTTGGAGGAAAATAATGATGCACAGGATGATAGCTATAATTCTGAAGCAGAAACTGTCGATCCAAGAGAAGAAAAAGACATAAGCAAAGAGGATGAAGTTGTTGCAATAGAGAAAAATAAAAATGATAAGCAACAACAAAAGAAAGCAACTAAAGAGCCTAATCCTCCAAAAAAGGTAAAAGACAAAGGTAAGAAACATCCATTTTAGATCGCAAAAAGAAAGCACTAGATCCAAAAATCTATGATTCTTTCGCAAAAGCACTTAATGCTCTTCGTCTAGAAATTCCATTTGTGGATGCAATAAAAGTGCCTGCATATTCTAAATTTCTCATTGACATTCTTAGTAGCACTGGTGGAAAAAGGGCCTGCAGTCCCGGGCCGCAACTGGCTTTAGTCCCGGTTTTGGGCCCGGGACTGCGAAAACGGGACTAGAGGCCCCCCTCTAGTCCCGGCTCGCTACGGCCCGCGACTGATAACATCCACGTGGCTGTTTCAGCCCCGCGGGGGGCGGAAACCCTCTAGTCCGGGCCGTAACACCACCCGGGACTATAAGGTTTCCTGCCGCTGCAGAGAATTGTGTGTTTCTCTGCCGCGGCAGAGATTGTGTATTTCCTTTTTTTGCCATTTCGTTCCTTTCAAACATATATTTAAGTACACATATTATATGCTACTACATACACAGTACACGTTGATGCATCTATATAATTAATCGATCCCTCGCAAGCATACATTGATGATATATATATATCAAAAGGAAGAAATGTTTTGAAATTACATGGTAATTGATGAATATATATATATATCATATCAACTACATGGAGATCACTAAGGCAAATCGAGTTCCACGTCATCCGCATAATGCTCTCCATGTACATCAAGGACTTCCTTCATCATAAATCCCGCCAGCTCCTCATGAATTGCTCTTATGCGCTGGTCTGGCTCTAGTTTCTCCCACAAATCATAAATATAATGTGAGTCAACTTTCCGCTCACTGGTCAACTCGCGGATGTACTCGCAGACATAGTATCCACATAAATGAGTTCCCGGTGGCTGCTGTAAACTCTTCACCATTTTATAAGTTAACTCCTCTTTGAATGGACCTAGTATTTTCTGTTTGAACCATGTCCAACACCTGCTCGGCAAAGAAAATGAACAAAGGAGTTATTAGTTACTTGATATCAGGAAATGAATGAAAGAGGATGATATAATGCGATAATGATTGAAATTACTTATGGAGCATTGCTTTCATGTCGCTCCACTGCTCTTGGGCCCAACTTAATGAGTCGTGGACTTCAACTAGGGAGTTGTCAACTTGAATGTTTAGCAAGATCCAGTGAAATCTGCGGACGTTTACATAAGAATACATGCATAGCTCATCCAGTAAGCAAAAATAAAATGTGTACAAGATATAAACACTCACTTGAAGTTGTAAGGAAATAGTATTTCCTTAACAAAATTATTCATGGTTAAGAACCTGCACAGGTCTTCCTCCACGTCCTTGGGGTGATTCTTTAACGTATATTCATTAACGATATATGGGTCAATAAACCCAACGTCGTATCTTCTAGCTCTTTTGCATTCAAGCATCTTCATTCTGCAGAATATAATATCATCATACAAAAGGATATATAGTTAGGATAATATATTAAATGCAATGAACGAGCTGAGCTACAAACTTAATTATAGAAATAAAACACTTACAGACAGTAGCAACCAATGATAGATTTATTGAGGGCGTGCTGGTTGTATAACTGAAATAGTTCGGTCATTTGAACCTGTATCGAGTATGGTTTGAAGTGATGCTGCTTTCTAACGTCCACCGGAAACCAATCTTTCTGATGCTTTTTTTCTGCTTGCGACATGTACCATTCGTGCAGCTTTCGCATATGTGTGGATAGACGCACGAGATCCTCATTACTGACTAGAGGATCCCCTTGGACATACTTGTTGGAGATATGCCCTAGAGGCAATAATAAATATAGTTATCATTATATCTTTGTGTTTATGATAAATGTTTACATTCATGCTATAATAGTATTAACAAGGAAACATTGATACTTGTGTGATTTGTAAACTTAATTTGAAGTCCCTAGTATAGCCTCTATACTTCACTAGGTTGTTGGTTGATTAATGATTGTGGTTTCCCTATCATGAACATTGAGATGTTATCAACAACAAGATCATATCGTTAGGAGAATGATATGGTGGACATACTCCTATAGATAAGCGTAGCATAAAGATCAAGTCATTTCAATAATTCAATTGCTATATGCTTTCTGATACATAGTAACCTAATTCCTTCGACCATGAGATCATGCATATCACCTTTACCGGATGGATGCTTTGATGACATCAAACACCACACCGTGGCGGGTGGCTATAAAGGTGGCATTGAGTGTTCAGAAAGTATTGGTTGAAACACATGGATCAAGAGTGGGATTTGTCCATCCATATGACAGATAGATATACTCTGGGACCTCTCGGTGGAATGTCATCCAATTAGCTTGCAAGCATGTGACTGGCTCACAAGGGATCACATATCACGGGAACGAGAAAAGAGTACTTATCGATGTCGAGGTTGAACTAGGTATGCAGAGATACCGACGATCATAACCTCGGATAAGTAAACTATCGTGAGACAAAGGGAAATTGGTATCGTATGTAAGTGGTTCATTCGATCGCAAATTAATCGTAGAAATATGTGGGAGCCATATGAATTTCCAGATTCCTCTATTGGTTATTGTTCGGAGAAGTGTCTCGATCATGTCCGCATAATTCACGAACCGTAGGGAGACACACTTAAGGATTCGACGTTGTTTTGAGTAGTTATGGTATTATGAGAAAGAGACCGAATGTTGTTCGGAGTCTCGGATGGGATCCGGGATATCACGAGGAGATCCGGAATGGTCCGGAGAATAAGATTCATATAAGGAAAGTCTCGTTTCGGAGTTCGGGAATGATTCATGTGTTTTCATCGAGAATGTTCTAGAAGGTTCCGGAATGTCCGCCACTCCGGAGGGGAAGGGGTACATGAATGTGTCATTGCATATTGGAATGATTGCATCATGTACTAAGTGTTCTCGCTGTTCCAAAACTGAAAAGTCAAACTGCCAGTTTGAAAGTCAAACGGCTAAACAGAAACTGGGAAACAGAAACCGTGGAAACAATCAAGAGGTGGTTGAAACCGACTTGGAGAGGAGTCCCTCCTCTCCAAGCCGGCGCGCCAACCAAGGCCGACTTGGGGAGGGACTCCCCTCCCCTTGGCCGCACCTCCCACCTATAAAAGGAGGGGCAGGGCCCCCTCCTCTAGACACACAAGTTTCTATCCTCTAATCTCCGGTTTAGAGCCGTTTTTGGTTTAGAGCTTCTAATTGCCCTAGCCTTCGGTTTAGAGCCTTCTAATTGGTGTGTCTAATCCCTAGACCACTAATAGCTCTCTCTCATACTCCACCATACTCGCTCCGGCTTAAGGCGAAGCCCTGCGAGATCTCCCCTCTACTTCCGGTACCACGCCGTTATGCTGCCGGAATCGCGAGGAGAGTGCTACAACCTCTGCTGCCTGCTGGAACAAGGGAGAGGAAGGTCTTCGTCGAGTACCGAACGTGTGACCGACTGCGGAAGGAAGGATCGTCTACACGATCTTGAGATCGGGAAGAGTACGACTACATCACCCACGAGAATCTGCTCTCGTTAAACACTCTGGAATCTTCGAGGGTAAGTTATTCCATCGAATCGTTGCTTCAATCTAGTAGATAGATCTTGGCTTGTTTGTTTGTATGCGACAGAAAATTTTGTTTTCCATGCTACGAACCCCTACAGTGGTATCAGAGCAGTGTCTATATGTAGATCTGTTGCACGAGTAGAACACAATGGTCATTGTGGGCGTTGATGCTTTTATTGTCGATTGCTTCTTGTGTACTTTGCATCTTGCGGTATGTTGGGATGAAGCGGCCCGGGCTAACCTTACATGACATCGTTCATGAGACTTGCTCCATGCTTGACATGCAACTTGTATTGCATAAGTGGCTTTGCGGGTGCCTGTTTCTCCTAGCATACACTAGTGGAAACGCGGGCTTTTGTTGATCCCGAAAATGGGCTTTAACACCGGTTCTTCTACGAACCGGTGTTAAAGGGGGGCCGTACCAGCGTGGCCTATGCGCATTAAAGGAGCCCCCCCTTTAACACCGGTTCGTGCCACGAACCGGTGTTAAAGGTCCCTCCACCAGTGGCCCGCGCACCCCCCCTTTAACACCGGTTCGTGGCACGAACCGGTGTTAAAGGTGAAACTATAAGACACCACCCAGCCCACACACCCCACTCTTCCATTTTTTTCACATTTTGGAGCCTAGCAAGAGGGTGTGAAGAGTGCTAGTTTGTGTTTTTTCATATGCACTAGAGGTGTTCGTGAAATGCGAGAGCTCAAAATAATGAGTTGCTGACGGTACATACCAAGCAAAGAAGGTTGCGCCCTCTAGGATTAGACGTGCGTAAGATACATGCTGCATTAATGACTGCATCCTCTACATGGTGAGAAGTACGAGAATTTGGATGCATGCCGGTATGCCTTTGCATCATGGTATAAGATCGACGAGACGATCTGGCGATGTTGAGGCGAGGCCCCTAGGAAGAAGGTTCCCGCCAAGGTTATGTGGTATGCTCCTATAATACCACGGTTAAAACGTCTCTTGAAATAAAGAGCATGCCAAGTTGTTGCGATGGCACATGGAAGACCGTAAGAAAGACGCGATGTTGAGACACCCGTTGATGGGTCACAGTGGAGAAAAGTCGGCGAGTACCCGGACTTTGCGTGGCGCAAGGAACTTAAGGTTTGGTCTAAGTACGCGGCATGAATCCTTTTGGTGAGCGAGCTGATCACAGACACGGCCTGTGACCCTATGTATCTATAACCTTCCTCCTTGGTTGTGTATGAAGAGGAAGTTCATTATGATGCCATGCTCATCCAAGGCCCGAGGCAACCCGGCAATGACATTGATGTGTACCTAAGGCCATTAGTTGAAGAACTTTTACAGTGTGGGCCAAACCAGGTGTACGTATGTGGGATGAGCACAAAGGGAGCCATTTGACCTCGAGCATTGCTTTTCGTAACCATCAATGATTGGCTGCTCTTAGTAACATTTAGGCAGACAAACAAGGGATACAATGCATGCACACACTGTTTAGATGATACTGAAAGTGTATATTTGGATAAATGTAAGAAGGTTGTGTACCTAGGGTATCGCCGATTTCTTAGAACACGCATCCAAGAAGAAAGAAAGGCAAGCATTTCAAACGTCTGCGAACCGGAGGAAGCCTGTCCTCCGTCGGTGAGGAGGTATTTGGTATGGTCAAGGACCTAGAAGTAATCTTTGGAAAAGGTCTGGCGTCTATCATTCCGAATGACGATGCGGACACGCCCATGTGGAAGAAGCAATCTATATTTTGGGACCTACCCTATTGGAAAGTCTTAGAGGTCCGCTCTTCAATCGACGTGATGCACGTGGCGAAGAATGTTTGCGTGAACCTGCTAGGCTTTCTAGGAGTGTATGGGAAGACAAAAGATACACGGAAGCACGACATGACCAGCAACGTCAAGGCCCTCAAGATCCTATGCATCCCGAGCGAGAAGGGTAAACGATGCCACTTAACTCCCCCATACGCTCTTACCAAAGCAGAAGGAAATCTTTTTGAATGTCCGAGCGATATCAAGGTCCCGTCGGCTTCTCGTCGAATATAAAGGGAATAATAAATATGGCGGAGAAAAAATTCCAAAACCTGAAGTCTCATGACGCCACGTGATTATGACACAATTGCTTCCGATTGCATTGAGGGGCTTCTACGAAAATGTTCGAGTACCCATTGTGAAGCTATGTGCATTCCTCAATGCAATATCTCGGAAGGTCGATCCGTAAAGCCTACCGGTTACAAACAGATGTGGCCCAATGTCTTGTCACTTTGAGTTGGTGTTCCCATCCTTCTTCAATATTATGACGCATCTCTGGTTCACCTAGTAGAAGAGATTGCCATTCTCGGTCCTGTATTTCTACACAATATGTTCCCCTTTGAGAGGTACATGGAGTCTTAAAGAAATATGTTCATAACCGTGCTAGGCGAAGGAAGCATCTCCAAGGGCTATGTAATAGAGGAGGTCATTGAGTTACGTGTTGATTTTATTCCGACCTTAAGGCGATTGGTGTTCCGAATCACGACATGAGGGGAGCTGCGTGGAAAAGGCACCCTAGGATGTAAAGCAATGATATGTAGGACGGGCATTCTCTCAATCAAGCACACTACGGTTTACAAAGATCTATCTTGGTTGCCCGTATATCAATGAACACAAGAATTTAATACGCCTCAAACACCGGGCGGTCGATGAATGGATTATAAGTGAACACATGGCGAGTTTTGGCGGTGGCTGCAAAGACTTCTCACGAATAACACCTGTTGGGGATCATTTGTACTTGTTGGCGTGACACCGTCTTCGACTTTATGTACTTTCCAAGGGTACGAGATAAATGGGAATACATTTTACACGATAGGCCAAGATAAAAGAGCACCAACCAAAATAGTGGTGTCCGCTTGATGCAGCGAAGACAATGGGCAAAAGACCACGTATTATGGGTTCATAGAGGAGATATGGGAACTTGACTATGGACCTAATTTTAAGGTCCCCTTGTTTCGATGCAAATGGGTCAAGCTAACGGAGGAGGGGTTGAGGTAGACAAGAATGCGGAATGACAACGGTGGATCTCAACAATCTTATGAAGAACTTAGACGAACCATTCGTCCTAGCCAATGATGTGGCTCAGGTTTTCTATGTGAAGGACATGTCCTCCAGACCAAAAAAAAGAAAAAATATGCAAACGAATACATCATATGATGAGCCAAAGCGTCACATAGTTCTTTCAGGGAAAAGAAACATCGTGGGAATCGAGGACAAGACAGACATGTCAGAAGATTATAATAAGTTTGATGAAATTCCGCCCTTCACAGTGAAAACTGACCCAAGCATTCCGTTAAGTAAAGAAGATGCTCCATGGTTACGACTGAAGCGATCATAAGGAAGGGCATATGCCAAGAAGTTCATGCTCATATTATGTAACTCTAGTTCATGTTTTTAATATTAATACATGTCTTGAGTGTTAGTCATGTTTTGTGGATGGACCGGGAGTATGAGAAGAAGTTGTCCCGATTCGTCGTACTTACCATTAAGATCTGATCTCCAAACGCGCGCGGTCACATATTAGGGAGTGCCTCTATGACCAGTTTCTTGGAGATCTTGGGAGGACTAGGCTCGTCGGCATCTCCCCGAAACCCCGTAGTGGTGTCCCTGCTCGAAACCATCTTGCAGCTTTGTAACTTGTCTAACTAGATCAATACACGAGCTAACTAATTTCACATATTAGGAGTGCCTCTATGACCAGTTTCGGAGATGCCGGAGGATCGGGCTCGTCGGCATCTCCTAAACTGGCCGTAGTGGTGTCCCTGCTCTCGAAAACCATCTTGTAGCTTTGTAACTTGTCTAACTAGATCAATACACCGGAGCTAACTAATTTCACATATTAGGAGTGCCTCTATGACCAGTTTCGGAGATGCCGGAGGCCTGGCTCGTCGCATCTCCACGATCGGCCGTAGTGGTGTCCCTGCCTCAAACGGGCTGGAGGACTGGACTCACAAGGATGCCTATTTATAGTACAAGCAGCTCGACATAGTGTTGACACTTACAAAATAATGTCGACACTCACCCCTATTATTAGTCCCGGTTGGTGTCTCCAACCGGGACTAAATTCATCTTTAGTCCCGGTTGGTGACACCATCCGGACAAGGTACACGCCGCATACGACATAATGTCGACATGCACTCACCTCTATTATTAGTGCTGACTCGTGTTTTGTCGGTTGGTGTCTCCAACCGGGACTAAATTCATCTTTAGTCCCGGTTGGTGTCTCCAACCGGGACTAAAGGTTCATCCGCCATTTTTCCCGCCATTTTTCTTCCGCCATTTTTCTTCCTTGATTCTTCCCCATTTTCTTCCCGCCATTTTTCTTCCCTTGATTCTTCCCTCCAGTTCTTCCCGCTAGTTCACTATATATATATGTAGGGGTTGGCCTCCATTGTCATTGCACATCTCTAGACTCATATCTGCAACCCCATCACTCTTTCCCATGGCTTCCACCGTAGCACTAACTTGGAGGCGGAGGCGCTTTCGCCGAACTACCCGCCAGACTCTTGTGTCCCCGTCGCTGGATTTTCTAAATTTCATATCATATTTTTGAATTAAAAAGCCCCTTTAATGCATGAAATAATGCCCCCCTTTAACACGGTTCGAGGGAACGGTGTTAAAGAAACATTATTCGTTCAACAGCACACCCCCTTTAACACGGTTCCAGCCACGAACCGGTGTTAAAGAAAATAATCTTGTGAAACACCCCTTTAACACCGGTTCGTGGCTGGAACCGTTATTAAAGGGGTAATGCTTGTGAAACCCCTTTAACACGGTTCCACCACGAACCGGTGTTAAAGGGGGTTATAACTCGCACCTTCCTCTTCCTTCTCCCCAGCCAGGATCAAAAGCGCGCAGCGTCGCCGTCGATCGCCGTCGCCATCCCGCGGAGCGCTGCCGCCTCGCCGTCGCCATCGGCGGAGCGCGTCGCCCCTCGCCGTCGTCCAGCCGCGCGCGTCGAGCTCCCGCCGTCCTCGCTCCCTCTGGCGCCGGCGAGCCTCCGTCGACCCCGGCGCTTCCGCCCAAGGACCGCCGTCGTCGACCTCTAGCTAGCACCGTCGCCTCGCCTTCCTCCACCGCTTGGCCGCCTCTCTGCACGGGCCCTCGCCTCTCAGCTCGACCTCGCCGGCCGTCTCGCTCGTCCGCTCACGCCCTCACCGTCCAGCCCTCGCCGTCCCGCCCTCGCCATCCTGGAGCGCTGCCGTCGCCTCGTCGCTGGGAGCCCTCGCCGCCCGCCCACACCACCCTCGCCGTCGCCATCCCGCGGGATATAAGTAAGGGCATGTTTGATTCAAAGGATTTGTATAGGAAATTTGTAGGAATAAATCCTATAGGAAATTTTCCTATGGTGGTTGTTTGATTTGTAGGATTGATTCCTATAGGAAACTTTCCTAGGAAATCCTTTGCACTAGATTGCATAGGAAATCTAACACCACCCAAAGCTCTTTCTTAGATTGCATAGGAAACTTTCCTATGGTGGTTGTTTGTTTTGTGTTGTTCATTGTTTAATGTTTCAAAGTGTTATCATCCATGATTGATCCATGTGAACACCACTAAAAATAAAAAATATATCCGCCCCCTCCCCCCTCGATCTCGCGCCGAGCAGGTGTTGGTGGCATAGTTGTAGTACTTCTTCTCAGAGGCCACGGCGTCCGACGCGTTCCAGGCTATGTATATTGTATTGTATGTGTATTGTATATGCAGTAGAACAAGTGGCATATGTGTATGTATATTTGTATGTGTATGTATATATGTATATTGTATTGTATGTGTATTGTATATGCATGTGTATATTTTGTGCCACGCCGACGACCACCGCCACCATTATGCCGTCGACCCTGACCTCCTCTGTCCTCGCTGAGCCTACACACGCGTCGAGGGTGTGTCGCCCATTTTAGGTAGACCATCACGTCGTGCTGGTTCGAACGCACACCCCCACGCACCCCGGCCCCGCTCTCGCCCTAGCGTCGCCACCTCTCGTTGTCAATATAGCATTATAATAACCATGCTATGTTAATCAACTTTGATGACAAGTTAATTAGAAGAAGTAAATGTACCCTCTCATATGAATGGGTTTCTACGAATTAGGGTTTGAAATGACCAAGCATGTATTAGGGTTACATTTCAATACTTTTAACCTGTCATATCATCGTCCTTGCTTGAGCATTTCAATAGATGTATTACTGATATTTGTGTGATAATATTATTGTTTTAGAAACTATGGATCCACTTAGTAGAAACCTTGAAGAAGAAGAAATAATGGAGAACGTTATTGATGAGGACACCTCACAATATCTGAACTTGGAGGGACATGACGACGACAGCTCAAGTACTAGTCATGGAGAAGATGAAGACTCCGGTGAACGCAATTTAATGGTTACAAAGTCCGGCGAGGTATATGCATTGATTAAGCCTCAGCTGACTTCCACCAACAATCTTCTTCTACATGTATTAATTAACGCTTCTTTCTTCTTTTAGCCCTCTGGATCGACCAGCCAGCAACCATCTTCTTCTATGAAAAAGAGCAAGCGGTAGCGAGCGGCGGTTGAAAGATCGTGCAAAGTTCACGATCGAAGCAGTCCGTGTTGATGGCAGGCCGATGGAGCCCAAGAAGGCCGCAGACAAATTTATACGTCAGGCTGGAGTTCTTGTTAGGGACCAAATCCCAATCATAATTGAAAATTGGAATAAGCCAAAGAAGGGCGACGGTAGCTTTGTCGATGACAGATCTAAAGAAACGCTTTGTAATTCTTTGTTGGTAAATTTCACCCTTCCGCGAGGAGGATGAAAACAACCGGTTATAAAGAAAAGGTCAAAGAGTGGACTCTAAAGAAAATGGCCGACGCTTTCCAAGAATGGAAGACAAAATTGAACAAATTTGTCAAAGTCAAGTAGACTCAAATTTCAAGACATATTATGCGAAGATAAGACCTCACGGCCCGAATTTAAGACATATAAAAAAGTGCTATAGCTAAAAGAGGTCGAAACCAATACGCTTAATGCCCCGAAGAAGGAATATCACCAGGGCGGGGTCGGTGGCTACATATCTCAGAGGCCTAAGTGGGAGGAAGCTGAGAGGCCTAGGCGAGAGAGGATCACACCCAGACGGATGGGTGGGACCTACGTGCAAAGACTTGGTTCTACGAATCGGGCAAGGTTGGACCCGAAATGATTGTGTATCTTCCCAACCATCCTTGCCAAACCCGTCATTGAACTCATCACGGCATACGAGGAAACATCCGCCAGGATCTTCCATCCCGACAGAGATAATGACCAGCTCACACGCGCCATCGGTAAAAAAGAACACCCTGGACATGCACGAGGCACGGGGGTATGGCGTGGAAGGATGGGTTTGCCCTGGGCGACTCTTACTGATGGCGGCGTAAAAGAAAAAGATCGGATGACACAGATAGAACATGCACTTGCGGAGCTGCAGACGCAAGTGAATGCACAAAGAGCCATCAAGCTACCGCCCATCTCAGCGGCATGAAGAGCTCGCATTGGAAGCTGCCGCGGCCGGACTGCGGAAGCGGTGTGGCTTCCACGGAGAACGGCAGCCAACGCTTGAAATGACGGGTCCTCGATACCCGTTGATGAGATCACGGAGAGCGAACACGCTGAGCTGCATGTGAGATTAATGGGCTTATCCATTAAGGTGGTCGGCTATGCCTTACCTCCCAATGCTGGTGGAACTTACCACCGCCGACCGATTCCAGATGGCTATGCTATTGTCGGGTGGATGAGGTTGTGAAGGAATATGAGGAAGCAGCTTGACCATGCTACGGTGAAGGAAACTCAACTCAAATTTGCAGTGGTGAAAACAACCATTCTTTGGAAGAAGGAACACATTGCTTCCAAATTGGAGTCAGCACCCCGTCTCAGCTGTCAAGGCAATCTGAGCCGCTTCAGCCATCTCCTGCGCGGCAGCCATCTCCGTCGGCATCTCTCAAGGCCATCTCCTGCTGGCAGCCATCTCCGGCCGTCGGCCATCTCTCGGCAGCCATCTCCTACTGTCACCATCTCCCCGCGAGGCAGCCATCTCGCCCGTCAGCCATCTCCTAAGCTTCAGCCATCTCCTCAGCGTAAGCAGAAGAGCACTGCCACGAGGAGCATCAGTAGCACTACCACAAAGAAATCCGCAGGAAACCGTACGCCAAAGAGTTCAAAAAACTACGTCCCGCAGCCTTCCGCCAAGCCATTGCCGGTTTTACCGTGGAATCGCAGCGGACCAATAGGATCTCGGGAGAACAGGTCAAGAAATTCTTTGCACCTAGACGGGCCGAGCCAAAGGAGAAAATAGATCCGGTGGTGGAGAAGTTTTACAAAAATCTTTTGAAACCCGAAACCCCACTTGTGCCGGACTACGGCGCCAGATTTTGAAGGCGGATGCAAGGCGCGTGGGGAGACGAAAGTAGCGTGAGTGAGGCACCCAGAAAACAGTTCCCATGCTCGGAGAGCAGGAAACCAATCATGCCCGCTCCAAATGTTTGACAAACGGACGCTCCTCCGTAGATGATTACGGCGAGCTACAAAGAAAGGCCAATGAGATGGGGATGACTTACATTGCATACTTGAACGTCATGGGAGACAACTTGCCCAAATGCGATGTCAACCCCATACAGCCATGGAAGTATGGGAAGAATCTAGTCAAGAAAGAGGAGCTCAAGAATCTACCAACAAAGATGCGAAAATTGCACAAGTGGTACCTTCATTTCTGCAAGACGAGAAAAGAAGAATGGATCAGGCGCATATAAGAGATCAGATTTTCTTGTGCGTAGACGACGCGATCGACTTCAACATTCAAGACTTGCATTTTCTATTCAATCGGAAGGAACTCGACAAATCTGCCATCACCTTTATTGTGTGTAAGTACTATTTCGTAATTTTATCTCAACTCATTCACTTCATTAATTGCATGTATATATATATGCTCACCATATATGTATATACTATTATGCAGGAAAAAGGTTATGGAATGCATGAAAGGAGGCCCTTTTGACATTGGGTTCGTTGACCCAAATAGAGTTCATGAAGAAGTGGTAAGAGACAAACCGGGCAAATGAAGATTACTTGCTAAAGTCTTTCTTGAGACAACAAACCAAAAGGAAATACTATTGCCTTACAACTTCTCGTGAGTCTTGCTACCTCTCTCTTGTACACATTTTGTTTCGCTTACTCGATGTTAAGTGTAATCGATGATGAGTTATGCGTCGTAGGTTCCACTTTATTACGCTAGTCATTCAACCCGACTCAGGAAAAGTCCTTGTCATGGACTCGTTCACGAAAAGAAAAAGAGCTATGGGCAGACTTTAGAGATGCTCGAGGTAATTTCAATCATATTATCGCACTAGATCGGCAACTTTCGTGACAATAAGTAATTAATTACTCCTTTATCCATTTTCTTTGTCGGACAGGGTTTGGAAAATGTTCACGGGCGGGCCGTGGGTGAATGGTCGAAAGAACTAAAATTTGTAGACCAAAATGTAAGTAATACTAGCTAGCTTCCAATTCCATTATATCATGCTTTATTGATTATTATTTTGATTGAACTCTCTATTCTCGTAAAGCGCGCATCAAGGACACGGCAATAACTTATGTGGGTACTATGTTTGCGAATTCATTCAACACGATATGTCGACAGGCCAAGCCGCACTAGAACAACTTAGAGTAAGTAAACAAAGTCCACAACATTATTTTATTACCATCAATTGTGTTGAGTTTTATTCTTATATATATATTGACGGCCCATTCTTCATATATATTCAGATCGAACGGATGCGGGACCAACTCCTACCATTTGAACGCATACGAGCCATTCAAGAGGAATTGGCGGGGTTCATACTTGATGAGGTCGTCACGCCTGGCGGAGAACTCTTTAGATATCCACCAAAATGAACGATGACGATGTATGTGCCGATGACGATGTTTGTGTATAATAATAGTTGCTTAATTATTCATGTACTCGTATGTACCGATGACGATTCTATAAGTATACCGCTCCCGATCGATTTCCCCTCGCTCTCCCCTCAGAAATACGCCTGAGCAGGCGGGGAAGAAATGCTGTGGCAGATTTAGGCGTTTTCCTGCCGGCAGAACTCTGCATGGCGGAAAACGGCCTAAATCTTCGCTTCCAGAAGAATTTTAACACCGGTTCGGTCTACGGCAGCCACGTGCGCCACCCTTTAACACCGGTTCGTATAGGAACCGGTGTTAAAGGGGCCCCCCCTCTAACACCGAACCCTCAACAGCGGTTGGGGAACCGCTGTTAGAGGGCCCTCCCAACCGGAGTTAAAGGGGGGGCTCTGCACTAGTGATAGTTAAGATCCAATTTACAACGGGTAATCAACAATGCTAGTATCAATGTTGTGGTTCTTGTTCGTAAGTTAGAACGACCCTTATTGAAAGCCCCAAACCACGTAAAATATGCAAAGAAAGTAGAGGCGTCTAACTTTGTTTTGAAGGGGTGTGCAGTGATGTGATATGGCCATGATTGTGATTATATTTGATGTATGCAATGTTCCTTATTGTAAGTTGGCAACCGGTAGGAGCCATATGGTTGTCTTTAATTTATGTTAAGACCCGGGTGTCTATTCAAAGTAGTTGTAATAGTTGAAGCCGGTGGACGACAACCATGGATAAGCGTCATTGACCTTGATGCAATGCCGGTGATGATGGAGATCATGTTCGTGCTTGAAGATGGAGATCGGAAGCACAAAGAAGAAAGGCCATATCATATCACATATTATTGAATTGCATGTGATGTTAATCCTTTATGCATCTTGTATTGCTTGGTAGACGACGGTAGCATTATAAGATGATCCCTCATGCACATGAATTTAAAGTCATAAAGTGTTCACCCTTAGTTAGCACCGTTGCTAAAGCTTGTTTTTTCGAAGCACCACGTGATGATCGGGTGTGTTAGATTCTGGAAGTGTATACAACGTGAGCAAGCCAGATTTGCTCATGCGGAAACTAAGGTTTGATCTTGACGAGCCTAGCATGTACAGACATGGTATCGGAACACGGATCATCGAAAGGTAAAGCATGAATCATGTAGTAGACATGATGAACATGACGATTGTTCGCCATTGAAACTATATCAACTCTCATGATGATCGGTGTTGATGTAGTGGATTTGGTTCGTGTGATCACTAAAACAATGTGAGGGATGTTGTTTTGAGTGGGAGTTCACCTAGTTTAATTTCACTAATTAATTTGAACTCAATTTGTCATAAACTTAGTCTAAACTATTGCAAATATGTTGTAGATCAATGGCAGCCCCTACCATCAATTTTAATGCGTTCCTAGAGAAAGAAAAGTTGAAAAACAATGGAAGCAACTTCGCGGATTGGTTCCGCAATTTGAGGATTGTCCTCACAGCTGGTAATTTGACATATGTGCTGGATGCACCGCTGGGTGACCCACCTGCAGCTGATGCTCCCGATGAAGTAAAGAATGTTTACCTCGCTCGGAAGAATCAGTACTCCATAGTTCAGTGTGCTATCTTGTATGGTTTAGAATCGGAGCTTTAGAAAAGGTTTGAGTATTCAGACCCATATGATATTGTCGAGGATCTCAAATTGATTTTTGAGACTCATGCGGCAATTGAAAGCTATGAGGCTTCTGAAAAGTTCTTTAACTGCAAGATGGAAGAGGCAGCTGGTCATTGAGCATGTGCTTAAGATGTGCAGGCATAAAACAAACTTCAAAGCTTGGGTATAGTGATTCCTAATGATTTGGGGATTTACCGTGTCCTCCAATCACTACCACCAAGTTACAAGAACTTTGTGATGAACTACAACATGCGTAACATGAACAAAGAGTTGCGAACTGTTTGCTATGTTAAAGTCTGCAAGTGGAGATCAAGAAAGAGCACCAAGTGTTGTTGGTCAATAAGACCACCAAATTCAAGAAAGGCAAGTCTAAGCAAAGGACACTTCAAGAAGGGTGGTAAGAAAGTTACCACGCATGAAGAAGACCAAGGCTGGACCCAAGCACGATCTCGAAAGTGCTTTTTTGCAAGGGAGAAGGTCATCGAAGCGGAATTGCCCAAAGTACTTGGCGGATGAAGAACGGCAACATCAAGAAGAAAGGTATATCGATATACATGTTATTGATGTGTATCTCACTAGTACTCGTAGTAGTGCACGGGTATTTGATCTTGGTTGGTTGCTCATATTTGTAACTCAAAGCGGTGCTGCAGAATAAACGGAAGCTAGCGAAGAACGAGGTGACGATGCGCGTGGGAAACGGATCAAAGGTTGATGTGATCGCGGTTGGCACGCTACCCCTTCATCTACCATCGGGATTAGTTTTATACTTAAATAATTGTTATTTAGTGCCTGCGTTGAGCATGAACATTATATCGGGATCTTGTTTATTGCGAGACGGTTACTTGTTTAAGTCAGAGAATAATGGTTGTTCGATTTATATGAGTAATATGTTTTATGCACATGCACCTTTGATAGATGGTCTATTCTTATTGAATCTCGATAGTGGAAATACACATATCAACAACATTGAGGCTAAACGTTTGAAATCAGCGATAATTGACCTATATGTGGCAATCGTGCCTTGGTCACATTGGAGTGAAGCGATGAAGAAACTCCATTCGATGGACTTCTTGAATCACTTGATTTTGAATCACTTGAAAGATGCGAAGCATGTCGATGGGAAAAATGACTAAGACTCCATTTTACGGTATGATGGAGCGAGCGGACTTATTGGAAATCATACATACCGATGTGTGTGGTCCAATGAGTGTAGCATCGCGCGGTGGTTATCGTTATGTTCTTACCTTCACGGATGACTTGAGTAGATATGGGTATATCTATTTCATGAAACATAAATCCGAAACTTTCGAGAAGTTTAAGGAGTTTCAAAGTGAGGTAGAGAATCAACGTAACAAGAAGATTAAATTTCTACGTTCTGATCGTGGAGGTGAATATCTAAGTTACGAGTTTGGCGAGCATTTAAAGAAATGCGGAATACTTTCACAATTGACACCGCCGGGAACACCACAGCGTAATGGTGTGTCCGAACGTCGTAATCGAACTCTCTTAGATATGGTTCGTTCTATGATGTCACTTACAGATTTACCGCTATCATTTTCGGGTTATGCATTAGAAACAGCCGCATTCACTTTAAATAGGGCACCGTATAAATCTGTTGAAACGACACCGTATGAATTATGGTTTGGGAAGAAACCTAAATTGTCGTTCCTTAAAGTTTGGGGATGCGAAGCCTATGTAAAGAAGTTACAGCCGGACAAGCTTGAACCCAAAGCGGAAAAATGCGTCTTCATAGGATACCCAAAGGAAACTATTGGGTATACCTTCTATCATAGATCCGAAGGCAAAATCTTTGTTGCCAAGAATGGATCCTTTCTAGAAGAATTTCTCTCGAAAGAAGTGACTGGAAGGAAAGTAGAACTCGAGGAGGTTATCGAACCTTCTCTCGAAATTGTAGCGCAAGACCGAAGAAGTTCCTGTGGTGCCTGCACCAATAAGAGAGGAAGCTAATGATGGTGATCATGAAACTTCGGTTGAAGTAGCTATAGAGCCTCGGAGGTCAACGAGAACTCGTACCACTCCAGATTGGTATGATCCCGTTATAAGTGTCATGTTGGTGGACAACACCGATGACCCCGAGACATATGAGGAAGCGATGATGAGCCCAGATTCCAATAAATGGAAAGATGCCATGAAATCCGAGATTGGATCCATGTACGAAAACCAAGTATGGACTTTGGTGGACTTACCGGATGGACGAAAGGCTGTCGAGAACAAATGGATTTTCAAGAAGAAAACAGATGCTGATGGTAATGTTACTGTCTATAAAGCTCGACTTGTCGCAAAAGGGTTTCGACAAATTCAAGGAGTTGACTACGATGAGACTTTCTCACCTGTAGCGAAGCTAAAGTCTGTGAGGATTATGTTAGCAATCGCTGCATATTATGATTATGAGATATGGCAGATGGATGTCAAAACAGCATTCCTCAATGGAGATATTGATGAAGAGTTGTATATGATGCAACCCAAAGGTATTGTCGATCCTAAAGATGCTAACAAGGTATGCAAACTTCAACGGTCCATCTATGGATTAAAGCAAGCATCCCGAAGTTGGAATCAACGTTTTGATAAGGTGATCAAAAGTTTTGGTTTTATACAAACTTATGGAGAAGCTTGTATTTACAAGAAAGTGAGTGGGAGCTCTGTAGCATCCTTAATACTATATGTGGATGACATATTGTTGATTGGGAATGATGTAGACCTTCTTAATAGTGTCAAGGAATATTTGAATAATAGTTTTTCAATGAAGGATCTTGGCGAAGCAGCTTACATATTAGGCATAAAGATTTATAGAGATAGATCGAAACGCCAAATATCATTGTCACAGAGTACATATTTGGACAAAGTTCTAAAGAGGTTTGGAATGGAAGAAAGGAAGAAAGGGTTCTTGCCCATGTTGTCCAATACGACCTTGAGTAAAACTCAAAGTCCGACATCGGCAGAAGATAGAGAAAGGATGAGTAAGACTCCCTATGCCTCAGCCATAGGATCTCTAATGTATGCCATGCTATGTACTAGACCCGACATTGCATATGTTGTTAGTTTAACTAGCAGATATCAAAGTGATCCGAGTGGATCATTGGACGTGATCAAAAACATCCTTAAGTACTTGAGAAGAACTAAGGATATGGTTCTTTCTTATGGAGGTGATGAACAACTCGTTGTTAATGGTTACACCGATGCTAGTTGGAACACCGATCCGGATGATTCTAAATCACAATCTGGATACGTATTTATTTTGAATGGTGCAATGATTAGGAGGAGTGCAAAGCAAAGCGTTGTGGCGAGATCTTCAAGAATCGGAATACATGGTCGCTTCCGGAGGCTTCACAAGAAGCGATATGGATGAAAGAGTTCATTACAGAGCTGGGTGTGGTTCCTAGTGCTGGACCCAATGTCTATCTCTGTGATAACATGGGCCATAGCCAATGCGCAAGAACCAAGGTCACACAAGAAGTGAAGCACATTAAGCTGCGTTTTCACGCTATTCGAGAACATATCCAGGATGGGGATATAAAGATTTGCAAAGTACACACAGATCTGAATGTGGCGGATCCGTTGACTAAACCTCTCCCGAGGGCAAAACATGACCAACACCAAACTGCCATGGGTGTTCGGTATATTACCATGTAATCTAGATTAGATGACTCTAGTGCAAGTGGGAGACTGTTGGAGATATGCCCTAGAGGCAATAATAAATATAGTTACTATTATATCTTTGTGTTTATGATAAATGTTTACATTCATGCTATAATAGTATTAACAAGGAAACATTGATACTTGTGTGATTTGTAAACTTAATTTGAAGTCCCTAGTATAGCCTCTATACTTCACTAGCTTGTTGGTTGATTAATGATTGTGGTTTCCCTATCATGAACATTGATATGCTATCAACAACAAGATCATATCGTCAGGAGAATGATATGGTGGACATACTCCTATAGATAAGCGTAGCATAAAGATCAAGTCATTTCAATAGTTTAATTGCTATATGCTTTCTGATACATAGTAACCTAATTCCTTCGTCCATGAGATCATGCATATCACCTTTACCTGATGGATGCTTTGATGAAATCAAACACCACACCGTAACTGGGTGGCTATAAAGGTGGCATTGAGTGTTCGGAAAGTATTGGTTGAAACACATGGATCAAGAGTGGATTTGTCCATCCATATGACGGATAGATATACTCTGGGCCCTCTCGGTGGAATGTCATCCAATTAGCTTGCAAGCATGTGACTGGCTCACAAGGGATCACATATCACGGGAATGAGAAAAGAGTACTTATCGGTAACGAGGTTGAACTAGGTATGTAGAGATACCGACGATCATAACCTCGGATAAGTAAACTATCGTGAGACAAAGGGAAATTGGTATCGTATGTAAGTGGTTCATTCGAAGTAATCGTAGAAATATGTGGGAGCCATATGAATTTCCAGATTCCTCTATTGGTTATTGTTCGGAGAAGTGTCTCGATCATGTCCGCATAATTCACGAACCGTAGAGAGACACACTTAAGGATTCGACGTTGTTTTGAGTAGTTATGGTATTATGAGAAAGAGACCGAATGTTGTTCGGAGTCTCGGATGGGATCCGGGATATCACGAGGAGATCCGGAATGGTCCGGAGAATAAGATTCATATAAGGAAAGTCTCGTTTGAGTTCGGGATGATTCCTGTGTTTTCGGGAATGTTCTAGAAGGTTCGGAATGTCCGCACTCGGAGGAAGGGTACATGAATGTGTCATTGCATATTGGAATGATTGCATCATGTACTAAGTGTTCTCGCTGTTCCAAAACTGAAAGTCAAACTGCCGGTTTGAAAGTCAAACGCTAAAACAAGCGTGGGAACAGGAAACCGTGGGAAACAATCAAGAGGTGGTTGAAACCGACTTGGAGAGGAGTCCCTCCTCTCCAAGCCGGCGCGCCAACCAAGGCCGACTTGGGGAGGGACTCCCCTCCCCTTGGCCGCACCTCCCACCTATAAAAGGAGGGGCAGGGCCCCCTCCTCTAGACACACAAGTTTCTATCCTCTAATCTCCGGTTTAGAGCCGTTTTGGTTTAGAGCTTCTAATTGCCCTAGCCTTCGGTTTAGAGCCTTCTAATTGGTGTGTCTAATCCCTAGACCACTAATAGCTCTCTCTCATACTCCACCATACTCGCTCCGGCTTAAGGCGAAGCCTCGGGATCTCCCTCTACTTCGGTACCACGCCGTTGTCTTGCCGAATCGCGAGAGTGCTACAACCTCCGCTGCCTGCTGGAACAAGGGAGAGGAAGGTCTTCGTCGAGTACCGAACGTGTGATCGACTACGGAAGCGCTGCCGGAACGCAGCGCCGGAAGGATCGTGTACACGATCTTGAGATCGGGAAGAGTACGACTACATCACCCACATGAATCCGCTCTCGTTAAACACCTTGGAATCTTCGAGGGTAAGTTATTCCATCGACTCGTTGCTACAATCTAGTAGATAGATCTTGGCTTGTTTGTTTGTATGCGATAGAAAATTTTGTTTTCCATGCTACGAACCCCTACAATACTGATGTACTATCTGACCCACTGGCGTATCTTCATATCCTAAATATTGACCAAGAGACATATTTGCTTCGGTAGCAAGTGCTTTGGCATACGATACAGTGATTCCCATAAGTGTAGCATTATTACAAGCTCTGGGGTCCATTATTTGCATGTCCATATCCATTTCAGCTCTAAAGGCCTTGTCGAGGTCTGAAATGACTTTGAGCGGGGCGACCGATTAATTCTTCTATGCTCCGAGCTGGGCAACTTGCTTCCCGCTTTTTGCACTTGTGATATTTTTTCTTCTATGCTTGCTTAATAATCTCCCGGCCATAGTCTGTTTCCAGATTCATTGATATCTGGGATGGTTGCTCAAGAAAGGACTTAGCCCACTTTTTGGTTTTTTCATCATATATCGGCTTTGGCTCAGGATTTTTGGGTGCAAAATGCGCCTTAACTTGGGAAGCCACATCCGCGTTAGTTTCCTCATCGGTCTTGTCATAAGGTCTCTTTGGAAGAGCCGACGGGATGTCGACTATCTTCGCCATTTGACCTTTCTTCGATGTGGGGCGCGGGAGACCGTCGAACTTCCGTTTCTTCGACAAGGTAGTAGTATTGCACGGAGGCGGAGGCGGAGATTGAGTATTGCACGGAGGCGGAGATCGAGTTGATGTACTCCTGCTGCGGCGATCGTCAGCAGGGCGGGTGGACTTAGAGGTTGGCGATAATCGGGTTAGGGTGGACTTGGAGGTTGACGATATTCGATGCGGGGTGGACTTGGATTCCTTGGAGTCGGTGGCCTTGGCGCCGAGCCTGGAAACTTGATGTACTTCTTATTCCATAGAATGATGTTGCGCTTGACATCTCCTAGTTTTGTAAGGTCTTCAGGCATAGCGATTTCAATCTCTAGGTCCACAAAATCCTCCACTATGTCATCCACTATGACACGAGTATAGCCTGGTGGAATCGAAAGTGAATGGTGGAGTGCTCCAGGTAGACAAGGTAAAGCAGTGCCGATCGCCACCTTGAAGGACAGGTTGTTCATTGGCTGATGTAGCTCACATTGTGCCATCTCTCTGACATCATCCATGGGGTAGTGAGGAGCCGGTGCATCATCCAGCAGTGCTTGATCATCAGCCCGGACCTCCGTGGAAGCCACACTGCTTCTCCGTTGGCTAAGATCCAATGCAGGATCATCAGCCCGCGGGTGAGTTAATGACGACGGCCTTTGGCTAATTTCATGCATGAGGTTCTTCAGATCAGCTAGGTCCTGCTCTACCCTGGAGATCCGGTCCGCCTCCCGTTCCTTCTTTCGCTGACGGCTTCTGTAACTGGCATCGTACAGAGGAAACCCTTTCTTCCAGGAGACACCGGCGCCTTTGCCTCGTGTTCGTCCTCCCATTTTAGGATTCCCTAGGGGCGTGTCAGCTCATCGTTCTCTCTCTCGGGACGGAACAATCCCAATTGAGCATCGTTCATTGCTTGAATAAGGTCTTGGGAGGGTTTTAGAATTTTTTCATGAAATAATGTCTTCCCTGTTTCTAGGTCCAAGGATCCCCTGTGCCTGTACCACCAGTGCTTTGACCTCTCGGGCCATCCATCTATACCAGGAGTGACGCCTCTAGCCCTCATTTTCTTCTCCCTAGTTTCCCACGTAGGGACGACACTCTTGTAGCCACCTGTCCCCATTTTATGATGGTATTTCTTTTGGGCAGCATTTAAAGCGTTCTTTGCCGACTTTGCCTTTGCTTTATCAGATTTCTTGTACTGTACAAAATCGGTCCACTGTTCTCTCAACTTCTCGTTTACTCCTTTGAAGTCTGGAGTTTTCTTTTTCACGACATATTTCGCGTATAAACTTTTCTTGTGGTTCTGGTATAGTTCAGCCATCTTGCTCAGAGCCCACTCCTTCACTTTCGCTCTATTTTCAAGCCCACCCGGCCTTGGGGTAATACCATCTACCTCAAATTCTTCATACTCTGGAGGTAGTATGAAATGCACTATGAGCTTCTGCCAAAGGTCATCTTTGGCATCATCGGTGACATAGCTGTTGGATTCTTCACCGGGTTTCTTTGACTGATTCCATTCTTGGATGGTGATCGGCAGGTTGTCCCTAACAAGAACCTCACATTGATTTATAAACATCCTCCGGTGCTTCTCTAGAGCAATCGGTTCACCATCATCATCTATTTCTTCGTTGGTGAACCTCTGATTACCATCCAACTTTATGTTCGGCCCTCGTTTCTTTCGAGCTGTCGATTGCTTCGATCCTATGGGCTAAAAGAAGAAGAGAGAGTGATTAATATATATCTAGACCAGTTAATGAATATAGGCAACACGAGGCTTTATATATATGTACCTCGGCGGATCCTGTCGAGGGGCCATCATTATTGTTGTTATTTGTTTGCCCTTCGTCCATCGGGTCTTCCCATTGTTACATTAGGTTTTCCTCTAGTCCATCACCGGATGGATTCAGATATGAGCATATCTCTTGCTCGAGCAAAATATCTTCGCTGATAGTAATATTAAGAGGAATTTCACCTCTTATCATTCCTTGAAGAAAACCTTTAACGATGCGATAAGGATCTTCGGATGGATCCATGACTTAATTATCTATAACAAAAAGAGAGTTAAACAGGTTAGAAAAAACAATAACCCTAATATTATTTGCGGTGAAACAATAATCTTAATAACCAAAACAAAAAAACCCAAATATAAAAAAACTATAGAAAAAACTATAACAAAAAACCCTAATAATCCTAATTATAATAATCCTAACTATAAAAAACTATAACAAAAAACCGTAATAATCCAAATTATAATAATCCTAACTATAAAAAACTATAACAAAATAATTATAATTAATCCTAACACTCTAGCTAATTATAATTAAAATATTTATAGTTAATCCTAACTCTAGGTAGAAAAAACTATAACAAAATAATTATAATTAATCCTAACCCTAGCTAACAATATAATCCTAATCCTAATAACAAAAATATAATTCTAAATAACAAAACTATAATCCTAACCCTAGCTAATTAATAATTACAACAAAAAAAAGACCATTGCATACCTCTCGAGCACCGATCGACAAAGACGTGATTGCAAGGCGAAGGCATGAGATTGAAGAGGCGAGGCTATGTTACATCCCAAGATTTTCCAAATCTTGTAATGTGAAAAATAAATGAATAAAATAAAACTTTGTTGATTTTCAGGGTGAGAAGAAACTTTTTGAATCCAATTGGAAATCTTCAAACCAATTTGGATCAAATAAAATCCTAAAGGAATTTAAAAAGATAAACCTTTAATAAAGTAAAATAAAATGCTTTGGAATTACTATTTTGGAGCTTTTAAATAAAAGGATTTGGTTTTCAAAAGAAATAGAAGTTTTATAAATAAGGATTATTTTATAGAGCCAAATTAAACCTTGGCCAAGCTTTTGAAATAAAACATTTTGTTTTGATAAAAATAGTAAAGGTTTATTTAAAATAAATTAATAAGTATTTAATATCCAAGTTTTATAAATAAAGATTTTACTATTTTAATTAACCATCAAAACTTATTTATTTAATTCAAACAAGTTTTCCAATTACCTTATATTCTCAAATAAAACCTACTGATTTGGTTTTGAAAATATTTAGTTTTCAAATGGAGATTTTAAATAAAACAAATTCTATTTGTTTTATTAACTAAGGTCCATTTTATTTAAATTATAAATGGACCCAAAAATAAAATTATTATTTTGGTTTTGGGAATTTTGGTTTATGTTACTGAACAGAACCAAATTCAAAGTTGTGTAGTGTGGTGATTGTTTGAATTGATTTGAGTATTGTTTGGTTGTTTGAATTTCAAAACAGAAAAGAATTGGAAAAAGGAAAAGATTCAGAACAGGAAAAAAATAGAATTTGGACTCAGCCCAGTCGACAAGCCCACAAGGCCCAACCAACCCAGCTTCTCTCCCTCCCGAAGAAAACGTTTGGCACCAACTTACTGCCCCGCACAGAAGCTGACCGGTGGACCTCCCCCTCACTCCCTTTCTCGCTGACAAGCCTGCCCCACTTTTCCAGCTCACCTTCTTCCTCGCGCAGACGACGCCGGCCGTTTCCTGCCGTTGATGCTGCGGCTTCAATTCACCTTAATACGGCCACCATCTCTCTGCCCCCAGGCTGCCCTGAATCGAGCTCGCCCTCTCACTGCTCCGACGAGCTTCCTCCTCCAATTCCGGCCGAGCCTCGCCACCTCCTGCCTCCCCGAGCACACGAGCACACTCACCATTCCCAGACGCTCCTCCCAGTACCCTCCGTTCAATTGCAGGCTCCCCAGAACACCGTCTTCGACAAGCTCTGAGCGCCGCCGCGTTTGTTTACTTCTCCGGCGAAGTCCCCAGGTAGAATCCGACCGCCCCTCTACTTCTCAATCATGCGAGCATCTTCGCCTTGGTCTTGTGCACCTAACCATGCCTCTGTTTTGTCCTCTCGTGATCGACAGCGTCGCCTCCGACCACGACCAGATCCACCTGACGCCGTCCTTGACTCCGGCGAGCAATCTCTACTGTCCCTGAGCACCCCTTGCCAAGCCGACCGTACCTCGAGCATCACCACGTCCTTGCGATCACGGTGAGCCCCTCCTCCTCTCCTCTCGCTTCTTGTTCTCGCCACGCCAGCCAGTTCTTGTCCAGTGGATAGGAGCCGTTCAATTTAGATCGAAGAGACACGATCACTAGTGGAAACGAGGGCTTTTGTTGATCCCGAAAATGGGCTTTAACACCGGTTCTTCTACGAACCGGTGTTAAAGGGGGGGCCGTACCAGCGTGGTCTCTGCGGCATTAAAGGAGCCCCACTTTAACACCGGTTCGTGGCACGAACCGGTGTTAAAGGTCCTCGCACTGATGGTTTCACCCCTCTTTAACACCGGTTCGTGGCACGAACGGTGTTAAAGGGGTGGCTATAAGACACCACCAGCCCACACACACCCCACTCTTCCATTCTTTCACATTTTGGAGCCTAGAAAGAGGTGTGAAGAGTGCTAGTTTGTTTTTTTCATATGCACTAGAGGTGTTCGGTGAAATGCCCGAGAGCTCAAAATAAGCTTTCTTGTTGCTCTTTCCGTCTCGGTCGAGGTCGGCAACTATAGTTTCATGTGTCATTGATGTACTATATATATAAATGGTCATCTCCCTATTATTTTTTGATATATACTATATATTAATGCAGATGAATCGGCAATGGATGTACGGTGACCGCCGCACTTCCGAGTACATTACGGGCCTCCAAAATTTCATCGTTGTGGCTAATGCAAACCGTGGTCACAATGGTTTTATGTGCTGTCCGTGTGTTCACTGTCAGAACAAGAAAGACTACTCAAATACCAGAACCATTCACGCCCACCTTGATCGGTTTCATGCCCAACTATAATTGTTGGACCAAGCACGGAGAAAAAGGGGTTGTGATGGAAGACAACGAAGAAGAAGAGGATGATGAAAACTATCATAATATGTATCCTGAATATGATGATAATGCAACGGAGGTAGATAATGAAGATCAAGAGGGAGCAGATGGGCCCGCTGATGACGATCTTGGTCGGGCCATTACTGATGCAAAGGAAGAATGTGAAACTGAAAAGGAGAAGGAGAAGCTGGAGCAGATGTTAAAGGATCACAAAACATTGTTGTATCCAACTTGCGAAGATGGCCACAAAAAGCTAGGTGCCACACTGGATTTGCTGCAATGGAAGGCAGAGAATGGTGTGACTGATAGTGCATTTTCAAAGTTGTTGGTAAAAATGAGGAATATTCTTCCAAGAAATAATGAGTTGCCTGACAGTACATACCAAGCAAAGAAGGTTGTCTGTCCTCTAGGATTAGACGTGCAGAAGATACATGCCTGCATTAATGACTGCATCCTCTACCGCGGTGAGAAGTACGAGAATTTGGATGCATGCCCGGTATGCACTGCACTGCGGTATAAGATCAGACGAGACGATCCTGGTGATGTTGAGGGCGAGGCCCCTAGGAAGAAGGTTCCCGCCAAGGTTATGTGGTATGCTCCTATAATACCACGGTTAAAACGTCTCTTCAGAAATAAAGAGCATGCCAAGTTGTTGCGATGGCACATGGAAGACCGTAAGAAAGACGCGATGTTGAGATACCCTGCTGATGGGTCATAGTGGAGAAAAGTTGAGCGAGAGTACCCGGACTTTGCACGTGACGCAAGGAACTTAAGGTTTGGTCTAAGTACAGACGGCATGAATCGTTTTGGTGAGCAGAGCTGCAGTCACAGCACCTGGCCTGTGATCCTATGTATCTATAACCTTCCTCCTTGGTTGTGTATGAAGAGGAAGTTCATTATGATGCCAGTGCTCATCCAAGGCCCGAGGCAACCCAAGCAACGACATTGATATGTACCTAAGGCCATTAGTTGAAGAACTTTTACAGCTGTGGGCCAAACCAGGTGTACGTATGTGGGATGAGTACAAAGGGAGCCATTTGACCTACGAGCATTGCTTTTCGTAACCATCAATGATTGGCCTGCTCTTAGTAACATTTCAGGACAGACAAACAAGGGATACAATGCATGCACACACTGTTTAGATGAGACTGAAAGTGTATATTTGGATAAATGTAAGAAGGTTGTGTACCTAGGGTATCGCCGATTTCTTCCGAACCTGCATCCAGTAAGAAAGAAAGGCAAGCATTTCAAACGTCTGGCAGAACCCCAGAGGAAGCCTGTCCTCCGTACCGGTGAGGAGGTATTTGGTATGGTCAAGGACCTAGAAGTAATCTTTGGAAAAGGTCCTGGCAGTCTATCTGTTCCGAATGACGATGCCGGACACGCGCCCATGTGGAAGAAGCAATCTATATTTTGGGACCTACCCTATTGGAAAGTCTTAGAGGTCCGCTCTTCAATCGACGTGATGCACGTGACGAAGAATGTTTGCGTGAACCTGCTAGGCTTTCTAGGAGTGTATGGGAAGACAAAAGATACACGGAAGCTGCAAGGACCAGCAACGTGTGAAGGCCCTCAAGAGCCTATGCATCCCGAGAACGAGAAGGGTAAACGATGCCACTTAACTCCTGCCTACGCTCTTACCAAAGCGAGAGAAGGAAATCTTTTGAATGTCCGAGCGATATCAAGGTCCCGTCTCGGCTTCGAATATAAAGGGAATAATAAATATGGCGTAGAAAAAATTCCAAAACCTGAAGTCTCATGATCGCCACGTGATTATGACACAATTGCTTCCGATTGCATTGAGGGGCTTCTACGAAAATGTTCGAGTACCCATTGTGAAGCTATGTGCATTCCTCAATGCAATATCTCGAAGTTAATCGATCCGTAAAGCCTACCAGGTTACAAACAGATGTGGCCCAATGTCTTGTCGACTTTGAGTTGGTGTTCCCACCATCCTTCTTCAATATTATGACGCATCTCCTGGTTCACCTAGTAGAAGAGATTGCCATTCTCGGTCCTGTATTTCTACACAATATGTTCCCCTTTGAGAGGTACATGGGAGTCTTAAAGAAATATGTTCATAACCGTGCTAGGCCAGAAGGAAGCATCTCCAAGGGCTATGTAACAGAGGAGGTCATTGAGTTATGTGTTGATTTTATTCCTGACCTTAAGGCGATTGGTGTTCCAGAATCACGACATGAGGGGAGACTGCGTGGAAAAGGCACCCTAGGATGTAAAGCAATGATATGTAGGGACGGGCATTCTCTCAATCAAGCACACTACATGGTTTTACAAAGATCTATCTTGGTTGCCCCGTATATCAATGAACACAAGAATTTAATACGCCTCAAACACCCAGGCGATCGATGAATGGATTATAAGTGAACACATGGCGAGTTTTTGGTTGCAAAGACTTCTCACGAATAACACCTGTTGGGGATCACTTGTACTTGTTGGCTGTGACACCGTCTTTTGTATGTACTTTCCAAGGGTACGAGATAAATGGGAATACATTTTACACGATAGGCCAAGATAAAAGAGCACCAACCAAAGCAGTGGTGTCCCCGATCTTGCAGAAGACAATGGGCAAAAGACGACGTATTATGGGTTCATAGAGGAGATATGGGAACTTGACTATGGACCTAATTTTAAGGTCCCCTTGTTTCGATGCAAATGGGTCAAGCTAACAGGAGGAGGGTTGAGGTAGACAAGAAGTGCGGAATGACAACGGTGGATCTCAACAATCTTATGAAGAACTTAGACGAACCATTCGTCCTAGCCAATGATGTGGCTCGGGTTTTCTATGTGAAGGACATGTCCTCCGGACCAAAAAAAGAAAAAATATGCAAACGAATACATCATATGATGAGCCAAAGCGTCACATAGTTCTTTCAGGAAAAGAAACATCGTGGGAATCGAGGACAAGGCAGACATGTCGAAGATTATAATAAGTTTGATGAAATTCCGCCCTTCACGGTGAAAAGCCGACCAAGCATTCCGTTAAGTAAAGAAGATGCTCCATGGTTACGCCTGGCGATCATAAGGAAGGGCATATGCCAAGAAGTTCATGCTCATATTATGTAACTCTAGTTCATGTTTTAATATTAATACATGTCTTGAGTGTTAGTCATGTTTTGTGGATGGACCGGGACTATGAGAAGAAGTTGTCCCGATTCGTACTTACCATTAAGATCTCGATCTCCAAACGGCGGTCACATATTAGGAGTGCCTCTATGACCAGTTTCTTGGAGATCTTGGGAGGACTAGGCTCCGTCGGCATCTCCTCGAATCGCCCCGTAGTGGTGTCCCTGCTCTCGAAAACCATCTTGCAGCTTTGTAACTTCTCTAACTTGATCAATACACCAGGAGCTAACTAATTTCACATATTAGGAGTGCCTCTATGACCAGATTTCGGAGATGGGAGGACTGGCTCCGTCGGCATCTCCTGGCTGGCCGTAGTGGTGTCCATCTCCCGTAGTGGTGTCCCTCAAACTGGCGGAGGACTTGGACTCACAAGGATGCCTATTTATAGTACAAGCAGCTCGACATAGTCTTGACACTTACAAAATAATGTCGACACTCACCTATTATTAGTCCGGTTGGTGTCTCCAACCGGGACTAAAGGTTCATCTTTAGTCTTGGTTGACACCATCCGGGACAAGGTACACGCCACGACATAATGTCGACATGCACTCACCCCTATTATTAGTGACTCGTGTTTTGTCGGTTGGTGTCTCCAACCGGGACTAAAGGTTCATCTTTAGTCCCGGTTTTGGTGTCTCCAACCGGGACTAAAGGTTCATCCCGCCATTTTTTCCCGCCATTTTTCTTCCCGCCATTTTTCTTCCCGCCAGTTCTTCCCTCCAGTTCTTCCCGCTAGTTCACTATATATATGTAGGGGTTGGCCTCCATTGTCATTGCACATCTCTAGACTCATATCTGCAACCTCATCACTCTTTCCCATGGCTTCCACCGTAGCACTAACCCCCAGGGAGGCGGAGGCGCTTTGCGCCTCGAACTACCCCTGCCCGCCGGGCTACTGTGTCCCCGTCGGCTGGATGCTGAGCGCCGAAGGCGTGCCGGTTCCTCCTGTCCCTCTAGGTGTGGCGCGCCGGATGGCCATCACGAACCACTACTACTTCGAGCTCACGCCGGAGCAGCGGAGGAATCCCAGATGGCATCCCGACTATTTCCCTACTTGGGAAGCCTTCTTCATGGATCGGCATGAGAGGGCGCTCGCCAGGCACGAGGAGGACGGCCCACCTCCTCCTAACTTCAACGAGGCCGGCCGTCGGCTATGGTGGCGCGGTCGGACTCTCCAGAGCGTCATGGCCTATGACACTGCCGCCGACTCTAACCCCCGTCTGCACTACCCTCAAGTCCAGCCCACGCGCTACCCTCAAGTCCAGCCCACGCGTACTCTCCAGAGGTTCAATTACGGTGACCCCGGCAACATGACGGCGATGGCGAGTCTGACGACTACAGTGGCGAGTATTACAGGTGTAGGCGGAGCATGATGAATCAATCCAACATTCCGAAACAAGTTCGGCCGATTGTTACTTAATCTGGCCATGTATCTTAATTTTCAGTTCTTTTATGTATCTTAATTTTCAGTTCCAGTTCGGCCGATTGTTACTTAATCTGGCCATGTATCTTAATTTTCAGTTCTTTTATGTATCTTAATTTTCAGTTCTTTTATGTATCTTAATTTTCAGTTCCAGTTCGGCTTTATGTAACTGTCTCAAAATGACCTATCTCATTCGGGTCAAATGACCAATGTTATGGCTAGAATCAAGGCATAGTTTGCAAGAGGAGTTTTCCTTTTTTATCTTACCAAAAAGGCATTTTCCATTTTCCGAGCATAAAAAACGAACGGTTTTGTGAAGCAACCACCAAATGGCTAATTCAAAAAACCACCAACACATTGATCAAAAAACAATGCAAGTTGAGAGAGGCTTGGTGAGATTCAAGTGTATACAAAAGATGCGACATTTAAATATCCAATCAATTCAAAAATGTTAATACAAAAGATGCGGCATTAAAATATGATTTGATCTAATAAAAATCATTTACATGAATGGATAGATATTATTTTTCTGAAAATTATGATATATTATTCATATTTTTCTGAGTTGAAATGAAAAAGATATGAATTTTCTAAATTCATATCATATTTTTTGAATTAAAAAAGCCCCTTTAATGCATGAAATAAGTGTTTATTTATTTTAAAAAAATTCATGTAAAGTAAATATAAAATGATTTACATGAATGGATAGATATTATTTTTCTGAAAATTATGATATATTATTCATATTTTTCTGAGTTGAAATGAAAAAGATATGAATTTTCTAAATTCATATCATATTTTTTGAATTAAAAAAGCCCCTTTAATGCATGAAATAAGTGTTTTAATTATTTTAAAAAATTTCATGTAAAGTAAATATAAAATGATTTACATGAATGGATAGATATTATTTTTCTGAAAATTATGATATATTATTCATATTTTTACGAGTTGAATGAAAAGATATGAATTTTCTAAATTCATATCATATTTTGAATTAAAAAGCCCTTTAATGCATGAAATAAATGCCCCTTTAACACCGGTTCGACAGAACCGGTGTTAAAGGGAACATTATTCGTTCCAGCATACCCCCCTTTAACCGGTTCCACCACGAACCGGTGTTAAAGAAATATCATCTGGGAAACACTTCACTTTTAACACGGTTCCATACGAACCGTGTTAAAGGGGTAATAAATCTTGTGAAGCCCCCCTTTAACACCGGTTCCAGCCACGAACCGGTGTTAAAGGGGGGGTGTATTTATTTCACCTTCCCCTTCCCCTTCCTTTCTTCCCCCCACTGAGCCAGATCGATCTCCGTCTCGCCGCCCCCGACCCGCCGTCTCGCCGCCGCCGCTTCGGAGCTCCCCCGACCCGCCGTCTCGCCGCCGCCGCTCCCAACCCTCTCTTCCCTGCATCCTTCCCCTCCCTCTATGTCTCCACACGACGGTGGCCGAAGGTCGCTGCGGTATCGAGGAGGCCGAGACGGAGCAGCGAAGCGCGGCCGTGGCGCCGGGTCGACCTGCAGAGGGCGAGCGGCTCGAGCGGTGGCCTGGAGGCGGTGGCGGTGGTGGAGCCGCGGTGGCGCTGAGGGCCGTGGACTCGCATTGGCGAGGCGCAAGGTTGGCGTGGCGAGCCGTGGTCGAGGAAGTGCGGGCGCCGTCGGCCCGGTGGCGGCCAGGCGTCGTGAAGGAGGTGTGGGAGGGCCGCGGCGGAGGTTGGGGCCCGAGGACGAGCGGCGGGCGAGGCAGCGCGGCGCTTCGGCCAGCCGAGCTCATCAGTGGTGGCAGGAGGTAGATGCAGCAGGCGAGGCGGACGGCGGAGCGGAGGAGGCCGGGCTCACCGACAGGGCAACTATAGGGAGCTGGCGGGGTGGGTCAACGGCCCATGGAGGGTGGATGCAGGGGAGTTCGATGGGAGGTGCGGGTGGCCTCGGAGGTGGGAACCGAAGCGAAGAGGGAGATGCGGCAAGCAAGGAGGGAGGAAGAGCGGCCAGACAGGCGCTGTGGCGGTTGTTGAGCAGAGGGACAAACCCCAGGAACCACGCCGAGATGCTAAGGTCTACCTCATGGATCCAAGAACACGGTGGGGCTCCGTCCGTGTGCACGACGGCCGACGGCGGCAATGGGAGGCTCTCGGCGCGAGCTCGAACCAGAGAGAGATGGGAGGATTGGAGAGGTCCTAGAGGACCATGAGCTCACCCTTGACGCATAACTTATTTCACCTTCCCCTTTTCTGTTCCTCCAACATTGTCGTTGTATCTTGTGATTGCTATATTAATCTAGCGGGGCGCAATCCTATTTCGAGGAGCCCTGACCATCTCGCTCTCTTCCCCGTGCAGGAGCGTCTCGCCGCCGCCGCTTCGGAGCTCGTAGGCCACGCCTCAACGCCGACGCCGCCCGCCGCCCGACAAGCCCGCCGCTAGCACCGCCGCCCGACGAGACCAACGTCACCCCACCGGTGAGCGCCACATGTCTGCCACGTGTGTGATTGCTGACTCAGCCTGATTAAAACTTGTTTGCTCGATAAATTGTACTACATGCATAGATTAAAACTTGTATACAAATTGGACCTCTGACTCATTTGTGTATTTATTTGTGTATTTTGGTATGAATAATATGTATATTTGTGTATGAATCCAAGTCCACTTGAATGTTTACACTCTTACTCTAGATAATATTATTGTTTTAGAAACTATGGATCCACTTAGTAGAAACCTTGAAGAAGAAGAAATGATGGAGAACATTATTGATGAGGACACCTCACAATATCTGAACTTGGAGGGACATGACATTGACGGCTCAAGTACTAGTCATGGAGAAGATGAAGACTCCGGTGAACGCAATTTAATGGTTACAAAGTCCGGCGAGGTATATGCATTGATTAAGCCTCAGCTGACTTCCACCAACAATCTTCTTCTACATGTATTAATTAACGCTTCTTTCTTCTTTTAGCCATCTGGATCGACCAGCCAGCAACCATCTTCTTCTACGAAAAAGAGCAAACGAGGCGCGAGCCAGCGGTTGAAAGATCGTGCAAAGTTCACGATCGAAGCAGTCCGTGTTGATGGAAGGCCGATGGAGCCCAAGAAGGCCGCAGACAAATTTATACGTCAGGCTGGAGTTCTTGTTAGGGACCAAATCCCAATCATAATTGAATATTGGAATAAGCCAAAGAAGGGCGACGGTACCTTTGTCGATGACAGATCCAAAGAAACGCTTTGGAATTCGTTGTTGGTAAATTTCACCTTCCGCCAGAGGAGGATGAAAACAACCGTTATAAAGAAAAAGGTCAAAGAGTGGACTCTAAAGAAGATGGTCGAGGCTTTCAAGAATCGAAGACAAAATTGAACAAATTTGTCAAAGCTCATGAGACTACAGATTTCAAGACGCATATTATGCGAAGATAAGACCTCACCGCCCGAATTTGAGACATATAAAAAAGTGCTATAGCTAAAAGAGGTCGAAACCAATACGCTTAATGCCTCAAGAAGGAATATCACCAGAGGACGGGTCGGTGGCTACATATCTCAGAGGCCTAAGTGGGAGGAAGCCGAGAGGGCCTCGCAAGAGAGGGATCACACCCAGCGGATGGGTGGGACCTACGTGCAAAGACTTGGTTCTACGGAATCGGGCAAGGTTGGACCCGAAAGATTGTGTATCTTCCCAACCATCCTTGCCAAACCCACATTGAACTCATCACGGCATACGAGGAAACATCCGCCAGACCTTCCATCCCGACAGAGATAATGACCAGCTCACACGCCGCCATCGGTAAAAAGAACACCGGACATGCACGAGGCACGGGGGTATGACGTGGAAGGATGGGTTTGCCGATCGAGCGACTCTTACAGATGGCGCGTAGAAAAGAAAAGAGCGCATGAGCGGATGACACAGATAGAACATGCACTTGCGGCTGCAGACGCAAGTGAATGCACAACAGAGCCATCAAGCTACCGCCCATCTCAGCGCATGAAGATCCGCATTGGAAGCTGCCCGCGCCCGCATCTGCTGAAAAGCAGGTGGCTTCCACGGAGAACGCAGCCACGCTTGAAATGACGGGTCCTCGATACCCGTTGATGAGATCACGGAGAGCGAACACGCTGAGCTGCATGTGAGATTAATGGGCTTATCCATTAAGGTGGTATCGGCTATGCCTTACCTCCTGTAGCTGGTGGAACTTACCACCGCCGACCGATTCCAGATGGCTATGCTATTGTCGGGTGGATGAGGTTGTGAAGGAATATGAGGAAGCACATCTTGACCATGCTACGGTGAAGGGGAAACTCAACTCAAATTTGCGTGAAAACAACCATTCTTTGGAAGAAGGAACACATTGTGCTTCCAAATTGAGGTCACTGCACCCCGCTGCCTCCGCAGTCAGCTCTGAGCCGCTTAGCCATCTCCTCAGCAGCCATCTCCGCCCGTCACCATCTCCTGCAGCCATCTCTGCGCGGGCAGCCATCTCCGCCCGTCATCTCTCTGCAGCCATCTCCGCCTGGCAGCCATCTCCGTCAGCCATCTCCTGCTTCAACCATCTCCTCAACAGAAGCGGAAGAGCACCGCCATGAGGAGCATTAGCACTACCACAAAGAAATCCGAGGAAACCGACGCCAAAGAGTTCAAAAAACTACGTCCCGCAGCCTTCCGCCAAGCCATTGCCGGTTTTACCGTGGAATCGCAGCGACGAGGAGACCAATAGGATCTCGGGAGAACAGGTCAAGAAATTCTTTGCACCTAGACGGGCCGAGCCAAAGGAGAAAATAGATCCGGCGGTGGTGGAGAAGTTATACAAAAATCTTTTGAAACCTGAAACCCCACTTGTGCCGGACTACGAGCGCCATATTTTGAAGGCGGATGCAAGGTGCCGTAGAGAGACTGAAAGTAGCAGTCGTGAGGCACCCCAGAAAACAGTTCCCATGCTCGGAGAGCAGGAAAATCAATCATGCGCCCCGCTCCAAATGTTTGACAAACGGGACGCTCCTCCTGTAGATGATTACGAGGCAGAGCTACAAAGAAAGGCCAATGAGATGGGGATGACTTACATTGCATACTTGAACGTCATGGGAGACAACTTGCCCAAATGCGATGTCAACCCCATACAGCCATGGAAGTTTGGGAAGAATCTAGTCAAGAAAGAGGAGCTCAAGAATCTACCAACAAAGATGCGAAAATTGCACAAGTGGTACCTTCATTTCTGCAAGACGAGAAAAGAAGAATGGATCACGGCGCATATAAGAGATCAGATTTTCTTGTGCGGAGACTACGCGATCGACTTCAACATTCAAGACTTGCATTTTCTATTCAATCAGAAGGAACTCGATAAATCTGCCATCATCCTTTATTGTGTGTAAGTACTATTTCTGTAATTTTTATCTCATCTCATTCACTTCATTAATTGCATGTATATATATATGCTCACCATATATGTATATACTATTATGCAGGAAAAAGGTTATGGAATGCATGAAAGGAGGACCTTTTGACATTGGGTTCGTTGACCCAAATAGAGTTCATGAAGAAGTGGTAAGAGACAAAACCGGCAAATGTAAGATTACTTGCTAAAGTCTTTCTTGAGACAACAAACCAAAAGGGAAATACTATTGCCTTACAACTTCTCGTGAGTATCATACCTCTCTCTTGTACACATTTTGTTTCGCTTACTCGATGTTAAGTGTAATCGATGATGAGTTATGTGTGCGTAGGTTCCACTTTATTCTGCTAGTCATTCAACCCGATTCGTGAAAAGTCCTTGTCATGGACTCACATTAAAAGAAAAAGAGCTATGGGCAGACTTTAGAGAGATGCTCCAGAGGTAATTTCAATCATATTATCGCACTAGATCGGCAACTTTCGTGACAATAAGTAATTAATTACTCCTTTATCCATTTTCTTTGTCGGACAGGGTTTGAAAATGTTCACGGGCAGGTGGGTGAATGGTCAAAGAACTAAAATTTGTAGACCAAAATGTAAGTAATACTAGCTAGCTTCCAATTCCATTATATCATGCTTTATTGATTATTATTTTGATTGAACTCTATTCTCGTAAAGTGCGCGCATCAAGGACACGACAATAACTTATGTGGGTACTATGTTTGCGAATTCATTCGCAACACGATATGCGATGTGCCAAGCCACACTAGAACAACTTAGAGTAAGTAAACAAAGTCCACAACATTATTTTATTACCATCAATTGTGTTGAGTTTTATTCTTATATATATATTGACGGCCCATTCTTCATATATATTCAGATCGAGCGGATGCGGGACCAACTCCTACCATTTGAACGCATACGAGCCATTCAAGAGGAATTGGCGGGTTCATACTTGATGAGGTCGTCACGCTGGCGAGATCTCTTTAGATATCCACCAAAATGAACGATGACCATGTATGTGCCGATAATGCGACGATGTTTGTGTATAATAATAGTTGCTTAATTATTCATGTACTCATATGTACCGATGATTCTTATAAGTATACCGCTCCCGATCGATTTCCCCTCGCCCTCCCGTAAATACGCCCAACGGGCAGAGGCTGCCGCGAGATTTAGCTCGCCGCGGCAGAGTTCTCGCCGGCAGAAAACAGCTTTAAATCTGCCACAGAAGAATCCTTTAACATCGGTTCCAGACATAACCGGTGTTTAAGGGGCTGAATGGCGGCAGCCCCACGTTCGCCACCCTTTAACACCGGTTCGTATAAGAACCGATGTTAAAGGGGGCCCCCCTCTAACACCGAACCCTCAACAGCGGTTGGGGAACCGCTGTTAGAGGGCCCTCCCAACCGGAGTTAAAGGGGGGGCTCTGCACTAGTGGATAGATCCACTTATCAGCGAAAGGGTACGTAGCCAGTGCCGTGCGATGCAACTTGATCCAACGGCCTACAGCACGTGATCCACCCGAACCGGAACCGCCCAATGAAATCATAACGCGTGGCCAGGTTTTCGATTTAAAAACAGATTTGAATTGCAAATTGAAACTCTTGTAACTTTTGATCCACACGTCCAAAAATTACAAACTTTATATCGTTGGAATCAGTGGAACAAGCCCTAGCCAACCATGCCATTTGTTTAGTAAATAGTATCTGTTAGATTGTTTGTTTTTGCAGAAACATTTGTATGCTTTTTTAGATTAGAAAAATTGTTCAAAAATGTTTTTGGGGTTAAAACCTTTGCAAATTGGTTTGTTGTGAACTTACTGACCTTAGGAACCAACCCATGGTTTTTAAAATGGATTTGGTAAAGTTTAGGATAGATTAATTGGTTTAGCCCATTTCTAGCCAAATAAAAATAATGGTTTTGTTATGAAAATGTTTTTGGAGTAAAAACTTTGGGAAAATGTTTTGGATCAAACCTACTGACCCTAAACACCAAGATTTGAGAAACAACGACTTAATTTGTGAAAAACCTAGAGTTGTTGCTTTGATAAAACATTTTCCACCACATAAAATGATGATTGGATTTAAAAATGGTTTAAGGACAAAACCCTATTGCAAATGACTTTGCCACTTTGGAAAATGACCACCTTGAACCTTACAAAGTTTAGAAGCCTAGTGGAAACCATCTTTGCAAATAAACCTATCTCTTGCATGCTTACATGCATAACTTAGATCCCATTGGTTTATGTGTGTGGAATTGTTTGATTGATTTTGGTTTGGAATGCTAGTTAATATTGTGTTTGCTTGATTGATTGTAGTGAAGTTAGAAAAGTGTGAGACTAGCAAGATCAAGGATTGAACCAAAATTCCCTACCAAAAGAAAGGCAAGTGACACTATCATCTAAAGTCCTACTATTTTCATTATACTTAGTGGATTTTGAAACATGCATGAAAAGAATTTTATACTTATGCTATGCTAAATCCTAATAGGATTCCCTATACATTGCTTAGTGAAAACAATGTAGTTGTTACATGCTTAGCCATGCTATATTTTGAAAAGAGACACATGTTGAGATTTTTATGAAGTTGAGAAAAGGACTTGTGATTTTATATAATAAAACAAGGACTCAATGAACCACCTGGGTGGCCAAGGATACTTTGAGTTTTGGAGAAGGTGGCAACAAAATGAACCATGTCTATGGCAATCTCTTTGTGTTGTGCTCCAAAGGAAACCACCCAGGAAACTTAGAGATTGAACATGTTTCTCCAATTGTGGCTTTCGTGTGCAACCACATGCTATTTATGGCTCTGGCTTAGTTAACTACATTGGTAAGACCCATACATTGTCTTCAGTTTACTGGACATGAGGACCTGGAATCCTACATGGGTGCTGAAGACAAGCTAGCAATGGTGTATGGGAGGACCCTCTGGAAAGACTTCGTCACATTCTCAATCTGCCGGTACTCCATCTTGGTGAGCACTAATCCAGTGGCCACTGGTGGCAACAAGATGGGATTGTGACATGTGGGTAAAGTGTACTACTTCTGCAGAAGATAATAAACTCTAAGTACTTAGCCGTGTCCCCGGTTATGGACAATACTGAGCAACTAAAGTTTAAATCTATGAGAAATCTCGACATTCTAATTTCTAAAAGAAAACTCTAAGTTCAAGGGATTTTGATGCACTTGGGGGTACCAAGGAACTCAAGAGTTTTGATAAAACTTGATGCACTTGGGGGTACCAAGGAGCTCAAGAGATTTTGATAAAACTTGATGCACTTGGGGTTACCAAGGAGCTCAAGAGATTTTGATAAAACTTGATGCACTTGGGGTTACCAAGGAGCTCAAGGGATTTTTGACAAGGACTTGAACACTTGGGAATTTACCAAGGAGTTCAAGGGATTTTGAAATGGAGATTTGACAAAGGACCAAAACCATTTTGAAAAGATAGGATAAATTATTGCTTTATGCAAATGAGCCCAAAACTCTAGTTAGCCGAGTCGCCGAGCCAGAGGTTCTGAAAAAATCCTCATTTTCTATGCTCCGCCCCTTACTCCTTTTTCGATATTGATAAATTACCCTTTATACAGCAACCGATGCTTTAGTGGTAAGGCCGGGCCGCATGACGCCGGATCTGGGGAACCCGAAGGTGTAGATGGAACGGCCAACCTGCCGAGCCTCGGTGACCACACACGAACCGATGGTCTCTTCATCGGCTATCTCCTCGATAGGAGAGGTACGCTACATACTATTTTTCGGCCCGTTCTTGTATGTTTAAACGCATATCGACGCTTTTCGCTGCTGGTTGCGATCTTCGTGTTTGCTATCGCTCACCGCATCCATCGAACCTACTCCCTCTGTTGACCACGAACTACAAGCCAGGATTGCTCCACCTCAATTCCAAGCTGAAAACCTTGCCGCCTTCCCCGCCGAGGAGTTGATCGAGGGTTCGAGGAAGTGAAGGGCGTTTTGCCAAATTCAGATCATCTTCCGTGCACATTACAAGTGAAGCTTTGGTCGGTTGCCAATCTGTCCTTTTCGGCCACGGTGAAACTCGCCTGTGAAAGGATCCACTGCGCCATGCCCAACTCCTACGAAAAGCCGATATTGCGTAAAAGATGTCAGCATCTTAATGAGAAAAGGCATCTCGATGCTAGAACCGACACTTCACAAGATTGCCGAAGCTCGCATCCTTGAAAAGGAGCTGAAGATCTTGAGGAGAAAGCCCGGGTGACTAAACAGCTCATCCGTGATAAGGAAGATTCCATAGCCTGCTTCAAGACGAGGCGGAAGGCCTCAAAGCTCAACTGAAGACCGATCTGGCAGGCATACGCGCCCTAAGCAAGCAGCTAGTGTCGGGCAAGGATGAAGATGACGAAGCCGAGATCGCCGAGGTGGATCGTATCCGGGCTGACGCCTTCCACGCCTTCGATGCCTTCTTCAGTAGCTCATATGTGTAAACTGGCAGTAGCTCGTATGTGTAAACTGGCACTTGTTCGTAACTTGTGTTTTTTAATCGGCCGATTTTCCACATCGGCCCCCACATTTTTACTATCCATCATCCATTTAGGTGCCCCCCGAGCCGAATCCTTCAAGTAATTGAAGATATCGGCTCTCAGCCATCCGATACTCATCCCGTCAAACCGATGCTAAACACAGGGCAAGCAGTAGGTAAGGACAAAAAAATCATTTGGGCCGATTGACTGAATCGGCCCCCTTTTTGATTGCGTTAGTCGAGGGTGGCGTACACCTCCTAGTTTTACAAGGGCAGG
This sequence comes from Avena longiglumis, assembly GCA_030063025.1. Lineage (NCBI taxonomy): Eukaryota > Viridiplantae > Streptophyta > Magnoliopsida > Poales > Poaceae > Avena > Avena longiglumis. The sequence goes on along the minus strand of CP125973.1, from coordinate 78,561,620 downwards.
GCGTCTCCCTGCTATGACTACATGGACTGCTTGTCGTGTGATCGCTGCTTTTTATTTTTTGTGGCCGATCGCAGGGATCGGCCGTACCACGGATGATCGTGGGCTTTTCTACTCTGTAAGGCCAGTGGATAAGACCAGCCTCACCCCGTTTTTTGTAGCTTCAATACGTTCGCAGCCGTCTAGATTGATTCCAGAGATCGCCTTGGTCTTCCGCCCGCATGTTCATGCCAGAAGGGAAACTTCGATAGAATCGTCGCATGGACGACTCCACTTCATCCTCGTCCCATCAGACAGGGCAATCGATGCATCGTGGACGGATACGCAGCTTAGCGTGATCCAATCCTTCCTAGCAAGACGGGCGAGGTACTTTTGTTGTTCACGACGAAAAATGACGTGGGTACGGTTTTCTGCCCACGTCAGATTCACGCTCGTAACGCCTATGCTTCAAGACCGCCGCTGAAGTCGCTTAACGTGACGTTGGTTTTGATCAGTCCGCAGAGAGCGCCCCAAACGTCAGAGCATGGAGTATGGCATGATATTGATCGCTCCGTGTCCACCAACATCTTGCCGACGGTTGTCCATTGATGTAGCCCGCAGTGTAGCTTTCAAATGTTTGTAACCCTTCTCACGTGGCTTTCAAAGATAACCGGCCGTGGCCGCAGCCAAGTTGTGCCACGGTAACTCATCGGTTCTGGCGCGAATTTCGACGGGAGCACGAACACCATGTTTTACCCAGCCGATGCTCGCGGCATCGGCTTTTATTGGCTTGGGCGCCACTCTTTCCTTGTCACGCCCTCCGCCTCCGTAGAGTTCGCTTTACTTTGCCGGCCAGGTCAGGCGTGCTTTTAGCGTGGAGATACGCTCAGCTTCTTCTAAGTTACGCAGCTGCACCCTACGCTCGGGTGTCCGAGTCCATCGGGCACCACCTGACGGTGAAACTTGTCTTCTTCTTTGTCATCCCCGGGCCTCCTCAAGGCCCTTCGCCGAGCGGACTCCTTAGGACGGCTCGAGGTTGGAGAGGTCCTAGACGCTCAACACCGACATCGCCCTCGTGCCTTCTTTGCTGTCCACATTCTCGGCTGGTCGGCCGAGGGAAATCGGCTCATTCCCACGCCCAAAGCAATGCTTGAAAAGGGCAATCCCAATGTTTGTCCGCGCTTTCCTTCTCTTTCGACGGTCCCCGGCAAGGTGCTCATATCTTCCGTCGTCTCTGCCGTCGGGCGACGTTGGTCATACCGCGCCATCCTTATTAAGGAGATGCGGAATGTGGCTTCCGATATCGCACTCTCCTCACTTGTTCCTCCGTTAAGTATCGCCTGTTATCGTGGCCGGGCCGTCGCGGACCAGCCCTCTCTTCTTTTGCCCCGAGAGTGATCGCCTCCTACCTTGTAATGTGTCATGGTGGTACCTGCACCCAGCCATGTTGACACCGGAACGAAAAGTCCAGTTGACGTCTCGAGCGATCGAAGTTCTATCATGTTGACCCCGGGAACGGGTTCGTGTCCACTTTCATGGCAACCGCCGAGGATCGACGGCCTTGCTCTATAGCCATCTGGATTTGGCGGCGAAGCTCCTTGCACTCGTTGGGGTGAGTGAACGAATGATGCCACTTGCGATGGTCTCCTGCTCATCTCTTGGGCCGAGGGATTTTGTGGCCTTCGGCAACCTTCTTCTCCTTCCTTCAGAGAGATCGAATATCCTCAGCTTTTGCTCACATCGAAGTCGAACCTCTCGCAGGCCCTTTGCTTTCACCCATTTACAGTCACGTGATCTGCCCCGAGCCCATTCAGCCACGGCCACCTCCTCGTCCTCGAGGATCTTCCTCTTCATCGACCAAGCTTATCGGACGTCCGAATTTGTCTTGGTACAACTCAGGATGGCGCTGCTCATACATCGCCGGGCCGAGCCATGTGCGCCAATGAGTTGTAATTCACGAATGCCACGCCCTTGATGGGTGAGAGGCCTGACATCGCCATTCGATTGCTTCCTTCTCGCTAAACGAGCCGAGTAACATTTGTTCTTGATGGTCCCAAGCGCCGGATGTATTCTGCCAGCTTCTCCCTCGCTTCGTCGCTTGCGCCGGTCCGCAATGCCATCGGTGGCCTCCGAATGGTATTGGATGTGGAACTGTTCTTCTAGTTGCTTCCAGTGCGGATTGAATCAGTGGCGCGAGGTGTACCACCCAAAGGCTGGTCCTTAGAGATTGTGCAAAAATCTCACGCGCATTTGATCCGATGTCAAATCATGCCTAGTTGTGCTGTATCGGCTTATGTGCTCGATCGAGCTTGACCCCTCTGATCCGCTGAATCTTGAGAACTCAGGGAGCTTATATTTGGGTGGTAGGGGAATCAGGTCAAACTCGTTGGGGTACGGTTTTGAGTAGCCGATGGTGCGCCTTTTCGGCACGAAGCCGAACTGATCTCTCAGGATGGTAGTGATTTGATCCACGCTTGAGCTAGGGCTAGACTCTCATGGCTTGTTCCAGTGGCATACTTGGCTAGCCACTGTTTGTCGTCATTCATCCTGCATATCGTTACTCGTGAACGCCTGCTCTGAAGACCCGCAGCAGAACCCCCGCCGACACTCCTCGATTGCGATCCGCTGGTGCGCGTCAAGTTGTTGCAGTCCGGCACGTAGGCACATATGTACCCATGCGGGATCTCTTTGGGTGGCTCGAACAGGAATTGGCAATCACCTGGATCGCCTCCGGCCTTGTAGACAATATATGCCGCTGATCCTGGCGGCTCTGGAGCCGCGAGTGTGAATGGCAGTTGCGGCCTGGTGTGGAGCGGTCTTTCTCCTTGGTGGGTTCCTAAAGTGGGCCCCGACGGAGAGTACTGATGTTTCATGATCTCCTGGACCACGAACCGCGACCGCCGAAAGCGTTCACTAGGCTCTCGAGTGGCGGTAGAGAATGAGCCACCATGTAGTTGACCTCCGTCAGAGAGCCCCGAGCGTTCCTCCAAGGAATGACAGATCCACTTCATCGAGCACCTCGGGAGAATCCCTTCCACCTGATGACACGCGAACGGGTCCTCTCGAAAGAGCCGATGAGGTCGGCTTCGAAGAGCTCTTTGATCTCGTCATACTTCGCTTTGTGCTCAGCAGGAAGCTCGTCGTACGTGACCGGGCTGTTCTCCATCGTAGCGTCGGACCTTGATGTAGATGTTGTTGAACGTCCCACCAGGCGTGCCAGAATGTGTTGCCTGTCAAAACTCACCGGGCGGACGATTTAGCAACACGAGCCGGGAGGCTCCAGCGGCCGGTGGGCCCTGGTCCCTCGCCGACGGCCAAATCTTCCGCACGCACGCCGTCTGTCTTGGTTCGAGATGCACCGACCTATACCTGGTCGTGAAGGTGATGGATTGTTCGATTGGTTTCTGAACGGTAAACAAGTATACGTAAAATTCGAGCCGTGATCGGCTCCTGTGTTTCCTCAGAATCGGCTTTCGAGCCGATTGTCCCCATGGCTCTGCATTGGATCTATGATAACATGGGGTTTTGCTTAATTACTACAAGTTAAATCGATCTACGATAGTTTAACGTTTTCACCACGCAACGAACGTCCCACGCGTAGTTGAGCCTAATAGATAAAAGATAGTAGAAAACCGATCCTAGAGAAGGCCTAAAACCAACATAACGTCAATTCCGGAAACATCCCTCTAAGATCAATAAACCATACCTTACGACATCGGATCGTTCAACCCGCTTTGTGAGGCCTAACCACGTAGATATTAAACTAAACCTTGATGAACAAGGCACAACTATAACAGATCAAATCGACTTAAGGAAATCATAAGATGCCACCTTTACACCCGGGAGAAGGTGCAAAGACGCGAGACAGCTAGAGGTAGCATGAATAAGCAATCATAGTAAAAGTATCGATGCTAGCTCTAACAAATCTGTAAAGGTGTTACCGCCATCAACAAGGCTTAGTACGAGTAACACCGGATAACGATAGAATATCGCCTAGATCGCAAGATGCGATCTAGGCAGCATGGCACTTACCCGAGAAAAACCCTAGAACAAGGGGTGGCGATGCGCCGAGATTGTGTTTGTTGTGAACGTGATTGTCCTCCTTTTCTCAATAACCCTAGGTACATATTTATAGTCCGGAGACTCTCTACTTTTTGGAATAACTCTACAACTCTATCTTTATCTAAACATAAACGGAACCTAAACAAATACGAATCCTACTAAGATACAAAATACACGGGCAATCCAGCCCAAACCTACGCACTAGGCCGATCCAACGACACGTTGAATATATGTATCTTCTAAGCCCATCTTGATCACGGCCCATCTCCTTCGTAGGCCAAAATATGGCGATAACACCTTCTTCCTCGCGCAGACGACGCCGGCCGTTTCCTACCGTTGATGCCGCGGCTTCAATTCACCTTAATGCGGCCACCATTACTCGCTGCGACCACGCACGTTAAAGCGCCCACTCCCCCTCTCCATTTCCCCTCACGCGCCTCCCTCTCTCTGCCCCTAGGCTGCCCTGAATCGAGCTCGCCCTCTCACTGCTCCGACGAGCTTCCTCCTCCAATTCCGGTCGAGCCTCACCACCTCCTGCCTCCCCGAGCACACGAGCACACTCACCACTCCCAGACACTCCTCCCAGTACCCTCTGTTCAACCGCGGGCGCCCCAGAACACCGTCTTCGACAAGCTCTGAGCGTCGCCGCGTCTGTTTACTTCTCCGGCGAAGTCCCCAGGTAGAATCCGACCGCCCCTCTACTTCTCAATCATGCGAGCATCTTCGCCTTGGTCTTGCGCACCTAACCATGCCTCTGTTTTGGCCTCTCGTAATCGACAGTGTCGCCTCCGACCACGACCAGAGCCGCCTGACGCCGTCCTTGACTCCGGCGAGCAATCGCTACTATCCCTGAGCACCCCTTGCCAAGCCGACCGTACCTCGAGCATCACCACGTCCTTGCGATCACGGTGAGCCCCTCCTCCTCTCCTCTCGCTTCCTGTTCTCGCCGTTACTCCGTAGCCAGAGCGCCACCGCCGCGCGCCACCGTCGAGCGCCGCCAGTTCTTGGCAAGTGGATAGGAGCTGTTCGATTTAGATCGAAGAGACACGATAGATCCACTTATCAGCGAAAGGGTACGCAGCTAGTGCCGTGCGATGCAACTTGATCCAACGGCCTACAGCACGTGATCCACCCGAACCGGTACCGCCCAATGAAATCATGACGCGTGGCCAAGTTTTCGATTTAAAAACAGATTTGAATTGCAAATTGAAACTCTTGTAACTTTTGATCCACACGTCCAACCATGCCATTTGTTTAGTAAATAGTATCTTTTAGATTGTTTGTTTTTGCAGAAACATTTGTATGCTTGTTTAGATTAGAAAAATTGTTCAAAAATGTTTTAGGGTTAAAACCTTTGCAAATTGGTTTGTTGTGAACTTACTGACCTTAAGAACCAACCCATGGTTTTGAAAATGGATTTGGTAAAGTTTAGGATAGATTAATTGGTTTAGCCCATTTCTAGCCAAATAAAAATAATGGTTTTGTTATGAAAATGTTTTTGGAGTAAAAACTTTGGGAAAATGTTTTGGATCAAACCTACTGACCCTAAACACCAAGATTTGAGAAACAACAACTTAATTGGTGAACAACCTAGAGTTGTTGCTTTGATAAAAACATTTTCCACCACATAAAATGGTGATTGGATTTAAAAATGGTTTAAGGACAAAACCCTATTGCAAATGACTTTGCCACTTTGGAAAATGACCACCTTGAACCTTAAAAAGTTTAGAAGCCTAGTGGAAACCATATTTGCAAATAAACCTATCTCTTGCATGCTTACATGCATAACTTAGATCCCATTGGTTTATGTGTGTGGAATTGTTTGATTGATTTTGGTTTGGAATGCTAGTTAATATTGTGTTTGCTTGATTGATTGTAGTGAAGTGAGAAAAGTGTGAGACTAGCAAGATCAAGGAGTGAACCAACATTCCCTACCAAAAGAAAGGCAAGTGACACTATCATCTAAAGTCCTACTATTTTCATTATACTTAGTGGATTTTGAAACATGCATGAAAAGAATTTTATACTTATGCTATGCTAAATCCTAATAGGATTCCCTATACATTCCTTAGTGAAAACAATGTAGTTGTTACATTCTTAGACATGCTATATTTTGAAAAGAGACACATGTTGAGATTTTTATGAAGTTGAGAAAATGACTTGTGATTTTATATAATAAAACAAGGACTCAATGAACCACCTGGGTGGCCAAGGATACTTTGAGTTTTGGAGAAGGTGGCAATAAAACGAACCATGCATGTCTATGGCAATATCTTTGTGTTGTGCTCCAAAGGAAACCACCCAGGAAACTTAGAGATTGAACATGTTTCTCCAATTGTGGCTTTCGTGTGCAACCACATGCTATTTATGGCTCTGGCTTAGTCAACTACATTGGGAAGACCCATACATTGTCTTCAGTTTACTGGACATGAGGACCTGGAATCCTACATGGGTGCTGAAGACAAGCTAGCAATGGTGTATGGGAGGACCCTCTGGAAAGACTTCGTCACATTCTCAATCTGCCGGTACTCCATCTTGGTGAGCACTAATCCAGTGGTCATTGGTGGCAACAAGATGGGATTGTGACATGTGGGTAAAGTGTACTTCTTCTGCAGAAGATAATAAAATCTAAGTACTTAGCCGTGTCCCCGGTTATGGACAATACTGAGCAACTAAAGTTTGAAGCTATGGGAAATCTCGACATTCTAATTTCTAAAAGAAAACTTTTAAAACTTGATGCACTTGGGGGTACCAAGGAACTCAAGAGTTTTGATAAAACTTGATGCACTTGGGGGTACCAAGGAGCTCAAGAGATTTTGATAAAACTTGATGCACTTGGGGTTACCAAGGAGCTCAAGAGATTTTGATAAAACTTGATGCACTTGGGGTTACCAAGGAGCTCAAGGGATTTTTGACAAGGACTTGAACACTTGGGAATTTACCAAGGAGTTCAAGGGATTTTGAAATGGAGATTTGACAAAGGACCAAAACCATTTTGAAAAGATAGGATAAATTATTGCTTTATGCAAATGAGCCCAAAACTCTAGTTAGCCAAATATGCATGTAATGATAGGATCCACTTATATTCTACATAGAAGTGAAGCTTGCCAATACTATTCCAAAGTATTGACCCTTGTGGCTGTAACTTGTAATGTTGCAGGTTGATTGATTTTAGTGAAGATTGTTTGATTAGGATTACAAAGTCTACAACCAACATCTGCCTGTGGCACTTTGAAGATGAAGGACCCCATGCTTATAGTTATTCCGCTGCAATGTAATGTATTATCCTAATGAGCTATGTAAGATGTAATAAAATTATGTTATTCTTGGTTATAAAGTTATATTATGACCCTTGTTTCTTGATATTACATCTTAACTGTGGATGCTAGCTATTGATCCAGGGACTAGCATTGTAAACACAGGGGACTCCACCTTATGTTGTTTAAAGGTTGGGACACTCCCCCTACAGGAGCGCCAAGACAAGGCACGAGAGAAGGCGAGAGAACACGGCGAGCTAGCTGAGCGGCCAGGTACAATAAATTATTTCATTTGTAAATTTTCTTTTTTTAGTTCAAATCAAATATTGGAAAATCATATCTTTTATTGTAAAAATCCAAATAAAACAAATAATATGTCTATTATTATCACAAAAAAAGAATCTTAATATAATATCCATATATCTGTTTGCATCATTTATAAATTATTTCATTTGTAAATTTTCTTTTTTTAATTCAAATCAAATATAAAACTTTGGAAAATCGTGTGATGTATTCTTTTTCTTAATTTTTTTTCTAGGTTTGGTAGACATGTCCTTCACATAGAAAAACTGAGCCACATCATTGGCTAGGACGAATGGTTCATCTAAGTACCCAAGATTGTTGAGATGCAACGATGTCATTCCGTATTTCTTGTCTACCTCAACCCCTCCCCCTGTCAGCTTGACCCATTTGCACCGAAACAAGGGGACCTTAAAAGTAGGTCCATAATCAAGTTCCCATATCTCCTCTATGTAACCATAATATGTGGTCTTTGACCCATTGTTGTCTGTTGCATCAAAGCGGACACCACTGTTTTGGTTGATGCTATTTTTATCTTGGGATATCGTGTAAAATGTATACCCATTTATCTCGTACCCTTGGAAAGTCGATATAGTCGAAGATGGTGACCTAGACAACAAGTATAGCTGATCTCCAAGAGTGTTGTTTTTGATGATATGTAGCAACCAACCGCCGAAACTCTTCATGTGTTCATCTCTAATCCAAGAGTCATGCTTTCCAGGGTTGTTGGAGCGTAAGATTTTCTTGTGTTCCTCGATATATGGGGCTGCCAAGATAGAATTTTGTAGAACGGTGTAATGTGCTTCGGTGTAAGAATGTCCGTCCCTACATATTATTGATTTCCTTCCTACCCTTTCCACTCAGTCTCCCCTCATACCGCGATTGAGGAAGACCAATCGGCCTAAGGCATCATAATGAACTTCCGCTTCATGCACAACCAAGGAGGAAGGTTATAGATGCATAGAGTCACGGGCCAGGTGCTGTGACTGGAGCTCTGCTCCCCAAAGGGATTCATGCCATCTGTACTTAAAACCTTAAACTCCTTGCGTCATATGCAAAGTCCGGGTACTTTCTATCGATTTTTCTCCATTGCGACACTTCAGCGGGGTATCTCAACATCCCGTCTAACTTATGTTCCTCTTTATGCCATCGCAACAACTTGGCATGCTCTTTGTTTCTGAATAAGTGTTTCAACCGTGGTATTATAGGAGCATACCACAATACCTTGGCAGGAACCCTCTTCCCGGGGGGGGGGGGGCTCGCCCTCAACGTCACCAGGGTCATCTCGTCTAATCTTATACCGAAGTGAAGTGCATACCAGGCATGCATCCAAATTCTCATACTCCTCACCGCGATATAGGATGCAGTCATTAGGGCATGCATGTATGTTCTGAACCTCTAAACCTAGAGGGAAGACAACCTTCTTTGCTTCGTACATACTGGCGGGCAATACATTATATTTTCGAAGCATATTCTTCATCATTTTCAGCATCTTTTCAAATGAGGAGTCAGGTATAGCACACTCAGCCTTCCATCGCAGCAATTCCAGTGTGCTGCCTAGCTTTTCAGACCATTTTTGCAATTTGGTACAACAACTTTTTGTGATCCTCTAACATGTGATTAAACTTCTCCCTATCCTTTTCAGTTTCACAATCTCTTTGTGCATCGGCAATGGTCCGACCAAGATCATTAGCGGGTTCATCATGTGTCTCTTCTTCATCCTCCCCTTTAGCATCCCCCATGTACATATCTTCGTACTTAGGGAAACCATAATAGTTGTCATCCTCCTCTTCTTCATTGTCTTCCATTATAACCCCCCTCTCTCCGTGCTTGGTATAACAATTATAACTAGACATGAAGCCGAACTTCAACAGGTGGTTGTGAAGGGTTTTTGAGTCAGAGTAATCCTTCTGATTCCTACATCCATTACATGGACAAAATACAAAACCATTGCGCTTGTTTGCATCAGCAACACAGATGAATTCATGCACGCCATTAATGAACTCGCTAGAGCTTCGGTCAGTACCGTACATCCATTCCCGGACCATCTGCATTATAGTAAAAGTATATCAAAAACCATTACACAACATGATAAAAATATTACAAGTTATATTGAGAGATTCTAGAGCATTAATTTTGAATTTTGAAAAATTTACATGCACCAATTTGTGAATTGGAGAAAACAATCAACATGATAAATGTGGAGTTTTTTATTATTGTTCTATCAGTGAAAACCTCATTCCATTCTAAGCTCTGAAACTCAAAAATTACACATTTCAATTTTTAGTAACTATGTGCCTAATCAAAATTTGTTACACATATATATCAAAATCCTTCTAGCTACTTCTAGAGCATGCATGCATTGATCCATATCTCTATACTTCTAGAGCATTATAGAGCTAAAGTAGCAACAAGAGATGAAAGAATGAAGTAATAACCTTTTAAAGCTTTGGATTTAGGTGTTGCAAACTAAATCTTGACAAGTTTTGAGAAAAAATGGCATGAACTCTCTTGCTTCTTTGAGAAAAATGGCCACCATATGCTTTAGGGAAGCAGGACAGGAAGCAGAATATATAGTGGTGGACAACTAGTCCCGGGCCGTGATACGATTCGGGACTAATAGTCCACGAAAAGACCAGCTGGCCTGCTCCAGGTCATTAGTCCCGGTCCGTATTACGGACCGGGAATAAAGATCTGGTCCGGCCCGGGACTAGTGACTACGGCCGTTTCTAGCCGTTAGAGGCCTCACGGCCCGGGACTAGTGCTCCCACTAGTCGCGGGCTATGATAGGCCGGGACTGCTGGCCTTGTTCACGTCGAACCGAAGATGGTTTTTGCAATAGTGTAGAAAGAAAGAAATAACTGTAACCGTTGCCATGGTGACTAGTTACCCTACTAATGGGAGACTATTGCCTAAGTCAGGAGATCTTGGTATACCAACTATTTCATGTTCAATAGGCAAAAATGATATTCATAATGCTTTATGTGATTTAGGTGCAGGAGTTAGTGTAATTCCATACACCCTCTATAAAAATCTAGGATTAGGGGAATACTCCCCCACTTCTATCACTTCATAGATGGCTGACAAATCCACTAAACAACCTGTTGTTATGATTGAGGATGTTCTACTTAGAATAGATGAGCATGTTATTCCCACTGACTTTATTATTCTTGAAATGCCAGAACATGAAAGATTATCTATAATACTTGGAAGAAATTTTCTTAGCACTATAGGAGCATCAGTTGATTGTGCTATAGGGAAAATATTTTTCAATGTTTATGATGCTGAAATAATCCGGTATTTTCCAAAGAAACTAGAAGCAGGAGAAAGCTATATTCCACCGGCAAAACAAGTTCATGTGGTAAGTGCCTTTGATAAAGGGCAACCGAAGGTAAGAATTCGAGAATAGAAAAGGGGTTGAAATATTCAACCATTCTCAATAAAATGCTTAATGGGAGTTAACCCATAATATCAATAAAATAAATTAAAATTAGATAATAAAGTTGTTCATCATATTACTACAACTTTTACCTAGATATTTTTGCGAAAGCGCACCCGTAAAGATGCAGCCGTCAAAAAGTAGCAGAAATACCGGCTGAACAAGCATAGATTTAGAGTAGAAAATAAAGTTTGAGTTTTATCTGTAGAAATTATCTCAACAGTATTGTCCAAATAAAAAATGCATCTCTAAAAATTTGGGTGAAAAAGCATGCTACAGAAGGTCTAACGACCAACTATACGGGCGGAATAAAAATTCCCACCGTATAGTTGCGGCCGTATAGTTATCGACAAAATTATCAAAAGTTGGGGTTCAGATACAGAAAGGTTGACGACCAATTATACGGCGGGACCATCTAGTCCAGCCATATAGTTGTGACTGTATAGTTGTGATCTGGTGAAGGGAAACCCTAACCTTCACCACCGCCACAACTATATGGCGGGAGCTACCTGGCCCGGCCGTATAGTTCCCACCGTATAGTTTGGCCCGACCACTTAAATGGGTCGGGGCAGGGCAAGCTTCTTCCTCCCCTCATTATTTCTCTCAACTCTCAAAACCTCTCAAGAACTCTCAATTCTTCATGGATTTCGTTCATTTGAGTGTGGGAAATTAATAGATCGATATGTTTCTCTCCCTATCCATGCTTTATTTTCTGAATTCCATGGTTGAAATCTTGTCATTGAATTAGTGGGTGAACTCAAGCTTCATTGATTTTCTCTTTTGATTTCTCACGTTAGGATTGAATTCCTCCACGTATAATCGTTCATCTATCATGTAGAAACTATATGCCTAAGGTTTTATGTTGAAATTTCTCAGTGTATCAAGATGAACAAGCTCAGTGGTATTTTCCGAAAGAGCAAGCACCAACGTGGTGAGGGATCGTGGCTCCGGGCTGAGATCGACTACAAGTACGCGATGGTTTTGGCGAGGAAGGTGCTGCCCAAACGATGGGCTGATAACGGCTTCCTTGATGCGGCTCAGATCACTATAGATCTTCGTTGGGATACCCCATGAGGAAGGTGTGATGAGCACAACAGTAAGTTTTCCCTCAGTTATGAAACCAAGGTTATCGAACCAGTAGGAGTAAGGAAACAACTCCAAGGTGTTGCTAACAACTTGGAACCCGCACAACACAAACTCAAAACTTTGCCCCAACGTACAATGAGGTTGTCAATATCACCGGTTTGCTAAAAACAAAGGATTAAACATATAGTGTGGAAGATAATAGTTGCTTGTAGAAAGTAAACGGTAACAGTAGATGATGTATCAATGATAAAGATTGGACCAGGGTCCACAGTTCACTAGATGTGTTCTCCTTAAGATAGATAACATGCTGGATGAACAAATTACAACGGGGCAATTGACAGATTGAGGAAGCATAACAATGCATATACTAGACATCATGACTCCTATGAGATTTGATTGGGCATTACAACAATATACATAGACCGTAATCCAACTGCATCTATGACTAATAATCCACCTTCAGGTTATCATCCGAACCCCCTCTAGTATTAAGTTACAAGCAACAGATAATTGCATTAAGCAATGTGTGTAAATTAAACAATACAATTGTTCCATGAACAAAATATTGTTGTTTTCTCCCTAGTAGAAACAACACATCTACAACCTTAGAGATTCCTATCACTTTCCAAGATTACTAGAGGCATGAACCCACTATCGAGCATAAATACTCCCTCTTGGAGTTGCAAGCATCTACTGGCCAAGATAGCTATTAACAACGGAGAGCATGCAAGATCACAAATAACATAGACATGATAGAATCAATAATCAATCTGACATAGTATCTCAATATCCATCGGATCCCCACAAAAACAACATGTATGCTTACAAATAGATGATCTTATGATGAACGGAGCTCACAAGCACTACAAGAAATGTGTCAAACTATGACGTTTTGGTAGTGACCCTGAATGAAATCGTCATAAATTTATGACGATTCTACACTAGATGGTCGTAAGCTATTTGGAAGGGCCAAATCCTTATTAAACTATGACGATTTCATGAAAAACGTCGTAATTTCTATGGACAAAATCGTCATAATTTCTAGACAGGTTGAGATATTAGAGAAGGTCAATATCAGCCGTAGGATGTAAACATAATGAACGGATGGATGGTGAAGTATGGAAACTTGTTGTGTGGATCGGTGACCTGGCATCCAGCGCGCGCATAGTGGCAAATATTTGGCGCACGCCAGCCGCGACCCTCTATCCTCTAACCCTAACCCTTATCTCTCCCCCGCCGCCACACCACGCCCATCTCCGGTCTTTCTCTCCCCTCGCTCTTCTCCTCCGATGGATCCACAGCACCACCACCCTCACCGCACCTCGATGGCCACCGGTGGCTGACCTCGATGCCCGTAGATCCTCCTCTCCTCTCCTCACCGCACCTCGATGGCCACCGGTGGCTGACCTCGATCACCGATGGCCACCCGTAGATCCTCCTCTCCTCTCCTCACCGATCCTCCTCTCTCACTCAGACTCGATGGCCACCGGTGGCTGACCTCGATGCCCGTAGATCCCTATGGCGGCTGCCGTATCCTCCTCGATGCCCGCGGATCTGGCCGCTTGGGCCTCAGCATAGTGCCCTCTCGGTGCATGTGGGTCGACGGCTGCTCCCTCTTGGTCACCCCCATCCCCTGATGTTGATCTCGTGTGCGCAATGACCAAGATGCGATGTCCATATTCAACCGAAGGCGCCTCGGGCTTCTCTGGGCCACCACCGCCACCAGGTCACCCAAGATCTCACCGCCATCATCACCGTAACACCCTCCCATTCCTCCTGCCTCCTTAGTTTCCCTTGTCGCCGCCCCACTTGTTGACGGACCCGATTCTATAACCTGTGGGCCCAGTGGATCGGCGCAGACGACGTGAGTCTTGGCAGAGCGCCCACGCCGTCATGACCTCGAGGAACCTCGCCGCCAAGAACCAGGTCGCCATGAACGCGGTCAACACTGTTTTCGGTGAGCAACCCCACCACCTTTGTCATTCTTTGTTGTGTACCGCAGATCCGCCGATTGGGGCTACATTGTGCGGATCTAGCTTAGTTCAACATGTTCAGATCCGAGGCTCTCGAGTTGGTATGGATTGGTAGTGGTGATTGCTTTAGGCAGAGTATCCTACTGTGTGCTCTGCTAGTTGTTGCTTGGGCTTCAGTTGATTTTATCTGCTGATGGCCACTAATTAGTTAGTACGCATGTGACTAGATTTTTTGTTTAATCGTTAGCGTCTTCCTGCCGTAGATCTATTATACTATATATGTGCACGTGTGCGATGTCTTTGTATGTTGTCCAAGTAAAAAAACATCTCAGTCCTATTGTTTAGCTAATAAAATCTGTAACGTATCAAAGGAGAAGTGATGATGCATTAACCATAGACATCTCTAAATCTATGATGATGATCAATATACATCATGCACTACCATCTGATCTCTACTTAATTCATAAAGCTCTTGATACTTTTAACTTGTTTCTCAAAGCTCTTTCATCTGCATATGCAAAATCTGTAAACTTGCAGCAATCAACCTGTGATGTAAATTGACCAATTTGCTTCATAAGTGATTATTCCAAATGAAATAACCATCTTTCGACTGAGGTTGCTTACTTTAACTCCATAGATGTTGTTCTCAGTGCCATATGGTATCTGACATGTGATCTTATTTGTGTCCACGTGTCTCGAAATGTGGCATATACTAAGGGGGAGCAGACTTTGCATAATTGTTTGCTCCTCATGAGCCTCTAGTTACTATATAACTGTTTACATGTTACTTTACTAGCTAGTTTGTCATACTTTTAATTCTTGGAGTAACAAATCATACTATATGCCATTTTTATATTTGACTGTCCAGTTTGTTATGATAGGTTCAGCTGTAAGCAATAGAAATGTAATATGCATTATGCTTTGAGTCTATAACTTTGTAATATTTTATTAGTATTGCATTCTGCTGTTCACAGTACTTGAGTTTGTTTTTCTGTTAAAGTATAGGTCGATATGTGGTGCTGACTACTAGTCAAATAGTGTACCCTTTGTGTGCTTTGCTCTCTAAGCTTTTGTATCTTTTCTGGTGGTTAATTACTGATGTATACTTCTTGCACTTGTGTTTGTCCTGGAATGCCTTGGTTGACGGTGTTACTGATTTGTGTTATTCTAGGCCGGTGTAGGATGCTGTGGCCCTCAGGGCTGCTCCCTGTGCCGCCTTGGTGGTGAGATTGATGCTGGGCTAGGTGGTGGTGTATGGTGAAGCCTTCCCCGTGGTGTTCTGTGTTGCTGTTGTCGTCGATACTCTTTCTGCCTCCTCTCCGGCGAGATAGAACTCGCCCCAGGTAGGTGCTCCTTCTATGCTTCCCTCCAGGCTTTATCTACCTTGCCATGTCAAGTGTGTTTTCTGTGATTCCCCACTGTCTAGATTTCATATCTGAACCTAGGGTTCACATCTGGTGAATAACTGTGTCTGGTGGAGATATCTTAGCTCTGGTTTGATGCTCAATTGACATGCTTGGTTTACTTGTGATGGTCTCAAGGCCCTGTTTTAATTCTGTACCCTATGATTAAATGATGAGGTACTATGGTAAGGGTAGGTTTATGCTACGCTTAATCTGGGTAGATGATCTGAGAAACCCTTCTGGATGATTATAGTAGACATGAAAATTCAAACCATTGGTTTGGATTTTATCTATTTGGGATACTTGCTGGTCTGAACATTTGCTAGTTCATGTTGATAGTTAAGAACTATTGACACTGATTCCTAGTTGAATTGGTTAGGAAAATGATCTGGAAATCATATTGGCTTGAAATTATTGTTGGATGCAAGTAGCTAGTGGATTCAGAACTTATATGACCATGGAATATTCACTAAAATGATTCCCAGAAACACTTTCTAGGAAAATGCTTTATTCTCTGTCAGATCTGACAGTGAAATAAGGTATAGCTTTGATTCTAGAATTACTGCTAGGAAAATGATAAAGATTATTTGGGTAATATGGGTAATATTGGTAAGTGTAAATGGGTGCCATGTTGCCTTTGATGTGAATCATGTTGCCTTTGCTGTGAATCATGTTGAACAGAGATTAGTAGAAGTGTACTCCTACCTTGCAACCATGTTGCCTTTGCTGTGAATCCCTCTACTTCTAGCTCCTGGATGGCTCCAAGGAGCAACCAGAGTTGGTTGAGGGTGAGGTATAACACTCTGATGGTAACTTTGTGTGGATGTGTTGTGGAGTGTGGCTGTAATTGTTAGTCACTGTTCCTTCTTATCTGGTTTCTCGGTTCTGGTTGTGGTGTTGACTACTTGCATCTGGATGTAAGCTGCTTGCAAGTGGGACCTTGGTGTGGATGAGATCAAGTGAAAACTTGATATTTGTGGAATCTTTATCTTATTACCTTAGATGAAAACTCCCTCTCCGACCTATGATGTTGTACTAAGGCAAAATATTTGATATGAACAGATGCTACTTTTTTGGTGAAACTTGCCCTTTCTAAAGTTTAGCTCAATGATGAAGTTTTACAAAGGCAACACACTATTCATTTCAGAGCAAACTAACCAACTAACCATTCTTCCTTTGGTAATAGTTTCTTGTTTCTAAGTAATGGATAAGAATAGCTTATATTCTATGACTTCATACACAAATTATAAGATTTCATCCCGTGTTTTATTTTTTTTTGCTTTTGTTTTTTTTGAAGAACAGATTACGACTTTGAGTGTATATCCAAACTTTAGCTTTATTGAAGTGTCTTTGAGAGAGAGTTGAAGAGGAAGCATGAAGAAGTTCCAGAAGAGAAAGCGTGAAGAAGTTTGGATTTTATTCTTTCGTAAAATTTTATTGTATTTTGTAGCTCTCGATGTGAACTATGTAGGAAGTGTATGATGATGTATGATGTCCGATCTCTATGTAGATGTGTATGATTGTAATGTGCCGATCATAATGTGCTCTGTTTGAATCAAAATGATTTTGGTCTTGATTAAATTGTTAGATTTTATCTTTGAGAAAATATATCCGTATGAATTATGGAACAGAATGATGGGCTGCCCCATATAGCTAACCAGATTTGATGAGAAAATCAATCCGAATAGTTTGGCTAAGCCATGTGGAATCGAAAATGGGTGGGTTGATTTTGATTTAAGATGATTTAATAAACATGATAGCACAATTTTGCCATATGACGATCCAATATCGTCACGGGCCATCTAGCATGCCAAGTCAGATCCTACGTGGCTGATCCTACGTGGCAAAATTGTGACGAAATTAAATCATCTTAAAATATGACGATCCAATATCGTCATAGAAGGTTATGACGATTTTATCAAAAACGTCGTTATAGTTCATTTGCGACGCCCAGCTTTCGACGATCTCAAAATCGTCATAAAAAGACTATTATGACGATTCTGTGACGAAAATAGAGGGTCATATATTACCAGATTTCTTGTAGTGAAGATCTAAACATGATAGCACAAAGGAGGAGAAACAACCATCTAGCTACTGTATGGACCCATAGTCCGAGGGTGAACTACTCACGCATCATACCGGAGGCTGGCATGGTGATGAAGAAGGCCTCTGGAATGATCTCTCCCCTCCGGCAGGGTGCCGGGAAGAGCTTCAGATCCCCTCGATCTAGGGACGATGGTGGCGGCAGCTACAGAATGTTTCATGGAGATTTGATCGGTTGCCTAGGGTTTCTGCATCGGGGTGCTTTTATAGGCGAAAGGGCAAGGCCGGAGGGCGCCCGAGGGGCCCACACCATAGGGCGGCGCGCCCTACAGTGGACCCGTGTGGCCCTAGGGTGTGGCCATCCCGTGGCCCCCCTTCGGCTGCCCTTTGGACTCTGTGTTCTCTCTGGTAAAATATTGACTTTGGCTTTTGTCCCATCCAATTCCGAGAATATTTCCTTACTAGCTTTTCTGATACCAAAAACATCTGAAAATAGGAAACTGGCACTGCGACATCTTGTTAATAGGTTAGTGATATAACATGTATAAAAATACCTCAAAGTGTAGACAAAACATAGCAAAGTTGATACTAAACAAGCATGGAGCATACAAAATTATAGATACATTTACGACGTATCACTCCTCAACTCAACAGAGTCGAAGGGGGACTTTGACTACTTGTCTGCAAACGCAGGGCTCGCTGGCCTCGCCAACGCCAACCACCTCACCTACGAAGAACTTACCCATGAGTTCCTCGCCTCCTTGTACGACGACTACAGGGAGAAAGGCAATGCATGCATGATAAATTTTACCGTTAACCAACGGCCGTATCAGATTACCTATCAACAATTCTGCAATGCTTATGGATTCCCTCAAGAAGGGGAACCAACTGTTACAAACCCGTATAGCACCTCGAGTGCAAATACTTAGGAGTTTATTTCTGTTAATCGTGCTACGGACTTCTACCAGAAGAAGATGTCCACCATTCAGAACCCAACCATCCATTACTTTGCCATGTTTCTTGCTAACACTTTGTTAGGAAGAGGGATACTGGTTTGATGGCCAATGCAGACATGGCCATGATCACCAAGGCGCTCTTCCCTAATGCGCCGCATAGTCCCACTCCTGCAGCTCTATTCCTCCAGCACCTCCACCGCCGGAGCAACAAAACAAAAGGTGATATTTGTATAGGTGTAATGGGAACCCACCTAATCCAAGCCCTTGAAATTGCAATTCCTATTTCACAACCTGTTGATGGCTTCATACTTATGGATGTCAGATATGTAACTTCTTGTGGTTTCCTCGGTGTTTACCGAGTTAATAGGAGGCTCTAAGCCTATCGATTTGGTTATCTTAATGATGTGCAGGATGGTCAGGTGCCACTATCTTGCCCACAAGCTTTCGAGGTTCAGGGTAGAGACCACTGGATCCTCACCAAGGATCAAGTGACCGAAGTCATGGCGGAGCTCTATCCTGACTCTGACAAAGAGGAAGAAGGAGGGCAGCAGGATGAGTAGGAGCAGCAGCAGGAGTACAACCCTGCTTGGGAAGGACATCAGCAGCAGCAGGAGGAGCAGCCTTGAGACCAATGGCCCAATCAACCACAACAGCAACAGGGGTTCAATAATGTCCCCTATCAAGAATTTTTGCAGCTCAACCAGCACGTTGCAGAGATTTACCAGACCTTGCATGGAGTTAGTGATGATGTGAGTTCTTTAACTCACACCTTTGGTAACTTCATGATCTACTTCCCGACTACTACCAGCAGCACCACCAGCCGTCACCAAATAACGACAACAACTAAGCATGGCAATAGCCTAAGATTGGGGGAGGTTTTGAAAACCTCCAAACTTGCATTCATATTTTCATTTCTTCTTTTGATTTGTTTTCTTTTCCAAGAATAGCATCTTTACTTTCAGTTTGCATTATTAAAATCCAAAAAACAAAAAATTAGTGTAACTTTCAATTGCAATTTGTTTTTCTTGGACATTGCTCAATTTCAGGTGACTTGGCAATAGGGAAATATAGAGAGGATTCGACTCAGGAACGAGAACTAAGCAAGCAAGAGGAGGTATCACATTCCTTTTATCACCTCTCTTGCAATTTTAAATTGATCCTATAATTATTTACTCTCTTGCACTTGAGTCACTCCCCACCTATCTTGTTATCCTATAAATTATATTCCCTTTCTAGTGTCCACTTTTAGCTTTGAAACATTGAGCAATGAACTTTTTTAAAATATTTCCAATATTTTTACAACAAGGAAAAGCATCCAAGAGATGACTTGTGTCCATGTTTAGCCCAAAATATTTGATTTTAGAAACTACTCAACCCCATTGAGCTTAATGTAAATAGACTCGATAGCACTCTTGAATGAAATTGTCTGATAAAGTGGATACTTCGAAGTAGTAGAGATTATGCCATTGTTTTTCTAATAATTATAGTAGGATATTGGTTTATGCGTGTCACTAAAAATACTGTCGTACTCCATGGGGAACTATTAACTCTGCTGGCCAACGAACGATCAAAATGTGGGAAACCACTTGATTTCGGCTATGAGTTATGTAAACGTCTGTAGCTGCAAAGCTATGATGTGTAAAAAAATCAGTCTCCTCGTGGTTTTACGTTCCAAAGTGAAGTTGTAGTACTCCTATGACCCACGATTGCTCAATAGCTATCTATTGGCATGGTCACGAGTGCGCAACACAACCTCAATTAACATGTTAAAAACAGTGGCATGATTTCTCTATGAAAGAGTTGAAGTTTTTGGAAAACAAGGAAAGGAAGGAGGTGCTTTGAGAGTCTTGAAATTTTGACATGGGATTAGATGAGTTGTTCTTAAATTAAATGTTCTTGGTGCAAACTTGAGTTCTCTTAATTGATTAAAGTAACAAGAGAAAAAAATTTCATCTCTCAACAAGAGAGAAGCCAAAACGATTTGTTTCACTTTCCTAGCTAAATTTTTAACACTCGCTCGTGCATATGATTTATTTGCTAACAAGATATGCGTTGTTAGGAAGTGAACTCAGTGCAATCTTGTGAATATTTGTATGATCATGTTTAACATTGTAGGAAATGTGAAGAAAATAATTTGACACCAATTCAAGCTTGTAAGTTCTTTTATTTCAGTTTTGAATCTCCGCTATCCTTTCTTATTTCCTTGTAACTCGAGGACGAGCAACACCTAAGATTGGGGGAGTTGATAGCTATGAGATTTTACACATTTTTGATGGTTTCTATCAATGGTTTTCGTCTGGATTTGATGGTTTTCTAGCTTTACCTAACGCTAATACTTTAGTAGCAAAGAAAACTTTGTTTTTAATGTGTGATTCAGTTCTGAAATCACCAGATGGATTTAACAGAAAAAATACATTATTCAAGCGAAAAAAAGCAAGTCCTTTTTTGGAAGCAATCGAGGGAAATTTACTGCAAGCTTAACGACCAACTATACGGGCCACCGCCTTATAGTTTCCATGTCCTTCGTCTTATTAAAAGGGACAACTTTTGTGAAGAGGCGAAGGTAGAGATCAGAACACACGTGCCACCATAACATCCAAAAGGGAGAAAGAAGATATCTGGAGAAGAAGGGGAAGACGTTCTTCATCTCGCTCCACGATCTTCGATATCCTAGCCACCACACCTCCATAGCCACCACTTGTACTTGAGAGAGATATCTCCACCTTGCAAGATAAGGGTTTGAGATTGTTCTTCCCATCTTGAATTGTGTTGGATTTATTTCTATTTATTATATTGGATCTCCACAGTAATATCAAGAAGAACTCCCTTTATTTAATTATATCGATGATGCTTTCTTCTCTCATGTGTGAGTAAGTTCCCTTGGGCGTGGGAGATGTAGGGGGTTGGTGAGATGTGATGTTCCTATATATTTTCCATCAAGTTTGTGGTTAATTCTAATTACTATATTATGTGTGCTTAACTATTTGTGGGATGCTTAATGCCTATTGTCCAATTAAGGGCCTAGACAACATGATGCTTTGTTCTACATAGATAGAATATTGTTTCCTAGCAGACCGACGATCCTCGAGTGACACGGGGATATCAATGGGAAACTAGTTTGACTTGAGGATGACGAGGAACCACCGATCTTATTGCATTATTCCAATCCAAGGAGCTTAATTGCTAAGCATACTAAAGGATCTTCATCATCTAGTGACTGACCATGATTATTGAAGTTGGGATGAAATCTACCAAGAGGAGTTCTGGCTAATTATGGGTTACTCGCCTACACACATACTTATAAGATTATAATTGTTACACTTATCACTCATTCACCTGGCACATTCACTATCACCATGAACTAAAACTCCCACACCTACTTTGTCATCCGCAGAAAACAACAAACAAATTGTTCTTTACTTTTATTTTTTTACTTCTGAAGTTTACATTTTAGTTTTACTTAAATACTTCCGTCTAAATCCAAACTCTATTCTCATTCTCAACACTTATAGTCAATTCACTCGAAGACCTGTGACAACTTCAGGTTCAATAGAGACTTCACCAATAAACACTTACCTTTGGGCTCCTTGTGGGATCAATATCTGAACTTCGAAACTAGCTACAGACAATCTATGCACTTGCAGTCATCAGATACCCGAAGGAAACTATTGGGTATACCTTCTATCATAGATACGAAGGAAAAAATTTCGTTGCCAAGAATGGATCCTTTCTCGAGAAGGAGTTTCTCTCAAAAGAAGTGACTGGATGGAAAGTATAACTCGACGAGGTTATTGAACCTTCTCTTGGATTTGAGTAGCATAGCACCGTAAGAAGTTCCTGTGGAACCTACACCAATAGGAGAGGAAGCTAATGATGTAGATCATGAAACTTCGATCGAAGTTACTATGGAGCCTCGCAGGTCTACGAGGACTCGTACCACTCCCGGTTGGTATGATCCCGTTATGAGTGTCATGTTGGTGGATAACACCGACAATCCTGCGACATATGAGGAAGCGATGATGATCCCAGATTCCATCAAATGGCAAGAAGTCATGAAATCCGAGATTGGATCCATGTATAAAAACCAAGTATGGACTTTGGTGGACTTACCGGATGGTCGGAAGGCTGTCAAGAAGAAATGGATTTTCAAGAAGAAAACAAATGCTGATGGTAATGTAACCGTCTATAAGGCTCGACTTGTCGCGGAAGGGTTTTGACAAATTCAAGGAGT
Organism: Avena longiglumis; assembly: GCA_030063025.1. Lineage (NCBI taxonomy): Eukaryota > Viridiplantae > Streptophyta > Magnoliopsida > Poales > Poaceae > Avena > Avena longiglumis. The sequence goes on along the minus strand of CP125973.1, from coordinate 78,538,894 downwards.
TTAATATGATGAGACTTTCTCACCGGTAGGGAAGCTAAAGTTTGTGAGGGTTTTGTTAGCAATCGCTGCATATTATGATTATGAGATATGGCAGATGGATGTCAAAACCGAGTTCCTCAATGGAGACATTGATGAAGAGTTGTATATGGTACAACCCAAATGTTTTGTCGATCCTAAAGATGCTAACAAGGTATGAAAACTACTACGATCCATTTATGGATTGAAGCAAGCATCCCTAAGTTGGAATCAACATTTTGATAAGGTGATCAAAAGTTTTGGATTTATACAAACTGATGGATAATATTGTATTTACAAGAAAGTGAGTGGGAGCTCTGTAGAATTCCTAGTACTATATGTGGATGACATATTGTTGATTGGGAATGATATAGACCTTCTTAAAAGTGTCAAAGATTATTTGAATAATAGTTTTCGATGAAAGATCTTAGCGAAGATGCTTACATATTAGGCATAAAGATTATAGAGATAGATCAAGACGCTTAATAGCACTTTAAAAAAGTACATATTTGGACAACGTTCTAAAGAGGTTTGGAATGGAAGATAGCAAGAAAGTGTTCTTTCCCATGTTGCCTAATACGACCTTGAGTAAAACACAAAGTCCCGCTACGACAGAAGATAGATAGAGGATGAGTAAGACTCCCTATGTGTAACATCCCTAAATTCATGATTTCAAAAGATTGCATATCATTCATGCATGCATATAGTTTTGAGATCAATTTCAAACTCATTTCAGAAAACAGAGTGCTATCATTTCATGTGAGCAAACTTAAATCAAATGGCCATCCCCATTTGAGAGTTTGAATGTTTTAAACCTAGATTGTTTGTCTCCCTTGTTGAATGGATTGAGTGTGGAATTTGAACCAAACTTTACAAAATGTTAATGGTTTCAAAAACCATTTTTCAAACATTTGCAAATCAAGTGCAAAGTCCCTGTTATTTGGTTTCTCCAAAAATGGCCAAGCCTTTTTCAAAGTGACCACATGGTTTTATGCCTAGAATTAAGACTGTTTGTAACATCCCAAAAATCATAGTTTCAAAATCCATTCATATCATCTTTGCATCATTCATCCATTTAGGGTTTTCTCAAAAATCATTTAGAGACAGATGTTGAGCTATGATTTCATGTGTACAATTTACCCCAAATGGCCATCACCCTTTGTAATGTGAATGTTTAAATACTTGTTTGCTTGCCTCCATTGATGAAAAGATTGGGTGAAACTTTTAAACCCAAGATTCCAAATTTAGAAATAGTTTCAAAATCCTTTTACAAATATTTGCAAACTAGAACAAATCTCTGTTTACTTTGAAACCCAAGCTTGACCAAGTCTTACTAGGTAACCACTTAGTTAAAATGTCTGATTTTGAACCACAAAACCCTACAAAAATTCACAAAACAGTTTGGATTCAAAAGGATTTGAATTCATATAACAAATCATTCCAGAAAATAGAATTAGAAAAGAAAAGACTTAAACAAAAGGAAAAGGCCGCCCGGCCAGAATCTGGCCAAGCAACAAATCGAGCCCAGCAAGCCCACCCGGGGTCTCCTTATTCTACTCCCACGCGCAAGCGCACGCACCGAGCCGCTGACAGGCAGACCCCACCTAAACTCCGCGCACCTCGCTGACAAGCGGGCCTTCTCCACGTCGGCGTCGTCTCCACCCGCACGACCCGTTCGTCCCCAAATCAACGCGGGCGTTTCTGGTTTTGATTCACGGCGTCAATTCGAGTTATTGGCCGAGTGATTCTCGCTCGCGACCAGGCTATAAGAACCCCCTCTGTCCCCTCTCTCTTTTCCCCCAAACCCCAAGCACAGAACGCCCCCAGGCTGCGCGCATTGCTCTCTGCAACCCCGCCGTCTCCGACGACTGCGCCGGCAAATTCCGGTGAGCATTGAGTTCCCCTCGGTCTCGCGTTTACTTTATCTTGTTCAGTGAGTCTCTGTGCACCTTCTGACACCCTCCATTTACCTTCGCATGACCCGTAGCTTCGGCAACGACTTCGACTGAGCGCCGCCGCCCTCCGCACGAACTCCGGCGACCTCTCCCCGTAAGTACCAGCCGCCCCTTGCCCTCTGACTGGTACGATTAGGATCCCCATCGTCTTACGTGTCTAATGGTGCCCCTATTTTGGCTTAGCACGACGCAGAACCTAGCCAACGTCGACAGCAGCCGCATCAGACGCATTCGTGAACTCCGGCGAGGAATCACCGACGACCCCGTGCGCCCCTTGCCAAGCCACCTCCACGTTGAGCTTCGCCTCGACCTTGCGGTTCTGGTAAGCACACCCTTCCCTCCCCGAGCGACCTAGAACGCCGGCGCCGCCGTAGTCAGACGCGCCGCCGCTAGCGCCGCCAGTTTGTGGCTTGATGGTTGTGTCCGTTGGATCCAGATCGTAGGGCTAGGATAGATTGTAAACGAAGGGGTAAGCGCGCATCTGAGCCGCCAGATCCCACTTAGATCCTGTGGTCCGCAGAGCGCGATCCAACCGAAGCGGTACGCACCAATCACAGCGCGACGTGTGGCTAGGTTAGATCTGAAAACAGATTTAAAATCAGAAATTTGACCCAAATTCAAATGCTTATAACTTTTGAATGCCACGTTAGATTTTTGCAAACTTTATACCGTTGGATTCAGTGAAACAAGGCCTTTCAGAATATCCAATTTATTTAGCATATAGTAACAGTTAAAATGTTTTTATTTGTAGAACAAGTTTAAGGCTATTTTAGATATAGATTTAATTAGGTAAATTATATTAATGCCAAATAAGTTTAGTTGACAAATTTTTGTGTTATGTTAAGTTTCTGTACTCATGAGCATACTTGGTAGAATTTTCAAAAATCACCACATAGTAGATTCATGCATGCATGCATTCATATTATTTTTGGTTGTATATATTTGTGTGTAATTGTATGCTATTATTTCTTGTGTAGATTTTGCTAGTGATTGTGATTGTGAAGAGTGCTACTCTCCCCAATACCAAGGCAAGTGATATTTTCATCAATATTTCTATCCTATGTTTTGTACTAGCATTAGATATTTTGCTAAGGTATTGCATGTTATTTTGCCTGGTGCTAAGATGGGAAATCCTAAGTAGAATGGAATAGTAGAATTGCTAAGGAAATTATCCTAAGTTAGGTTATCATATTCTGCTTAGTCTAGCTACTTAGCAAACAAAGGTGGTGAACATCTATATGGTTTATGATAAAAAAATATTCTAAGTCAAGAGATTTAAGTTTTCTTAATAAAACAACTAAGTCAAATGAACCTCCTGGGTGGAATGGAATGATTGGGTTATGTTGAGTGGTTACACAAGGCCATGGACTTGGGTTGTGTATCTCACTTGTGGTATGCCACCCAGGCACAAAGGGATGGAGGCCATGTGTTGAGAAAGCTTACAGTGCAACCACTTGGCAATATGGGCTCTGCCTTGATCATATAGGTTGCTAGAACTTAGTCTTTTGTACAGTTGGTGGTAGATGGGATGATAGGTTGGAACGCGTCCATTTGACTAAGGAAAAGCTTCTGAAAGGTCCTGTCTTGGGAAACCAAGTCTGGTGGGGAAAGTGCACAACCTCTGCAGATGGAAAACCTAAGTACTTAGCCTAGTCCAAGGTAATGGACACTTTGAGCATCAAGACATGGAAGCTACAAGAATCTCATCACTCCAACTTCTAAGTAAAAATTTGTGGGTGAACAAGGGTGAAGGACCCCAATGTCTATTGGTGGTTTCTTTGGAAATGTTTTAACAAAGAAAAACTTAGTGATTTCAACTAATAGGAAAAATCTATTTTCAAGCAAAGCAATCCAAGCTACACTTAGCCAAAATGCATATAGTATTCTAGTCCACTTAAAATATACTAAGGTATCACTTGCCAATACTATTCCAAAGTATTGACCCTCTGTGGCTGTAACTTGTGATGTTGCAGGTTACTCCGATGATGAATAGGAGTCATGAGTCTACACTCAACATGCTTGCCTGTGGCACATGAAGATGAAGACTTGTGTTTATTTACTTATTCCTTAAACTCTTGTATTAGGCCTTTGGCCCTGAGTTGTAAAAGACTATGTTTTATCTCTGGAATGAATGTAATAAACGACCTTTGTATCTGTGTACTTCATCTTAAACTGTGGATGCTAGCATTGATCCAGGGACTAGCATTGCAATCACAGGGATCCTTTCCTTTACAAAGGAGGGGTCTAACAGATGGTATCGAGCACCTGTGTTGCACAGGATTATGACCCTAGGATTGGAAAACCACCAAGGAAAAAAGTTTTTCAACTACTTCTACACTTGTCTATTCTTCTCGTAAAACTTTTCTAATCTCTTTCAACTTCCTTTGTAGATGAACTCCATCAACGAAGCCGTGAAGAAGGGACCACTCATGACCATGACCTTGGAGTGTGAGACTGAGTTTCCCAACATTCTCAAGGACCTCATGGAGGCAATGGATGCACATGGTGAAGCCGTATACAAGGGCTTTCCAGTGATGGATGAAGGAGTGGAGTATTGGTGGGTGCAACTTCACTTGTACAAAAACAAGGAAGACAACCACAAAGAAAGAGGATTCTGCATGTACACCAACACAACAATGTACACCACATTCTTTGAGTCAGCCAGGGATGCAGCTTGGAGGACCATCAAGGAACTAAGTGCTAGAGTCAAGTGCAGAATGCTCAACCTCCAAAAGGACTTAGAGAAAGAGAAGGAGCTTACTCAAGAGTTGGAAGACACCAACCAAGAGATAAGGGGAGATGTTATAGACTTAGTGATAGAGTCAAGAGAGCAAGATTGGTGGATTGCCTCTAGGAACATAGTGTTTAATAATAGATCCCGTGAGATTGGATTGTAAGGACACTTCGTTAGTTGGACCACCACTTATCACCTTATTTCCAAAAGATATTTTAAATAAGTATGGACCTTGAATGATGTAATGGTTTTATGTATGCAATACTTGTGTGACAATTATGTTTCATGGATATGTATGAATGTTTGTCTTGATTTACCTTGAATTGCGTTGTTCTAACTTTTTCAATCTTATAAATAGATGCCTATTGCCATCAGCACCGTTGAGGAGTTTAGAGTTACTCGTTTTGGTCCCCGTATCATCGAGCTTACCACTCTGCTTGATCTCCCTCTTCCTATCATTACGGTGTACCCACTCACCAAGTTCGAGAGGAAGGACCTCTGGGGCTTCAAAGTGAATCAGCCCGGACGCCAGACTGAGCCTACTACGGAGGACATCGTCTTCAAGCTGATGCACGATGACAGGGAGAGAGGCATGGAGGTAGTCATGCAGGATCTGATAGGACAACTGTTAGGCCGTCATTCCCGTCAGGTTAGAGGCACTCACTTCCACGTCTTTGGAAGACGTGATGTTGATGGAGAGTCCATCGACTTTGAGGACGACTCGAGGAGCACTGCGGAGCCGATACGTCTCTATCTTCAGGACTTAGAGACTCTTCTCCGGCACGTGGATATGGATAGGACGAACGTCATGCTAGGTAATGATGAGCTTCAGGTATAGCTTCGCGAGAAGGACAAGCTTTTTGCGCAGCAAGATGAGATGATCAAGGAAATGGAGACAAAGTTCGAGGCCCAGGACCGCAAGTTCAAGAGTCAAGAGAAACGCGTCCAGGATAGGAACAAGAAGATCCGGGACATGACCGAGGAACTGAAGTCCAAGGACTTCGAGCTTGAGCAGCAGCAGATGGTTATTGAGAGGCTTCGCTCCCAGAAGAGGACTCTCAAGGCCAAGGTCGATTCCTTGACCACTACGATTGAGGAGAACAAGACCGCGATGGAGAACGCAGGTCTTACCTTCGTCGAGGAGGAGATTGACGCTGATGAGTAGACTTGACTACTCGTTTACCTTTCTTATTCATACTTGTTATTATGAACTTGTTATTGGACCATCCGACATGTGGATGGCTTGCCACTTGTGTGTTTTACTTCATGAGCTTATTATGTGGTTGTTGAACCTTTATTCTTATGTTGCTTGTTATGTGTTTCACTACTAGGAAAACGGCTATAGGTAATCAGCACATCCGTGGCTCACATGGTTGAAGTGCCCCACGGCTAAAACAGGCGTGGCTCACGTAGGCGATGCCTACTAATAACTAGAACATCCGGCGCACATGACCCTAGTGCGCCACAGATATGTGGGCGAGGCCTGTTACACGCCAAACTTCGTAGTGCACTACAGCCATGTGCGCCACGGTTGTTAGGGTCATCTGTGCGCGCGTGTGCATGGTGCGCCACGATCAGCGCATGCCCACCTCTGCTCAAACGGCCAAACTGTGGCGCACTCCGCCTAGTGCGCCACAGGAACTAGGAGCATCTGTGGCGCACTCCGCCTAGTGCGCCACAGATGTTTGTACTCCCTGTGGCGCACTGGGGCCGCGTGCGCCACGGATGTGTCGATTTTTTTAGGGCATCACTTTATGTGCACATGTGTGACCACATCCACCACCCCACACTTCACTTTCCCCTTCTTCTTCCTCCTTAGATCTAGTCGGGATCTTCTCCTTCCCACCTCAATTTCTCCACACATTCACCATTTTTAGCATGTAAAACTTGCTTTGGATGTTACATAAGTAATAGAGGAGGTCTCCGGTCTCTCATCTATCCGTCTCCGGTCGACGCACGCACCTCTCCTTTCCATCTTTCTCGCGATCGGTCTCTCATCTCGGTAAGTTGTCCATGTAAGGATGTGTTCATGTGTATATGGATGATGCATGTGCTCATATGTATGTAGATGATCGATGCTCATGATGTGTGTATGTGTGGAGGATCGATGGTCATATGTGTGTGTATATGGAGAGTATCATGATGCTCATGCATGTGTGTATGGAGAGGATAATGATATGTTCATGTGTGTAGGATGTCTCTCTCTCTCTTGTGTTTGTATGTGAACAAGTTGCCATTTGTTTTGCCAAAATGTTGATTCATTTCCATTTTGGCAAGACTTTAACATTGGTCCTAATTTTAGGATAGGTCGAAATTTTCAATTTCCATTTGCACATATGCATGCATTCATTATGTTAGTTAGATTTCAAATCAAATGTGTACGTGTACATCGCAGGCAAAATAGTCCGCATAATGAGCGAAGGCATCTTGGGATAAGCGATGGCGTAGATGATGAGGCGGTGATCATCATCACAGAGAGAACGGCGAGATGATGAAGAGGCGATGTGAGCGTTAAGACGAGGCTGAGCTGGGGACCCTCCTGTGCAGTTGAGCTTGCTAGCAAGAGAGTCGCGACGCACGCCAGCCGCTTAGAGAAAGCCAAAGCTAAGTTAACTTGAGAAAGATCCACATTGCTCATGAAGGATGCAGGCAGTGGCGATACCCGGTTGAATGTAACGCCAAGGCTATGGAGATGAAGCCAAAGCAAACGCAGCGACCTTAGGCCGACGATATGATGGCATTCGCACGATTCACATCAACGATCCAATCATTTTATCGGGCGAGGGGCGAGGGAAAAACCACATGTCCGTGTGCGGCGTGAGATCACCCCTCTGCTCGGCCCCGCTATTTGGAAGGAAGCGGCTCATCGCTATGGCGGATGAGGAAAGGAAAAAGCCCGAGAGATGATGATGACCAAAGGACATCAATCATCAGATGGCTGTTTGAAAGAGGAGCTAGCCAATGCGGGAATGGAGCTAACTACTTACGACGCCGCCGCACAAGATTATTTCACTATGAGAAGTTGGTCACTACGGTGCAAGACTATCCTATCTGGCGAGCTAATCAAGGATTCCACATGCGTTAGGTGCAAGAGCTGAAAAAAAAAAAGATTCCAAAGCCCGAAAGAAGAAAAAAGAGAGGAAGAAACAAGACAAGATGAAGATGAAGATATGAAAAAAGGTCTGTTTTTTCCGAGTTCTTGGATCTTTCTCTCGACGCGCGCCCATAGCCTCGACATCATGCTGAGAGAAGATGGTCGAAAGCGAGAAGGAACGATATGCTTGGGTATGGGGAAGGAGGTCTGGGGAGAGGGGGCTACCTACTCTCGATCGGATGAGAGATGTGATCATGCGACGTCGGAGGAGACACGGAGGTCATCGGAGTAAAAAAAAAAAAAAAAAAGAGAATCGCCCTCCTTCTTGCTTCACTCTAAGCTGGGGGATGAGATCAGCAGTTTTCAAGTGCCTTCTAGGAGTCAAATATAAAGGTCTGGGCTGAAGTCTCGGCTTCATCACCGTGCTAATAGCGCTAGGTCTACTTTGCACTACTAATCGGATAATGGACGAGCACGGCGAAACACGTCCTATTTGGCTTAGTTAAGTTTTCGTCATCTCTAGGAGGGGAAGTGGAGAATCGGCTCGGGAAGAGGAGGCTACGTGAGGAGATCGTGTGATACTTGATGTGAGTTGAGGTCTACTTCCCACCCGCGCATTCTTTTATTTATGGGTGCATCCGCTGTCCATGTCGTGGAGGACATCGTACTCTATCTCATCTCGCGCCGTACGCCCGTACATGTTTTCCGCAGACGGATGTTCCTTGCACTCTTATGCTACGTGAACAACGGTGAGGGATGTTGCCAAGGGTACCATCGTTCAACCTTGCAGCGACGTTCCACTCAAAGCCGATGCGAGAAGCGTGCACGGGGTTAAAATTAGTCGGTGCTAAGGGGCTGACGACTGAACCTCCCATTCAACCCCGTGAGCGGATGAAGAAGAGTCGCATCCTCGAAGTTGCTTCGGCTTCTTCATGCTATGGCCAAAGAGCATGATCCGTTTGGGGACGGCCATCACGCGACAGACAACAGCACCGCTGTCGTCAGGCCGACAAGCGGTGGCAGGCCCCTTACCGCCGTCACCTCTCCACGCGTGGGTCGGATGATCATGTTGATGATATGCACATGGCGCAGATCCGCCGAGGACTCAAGACTGGAATGATCACTTCTTCAAAGACTCGGTTTGCAACGAAGAAGACCTAGCTGGTGGCCCCACAGAGAAAGCCACTATCACCAAGCATCTGTTTGGTTCTCAGGAGACGCCTCCAGCTTGCGCCTTTACAGAGCCAGCTGATACAACCAACCGGCCCTTTATTCTAAGCCCTGACACACTACATAGGGCAAAAAAGGGCAGGAAAAGAAAATCTAGCAGCTCGAGCCAGCCGGTGGCGTCAACAACTGCGAATCCGATCAGGTTTCGGGACGGGCCAGCAAGACCCGAGGGTATTATGTGGAGGATTCATGTGGCTGGTGAGCCCATGCTACCTAAGAATTTGAGGAAGCTCGCCAGTTCGGAACTGCAGAGTGTGCATGACGGCGTGCTGACGATAGAGAGACGCCTGCTATCGGAGAAAGATCCCTCGCACCCGGTATTCGTGGTTAAGGTGCCACCAGGCTTGGGCTTCGTCGACACCGCCTCATGGATCTGTTCTTCCGCGGTTCGAGGACATCTTCAATATGTTCCACCTAAGACTATACCATGGTCCGTCTCTTTCTCTCACCGCCACGCAGATCATTATAGAGAACACACCGGCATCGCTATAGTGGACCCCTACTACATGCGTGACGCTTTGGGTTCCCCACGAGCGACGTATCGTGGCCTCGCACTAAAAAAGAATCGTGGCGAACAAGACAAAGGAATACATTCTCGTGCCTTACTTTCCGAGTAAGTCGTTATTCACCGCCACCGTCGATTGGCTTTATGAGATCATCATCATTCTTTTTTCAACACATTCCATTTGAATTTTTTGCGCAGAGATGAACACTGCACGCTCACCTCCTTATCGCCGAAGCATTCCCACCCCACGTATTTCCACCCGGAGAGCCCAGACAAGAAGAAAAACTACGACAAGATCAAGGAAGTTCTGGATGATGCTCTCACCGCTTTGCCTCGACGGAAGGCACCCCTTCGTGCGTAAGAAGGTCAAGTTCGGCAGCTCGTCTTCAACCACGTAATGAGTTCCCTGCGTGAAGCAGCTGGAAAACAGAAGAAGGAAGCCTACTACGCACTCCATCACATGAGGCGTTCCTACTTGACCAGCAGAATTCTCTGCTGCGGATCATCTCAAACAATGGGCGAAGCAAAGGCCAAGATCAATGATTCGGATATTAGACAAGAGATGTATCGCATCCAGCAGCGATTTGGGGCAATCATCTTCGTGATGTCATGACTTCGGGGATCTTCTACGGAGGAAATATCCCGAATAACCGTGACATAGAAGATCGCCTAGAGATGCGGTGACTATAGGAAGTTCATGACGAGGCGGGCCCTCCTCCCTAAGCCGAGCCGGAAGGCTTGATGTTGGCCTAGTTGTAGTGGCAAACTATAGATGACCTTTGTGTGTGTGTGACGACAAGTGTACTTATCTTATTAGGTTTATGAATCACCGCTTACTTATTTTGCTTATTATTATTATATATCAATCAATGCTTGGTTTTTTGCTTACTCTTTGGTTTTTGCTTACTCTTTGGTTCTCGGACGACAAGTGTGAGTTATTTTGTCTTTTTCGAGAATATGCCGATGATTGAAATGTCGTGGCACAATATATATGTGAATGTGCTATGACGGGATTGTCAGCCTTGTGATATGCACAAGTCCAGGAATTGTGCATCCTACTTGGCTGACAGTCCCGTCATAAGCAATTCCTGTGTCCAACGACCTAGCTAGTTATATATGAGGCATGCTTTTCGAGTTATTTTGTCTTTTCGAGAATATGCCGATGATTGAAATGTCGTGGCACAATATATGTGAATGTGCTATGACGGATTGTGAGCCTTGTGATATGCACAAGTCCAGAATTGTGCATCCTACTTGGCTCACAGTCCGCCATAAGCAATCTGTGTCCAACGACCTAGCTAGTTATATATGAGGCATGTTTTTGAGTTATTTTTGTCTTTTCGAGAATATGCCGATGATTGAAATGTCGTGGCACAATATATATGTGAATGTGCTATGACGGGATTGTCGACCTTGTGATATGCACAAGTCCGTGAATTGTGCATCCTACTTGGGACAGGTCCCGTCATAAGCAATTCTCGTGTCCAACGACCTAGATAGTTATATATGAGGCATGCTTTTGAGTTATTTTGTCTTTTTCGAGAATATGCCGATGATTGAAATGTCGTGGCACAATATATATGAATGTGCTATGACGGATTGTTAGTTTGTGATATGCACAAGTCCGTGAATTGTGCATCCTACTTGGCTAGCGATCCCGTCATAAGCAATTCATGTGTCCAACGACCTAGCTAGTTATATATGAGGCATGCTTTTGAGTTATTTTTGTCTTTTCGAGAATATGCCGATGATTGAAATGTCGGCACAATATATATGTGAATGTGCTATGACGGGATTGTTAGCCTTGTGATATGCACAAGTCCAGAATTGTGCATCCTACTTGGCTAGCAGTCCCGTCATAAGCAATTCCTGTGTCCAACGACCTAGCTAGTTATATATGAGGCATGCTTTTGAGTTATTTTGTCTTTTCGAGAATATGCCGATGATTGAAATGTCGTGGCACAATATATATGTGAATGTGCTATGGCGGGATTGTTAGCCTTGTGATATGCACAAGTCCGAATTGTGCATCCTACTTGGCTATGGTCCATCATAAGCAATTCTGTGTCCAACGACCTAGCTAGTTATATATGAGGCATGCTTTTCGAGTTTGCTCTTTTGATTTAAGAGTACTTTCTATAAGTGTATCTTCATATGACTTTAATTATACATGTTTTTTCAATCACCGTTAGTTATTATTTTCAACTTGTAGATGACGTGGTACGTCGTGTAGGTACAAGGGACGGGTTCGAGTCTCGATGATTGGGAAGACTACGGAGACAGTGCACCGTTTCAGCGGCAATAGCTACAAAGGGTACAACACTATGGCGGAGGCGGAAGATAGATACACGCTATCTAGCGGGAGTTAGGACAAGGAACCGGATGAAGACCTACACCTTCGTCGCGGCGGTGATCATGCTTATCTTCTTTGGTTATTTATCCTGCGTTTGTGTCTAGCTAGCTAGTTTAGATGTCTAGGCGAGCTTCCGAGCTCTAACTTGTTCGATCGACACATGTATTCGCATGTCACCAACTACTACTTTGTAACATGATCAAAACAATGTAACTTGGACTATGTATTCATGTATGAGACTTATCTATATGTATTTGTTTCAATCTTGTTTTTCATATCGAGTATTTATATATATAATTGTATATCTTGTATCTGTGTGTGTATATCTGCTGTAATATTGTATATAATCTGTATTGCATATAATCTGGCATGGAAATTAAAAAAAAACAAAAATACATCATGGCGCACATGTTCTACCTTATGGCGCACTACCCTAAAGCGCACCATGGTTTTAGTGGCGCATCGGGTAGTGCGCCACGAAGATCAAGGGTAGCGCACCACGCCAAACTTCGTGGCGCCCTGGGTGCGCCACGCCTATCTCTACACAACCGTGGCGCACTAGGCAAGGCGCCACTGGCCGAGATAGCCAGCAAGGCCCGTGCATCACTGGTGCGCCACGGATGGGCCTTTCAGGTGCGCCACAAACGACCATTTTCCTAGTAGTGTTTGCTTATGTTGTATTGTGCATTAAACATCTATGGGTATCTCATTCTTATCTATTTGAACAAACCACAGATGCCTCCCCGTCGCGCAAACCCCAACCCCAACAACATCACCCCGGAAATGCAACAAATGATGAATGCGCAAACACAGCTTATGCAAATGATGACAACATTCATCCAAAACCAGAATAACAACAACAACAACCCCAACAACAATAACAACAACAACAACCCTCCGGGTTTTGATATGCTCACCAGATTTCTGCGTTTGAGGCCAGCAAAGTTTGCGGGAACAACTTTATCCCATGGTGGCCAATGACTGGCTACGTTCCGTGAACAAGGACTTAGTGACCGTGGGCTGCACGGATGCTGAAAAAGTCAGATTCGCAGCACATCTGTTGGAAGGACCAGCCGCCACATGGTGGGACAATTTCCAAATCACCACTCCTATTGATGAGGTGACTTGGGCTATCTTTGAAGATGGCTTTCGCACGGCTCATATCTCATCAGGAATGATGAGTCTGAAAAAGAAGGAGTTTCACAACTTGAAACAGCGCCACCGCAGTGTGGCAGAATACATAGAAGAGTTCAACAATCTGGCGCGCTATGCACCGGATGAGGTTGATACAGACGCCAAGAGAAAGGAAAAGTTCTTGGAAGGTTTGAGTGATGAGCTGATCCTACAGTTGTCTGTAGCATATGTTCCAACTTATCAGTCGTTGTGTGACAAGGCTACTATTTTGGAAAGTAAAATGAAACAAGTCGAGAGTAGAAAGAGGAAACACTCCGACAAGCACAGCTCGGGATCGTCTCACAAACGATCTCACTATGATGACAGTGGCAGCTCAGGATCCCATAAACATGGGAAATTCAGCAAGCACAACCACAACCGTCATGACGACAAGCATCACCGCAATCATGACAAGGACAAGCACAAGAACCACAAGGGTGGACATAAGAGCCACTATGGTGGAAATGGTAGTGGAAGTGGAGGCCAACCTCCTAAAAAGGACATCAGTCAGGTCGAGTGCTTCAAATGCAAAAAGCTGGGGCATTATGCTAATGAGTGCCCTGATAAGAAAGTATAAGGACCTAACAAGCCAAATCCTTTTCAGAAAGGACAGGTTAACCACATCAATGTGGAGGAGGTCTATGAGGAGCCTGATGCCGTGGATGGTAAGTTCAGACTCAATTCAATTTCAGCATTTGTACTCTTGACTTTGGTGCATCTCATTCATTCATATCAAAAGCATTCGTTGAAAGAAATGAACTACCGGTAGAAACCATTGGGTGTCCTATAAGAGTAAGTTCTCCAGGTGGAGAAATGATAGTAAACTCAGGATGTCATGACTTAGTCATAGAGTTTGGAAAACATAAGTTTCCAGTGAACCTAATAATCCTGAATTCCCAAGGATTGGATGTGATTTTGGGGATGGATTGGATGGCTAAGTATGAGGGAGTATTAGATTGTGCCAATCGTACAGTTACACTCACAACCCCAGAAGGGAAAAGAATAAAATTTAAGTCAAACTTTGAATCCAAAGGAAGTAAGCTGAATTCTCTTAAGGGGGTTAGCATGGACAGTGTGCCAATTGTGTGTGAGTATCCGGATGTATTTCCGGAGGAGTTACCAGGAATGCCACCAGATAGAGATGTGGAGTTTCTGATAGATTTGGTACCAGGTTCTGGACCAATATTTGAGGCTTTCTGCTTCGTCTTGAGAGCGGGCGATGGATTCTTCCTTGTCACGAATGAGCTGTTTAGTCGCCCGGACCTTCTATTCAAGATCTTCCAACTGCCTTTTCAAGGATGCGAGCTCGGCATCGACAGAGGTGTCGGTTTGGCATCCAGACGCCTTTTTCTCGTTGAGTTCTTGGCATCCGTCGCGATATTGGCTTTCAGGAGTTGTGCACGGCGCAGATCGATCCTCACGAGCTAACTTCACCCTTGGCCCGTAGAAAGACAGAGTTACAACTGGCCAAAGCTTCACCGCAATGCTACCGGGAGTTGGTCTTTTATTTCAGCCAGACGCTCTTCACCTCCTCGTAACCCTCGATCGCTCTTGATTGGGGAGGACACAGGCTTTGAGACGCTGGAATTGAGGTGGAACAACCACGGATCGTGGTTCATCGGCAGAACGGAGGGAGTTGGTTCGATGGATTCGTGGTCGAACGTCGCAAGAACCTGAAATATCACAACTCGCAGCCGAAAAGCGTCGCAAGGCCCAAACGTGTAAGGATGAGCCGAAAGAACCTAAACATACCTCTCCTAAGATCGAGGGGATAGCCGATGAGGAGACGATCGGTTTGTGTGTGGTTGCTGGGGGCTTGACCAGAGTGGTAGCCGTTTCATCTGCACCTTCGGGGATTGCTAGATCCGGCACCGGCACTGCCCCAGCTTTCCCACTGGAAACGTCAGTCGTCTGCATGAAAGGTGTTTTAGCCGATGTAAATAATGATAAATCGGCAGACAAAAGGAAACAAGTAGTAAGAGCATGAAGGGTGGTGATTTTCGAAACCTCCTGGCTCGACGAAGAAGCTTGTAGTCCTTTGCGAGCTCTCTTGGGACTCAGACTGGCCCCGCCTCGGTGCTCGGGGGCGAGGTTCAGAGCCGACCTTTTCACGGAAGCCGATGGTGAATCTGGCTGGTTCGGTGTGATGGTCCTCTCAGAATCCATTGGGCCTAGTTCTCCTCGATTGGTCTGGGTATCCTCACTGGAGGTGTCTTCGACGGAAGCCTGTAAAAGGGGAGAACCAGTAAGCGCGAGCATGTCTGCAAGAATGGAAGAATGATAAGGATCGACCAAGGCCTAAATCAGCTTACATGCGAGCTGTCTGGAGAAGGGCTCCGGCGCCTCGAGGTCTTCCTGGCAGCTACCTTCCTCACCATCGTTCTGGTTTTAGTCGGAACTCGAGGGGCAGCTGACTTAGGAGTTGCTGGGTTCTCGGAAGCCGATTGTGGTGTTATCGGCTATTTCTGCATTATGACCTTTTTCAGAGGTGGCGAGTTTATGCAGAAAAGAACCACAGGAGCAGGCGGAAAGAACTCGAAGTGGGAGCCATCACTGTGTGTAGGCTCAGGGCCATTTTGTTGCTGCAGAGAGAAAGAGTGGATTAGTAGAAGGATCATTTGTGAGCTGCATCAAGAAAATTTGCAAGTAGTGGTACCTGTTCCACGGGGATGTCATAGTCAGCATCGAGCTGTTTCAGCAACGGTCCCAGAGCTTTCCTGAAAGCGTGAGTCTTCCACATCGACCACCAGTCTTCAAAGCCATCGGTTGATGAGGCAAAGGTGAGGTCGTTGGGAATTGGGATGGTCAGAGCATCAAAGAAGGAATAACACCTTTGGCTGGTGAGAGGATCAGGCAGGTCGGCTCTACTCTCCGTAAGGTGGTGAAGAAAGAAATGGGGAGGTACTTGTCCAAGGCCAAATTGGCGAGCCACTACGACTGGCTGGTAGAATTCATACCCAGGTTTGATTATTCTGTTGGACATACTCATGCCAACTGGAAGGAAACAGGGACGAATCACGGTGGAAAAGAGCCGAAAAGTGCTAGTGTCATCGGCAAAATTGTCCACTGAAGGAGAGTGGATTTTCAAAGTGTTCCGATTCCTCCATGTAAGGGAAGAAGGTAGGGTTGTCCAGTGCCTTGGAAGAAAGTCTTGAACCACTTGGATGCCTCTGAGGGGTCACCATGCTGGCAGTCTATACAAAGCTTGGCCATAGTGGTGCATCGGATCTGCTTCCCTTTACATCCGGAAAGGTGCAGCTCGCCAAAAGGGGAAGTTTGGGATGTGATTTTGAAAATACATGAGCCCATAGCTGAATAAACCACCAAGGACCACCTGTTTTGACGCTATGCCGAGAACAGCTTGAGACATCAACCGGAGATATCGATAGACTTCTCCAAGGAACAGTTGCCAAGGCCAAGTTGAGTACCTTTGGCCGTTATTGGGCTAAGGAGATATAGTTTTGGTTGGAGCAAGGAAGGGCCAGAATATGAAATGCTCCGCCAGAAGTTGAGAAAGGTCAGTATGTTCTTTCTCCGAGACAGGCCCTTTGTTTTCATATGACGTTGGAGGTAGGCACCCGGTTAGGCGATCTGTTTTGGAAGACAGTTTGTAGGGACTTTGGCCGCTTTAAAAGAGGGGCTGGGTGATGTAACATCCGACCAGTGATCATCACCACGCCTAACAAGGTTGGTGACATAGGGCCATGACCGAACATAAACAGCCAGAGAGCGCTGCACGAAGTAGCCGATGGTTTTGAAGGTTCTCATCTTTCTCAAGAGGAGACAATGATAAATGCAAGGCATCGGCTATTCTGTGGTTTCCCATTGGGATTGGTAAGCTCTAGCTACTCGCTGAACCAAGAGACCCAATGTTCAGGGGATTAGGCCAGGCTCATGCGGTCGGCCCAAGAGTTCAGATCTAGGTCTTGGCTTCTGAAGGGATTATGTTTGCTTCGCAAGAAATCAGATGGGCAGGACTAGAATCTGTACGAGGGCCAAGACAGAGGGAATTTGGGAGAGAAGGATGCGGCAGCAGAATGTCTGAAACCTAGAAAGTTTAATGGTGGAATAAAGGCATTAATTCAGGTGTTCGCCATTAAATTCTAACATCGCGTTCAGACTGCGAGGAGTAGGCGTACCTTCAGACCGGAGACCTCTGGATTGGTGTTGGACGATTCCGCCATCTAGTTTGCCGGCGGAGATGGATCTATGCAGTTGAGGATTGAGGGTTCTTGTCGCTGTGAGCTCAATCTGGTCGGTGTGCAATTGGAGATCTAGGTCGCCCTTTTTGAAGAGAGTCGCAGGTTACCGTTTGAAACTGAAAAGGAGTCGCTTAGATTTGCCTAAATATGCGACCAAGTTTTGACCTTGTCAACGTTTTTGGAAAGCCGATGTGCATCGGCTCTTTGAGTTTTGATTTGGTTGACGGAATGAGTGCAGTGTGGTGAAAGCCGATACAGCGTTATCGGCTTCTGGAGCATCGACCTATTTTGGCTATCGGCAAAATTGGGGCGAAAAAGGCAATCTTCGAGAAACAGATTTTCATTCATTCATTCAAAAGCTGATTGCTTACAAAAGGATGATTGATTACAAAAGGGAGCTTACTACTACTACTACTACTACTGGTTCCTAATCTAGAGGCCGAGGTCGTCGCTTGCCGTCGCCGCCTTGTTCATTGTCCTCGCCATTTGCCGGGCCGTCTTGGCTTCTTCTTTGAAGAAGCCAGCGGGGGCCTCCTCGTCCTCGTCGTCGTCTTCGGTGTCCTCGCTGGACCCGGCGCGGAAGCGCTTCACCGGGTACTCGTCGGAGGAGGTGTCCTCCTCCGATTCCTCCTCCTCGTCGGAGGACCCGGCCGCCCCTAGGACCAGGCGTCGCTCGCTCCTCGCCTCCGCCTCAACAAGGAATCAGAGGCCCTCCTCGCCGCCGGGCCAGGACGCGTCCTCCGACCAGACGGGCGAATCTAATCCTCTCGTCCCACCATCGTGGGCGAGAGTATCTGACGCCGTGAGCGGGTGCTCAAGGCGTCCTCTCTCGCTAATGCTGTTCAAGACCGGAGGAACGAAGAAGAGGAAGAGGCCATGGCGGAGGAAGAGGGTTTTCTGGCTACTGGAGGAAGATGGGGACTGCGAACTGCTCAGACGAATTTAAATAAGGGGAATAGTGGAGAGGCGGTTCAATGCCATAGCGGTTTCCCAGAATGTGCTGCCAAAATCGTCAAATCATGCACTGCGAAGGAGTTGAGGAGACAGGGCATCATGATGAGGGGGTGGCGTGACGATTCTACTCTGCAACGCGTAACCCGATGTGAAGAAAAAAAAGAGAGGGGGAAGAAAAAACATCAGCAGAGTGGTTTCGGAATTATTATTGCCAAAACCAGGGGGGCATGTGTTATCGCCATATTTTGGCCAAAGAAGGAGATGGGCCGTGATCAAGATGGGCTTGGAAGATACGTATATTCAACGTGTTGTTGAATCGGCCTTGTACGTAGGATTTGGGCTAAATTGCCCGTGTATCTTGTATCATAGTAGGTTCCGTTTCAGTTTAGGTAAAGATAGAGTTGTAGAGTTATTCCAAAGATAGAAAGTCTCCGGACTATAAATATGTACCTAAGGTTATCGAGAAAAAGAGGACAATCACATTCACAACAAACACAATCTCGGCGCATCTCCACCCCTTGTTTCTAGGGTTTCTTTCGGGTAAGTGTCATGCTACCTAGATCGCATCTTGCGGTCTAGGCAGTATTTTTACTTATGCGTTATTTGGTGTTACTCGTACTGAAGCCTTGTTGATGGCGAGTAACACTACTATCATAGATTTGTTGAGGCTAGCATCGGTGCTTTTCGTTATAATTGTTTGATTTATGCTACCTCTAGTTACCTCGCTACCTTTACACATTTTCCCAAGTGCAAGGGTAGTATCTTGCTTGATCTTTATTTAGCTGATTCGATCTGTTATGGTTATGCCTTGTTCACCAAGGTTTAGTTTGATATCTACGTAGTCAGGCCTTGCAAACGGGTTGAACGATCCAGTAGTACGTAAGGACGTGGTTTACTAGTTCTAGAGAAGTTGTTCCGGTAATTGACTTTACGTCGGTTGTTAGGCCTCCTCTAGGGTTAGTTTCCTATCATCTTTTGTATCTACCAGGCTCAATTACGTGTAGGACGTTCCAGTTACATGGTGAAAACGTTAAACTGTCGTAGATCGACTTAACTTGTAATGATAAAGAAAAACCCCATGTTATCATAAATCTAATGCAGAACCATGGGATAATCGGCTCTAGGAGCCGATTCACAGGGAAACCTGGGAGCCGGTCACGGCTTGAATTTTATGTATACTTGTTTACCATGCAGGAAATCAATCGAAGCAATCCTTCACCTTCCTGACTAGGTATAGGTCAGGTGGCACGCCCTCGAACCAAGCCAGGACGTGTGCCGGAGTTTTGCGGGCCGTTGCCCGAGGGACTAGGGCCCACCAGCAGTTCTGGGAGCCTCCCGGCTCTTCGTGTTGCTCGTCGCTGCTCGCTGGTGAGTTTTGGCAGGCAACACCTCTACATGTCAAAAACATCCTTAAGTACTTGAGAAGAACTAAGGATATGGTTCTTTCTTATGGAGGTGATGAACAGCTCGTTGTTAATGGTTACACCGATGCTAGTTGGAACACCGATCCGGATGATTCTAAATCACAATCGATAATGATTTATTTTGAATGGTGCAGCAGTTAGCTGGAGGAGTGCAAAGCAAAGCGTTGTGGCGAGATCTTCAACTGAATCGGAATACATGGCTGCTTCGGAAGCTTCACAAGAAGCGATATGGATGAAAAAGTTCATTACAGAGCTGGGTGTGGTTCCTAGTGCGCTGGACCCAATGTCTATCTACTGTGATAACATGGGCGCCATAGCCAATGCGCAAGAACCAAGGTCACACAAGAAGCTGAAGCACATCAAGCTACGTTTTCACGCTATTCGAGAACATCTCCAAGATGGGGATATAAATATTTGCAAAATACACACATATCTGAATGTGGCGGATCCGTTGACTAAACCTCTCCCGAGGGCAAAACATGACCAGCACCAAACTGCCATGGGCGTTCGGTGTATTACCATGTAATCTAGATTAGATGACTCTAGTGCAAGTGGGAGACTGTTGGAGATATGCCCTAGAGGCAATAATAAATGTAGTTATTATTATATCTTTGTGTTTATGATAAATGTTTACATTCATGCTATAATAGTATTAACAAGGAAACATTGGTACTTGTGTGATTTGTAAACTTAATTTGAAGTCCCTAGTAAAGCCTCTATATAATACTAGCTTGTTGGTTAATAGATGATTGTGGTTTCCCTATCATGAACATTGAGATGTTATTAACAACAAGATCATATCGTTAGGAGAATGATATGGTGGACATACTCCTATAGATAAGCGTAGCATAAAGATCAAGTCATTTTAATAGTTCAATTGCTATATGCTTTGTGATACATAGTAACCTAATTCCTTCGACCATGAGATCATGCATATCACCTTTATCGGATGGATGCTTTGATGACATCAAACACCACACCGTAACTAGGTGGCTATAAAGGTGGCATTGAGTGTTCGGAAAGTATTGGTTGAAACACATGGATCAAGAATGGGATTTGTCCATCCATATGACGGATAGATATACTCTGGGCCCTCTCGGTGAAATGTCATCCAATTAGCTTGCAAGCATGTGACTGGCTCACAGGGGATCACATATCACGGGAACGAGAAAAGAGTACTTATCGGTAACGAGGTTGAACTAGGTATGCAGAGATACCGACGATCATAACCTCGGATAAGTAAACTATCGTGAGACAAAGGGAAATTGGTATCATATGTAAGTGGTTCATTCGATTGCAAAGTAATCGTAGAAATATGTGGGAGCCATATGAATTTCCAGATTCCTCTATTGGTTATTGTTCGGAGAAGTGTCTCGATCATGTCCGCATAATTCACGAACCGTAGGGAGACACACTTAAGGATTCGACGTTGTTTGAGTAGTTATGGAATGATGAGAAAGAGTCCGAATGTTTTTCGGAGTCTCGAATGGGATTCGGGATATCACGAGGAGATCCGGAATGGTCCGGAGAATAAGATTCATATAAGGAAAGTCCCGTTTCGGAGTTGGAGAATGGTTCCGGTGTTTTCATCGGGAATGTTCTAGAAGGTTCCGGAATGTCCGGCACTCTGGGGGGGAAGGGTACATGAATGTGTTATATCAAGTTGGTATGATTGTATCATGTACTCGGTGTCATCGCTGTTCAAAATAGAGGATTTATTCAAATCCTAGTTTGAAAAGTCAAACGGCTAGTTTGAAAGTCAAACGGCAGTTTTTGGAAAGAGGAGGAGGAGTGGAAATCGAGTTGGGAGGAGTTCCTCCAACCGCCGTACCACCCAAGATTTGGGGAGGACTCCTCCCCTCCCCTGGCGGCGGGCCTCCACCTATATAAGGAGGGGCAGGGCTCCCCTCCTTGACACACAAGATCCTCTCCTCCAAACCCTAGTACCAAGCCGCCGCCGGCCCTAGGGCAAACCGCCGCCGCCTAGCTAAACCCTAGCCGCCGGCTTGCTCCTCCTCGGCGTGTCTAAACTCTATATCGTTGAGGAACTCTCTCATACACCACCATACTCGCTCCGGCTTAAGGAGAAGCCCTGCGAGATCTCCCCTCTACTTAGGTACCACGCCCGTGTGCCGGAATCGCGAAAGAAGTGCTACAACCTCCGGCCTCACTGGAACAAGGGATAGGAAGGTCTTCGCCGACCGAATGTGTGACCGATCATGAAGCGCTGCGGAACACGTAGGAAGGATCGTCTACACGATCTTGAGATCGGGAAGAGTACGACTACATCACCCACAAGAATCCGCTCTCGTTAAACACTTTGGAATCTTCGAGGGTGAGTTATTCTATCGACTCGTTGCTACAATCTAGTAGATAGATCTTGGCTTGTTTGTTTGTATGCGGTAGAAATTTTTTGTTTTCCATGCTACGAAACCCTACAGCTAATGGCTTAGTTCTGTCAGGGATAAAACCCCGCTTAATGGAACCACTCCAGAGGTCACCTGGTTGTTGGATAGAGGAACTACCCTCAGTGATATGGAGCTTAAGAACAACTCCGAATCGGTCAACGGGTTATACGCCATTTTTCCTTGTGTATGGGGCAGAAGCAGTTTTGCCTGCCGACATAGAGTATGACTCGCCAAGAATAAGGCAATAGTTGGAAGCCGAGCTAAAAGAGCCTCGAGAAGATGGAGTATACTTACTCGAAGAAGCAAGGGAACTGGCATTATCCAGATCCGCTATATATCAATAGAATCTCCAACGCTACCATAGCCAGAAAGTGCAACCTCGTGTTTTTCGAGAAGGGGATATGGTGCTAAGGCATGTATGAATGCATAAGTTATCACCCCCATGGGAAGGTCCATTCATTGTAAGCAAAGCATTGCACAATGATTCCTATTATCTCATAGATGCTCGTGAAGCGCAAAAGAACAAGGAGGACAGGTCGGGAGATGAGATCAAAAGGCCATGGAATGTGGCGCTACTTCGTCCCTTCTATACTTAGGAGAAGCAATGCATGTATCACTCGAACTCTAATATGTCAGACGTGTGTGCCGGCTATGTACTGATAATAAAATGGTATGATTCGAAAAACTGACTCGGGGACTACCCCTTAAGTTTTCCCTCTCAATTATTTTATGTCGGCTGGCGTGACACCCAAAATTTATCTCGGAACAAGTAGTGTTTACTCGGAAAAAATCAACTCTTCGACTATGCTATTGTCTGAAAACACGGCTTCTTGGCAAGCAAGAGGAAAAGATGTATGACGGGTAAACACGAACGCCGGATAAGTGCAAAGGAGAAACGTGAGCCGTCTTTAAGTTTTTTCCTAACTCTCTGCAGGTCACGTTATACTGCGTGTCGAACAATCTCGGCCAAGTGATCCAAGTTTCATATCCGCTAACTATATCCTTATTACTTTGAGACTCTAATGTCGAACACCGAAAAAGGTAGACATGGGCCAAAGTCAAGGAAACGTGACACGGCAAAACGAAACTCGGGGACTTGCCCTTGAATGGTTCACATTCAGAACTCGGAGGACACAAATATATAAAGCCTATAAAAAGGCGCATAATCAAACTTAAAGTGCAATATATGTTACATTTGTACCCGACATACCGGGGATCTAATCAAAAGTTCAAGTATTTGTTAACCTAAGAAGCAGAAGGACTCGGAGGAGCACCCTTGGAGCCAGGAGCGTCGCTTGGGGCATCGGCCGAGTCAGGGGCATCCGTGGCCGGGTCATCCAGACCATCTTACTCGGTTGCTTCGCTGTCGCCACCCTCTTCATCAGCAACTTTGACAAGCGGGTCGCCAAGGTCGAGGAAGCTGGGCCCGTCGCAACAAGCGTGCACCATGGTATACTCGACCATGGCGTAAGCTCTCTCCTGGCGTTTCTTAATCAGCTCCGGGTCATTCAGCCATTTGCCATCTCCTCTTATGCGAGCATGAACATCAAGGTTGATGTCCTCATACCATGAAAGCACGAAGGAGAGAGCCTTGTCCGCTGCAGCTCGGCCGGCCGACTCACGCCATTGATCCAGCCAGTCCTCCATAAGGATCAATCTCTCCGCAAGTGGGATTGATGAGTTCAGGTGTGTCTTCATCCGGCCAGAGCATGCGAAACGCATGAATAGCCGACTTGAGCAGGTACACACCGCAAGAGTTGAGGGTCTTGACCCGTTCTAACACCGCTTCGAGAAGCTCCTCCATGGACACCTCGCTGTCAGCCGGAGCACCAGATTCGGCCCTCACTTTCTTCATGGCTCGGATGGCAAACATATTGGCCTCAAGAAAATTCTCTGCAAGCAAAAAGAGAAGGTTAGCAAAATAAAAAAAAAGTAGATGGAAGAAGTCCAGAGCAACCTATACAGTGCAAAAAGAGTAAGAACTCACTACCGAAAAAGAAGTTGATAGTGGCGAGCTTGCTATTCCAAGTTTTGGCCTTGGCTTGGAGGGCGTCAAAGTTCAGATTTGCTGACTCAACCGATGAATTGGCCTCGTCGAGCAGCCTCTTGGTCTTCTCGGTACTGGCGACCTGCTGTTCATTCTTCTCGGCAAGCTTCTCCTTCATCCCCTTCACCTCGGCCAAGTGCTTCTGCTCCGTCTCGGCCATCGGTTTCTTTAGCTGAGTCACCACATATCGCTCCTTCTGGAGTTTGGCTTGGTGCTTCTCTGCTTATTCAAAACAAATTACTTGTCAACACTAACAGGAACCTTCAGCTATCGGATTAAATGAGGCAAGAAACTTACTCTCGGCCTCGCTGATCTGCGAGTGAAGAGCCTCGATGGTGGACTGAGCAGAGGCTGTGAGAAAAGAGCAAGAAAAGATTGAGGAAATGAACCAAAGAAAAATACACCGAATAGATAAAGGACAACTAAGGATATTACCTTGGCCTTGGGTGTCAGTCTGCAGCTTTTCATACACAAGTTCAAGCTTGCGATGCGCCAGAATGAGATCTTGGCGCACCTTGGTGTGCTCGTTATGCGTGAGCTGGGCAAAGAAGACAGATAGTAAGGAAAGGTCAAGTCAAGCAGCCTGCCGGATTAAATAGCTTAAGAGCTTACAGCCAAGTAGGTTCCTTACTCGACAGTAACCTCGAGGTCTAGGAATCGAAGCTCTAACATATGAGTTTGGCATAAGGAAATGAAAAAGCTTAAGAGCTTACAGCCGAGTAGGTTCCTTACTCGACAGTAACCTCGAGGGCTAGGGATCGAAGCTCTAACATATGAATTTGGCATAAGGAAATGAAAAATCTTAAGAGCTTACAGCTGAGTAAGTTCCTTACTCAATAGTAACCTCGAGGGCTAGGGATCGAAGCTCTAACATGCAAGCTTGGTGTGAAAAGTTTAAAGACTAAGTGATTATTGAAATCTTATGGCCGAGTAAGTTCCTTACTCGGCAGTAACCTCGGGGACTAGGTGATATGTATAAAGGGAATACTCAACAATACAAAAGAGTAAGAAGTTACTTTACCTCGTTCACTTTGTCAGCGCGGGCATTAGAGTAATGGCCTGCTGGGTCATGTCAGAGACGGCCTTAGGGCCCAGCTTCAGTTTCTTGCCAGCGCGGGTGCTGAACTCCTGCTCGCCAGCTGCATTCCATGCCAAATCATAAGGCTCAGCCAAACCAAAGCTTTTCCCACTGAGCGTCCGAGTGAGAACTTGACCCGTTTTCAGGGTAGTTCCCACATTGGCACGGGTCGCTGCAGCGGAAGTATGGAGGGTAACAGCCTTAGAGCCATCACCTGACCCGGCAGCCACGGACTTGCCTTCCTTGCCCATTGAAGCGAGCACTGTTGCCAACGTCGGAAGTCGGATCTGAGGGGAAGAGCCCGGAGCGCAGACCAGCATTGTCTTCTTGGATGAGGTGGATTTGCCGGATGAAGGGCGAGCAGAGCCAGAGGCCTTAGGCTGGGTCTGGCCCTTTAACAGAATTGGAGAGCAAGCAGGAGGATTTGGAGAAGAAAGTGGAGTCGGCTGACTAGGCTCAGCAGTTTTGCTGGCTCCAAGATCAGGAAGTTGTTCATTCGCACCAGCCTGAGGGCCGATACCAGAGGAACTGGTGGCGAAAGGTTTCTTGGCGCTAGAATCATTGGCACCAAGATCAAAAAATTGTTCCTGTCTAGCACCAGGGGCGCTAGCCGAATGACCCACCGGGTCTGACTGACACTAAGAGGCGTGAGCCTCAACAGTGGGAGCCTCGACTCGGACGGGATTCGGCGCCGTCGAATCAGCTGGAGGAGGCGCATGCCTTAGCGGCGAGGCAATGCTAGAAGCATCCTGGTTCACCAACAAAGGTGCGGCGCTGAAAACCATGAGACATTTATAAGAGAACATTAGTGACAACAAAACAAAGAACGAAGAAAGCAGAGTGTAAAAACTTACCCGGTGATGACCGGGTCACGGGTCACTCGGCGTGTGACTCGGCACCTAGCGGCTTGGCGAGTCTCAGCCAGAGTGGCAGCAGTAGAGGCAGCAGGAGCTGCTGGAGTGGGCTTGCTCTTCTTGCCCGGGTGAGTGCTCGAGGAGGCTCCGTGTCGCTTCGGCTTGGTGACGGGATCTTGCCAACTCCGCCCACGGCGAGAGGAGGAGTGTCGTGTACCTGGCCAGCTGCATAAGTAAATAACAGGCTTACTCGGATAAGTTGGGAGACTAAGGTCACAAGGCATGTACCTCCAAAAGCGTACAATCATCATCATCATCATCATCGTCAGACCAATCTTGTAAGGGATTGCGAGATCGACTCTTACCCGAAGCTGAAGTAGCCGCAGCGTGCGGGATGGGCATGAAGCACTCCAGGTCATACTCGACTTCATCGGAGTAGGAGTGATCCCGGTTATAACTGCAGGGAGGGACAGTACTGTCATCAACCTGGTGAACAAGATTCTGCGAAAGACAAACAGAATGAGTAACCAAAAACTAGACTGAGAGTGGCAAAAGGTCTAAAGCCGACTCGGCAAGGAAAATGACTCGGAAAACTTACCCAGGGGACAGGCCTGACCCGGCTAAACGGAGGGCAATTCCAAGCCCAATCATCCGCCAAGTTTAGTTTAAAGATTGAACTTACTCGGCGGGCAATGGATTCATGGGTGAGCTCCTTAGTGGAGTGTCGAGTGGGATCATGGGAGCCACTCATGAAGCACATCTTGTGGCTCCTCGCTTGGATGGGGCTTACCCGGCATGAGAAGAAGGTGTGCATGAGGTCCGTATCGGCAAGATGAAAGTTTTCATCCGGTGACAACAACCTTTCCAGGACCGTGTTAGCCTTGTTCACCGCAGCGTCTTGGTCGCGCGGGTCAAACTGCCAGAGCTTCTTGCTGGGGACTGTTGGAATTATGCCCTAGAGGCAATAATAAAGATGTTATTATTATAATTCTTGTTCATGATAAAGTTTATATTCCATGCTAGAATTGTATTAAGCGGAAACTTTAATACTTGTGTGGTTTGTGAACAACACCGTGTCCCTAGTACGCCTCTATGGACTAGCTCATTGATCAATGATGGTTAAGGTTTCCTAACCATGGACATGAGTTGTCAATTGATAATGAGATCATATCATTGGGAGAATGATATGATGGATAGACCCAAACAAAGCAGAGCAATTAGATCGTGTCATCGTGTTCGTCTTTGCGAAGCTTTTCCTATGTCAAATATTGTATTCCTTAGACCATGAGATAATGCAACTCCCTGGTACCGGAAGAAAGCTTTGACGTCATCAAACGTCATCCTATGAGAGGGTGATCATAAAGGTGTCTCTCAGGTGATCGAAAAGTATCTGTTGGGTTGTATGTATCGAGATGGAATTTGTCCCTCCCATGTCGGAGAGATATACTTCGGGCCCACTCGGTGATCGATATCAACACCGCTTGCAAGCATGTGGTTAAGGAGTTAATCACAAAGTGATATCGGATTACGGAACGGGTAAAGTACTTGCTGTGAACGAAATTGAACTAGGTATGTCGGTACCGACGATCGAATCTCGGGCAAGTAAAATATCGCGAGACGAAGGGAATATATATATGGGATTGTTTGAATCCTGACATCGTGGTTCATCCGATATGATCATCGATGAATGTGTGGGAGTCAATATGGGTGCCTGCCTGCACCGCTGATTATTGATAGAAGATCATGTCTGCATATTCTCGAACCCGCAGGGTCACACACTTAACGTGTCTCGATGCTGGGATAGATTGGATAATTGGTTTATGAATTTTTTGTTCGGAGTCTCAGATGGGATCCGGGACATCATGAGAGGTTCCGGAATGGTCCGGAGAATAAGATTCATATAAGGCAGTGCAGTTTTTGGAGTTCGGAATTGTTCCGGGTTAATCGGTATTGTACCGGAAGCTTCTAGAACCTTCCGGAAGGGGACCAACGTGGCCCCACCTTCCGGGAGGGGGCATGGGCTTATGAGGGAGTGTCCTGGCCGCTTTGGGCCAGGGGCACAAGGCCCCATAGGGCCCAGCCGATTCTATAGGGTTTAAATCGTTTAAACAAGGGATAGAATTTCTAGAAGGGGGAGAGTCCTCACCCCCCACTCCTCCCTCCCTTGGCCGCCGGCCCAAGGCTTGGAGGAGGGTCAAGGGCTGGCCGCCCCCCTCTATATAAAGAGGGCTGGGGCGCCCCCTCCCCCCTACACCTTGCCTCCAAACCCTGGTTGCCCTGCTACCTTCCTCTCTCCCTCCCGACTGTTTGTAGGCGAAGCCCTGCAGCAGAAATTCTCCACCATATACACCACGCCGTCATGTTGTAGATCCAATCTATCTCTCCACCATACTTGGTTGTCCGAGGAAGGAGGAGACGTCGAGGTGCTGCACGTGTGCATCTCACGGAGGCACCGCCACTTGTGGTGCTAGATCGGATCGGATCGCGAGGAGGAGAAGCGAGTACGACTACATCACCCACGTTCCGATTTAACGCTCATTGCGTGAATCTTAAAGGGTATGAAGATCTAATCCAATCTCTCGTTGATTGCATCTCCTAGATTAGATCTTGGCTTTCCTCCGCTCGCATCCGTAGAAAATTTTGATTTACTATGCCGCGAAACCCTTAGTGGTATCGAGCTAGATCTATGCGTAGATGTGTTTCACGAGTAGAACGCAACATGGTTGTTGCGCGTTGATGTTTTCGCTGCAAGCCTCTTGTTTGTGTTCTTCTTATGACGTGGGATAGTGAGATTGAAGCTGTCCAGCCAACCTTACGCGACGCGTCATGAGACGGCTCCGCACTTGACGTGTGTCTTGTACCACACATGCGGCTGGTGGATGTTAGTTTCTCTCACTATAGTTGTCATGGGATTAACACCGGAGTTTGGCAACCATAATATCACCGTTGTGGATTACCGTAGGTAAGAATCGTTCTTAGCATATACTCCCATAAGCCACGTAAAACATGCAACAACAAAGTAGAGGCGTCTAACTTTTTTTTGCAGGGAGTGTTTTCTGTGATATGGTATGGCCCAAGATGTGATGTGTATATTTTATGCGATGATCATGTTTTGTAATGTTTCACGACTTGCATGTCGATGAGTACACAACCGGCAGGAGCCATATGGTTGTCTTTATAATTGTGTATGACCAGCGAGTCAACTTCTTATACGCCATGTAATAGCTTTACTTTATCGCTAAGTAGTTAGCAATAGTTGTAGTTGTTATTCGTGGTGGAGGCAATCATGGTGGAGTGATGGAGATCATGCCGGAACGCACAAGATGGAGATCATTGCTTAAGATTGGCTATACCATGTCACATAAAGTTATATGCATGTGATGTTTATCCTTTTATGTATCTTATTATGCTTAGATCGCGACGGTAGCATTATAAGATGATTCCTCACTTAAAGATCAAGATAAAAACTGTGTTCTCCCCGAGTATGCACCGTTGCGAAAGTTCGTCGTGTCCAAGCATCACGTGATGATCGGGTGCTATAGACTCTACGCTCACATACAACGGGTGCAAGCCAGTTTTGCACACGCGGAAATACTTGGGTCTAGCTTGACGAGCCTAGCATGTACAGACATGGCCTCGGAACACAAGAACCGAAAGGTTAAGCATGAGTCATATGAATGATATGATCGACACTTTGTTGTCCACCATTGAAACCACATCTCTTCTCGTGATGATCGGATTAGGTGTGGTGAATTTGGATCGTGTTCACTAAATAACTTGAGGGATGTTGAATTTAGTGGGAGTTCATCTAGTAATTTGATTAAGTTGAACTATTTATCATGAACATAGTCTAAATTGTACTTGCAAATACTGAGATCACATGGCCAAATCCAACTTCAACTTCAACGTTTTTGCTGAGAAGGAAAAGCTTAGAAACAATGGGTCTAACTTCACCAATTGGTTCCGCAATCTAAGAATCATTCTGTTCGGACAAAAGGACTATGTCCTTGGGAAAGCGTTAGGTGACCCTCAAGAATCGCGCTACCGATGAGAAAGTCTATCATCGGCAAGAAAGATGATTATGATTTGATTAAGATCGCCATGTTGTATGCTATGGAATCGGATCTTCAAAATCGTTTTGAGGAGTTCGCCGGGCCCTTTGAGATTCTCGAGGAGCTGAAAACCATGTTTCAGACTCAAGCCCGTTCTGAGAGATATGAGATCTCTGAGAAGTTCTTTAACTGCAAGATGGAGGAAGGGAGTTCCGTTAGTGAGCATGCCATAAAGATGTCGGGCTACACTCAACGCCTTGAGCAACTGGAATGCACGATTCCAGAGGAGCTCAAGATTGACAGGGTTCTGCAATCACTCCCTCCCAGCTACAAAAGTTTTGTAGTGACTCATAATCAGATTGGCTCCACTGATACGATCACCGAGCTCTTCGCAAAGCTGAAGGCTGCGGAGGTGGACATCAAGAAGGATAATCATGTGTTGATGGTCAACAAACCCTCCTTTAAGAAAGGTAAGGGAGCAAAGAAGCCCTTCAAGAAGTGCGGCGGCAAGCGCAATGCTCCTGCTGAGAAGAAGCTCAAGTCTGGTCCTAAGCCGACCTTCGAGTGCTTCTATTGCAAGGACAAGGGTCATCGGAAGCAATCGTCCAAGTACTTAGCGGACAAGAAGGCTGGCACCATCAAAGGTATATTTGATATACATGTTATTGATGTTTTCCTTACTAGCCCTCGTTGTAGTGCCCGAGTATTTGATACGGTTCAGTTGCTAATATTTGTAACTCAAACAGAGCTACGGAATAGACGGCTTTAGGGATGAGGTGACGATGCGCTGCTGGCAACGGATCAAGAGTTGATGTGATGGCCAAGACGCCTCCTTAGTTTTACCTTTGGGATTAGTTTTAAACCTTAATAAGTGTTATTATGTGCGGCGTTGAGCATGAACATTATTTCGGATCGTGTTTATTGCAAGACGGTTATTCATTTAAATCGGAGAATAATGGTTGTTCTATTTATATGAGTAACATCTTTTATGGTCATGCACCTCTTGTAAATGGTTTATTTCTTCTAAATCTCAAAGGGATGAAACACACATCCATAACATTGAGGCTAAGAGATGCAAAGTAGATAGTGATAATACTACTTATTTGTGGCAATCGCTCAGGTCATATTGGTGTAAAGCGCATGAAGAAACTCCATTCGATGGACTTTTGGAGTCTCTTGATTTTGAATCATTTGACACATGCGAACCATGCCTCATGGGCAAGATGATCAAAACCCGTTCTCGGTATGATGGAGCGAGCAACGGACTTGTTGGAAATCATACATACCGATGTATGTGGACCGATGAGTGTTTGACGGCGGTGGATATCGCTATTTCGCACTTTTACGATGACTTAAGTAGATATGGGTATATCTACTTAATGAAACATAAATCTGAAACGTTTGAAAAGTTCAAAGAATTTCGAATGAAGTGGAGAACCATCGTAATGTAAAGATTAAGTTTCTACGATCCGATCGTGGAGGTGAATATTTGAGTTATGATTTTCTCACGCATCTTAAAGCAAGTGGAATCGTTTCACAACTCACGCCACCCGGAACACCACAGCGCAATGGTGTGTCTGAACGCCGTAATCGAACCCTATTAGATATGGTCCGATCAATGATGTCTCTTACTGATTTGCAGTTATCATTTTGGGGTTATGCATTAGAAACCGCTGCATTCACTTTAAATAGGGCTCCATCTAAATCCGTTGAGACGACACCGTATGAACTGTGGTTTGGTGCTAAACCTAAGTTGTTGTTTCTTAAAGTTTGGGGATGCGAAGCTTACGTCAAGAAGTTGATGCCGGACAAGCTCGAACCCAAAGCGGAGAAATGCGTCTTCATAGGATACCCTAAGGAAACTATTGGATATACCTTCTATCACAAAATCGAAGGCAAAGTGTTTGTCGCAAAGAACGGTTCCTTTCTTGAGAAGGAGTTTCTCTCGAAAGAAGTGAGTGGGAGGAAAGTAGAGCTTGACGAGGTTATTGAACCTTCTCTTGAATTGGAGAGTAGCGCAGCACCTGAAATTGTTCCAGGTCACTTTGCACGATAGAGGAAGCTAATGACAAGGATCATGAAGCTTGGACGATCTGCTCTTGAACGTCGCAGTCGACAAGGTCGCGTGCCCCTCCCGAGTGGTACGGCAACCTGTCTTGGTCTTGTTAGTAGAAGACAGTGAACCTACGAACTATGAGGAACCGATGATGAGCCCAGACTCTGAGAAATGGCTGGAAGCCATGAAATCCGAATTGGGATCCATGAGCGAAAACCAAGTATGGACTTTGGTGGACCCTCCTAGCGACCGAAAGGCCGTTGAGTGCAAATGGATCTTCAAGAAGAAAACAGACGCGGATGGTAATGTTACTGTCTATAAAGCACGGCTTGTCGCAAAGGTTTTTGACAAGTTCAAGGTGTTGACTACGATGAGACTTTCTCTCCCGTAGCGATGTTTAAGTCCATTTGGATTTTGTTAGCAATTGCTGCGTTTCATGATTATGAAATATGGCAGATGGATGTCAAGACTGCGTTCCTCAATGGCAACATTGATGAAGAGTTGTATATGATGCAACCCGAAGGTTTTGTCGATCCTAAGGATGCTAGTAAAGTATGCAAACTTCAGCGTTCCATTTATGGACTGAAGCAAGCATCTCGGAGTTGGAACCTTCGTTTTGATCAAGTGATCAAGAGTTTTGGATTTGTTCCAAATTGCTACGAAGCTTGTATCTACAAGAAAGTGAGTGGGAGCTCGGTGACATTTCTGGTACTGTATGTGGATGACATATTGATTATTGGAAATGACATCAACATGCTTAACGATGTGAAGAGTTATTTGAATAAGTGTTTTTCAATGAAAGACCTAGGTGAAGCTGCTTATATATTGGGCATCAAAATCTATAGAGATAGACAAAGACGCCTGATAGCTTTAAGCCAGAGTACATACCTAGACAAAGTTCTGAAAAGGTTCAGAATGGATAAGGCAAAGAAAGGTTCAGTGCCTATGTTGTCAGGTAAGATATTGAGCAAGGCTCAGTGTCCAGCTACGGTAAATGATAGGGAAGCTATGAGCAAAGTGCCTTATGCCTTGGCCATAGGTTCCATCATGTATGCCATGCTGTGTGCTAGACCGGATGTGTCCAATGCTCTTAGTTTGACGAGCAGATATCAAAGTGATCCAGGAGTGGAACACTGGACACCCATGAATAACATCCTAAATAGGACTAAAGAAATGTTCTTAGTCTATGGGGGCGATGAACAGCTTGTCGTAAAAGGTTACGTCGACGCTAGTTTTGACACCGACAAGGATGATTCCAAATCTCAGACAGGATACGTGTATATTTTGAATGGAGGAGCTGTGAGCTGGAGAAGCTGCAAGCAAAGCATGATCGCGGTATCTACAGAAGAAGCGGAATACATGGCTGCTGCAGAAGTGTCAAGTGAAGGAGTTTGGATCAGAAACTTCATCACTGAGCTTGGCGTGGTTCCAAGTGCATTGGACCCACTGTAGATATTGTGTGACAACACTGGCGCCATAGCACTCGCTAAGGAACCAAGATATCATCCAAAGACCAAGCATATCAACCGCAAGTTTCATATAATCCGAGATTATATAGCAGATGGAGATCTGAAGATTAGCAAAGTACATACGAATCTGAATGTCGCAGATCCATTGACTAAACCTCTTCCACGTGTAAAACATGATCAACACCTCAGTGCCATGGGTGTGAGATTGTTGCCAGATGTAAACTAGATTATTGACTCTAGTGCAAGTGGGATACTGTTGGAATTATGCCCTAGAGGCAATAATAAAGATGTTATTATTATAATTCTTGTTCATGATAAATTTTATATTCCATGCTAGAATTGTATTAAGCGGAAACTTTAATACTTGTGTGGTTTGTGAACAACACCGTGTCCCTAGTACGCCTCTATGGACTAGCTCATTGATCAATGATGGTTAAGGTTTCCTAACCATAGACATGAGTTGTCAATTGATAATGAGATCATATCATTGGGAGAATGATATGATGGATAGACCCAAACAAAGCAGAGCAATTAGATCGTGTCATCGTGTTCGTCTTTGAGAAGCTTTTCCTATGTCAAATATTGTATTCCTTAGACCATGAGATAATGCAACTCCCTGGTACCGGAATAAAGCTTTGAGGTCATCAAACGTCATCCTATGAGAGGGTGATCATAAAGGTGTCTCTCAGGTGATCGGAAAGTATCTGTTGGGTTGTATGTATCGAGATGGAATTTGTCCCTCCCAAGTCGGAGAGATATACTTCGGGCCCACTCGGTGATCGATATCAACACCGCTTGCAAGCATGTGGTTAAGGAGTTAATCACAAAGTGATATCGGATTACGGAACGAGTAAAGTACTTGCTGTGAATGAGATTGAACTAGGTATGTCGGTACCGACGATCGAATCTCGGGCAAGTAAAATATCGCGAGACGAAGGGAATATATATATGGGATTGTTTGAATCCTGACATCGTGGTTCATCCGATATGATCATCGATGAATGTGTGGGAGTCAATATGGGTGCCCAGACCCCGCTGTTGATTATTGATAGAAGATCATGTCTGCATATTCTCGAACCCACAGGGTCACACACTTAACGTGTCTCGACGCTGGGATAGATTGGATAATTGGTTTATGAATTTTTTTTCGGAGTCTCGGATGGGATCCGGGACATCACGAGAGGTTCCGGAATGGTCCGAAGAATAAGATTCATATAAGGCAGTGCAGTTTTTGGAGTTCGGAATTGTTCCGGGTTAATCGGTATTGTACCGGAAGCTTCTAGAACCTTCCGGAAGGGGACCAACGTGGCCCCACCTTCCGGGAGGGGGCATGGGCCTATGAGGGAGTGTCCTGGCCGCTTTGGGCCATGGCACAAACCCATAGGGCCCAGCCGATTCTATAGGGTTTAAATCGTTTAAACAAGGGATAGAATTTCTAGAAGGGGAGTCCTCACCCCACTCCTCCCTCCTTGGCCGCCCCAAGGCTTGGAGGAGGGCAGGATGCCCCCCTATATAAAGAGGGCTGGGGCGCCCCCTCCCCCCTACACCTTGCCTCCAAACCCTGGTTGCCCTGCTACCTTCCTCTCTCCCTCCCGACTGTTTGTAGGCGAAGCCCTGCAGCAGAAATTCTCCACCATATACACCACGCCGTCGTGTTGTAGATCCAATCTATCTCTCCACCATACTTGCTGGTCCGAGGAAGGAGGAGACGTCGAGGTGCTTCACGTGTGCATCTCACGGAGGCACCGCCACTTGTGGTGCTAGATCGGATCGGATCGCGAGGAGGAGAAGCGAGTACGACTACATCACCCACGTTCCAACGAACGTTCATTGTCTTGAATCTTCAAGGGTATGAAGATCTAATCCAATCTCTCTCGTTGATTGCATCTCCTAGATTAGATCTTGGCTTTCCCTCTGTTCGCATCCGTAGAAAATTTTGATTTACTATGTTGCGAAACCCCTCAGGGACCTCGTCCGAGAAAGGGGGAGCTGGATGTTATCGGTGGACCCGCTGTTTTTGACATAGAAAAAGGTCCTATGCCACTTCTTGCAAGAATCAAGCCCAGCAACCCGAGGAAAGATGGAGTCTCTCCTGGGCGTGATGCTAGCGGCACCGCACCGAGTCGACTTCTTCTCGGCTCGAGGAGCACCAGGCTGGGAAACAACCTGAACCCTAAATCTAAAATATTTGGCCCATAGAAGAACTGTAGGCCAAATTCCGAGGTAAGCCTCGCAAGCAGAGATAAAGCAGGAAAGAGAGCCAACTGCATTGGTAGGAAGATGATGGGTTTGTAGATGGTAGGTGGAGAGAAACGAGGAGAAGAAGGTGCTCACTGGAAGAGCGAAACTGCGCTCAAAGTGAGAAAGGAAAACCAACCGCTCGTTAGCTTCAGGTTTGGGAGAGATCTCACCGGCGGGAAGACGGCAATCCACTTGCAGCGGAATGCGCTTGGTGGAGCAGAGCCATTCTACCTCCTCGGTGGAGACCTCCGAGCCTTCCCAGCCGCCGCGCTCGCCGACGAGAACCTCCTTCTTCTCCGCACCATTAGCGCCGTCACGAGCGTCCATCACCCTCGCAGACTCAGTCTCCTCCGCCGTCGGGAGTGACTTGGAAGAACATGGGCCCATGGTGAAATGGAAAGATAAGTGGAGCAATTGTAGGGCAAGAACAGGAGGAAGAAGAAACCGCAAAGGGGGCGGTTCGATCTCGTAGGTGCAAGGAAGAAGAAGAGGCAAGGGAAAACAGAACAGGCATGGGGGAAGTGGAAACCCCTAACACCTACTTAAGGGCAGTAAAAACCCTGGATCGTGGGATCCATTTGAGCCGTGCGGCCAGCGTGTGGCCACGTACCAGGCCGAGTAAGCCAATCAGCATGCGCCACATAGCCAGAGATACACGAAAAATCCCGTGCCACGTCATGAAAGGAAGTACAAGGGGCACAGGCCGATGGGACTGCCATAGTGACGGGGAATAACTGCGCAGCCGTCACTGTGCCACTAGAGCCTGGAACAAAATTTGAGGCAAGTAATCATGATTACCAGCTGTCAGTGACTGAAGCACGCCGAAAATGACTCGGAATTAGCCAAAGTGACTCGGCTCGAGGCAAAAATGAGCCAAGAAGTTAAAGAGTGGATCCGAAAACTGTCAGACAGACCCGACAAGGTGCAAGATTGTGATAAATAAGGACAAAAACTAAGTTTCAATCACATAAAAGGAACCTGGAGACGCCTAATAGCTTGAATTGCTAGACCTCACCAGCTTCGGGGACTAATGTCGGGGGGATAACCCCCGGTAGGGTCACGAGAGGTGAAAAAATAGCATAGCTTGATTAGCTCTAAGTAAAGAAAGAACCAGGCCGGATAAGAACGGCCGGGTAAGAGAAGGATGAGCGGCCGACATATAAACTTTGTCGGCCCAAATAAGACAAAGTTGTAATTCTTGCAGGAACCGACGAGCCGAGTCTACCGAGGAAGGGACGAGTCAAGTAGGACGCGTGTCACATTTCCGAGTAAGGTTCAGGAGGGACCATGGTAAAGCATGGTCAAAAGAGAAGGGCGACGTCGGGTGACGCAAAAGGAGTCGGGTGACACCCAAAGCACACGTTGACGTACAAAGTAACAGCATGATGCCAAAAGGAACAGGAAGCAGCGTACCAGAAGACCGTTAGCTGTCAAGCTTTATGGACTGGGCCATTGGGCTTAGGGCAAGCCCATGACCCGGCCCACATTATAGGGACCAAGATCTAGTAAACCCTAGAACCCAAAGGGGTATAAGCTAGCTAGCACTGCCTATATAAGGAAGGGCATAGTTGTAGTAGAAGGAGGTGGGACCAAGTAGGGAACTAGTGCAGTAAACCCTAGTTCATACAGCTCAAGGAGCACTTGTAATCTTCAGGCATCAATCAAATCGCTAAGTCTGGAGAGTTCTTCTTGTTCTTCGTGCATCGCTCGACCGTGCACTCCCTCCTCAATGACCACAAGCACCCATTCGGACCGCAACTTAAGCCTCCCCATGGCATCTGCCGTGCCACCACCACGACAGGTGGTGGCGCTACTCCTTTTGGGTCGCCGGAGCAGCGGCAGCAACCATGCCCTATGGCGGCGGTAGGCGGCACTTAGTGCGGGAGCGAGTCAAAGCGAGAGGGGAGACGCGGAGGGGTCCAGGAGGTGCAGGAGCTCACCACGAGTGTGGGAGGAGGGTCGGCAGAGCGTGGCGTGGCTGTCACATCCCAAAATTTTCCAAATTTTGAAATGTGAAAAATAAATAAACAAAATAAATAATTGTTGAAATTTAGAGTGAGAAGAAACTTTTTGATTCCAATTGGAAACATCAAAACCTATTTTGGTCAAATAAAATCCTAAAGGGATTTAAAAAGATAAACAATTAATAAAGAAAGTTTTAATAGTTGGAATCACTATTTTTGGATCTTTTAATAAAAAGATTTGGTTTTCAAAAGCAAAGTAGAAATAATAAATAAGGATTATTTTTAAAGAGCCAAATTAATCTTGGCCAAGCTTTTGAAATAAAATATTTCTATTTGATAAAAAGAGTAAAAGGTTTATTTAAATAAAATAATGAGGATTTATTAATATCCAATTTTATTTAAGTAAAGGCTTTTCCCATTTTTAAATAAACACTAAAACTTGTTAAAGTATTTTAAATAAGAATTCCAAGTGTTTTATATTTTCAAATAAAACCTACTGAAAATGTTTTGGTATTAATTTAGATTTCAAATAGAGACTTAAAATAAATTAAATCCTATTTGAATTAAAGACTAAGGTCTATTTATTTAATTATTAATATATCCTTAAAGAATAAAAGAATTATTTTATTTTGGACTTTGGATTATGTTGTTAAACAGTATTTAAATCAACACAAAGTTTGGTGGGGGTTTGATTTGAATTGGAGTTTGAATTATTTGTTTGAAAATCAAAACAGAAATTCCAAATAGAAAAAGAAAAAGCTTTCAGTATAAAAAAAGTGAAACAAAACAGCACAGCTAACAGGCCCAGCAAGCCCACTCGCAGCCTATCTTTCTCCCCCCACCGAATCGTTTTTCACCCACGCACGCACCCGCTGAGTCGCT
This sequence comes from Avena longiglumis, assembly GCA_030063025.1. NCBI lineage: Eukaryota > Viridiplantae > Streptophyta > Magnoliopsida > Poales > Poaceae > Avena > Avena longiglumis. The sequence continues at coordinate 78,500,204 of CP125973.1, read as the reverse complement.
GACCGCTGGCCCCATCTTCCCCTCCCTCACTCTCGCTGACAACGGACCCCACTGGCCACCTCATCATCATCTCCACCGCGACCACGTCCACTCGCCGTTTATGCCATTAACTCCGGCGATGAATTCGAGTTATTGCCTGCGTTAATCTCGCAACCGACCAGGCGTACTTAAGAGCCTACCTCTCCTCTCTCATTCCCCTCTCTTGCACCTCCCTCTCTGCCCCAGGGCTGTTCTAATTTTGAACCGAACCATCTCTGTCTCCGACGACGTTTCCGGGCAATTCCGGCGCCGACCAGCCGCCCCTCGCCTCCCATTGCATGCAAGCTTGCTTGCCAGCACCAGGCGCATCCACCAGTACCTCCAACTCGGCCGCGCTCGTTCCAGAACGTCGGAAACCTCGACACCTGTGTGTGCGCCGCCGTCTGCCATCGCTCCGACGAACCCCCTGGTAAGCTCAAGACCGCCCCGAACCCTCCCGTTGATGCTCCTACCATCTACGCACTCTCCCGCATCTAACTGCATGCCCCGTTCATCTTAGCTCGCTCTCAAGCCTCGCCCCTGATGACCTCCAGGGACACCCGACGCCGCTGCACACTCCGGCGAGCAATCCCCTCCGTTCCTGAGCGCCCCTCGCCAAGCCGACCACACCTCGAGCTTCTCCACACTCCCACGAGCACGGTGAGCACCTCCGTTACCCCTCTTGCATCCTGTATCGTCGGCTCCACCGTAGCGAGAGCTTGCGCCGCCACCAGCCGCCGCTAGCACCGCCGATCCTTAGTCAAACACACTGTGTCCGTTGGATCTCGATCCGTTGGCTAGGATAGAAACTTGAAACGAAGGGGTACGTGTGATCTGTGCCATGCGATTAAGTGAGATCCTGCGGTCAGAACAGCTCGATCCAAACGAAACGGTACCGACCAATAGGAATGAGCCACGTGGCCAGACTCGGGTTTTAAAATAGAAATTTGATCTATTAGTTGTTCAATTTTGTAAAATTCATAACTTTAGTTCTACACGTCCAAATTTATACAAATTTTATATCAATGGAATCAGCAAGACAAATCCTACCCAACCATGCACTTTGTTTAATGTTTTGCTTCTGGGTAATTGGTTGAATTTGCAGAAACAGGTGTAGGCATATTTTGAATATAAAAATTGTTCTAGATATAATTTTAAGGTGAAACCTTTACAAAATGGATTGTTGTGAACCTACTGACCATAGGAACCAACTTATGGATTTAAAATGTATTTTGTGAAGTTAAGGGATAAATATTTGAATTAACTCATTTCTAGTCAAATAAAAATATTGTTTTTGGTTTAGAAATGATTTTTGAGTAAAGCCTTTGGGAAATGTTGTGATTCAAACCTTCTGACCCTAAACACTAAGTTTTGTGGTTTAAAAACATATTTTGTGAACCCTTTAAAGATTATTGCTTTGCTAAAAGCATTTTCAACCACATAAAATATTGATTTGATTTAAAAATAGTTTATAGATAAAATCTTTTGCAAATGGTTTTACTACTTTTGTAAATGACCAATGTGAGCCTGAAAATGTTTAGAGCCTGGTAGGAACCACTTTTCTAAATAAAACTATCTTTTGCATGCTTGCATGCATTGCCTTGTTTTTATTATTTTATGTGTGAAAAATGGTTTGAATGCTAGTTGAATTTGTGTTTGCTTGATTGAATTGTAGTGAAGTTAGAAGAGTGTGATATTTACAAGATCAAGAAGTGAACCAACATTCTCTACTAAAAAGGCAAGTTACACTATCATCCATGTCCTACTATTTCCATTACACTTAGTGGATTTTTTTAACATGCATGGAAAGGACTACTATATTTTATGCTATGCTAAATCCTAATAGGATACCCTTATATGTTCCTTAGTGAAAACATTGTAGTTGTAGTATGCTTAGACCTGCTATATATTTGGGATGGGATACATGATATGACTATATGAAGTGTTGAAAAGATATATGTTTTATATAACAAAACAAGTACTCAATGAACCACCTGGGTGGACAAGGATACTCAAGTTTTGTACAAGGTGGCAACAAAGAGAACCATGTTTATATGGCTATATTTTTGTATGAGCACTAGAAGAAAACCACCCAGGGAATTAGAGATTGAACATGTTTCTCGTACAGTGGCTTCCGTGTACAGCCACATGCTAAATGGGCTCTTGCTTAGTCAACTACATAGTGGAAGACTCATGCTTTGGCATCTTCAGGTTAACTAGAATTGTGTAAGGGAAATTTATCCCTACATTGGTGCCTGGTAGACAAGCTAGCATTATGTATTGGGAGGACTTCTATGGAAAGACTTTGTCACATTCTCGATCTTCCGGTACTCCATTTTGGTTAGTACTTATCCAGCGGCCACTGGTGGCATCAAGAAGAGATTGTGTCATGTGGGTAAAGTGTACAACTTCTGCATAAGATCAAATTTTAAGTACTTATCCGTGTCCCCGGTTATGGACAATACTGAGCAACTAAGGCCTGAAGCTATGGAAGATCTCGACATTCCAATTTCTCAAAGTAAAACTTGATGGTGACAACAAGGGATTAGAAGCACTTGGAGTTTTCCAAGGAGTTAAGAAAGATTTGACAAAGATCAAAACTATTTTGAAAAGATAGGACAAAAATATATTGCTTTCTGCAAATGAGCCTAAACCCCACTTAGCCAATTATGCATGTAAGGATAGGATCCACTTACTTCTACATAGTAGTGAAACTTGCCAATACAATTCAAATGTATTGACCCTTGTGCTGCAACTTATTATGTTGCAGGTTTGTTTGATGTTAGTGAAGTGTGTTGAATAGGATTACAAGTCTACAACCAACATGATTGCATGTGGCACTTTGAAGATGAAGGACCCCATGCTTATAGATATTCTGCTGCAATGTAATGAGATAGCCAAATGAGCTATGTAAGATGTAATGAATTATTTTATTCCTGGTTATAAAGTTGTATTATGACCTTTGTTTATTGATATTACATATTAACTGTGGATGCTAGCTATTGATCCAGGGACTAGCATTGTAAACACAGGGATCTCTACCTTATTAAAGGTTGGGAACCTTACAGATGGTATCAGAGCACTGTGTTGCATGTAGGATTGTAACCCTAGGATTGGACAAAACCCCTTAAAAAATAGGAGTTGTATTTGTTCCAAAAATTATTTACAAACAATCTTGTAAACTCTTTCCTCAACCTTTTGGTTTTGATTCCACACCTCTTCCTTTTCAAACTTGATGGACAAAGCCTTCACCATGACCAATGACTTCAATTTTAGCTTTACCAAGGATATCACTAAGGACTACAAGTGAGAACCAAGAGACATTATATTGCCTACCAAAACATTGATATCATGTTAATGCATGAATCATATTGACCTATGAGGTATGACCATACCAAGTTAATTATTTCAAGAAAACTTATTTCCTTCAACTCATGAGTTAAGCTCATAAGTTGTTAAGTGGATAGTTGCTTGTTGATTGATTGATTGTTTGATTGAACTTGGATGTTTTGAGTTGTGTGTTAAGACTTCTTAAAAACTTATCCATCATTACTTATCCCTATCAAACCAACAGATGCCTCCACGTCGTGCCAACCCCAACCAAAACAACAACAACAACAACATCACTCCTGAGATGCAGCAGATGATGACAGCTCAGACACAACTGATGCAGGAGATGACCACTTTAATACAGAATCAGAACAACAACAACAACAACAACAACAACAACAACAACAACAACAACAACAACAACAACAACAACAACAACAACAACAACAACAACAACAACAACAACAACAACAACAACAACAACAACAACAACAACAACAACAACAACAACAACAACAATCAGAATAATCCTCCAGCTCATGACATGCTCACCAGGTTTCTGAAACTTAGGCCTGCAAGGTTCTCTGGAACAACTGACCCAATGGAAGCCAATGACTGGTTACGTTCAGTGAATAAGGACTTAGTGACTGTTGGCTGCATCGATGAAGAAAAAGTTAGGTTTGCAGCATTTCTACTTGAAGGACCGGCAGCAACATGGTGGGACAACTTTCAGATCACCACTCCCCTTGAGGATGTGACTTGGGCTATTTTTGAGGATGGTTTCCGTACAGCTCACATCTCACCTGGAGTGATGCACTTGAAGGAAAAGGAATTCCACAATCTGAAACAGCGTCACCTCAGTGTGGCTGAGTATATTGAAGAATTCAACAATCTGGCTCGCTATGCACCGGATGAAGTTGATACAGATGCTAAGAGAAAGGAGAAATTTCTTGAAGGACTTAATGATGAGTTGAACCTGCAGCTAGCTGTTCGCTATGTCCCAACTTATCAATCACTCTGTGACAATGCCACCATATTGGAAAACAAGATGAATCAAGTTGAGAACAGAAAGAGGAAGCATAAACTCAAGTATCACTCAGGATCTTCACAAAAGAAGCATTCATTCAAAAAGAGCAAGGAAGATTCTGAACCACATCAGTATCACCACAACAACAATGGAAGTGATAATAATGGAAATGATACTGACAATGGAGATGACCTTGGTCAGAACCAACATGACACTTTCAGGAAGAAAGACATTAGCCAGTTGCAGTGCTATAATTGTAAGGAACTTGGACACTATGCATCAGACTGTCCTGAGAAGAAAAAGAAAAAAGATACTAGAAACTCCAATGGAAATGACTCCAATGTGACCTAGAAAGGACATGTGAACCACATTGACATGGATGGGAACTTTGAAGAGATAGAAGAAGTGGATATCAGGAACTATTTAATTCAGAAGAGTCAAGTAAGGATTCCTTGTCTGGATATTAAGTGTTGAACCCATAATCAAGTGAACCATCAATGTAACTCTATGAGAATTTCTTTTAAGGGTGGTAATACCTGTAGAGGTCCCAATCTTTAATAAGATAGAGCCCCCTGTGTTTACAATGCTAGTCCCTGGATCAATAGCTAGCATCCACAGTTAAGATGTAATATCAAGATACAAAGGTCATAACATAACTTTATAACCAGGAATAACATACTTTTATTACATCATACATAGCTCATTTGGCTATTACATTACATTGCAGCGGAATAAATATAGTCATGGGTCCTTCATCTTCAAAGTGCCACATGCAGATGTTGATTGTAGAATTTGTAATCCTAATCAAACAATCTTCACTAAAATCAATCAAACCTGCAACATTACAAGTTACAGCCACAAGGGTCAATACATTTGAATTGTATTGGCAAGTTTCACTACTATGTGGAATATAAGTGGATCCTATCAATACATGCATATTTGGCTAAGTAGATTTTAGGCTCATTTGCATAAAGCAATACTTTATCCTATCTTTTCAAAAAGGTTTTGGTCCTTTGTCAAATCTCTTTTTCCAAGTTCCTTGAACATCCTTGTTAGAAACACAAGTGTTCAAGTCCTTGTCAAAAAATCTCTTGAGCTACTTGGTAACCCCAAGTGCAACAAGTTTTATCAAAATCTCATGAGTTCCTTGGTAACCCCAAGTGTTCATGTTTTTAACAAAATCCCCTGAGTTCCTTGGTAACCCCAAGTACATCAAGTTTTGTCAAAGTCTCTTGAGCTCCTTGGTAACCCCAAGTGCATCAAGTCTTTAAAAGTTTTTCATTTAGAAATTAGAATGTCGAGATCTCCCATGGTTCAAACTTTAGTTGCTCAGTATTGTCCATAACCGGGGACACGGCTAAGTACTTAGATTTTATTAACTTCTCTGTATGAGTACACTTTACCCACATGTCACAATCCCATCCTTTTTCCACTAGTGGCCTCTGGATTAGTGCTCACCAAGATGGAATCGGGCATTGAGAATGTGACAAAGTCTTTCCAAAGGGTCCTCCCATACACCATTGCTAGCTTGCCTTCAAGACCCATGAAGCATTCAGATCCCCATGTCCAGCTTATCAAAAGGTGCATGAGTCTTCCCAATGTAGTTGACTAAGCCAGAGCCATAATAGCATGTGGTTGCACACGAAAGCCACAATTGGAGAAACATGTTCAATCTCTAAGTTTCCTGGGTGGTTTCTTTGGAGCACAACACAAAGAGATTGCCATAGTCATGGCTTCTTTTGTTGCCACCTTCTCCAATACTCAAAAGTATCCCTGGCCACCCAGGTGGTTCATTGAGTCCTTGTTTTATTATGTAAAACACAAGTTCTTTTCTCAACCTTTGTAAAAATCTCAACATGTATCTCTTTTCAAAATATAGCATGGCTAAGCATGTACAACTACTAAGTTCTTTCTAAGGAATGTATAGGGAATTATATTAGGATTTTAGCATAGCATAAGTATAAATCATTTTCATGCATGTTTCAAAATCCACTAAGTATAATGAAAATAGTAGGACTTTTGATGATAGTGTCACTTGCCTTTTTGGAAGGGAATGGTGGTTCACTCCTTGATCTTGCTAGTCTCACACTTCTCTAACTTCACTACAAGTCAATCAAGCAAACACAAAATCAACTAACAATCCAAATCAAAGTCAAACAAACAATTTCACACACACAAAGCAATGGAATCTAAGTCATGCATGGGAACATGCTTAAGATGGTTTTATTTGCAAGGATGGTCTCCACTAGGCTTCTAAACTTTGTAAGGTCCAAATTGGTCATTTACCAAAATGGCAAAGTCATTTGCAAATGTGTTTGATCCATAAACCATTTTCAAAACCTTTCATCATTTTATGTGGTGAAAACATTTTTCTCAATGCCACAACCTTAAGTGATTTCACCAAATAAGTTGTTGTTTCTCAAAACTTGGTGTTTATGGTCAGTAGGTTTGGTACAAAACATATTCTCCAAAGTTTTTACTTAAAACCATTTTCATAAACAAAACAATAGTTTTATTTAGCTAGAAATGGACTAAATCAATTAATCCATTCTAAACTTTTCCAAATCCAATTTCCAAATCAAGTGTTGGTTCCTAGGGTCAGTAAGGTCACAACAAACCATTTTGCAAAAGTTTTAAATCCAAAATTCATTTTTAAACAATTTTTCTAATCTAAACAAGCACACAAATGAATCTGCAAAAACTAGTAAATTAACAGATACTATTTACTAAACTAATTCCACAGTTGGCTAGGGCTTGCTCTCCCGAATCCAACGACATAAAATTTGTAATTTTTGGACGTGTGGATCCAAAGTTACAAGGGTTTGAATTTCACAACTAAATTAGATTTCAAACTTCTGTTTTTAAACAGACCTGGCCACGCGTCACGCTCTAGTTGGGCGGTACCAGTTCGGGTGGATCACGCGCTGCGGATCGTAGGATCTCATTTAGATCGAGCGGCACAGAGGCATACGATACCTTTTCGCTTATGTTTTTTTACAGCCTTACGATCTAGATCTAACGGACGGAATCAATCAGACCACTAACCGGCGGCGCTGCGAGGCGGTGGACGGCGGCGACGGTCAGGCGAAGTGCTAGCGGTGGTTCTAGGAAGCAAGGATCGAGGTGGGAATGCTCACCGTGATCGCGAGTACATGGTGAAGCTCGTCGTGTGGTCGGCGTGGCAAGGGGCGTCCTGGAATAGCAGGGATTGCTCGCCGGAGTAGAGAACTGAGTCGGGTGGTCCTGGTTGCGGTCGGAGGCGACTCTGTAGATCTCGTGGAGGCAAACGGAGGGCGTAGTTAGGTACACAAGACCAAGGCGAAGACGTTTGCATGATCGAGAAGACGCGGGGAGGTCAGTGCTTACCGGGGGAGGTCGTCGGAGAGGTTACAGACGCGGCGGCGTTCGGAAGTTTGTCGAAGGCGGCTTTCTGGGCGCCCGCGGTCGAATGGGTGGTACGGGGAGGAGTGTCTGGGAGTGGGGAGTCTGCTAGCGTGCACGGGGAGGCAAGGGGCGGCGATACTTGGCCGGAATTTGAGATGGAAGCTCGTCGGAGCAGCGGCGGTTTGGAGCCGATTCCGAGCAGCCTGGTGGCGAAGAGGGGTTGGTGTTTGAGGGGAAATGGAGAGAAGACGCTGGCGTTTTAACGTGCGTGGTCGCGGCGAGATTAAAGCTCGGCATTATGGCGTATTGATCGCGCGGATTAAATGGCAGCAACGGCAGCGAAGTTTGGGGGGAGGGGGTCGCGCGGGTGAGGAGGATGAACAGGAGAGTGGGGTCCAGTCGTCAGTGGGAAAAGAAGTAAGGGGAGGGTCCACTGGTCAGTCTCTTTGCGGGTCTGGGAATGAGTAGAAAACGCTTCGTCGTGGGAGAGGGGAGCTGGGCTGTTTCTGGGCCTTGTGGGCTTGGCCAGTTGGGTCTGGTTCAATTCCATTTTTTTTATTCTGTAACCTTTTATTTTTCTAATTCTTTTTCTTTTTTTGAAATTCAAACAACCAAACACATTCAAATTGATTCAAACAATCATCAAGCTTTGCAACTATGAATTTGGTTCTGTTTATCAACATAAACCAAATCCCAAATTAAAATAATATATATTTTTTTTATTCTTTTTAGGATCCATTCTTTAATTAAATAAAATGGATCTTTGGTTATTTAATAAAATAGGGTTTTATTTAATTAATAAAATCTCCATTTGAAATCCAAACATTTTCAAAACGAAATCAGTAGGTTTTATTTGGAAATAAAGAATACTTGGAAACTTGTTTAAAACAAAATAACTTTTTATTTTAGGGTCCATTAATAATTAAATACAATAGACTTTCATTATTAAATCAACTAGGATTTATTTTATTTAAAATATTTATAAAGCCAAAACACTTTAGTAGGTTTTATTTGAGAATATAAAATATTTGGAAAACTTATTTAAAATAATTTAATAAGTTTTTGATGTTTTAATTAAAATGGTAAAACCTTTTATTTAAATAAAATTGGATATTAAATCCTTATTAATTTATTTGAATAAACCTTTGCTATTTTATTCAAAACAAAATGTTTTAATTCAAATGGGTTTGAAGTTCCAATTGAATTCAAAAAGTTTCTTCTAGCCCTGAAAATCAAACAAAGTTTTATTTTATTCATTTATTTTCACATTACAAGATTTGGAAAATCTTGGGATGTGACAGGCTACCACCCTTAAAATAAATCTCGTCCCGAGATTTGGGAAGGCTAGGGTTACAAGCAAGTTCAAAACAACTAGGGTGCTACCACCCTTAAAAATTTTCAAACAAAGATTACATATTGTCCTTCTTGGGATCCTGAGAAAACTTCTCTAAGTAAACTTTTGCATTGCGTCCTTTGTTTCCACACTTGACTCATGGGCCAAGGTTGAGTTTCTCCATAGGCTTGTTCAACTTCTTATTCATCTTCTCTGGACAGTTGCTTGCATAGTGTCCTGGGTTCTTGCAATTGAAGCAGTGGATGTCCATGAGTTCTTTACGTGGCTCTTGTGGACAAGTTGCTACATAGTGGCCTAGCTCTTTGCAGTTGTTGCACACTACTTGGCCAATCTCTTTATTCTTCGGATTCTTTGGGCATTCACCAGAATAGTGTCCCATTTCCTTACACTGATGACATTGCACATGGCTTTTGTCTATCTTTTGCTTCTTGGGTTTCTTTGATCCTTTGAATTGGGTTGTCTTGTTTGGAGGTAGAAGTGGTCCTTTTCCTTTGCCATCAACATTCTTGGCATACTTGGATCCTTCTTGTTTCCTCTGTTCAACAATGGCATAGATGGGGCATTGGTTAGGAACATGGTTGTTTCCTTCACAAAGATAACAAGTGGCTTGAGAGGTGGGGCATTGTCCAACAGGGTGTTTCTCTTCACAGTTGGGGCATTGATCTTCATGCTCCTTGGAAGTATGATCCTTGTCTCCACAAATAATGCAAGCTGGTGCTCCATCTAGAACAATATTTCTGTCATCCTTGTTGTCAAAGGCTCTTTTGGGATAGCTTTCTTCCATGTTGATCATTTGATTAGTCACCTTAAGCATCAGTTGGGTTTGTTCCTCCAAAAACTTTTGCAGTGCTGGATCCTTATCACTATTGTTGGCTATGAACTGAGCTATCAGTTGATTTAACTGGTTCTGGGTTGCTATGAGCTCTTTCATGCAGTCCCCTTGGTCGGTGCTGATGTCATCAACCTTGGAGTCTTTTGGAGTAGTCATCTGTTTGGGTTGAAGGGAGATTAGAATTGGGCAAGATATTTCTAAGGAAATATTTCTAATCACACACATCACAATTCATACAATCAATGTGCATGCAATCATAAGTCAACATTCCACTCAAACAAGGTTCAAGCACTCACTTAGGCAACAAAATATTTTTGTTACACCACATAAGTTGGTGTGTTTGACTTAACTAAAATATGGTGGTCCATCTATATGGTTCACTTGTGGTCTTCCTTCTTTCTTGGTTTATTCCTCTTACCTGGGATCATGGTTCCTTGAGAAAAACTCCTTGGTCACAAAACTTCAAGTGATGTAAGCTCTTTCTAACTTTTGCATTCTCTCAGTCTCTAAACCTTGAGCAAGATTTCCTTGTCTCACTTGTAGTCCTTAGTGGTATCCAAGTTGGAAGTCTTTGGTGAACATGCTGAAGATGTTGAAGTCATTAGAGTTGATGAGGTCGAAGTCCTTAGAGTTGAAGAAGTTGAAGAAGTCCTTTGCACATGGTGTAGTCTTTGGCCATGGGGTTGGTTTTTCCATCAAGTTGAAATAGAAGAGAAGTAGAGTTGAAACCCAAATGGTTGAGGAAAGAGTTTACAAGTGTTTTTTTGTAAATAAGTTTTTGGAAAAAATAAAACTCCTATTTTTCTAAGGGGTTTTGTCCAATCCTAGGTTTACAAATCCTACAGGCAACACAATGCTCTGATACCATCTGTAGAGGTCCCAATCTTTAATAAGATAGAGCCCCCTGTGTTTACAATGCTAGTCCCTGGATCAATAGCTAGCATCCACAGTTAAGATGTAATATCAAGATACAAAGGTCATAACATAACTTTATAACCAGGAATAACATACTTTTATTACATCATACATAGCTCATTTGGCTATTACATTACATTGCAGCGGAATAAATATAGTCATGGGTCCTTCATCTTCAAAGTGCCACAGGCAGATGTTGATTGTAGACTTTGTAATCCTAATCAAACAATCTTCACTAAAATCAATCAAACCTGCAACATTAAAAGTTACAGCCACAAGGGTCAATACATTTGAATTGTATTGGCAAGTTTCACTACTATGTGGAATATAAGTGGATCCTATCAATACATGCATATTTGGCTTAGTAGATTTTAGGCTCATTTGCATAAAGCAATACTTTATCCTATCTTTTCAAAAAGGTTTTGGTCCTTTGTCAAATCTCTTTTTCCAAGTTCCTTGAACATCCTTGGTAGAAACACAAGTGTTCAAGTCCTTGTCAAAAAATCTCTTGAGCTACTTGGTAACCCCAAGTGCAACAAGTTTTATCAAAATCTCATGAGTTCCTTGGTAACCCCAAGTGTTCATGTTTTTAACAAAATCCCCTGAGTTCCTTGGTAACCCCAAGTACATCAAGTTTTGTCAAAGTCTCTTGAGCTCCTTGGTAACCCCAAGTGCATCAAGTCTTTAAAAGTTTTTCATTTAGAAATTAGAATGTCGAGATCTCCCATGGTTCAAACTTTAGTTGCTCAGTATTGTCCATAACCGGGGACACGGCTAAGTACTTAGATTTTATTAACTTCTACAGAAGGAGTACACTTTACCCACATGTCACAATCCCATCCTTTTGCCACCAGTGGCCTACTGGATTAGTGCTCACCAAGATGGAGTACTGGCAGATTGAGAATGTGACGAAGTCTTTCCAACGGGTCCTCCCATACACCATTGCTAGCTTGCCTTCAGCACCCATGAAGCATTCCAGATCCCCATGTCCAGTTAACTGAAGACAGTGCATGAGTCTTCCCAATGTAGTTGACTAAGCCAGAGCCATAATAGCATGTGGTTGCACACGAAAGCCACAATTGGAGAAACATGTTCAATCTCTAAGTTTTCTGGGTGATTTCTTTGGAGCACAACACAAAGAGATTTCCATAGTCATGGATTCTTTTGTTGCCACCTTCTCCAATACTCAAAAGTATCCCTGGCCACCCAGGTGGTCATTCAGTCCTTGTTTTATTATGTAAAACACAAGTTCTTTTCTCAACCTTTGTAAAAATCTCAACATGTATCTCTTTTCAAAATATAGCATGGCTAAGCATGTACAACTACTAAGTTCTTTCTAAGGAATGTATAGGGAATCCTATTAGGATTTTAGCATAGCATAAGTATAAATCATTTTCATGCATGTTTCAAAATCCACTAAGTATAATGAAAATAGTAGGACTTTTGATGATAGTGTCACTTGCCTTTTTGGAAGGGAATGGTGGTTCACTCCTTGATCTTGCTAGTCTCACACTTCTCTAACTTCACTACAAGTCAATCAAGCAAACACAAAATCAACTAACAATCCAAATCAAAGTCAAACAAACAATTTCACACACACAAAGCAATGGAATCTAAGTCATGCATGGGAACATGCTTAAGATGGTTTTATTTGCAAGGATGGTCTCCACTAGGCTTCTAAACTTTGTAAGGTCCAACTTGGTCATTTACCAAAACAGCAAAGTCATTTGCAAATGTGTTTTATCCATAAACCATTTTCAAAACCTTTCATCATTTTATGTGGTGAAAACATTTTTCTCAATGCCACAACCTTAAGTGATTTCACCAAATAAGTTGTTGTTTCTCAAAACTTGGTGTTTATGGTCAGTAGGTTTGGTCCAAAACATATTCTCCAAAGTTTTTACTTAAAACCATTTTCATAAACAAAACAATAGTTTTATTTAGCTAGAAATGGACTAAATCAATTAATCCATTCTAAACTTTTCCAAATCCAATTTCCAAATCATGGGTTGGTTCCTAGGGTCAGTAAGGTCACAACAAACCATTTTGCAAAAGTTTAAACCCAAAATTCATTTTTAAACAATTTTTCTAATCTAAACAAGCACACAAATGAATCTGCAAAAACAAGTAAATTAACAGATACTATTTACTAAACTAATTCCACAGTTGGCTAGGGCTTGCTCTCCCGAATCCAACGACATAAAATTTGTAATTTTTGGACGTGTGGATCCAAAGTTACAAGGGTTTGAATTTCACAACTAAATCAGATTTCAAACTTCTGTTTTTAAACAGACCTGGCCACGCGTCACGCTCTGGTTGGGCGGTACCGGTTCGGGTGGATCACGCGCTGCGGACCGTAGGATCTCATTTAGATCGAGCGGCGTAGAGGCATACGATACTTTTTCGCTTATGTTCTATTACAGCCTTACGATCTAGATCTAACGGACGCAATCAATCAGACCACTAACCGGCGGCGCTGCGCGGCGGTGGACGGCGGCGATGGTCAGGCGAGGTGCTAGCGGTGGTTCTAGGAAGCAAGGATCGAGGTGGGAATGCTCACCGTGATCGCGAGTACGTGGTGAAGCTCGTCGTGTGGTCGGCGTGGCAAGGGGCGTCCTGGAACAGCAGGGATTGCTCGCCGGAGTAGAGAACTGAGTCGGGTGGTCCTGGTTGCGGTCGGAGGCGACTCTGTAGATCTCGTGGAGGCAAACGGAGGGTGTAGTTAGGTACACAAGACCAAGGCAAAGACGTTTGCGTGATCGAGAAGACGCGGGGCGGTCAGTGCTTACCGGGGGAGGTCGTCGGAGAGGTTATAGACGCGGCGGCGTTCGGAAGTTTGTCGAAGGCGGCTTTCTGGGCGCCCGCGGTCGAATGGGTGGTACGGGGAGGAGTGTCCGGGAGTGGGGAGTCTGCTAGCGTGCACGGGGAGGCAAGGGGCAGCGATACTTGGCCGGAATTTGAGATGGAAGCTCGTCGGAGCAGCGGCGGTTTGCAGCCGATTCCGAGCAGCCTGGTGGCGAAGAGGGGTTGGTGTTTGAGGGGAAATGGAGAGAAGACGCTGGCGTTTAACGCGTGGTGGCGAGATTAAAGCGCGGCATTAGGGCGTATTGATCGCGCGGATTAAATGGCAGCAACGGCAGCGAAGTTTGGGGGGGGGGGGTCGCGCGGGTGAGGAGGATGAACAGGAGAGTGGGGTCCAGTCGTCAGTGGGAAAAGAAGTAAGGGGAGGGTCCACTGGTCAGTCTCTTTATGGTCAGGAATGAGTAGAAAACGCCTGTCGTGGGAGAGGGAGCTGGGCATTCTCGGCCTTGTGGGCTTGGATTGGTCAGTTCAATTCCATTTTTTTTATTTTGTAACCTTTTCTTTTTCTAATTCTTTTTCTGTTTTTGAAATTCAAACAACCAAACACATTCAAATTGATTCAAACAATCATCAAGCTTTGCAACTATGAATTTGGTTTTGTTTATCAACATAAACCAAATCCCAAATTAAAATAATATATTTTTTTTATTCTTTTTAGGATCCATTCTTTAATTAAATAAAATGGATCTTTAGTTATTTAATAAAATAGGGTTTGATTTAATTAATAAAATCTCCATTTGAAATCCAAACATTTTCAAAACCAAATCAGTAGGTTTTATTTGGAAATAAAGAATACTTGGAAACTTGTTTAAAACAAAATAACTTTTTATTTTAGGGTCCATTAATAATTAAATACAATAGACTTTCATTATTAAATCAACTAGGATTTATTTTATTTAAAATATTTATAAAGCCAAAACACTTTAGTAGGTTTTATTTGAGAATATAAAATATTTGGAAAACTTATTTAAAATAATTTAATAAGTTTTTGATGTTTTAATTAAAATGGTAAAACCTTTTATTTAAATAAAATTGGATATTAAATCCTTATTAATTTATTTGAATAAACCTTTGCTATTTTATTCAAAACAAAATGTTTTGATTCCAAAGTTTGGCCAAGGTTTAATTTGGCTTTATAAAATAGTTTTTATCTATAAAACTTTTATTTCAATTGAAAACCAAATCCTTTTATTTAAAAGATCCAAAATAGTATTTTCCAAAATATTTTGTTTTCCCCTATTTAAAATTTTAACTTTTTTAAAATCCCTTTAGAATTCAAAAAGTTTCTTCTGGCCCTGAAAATCAAACAAAGTTTTATTTTATTCATTTATTTTCACATTACAATATTTGGAAAATCTTGGGATGTGACAGTACCCTAGTTGTCTTCAAGCCAACTTGTAACCCTAGCCTTCCCAAATCTCGGGACGAGATTTCTTTTAAGTGTGGTAGCCTGTCACATCCCAAAATTTTCCAAATTTTGAAATGTGAAAAATAAATAAACAAAATAAATAATTGTTGAAATTTAGAGTGAGAAGAAACTTTTTGATTCCAATTGGAAACATCAAAACCTATTTTGGTCACTAAAATCCTAAAGGGATTTAAAAAGATAAACAGTTAATAAAGAAAGTTTTAATAGTTGGAATCACTATTTTTGGATCTTTTAATAAAAAGATTTGGTTTTCAAAAGCAAAGTATAAATAATAAATAAGGATTATTTTTAAAGAGCCAAATTAATCTTGGCCAAGCTTTTGAAATAAAATATTTCTATTTGATAAAAAGAGTAAAAGGTTTATTTAAATAAAATAATGAGGATTTATTAATATCCAATTTTATTTAAGTAAAGGCTTCTCCCATTTTTAAATAAACACTAAAACTTGTTAAAGTATTTTAAATAAGAATTCCAAGTGTTTTATATTTTCAAATAAAACCTACTGAAAAGGTTTTGGTATTAATTTAGATTTCAAATAGAGACTTAAAATAAATTAAATCCTATTTGAATTAAAGACTAAGGTCTATTTATTTAATTATTAATATATCCTTAAAGAATAAAAGAATTATTTTATTTTGGACTTTGGATTATGTTGTTAAACAGTATTTAAATCAACACAAAGTTTGGTGGTGGTTTTATTTGAATGGGAGTTTGAATTATTTGTTTGAAAATCAAAACAGAAATTCCAAATAGAAAAAGAAAAAGCTTTCAGTATAAAAAAGTGAAACAAAACAGCACAGCTAACAGGCCCAGCAAGCCCACTCGCAGCCCATCTTTCTCCCCCCACCGAATCGTTTTTCACCCACGCGCGCACCCGCTGAGTCGCTGACCGCTGGCCCCATCTTTCCCTCCCTCACTCTCGCTGACAACGGACCCCACTGGCCACCTCATCATCGTCTCCCTCGCGACCACGTCCCCTCGCCGTTTCTGCCATTAACTCCGGCGATGAATTCGAGTTATTGCCTGTGTTAATCTCTCCCCCGACCACACGTACTTAAGCGCCTGCCTCTCCTCTCTCATTCCCCTCTCTTGCACCTCCCTCTCTGCCCCAGGGCTGTTCTAATTTTGAACCGCACCATCTCTGTCTCCGACGACGTTTCCGGCCAATTCCGGCGCCGACCAGCCGCCCCTCGCCTCCCATTGCACGCAAGCTTACTCGCCAGCACCAGGCGCATCCACCAGTACCTCCAACTCGGCCGCGCTTGTTCCAGAACATCGGCAACCTCGACATCTGAGCGTGCGCCGCCGTCTGCCATCGCTCCGACGAACCCCCTGGTAAGCTCAAGACCGCCCCGAACCCTCCCGTTGATGCTCCTACCATCTACGCACTCGCCCGCATCTAACTGCATGCCCCTTTCGTCTTAGCTCACTCTCAAGCCTCGCCCCCGACGACCTCCAGGGACACCCGATGCCGCTGCACACTCCGGCGAGCAATCCCCTCCGTTCCTGAGCGCCCCTCGCCAAGCCGACCACACCTCGAGCTTCTCCACACTCCCACGAGCACGGTGAGCACCTCTGTTACCCCTCCTGCGTCCTGTATCGTCGGCTCCGCCGTATCCAGAGCTTGCGCCGCCGCCAGCCGCCGCTAGCGCCGCCGGTCCTTGGTCAAACACACTGTGTCCATTGGATCTCGATCCGTTGGCTAGGATAGAAACTTGAAACGAAAGGGTACGTGTGATATGTGCCGTGCTATTAAGTGAGATCCTGTGGTCAGAACAGCTCGATCCAAACGAAACGGTACCGACCAATAGGAATGAGCCACGTGACCAGACTCAGGTTTTAAAATAGAAATTTGATCTATTAGTTGTTCAATTTTGTAAAATTTATAACTTTAGTTATACACGTCCAAATTTTGCAAATTTTATATCAATGGAATCAGCAAGACAAATCCTACCCAACCATGCACTTTGTTTAATGTTTTTCTTCTGGGAAATTGGTTGAATTTGCAGAAACATGTGTAGGCATATTTTGAATATAAAAATTGTTCTAGATATAATTTTAAGGTGAAACCTTTGCAAAATGGATTGTTGTGAACCTACTGACCATAGGAACCAACTTATGGATTTAAAAATGTATTTTGTGAAGTTAAGGGATAAATATTTAAATTAACTCATTTCTAGTCAAATAAAAATATTGTTTTTGGTTTAGAAATGATTTTTGAGTATAGCCTTTGGGAAATTTTGTGATTCAAGCCTTATGACCCTAAACACTAAGTTTTGAGGTTTAAAAACATATTTGGTGAACCCTTTAAAGATTATTTCTTTGCTAAAAGCATTTTCAACCACATTAAATATTGATTTGATTTAAAAATAGTTTATAGATAAAATCTTTTGCAAATGGTTTTACTACTTTTGTAAATGACCAATGTGAGCTTGAAAATGTTTAGATCCTGGTAGGAACCACTTTTCTAAGTAAAACTATCTTTTGCATGCTTGCATGCATTGCCTTGTTTTTGTTATTTTATGTGTGAAAAATGGTTTGAATGCTAGTTGAATTAGTGTTTGCTTGATTGAATTATAGTGAAGTTGGAAGAGTGTGATATCTACAAGATCAATAAGTGAACCAACATTCTCTACTAAAAAGGCAAGTGACACTATCATCCATGTCCTACTATTTTCATTACACTTAGTGGATTTTTGTAACATGCATGGAAAAGACTACTATATTTTATGCTATGCTAAATCCTAATAGGATACCCTTATATTTTCCTTAGTGAAAACATTGTAGTTGTAGTATGCTTAGCCCTGCTATATATTTGGGATGGGATACATGATATGACTATATGAAGTGTTGAAAAGATATATGTTTTATATAACAAAACAAGTACTCAATGAACCACCTGGGTGGACAAGGATACTCAAGTTTTGGACAAGGTGGCAACAAAGAGAACCATGTTTATATGGCTATATTTTTGTATGAGCACTAGAAGAAAACCACCCAGGGACTTAGAGATTGAACATGTTTCTCGTATAGTGGCTTCCGTGTACAGCCACATGCTAAATGGGCTCTGGCTTAGTCAACTACATAGTGGAAGACCCATGCATTGGCATCTTCAGGTTAACTAGAATTGTGTAAGGGAAATTTATCCCTACATTGGTTCCTGGTAGACAAGCTAGCATTGTGTATTGGGAGGACTTCTATGGAAAGACTTTGTCACATTCTCGATCTGCTAGTACTCCATTTTGGTGAGTACTTATCCAGCGGCCACTGGTGGCATCAAGATGAGATTGTGTCATGTGGGTAAAGTGTACAACTTCTGCAGAAGATCAAATTCTAAGTACTTAGCCATGTCCCCGGTTATGGACAATACTGAGCAACTAAGGCCTGAAGCTATGGAAGATCTCGACATTCCAATTTCTCAAAGTAAAACTTGATGGTGACAACTAGGGATTAGAAGCACTTGGAGTTTTCCAAGGAGTTCAAAAAGATTTGACAAATATCACTACTATTTTGAAAAGATAGGACAAAACTATATTGCTTTCTGCAAATGAGCCTAAACCCCACTTAGCCAATTATGCATGTAATGATAGGATCCACTTACTTCTACATAGTAGTGAAACTTGCCAATACAATTCAAATGTATTGACCCTTGTGGCTGCAACTTATTATGTTGCAGGTTTGTTTGATGTTAGTGAAGTGTGTTGAATAGGATTACAAGTCTACAACCAACATGATTGCATGTGGCACTTTGAAGATGAAGGACCCCATGCTTATAGATATTCTGCTGCAATGTAATGAGATAGCCAAATGAGCTATGTAAGATGTAATGAATTATTTTATTCCTGGTTATAAACTTGTATTATGACCTTTGTTTATTGATATTACATCTTAACTGTGGATGCTAGCTATTTATCCAGGGACTAGCATTGTAAACACAGAGATCTCTACCTTATTAAAGGTTGGGAACCTTATAGTGGCCAGAATCGATGGTGAGGGTGGCGGCCGGAGCTCGGATAGGCAAGGTCAGCAGCGGCGATAGAGGGAGCCTTGGCCCGATTCCTTCGACAGGGAGACGCAATCGAGCACGCCGGAGCTCCTAGACACCACGGCGAGGCTCGGGGCTGCACGGAACGATGGCGACTGGCGTTTTTTAGCGGCTAGGGTTCGGGCTGCTCACAGAGGTGAGGGGAGAGATCACATAGGGGAATGAGAGGATAGGGGAGAGGGAGAGGCATGCACGGGCGGCCTTATCCTCCTCTAGGCGGCGGGGATCACGGCGCAGGGCGCGCATCGTGGCGGTGGCGGATGGCAACGGCGTTGACACGAACCTCCTTGACCACGCGAGGAAGACGACGGGGAGGGAATCGAAGCGGTATCGGGCCCGGGTGGGCCGCTGTTGGGCCGCGGAGGACTGCGCTGGGCGGCAGTAAGGGAGAGGAGAGAGATGGGCTGGCCTGGTTGGTCTGGCTGGCTCTGTTTTTTTTAAGAAACTGTTTTTCTTTTCTGTTTTCTGATTTTCTATTTTTATTTTTCAAATACAAATTTGTTTTGTGTATTTTGAAAGAAGCAACACTTTGTAAACATTTGAAACATTGTAGGGGGCCTGGTTACTTCTTGGGCTCCATACCTTTTATACTTTCAAAACATTTAAAACCATTTTGAATGTGTTTCAAATAGAGAGAGGAAGCTAGGGTTTAGGGTTTAGTTAATCTTGTTTGAATTTTTATCTTAGTAAGATTATATGATGCTCATGAATGCACAATCAAAACCCTAATTAATATTAATAGAACTAGGGGTGTTACAATTCTATCCGCCTCAAAAGAATCTTGACCCGAGATTCCTAGGTAGGAAGATAGAAGGAACAGGGTCACACTAAACTTCGACGATCTTCTCGAAGAGGTTGATCCATGCCACCATGATGAGTGGACGAAGCGCTTCGTAATCTTCGAGGTGGCTACTCACACTGAAGATAAGAGGGAATGACACAGAACCACAAAATGAGTATCTCATGATTAACTCATGGATAGATGTTTCGCAAACATCTCTAAAGCCAACAACATGAAACACGTCAAGGTAGAGGAGGAAACAAAAGGAGAAGGTTTCAAGGTGTCAGATAGCTGGTCTTCATAAGGATTGAGACCATGGAGCTAGCAGAAGAGTTTTGAATTCTGAGGGAAGGAACTTCCAACAGATGGAGAAAGTTACGTAGACTTCGAGAGGTAAACCTCTACTAAAAAATTTAAGTAGAGATTCGCAGGTGGATGAGATTGATACCAACAAAACCAAGTTGTTGAACTACTTTTGACACACAAGGGTCACCTTTCATTCAACATAAGGCCAAGACATAAAGGTGTTTTTGTGGAGAGGACTCGTAAGAGTCACAAGGATCATGTAACAAGATAAACTGTTGATTACCGAAATCAAGGTCGCTCTTCGAATATGTTTTAAGAAAGCGAGAAGGAAACTCTTTATTCATCCAGGACTATCAAAATCTTTGCCAAGATCATGATATCATTTTACACCACCAAGATGAGTATTTTAGAAGATTCCTGATGACACGATAAGAAGGAAACTTCATTCTCAGACTCCAAGTACTTGGCTTAACAAGATGTTTGCCATCATAAAAGGATCTGGAGGATCGACCGAGAGACATTTAGCAACACTAATTTAAATTTTCTCCTTGATTTTTGAAACACCGATAGCAGGCTACTGATAAGCCTTTAACTAGTTATCAAGTAAAGGTCGGACTTCGGATACAAAGGATCCATAAGCACAACTCCTACAATAAATCATAGAAGAAGCCTCATGAAGAGTGGTTGTTATTGCTGATTCAAGGGTATGGCAATAGGTCTTCCGGCTAATTGTGTCAACCATTACCTCAATCTTTCCGAATGTATAGAGAGACCTATGTCAAAACCTTGAGGGACACCAATCATTATTGCTTCTTGAGATTCAGCTTTGGTTAGGTGGGGAGATACTTCAGACTCAGCATGTCTGAATAGAAAATTTGCAACATTTACCACAGAGGTAAAGTCACTATATTCTCAAGACATGGACTTCAATGTCAAGCTCCAAAAGATGAGCTAGATTGCGAAACAAATGTAGTAGCAAGTTGTCAAAGGACAATTTCACCTACATCAGTTATTGCAATGAAACACAATTGAATCCTTGTTGGGAAGCATTTAGGAGGATCTAGAAGTTTTGTTGGACTTCTTATCTTCCCTGACAAATCAATCAGTAGATTGGTGTGCTTGAAGGATCTTCTCGATATGTGAAGGTATCATCCTACCATATCAAGAATTCTTTGCACATGCTTGACCAATTTGAAATGATTCCCGATGAAGCAATGATAACTCTACTCGAATCCATGGTGACATATTTTAACAATTGTGCGTGAACTAGAGAGGGTTACTTCCAACATCCAGAACACATACTTTGAAATAACACAAGAATGGTTCTCAAAAGTTTCCAACATTAATGCTAACTGTTCCACATGAATCTTTTCTAGCATGGAGAAGGTAAGGATGTCATTGATGGGCTCAATAACAAACTTATCTTTACATTCCAAGAAGACGGACTCACATGTTGTATGAACAAGGCATAGACATTGGTCAAACAAATGGATAAGAAGATGCACTTAGGTGAGACATCACGAATAAATACACCATCAGATATTCCTTGGAACCGAGTTTGATTTGATGATAGCCCAAATCAAATCAAAGGCAGGAAAGATAACATATTCACAAAGGAGATAATATATTACTTCAGCACGAACAAAATTAGACATCCCTTTAAGGAGGAATAGAGTTGGATAGAACTTTTGTCTTACAACTCTCCAAGTTTTTGTTTAAGCTCAACCAACTTGTTCAGGGGTATCTAGTATGGTTCCTTGGAGAAAGGAGCAGTTCATGGAACTAGATTACTCAAGAACTTGACAACACGGTCATGTGGCAACATGGCGATACTTCTAGTAGACATCTAGAATATCACAGACCACCGATATGTCACTTAGTTCAAGAGGGAAACTTTCTTGGTAAGGCAATAAGACATAGTCTTAGAGCTTTGGCACGAGCTTAACTCTTTGACTAAAGAGGGTGTACCAGAATAGCGGACTTGGTAGCACAATCAAACTTCTCTTATTGATAGGGTTAACCATCACGCTAAGAATGATACAAAGTTCCTTATAGTTCAAAGCAATAAGAGTTGCTAAGAATCTCAGATGACCACATTATTACGCACACGCATCATTCACGAGCACGAGAGCTCGAGGAAGGGTGGGTAAATATGTGTAAGATCATCACTTCATTAAGAGGGTCATGAAACTCAGCATGACCTCTTGGTATAAAAGAGTGTGATACTCTGAGGTAGAACAAATTAGAAGCTAATCAATGCTTCTTGGTCTGCTGAATACAACACTTTGACCTGGTCCTAGAAATGACGAGGTACTGGAGTTTGTTTCTCCTGACATCCCGAACTGGTTTGTCTCGACGGACCACAAGAGTATCTTGCATCGAAAGACACTGATGAACATTTACTACTTGGCTACCAACTGGTAGACAAAGGTCAGAAACAACAAGGAAGGAGGAACATGCTCAGGATGAATCCCGACATGTGGATGCATAAGTCAACAACCTTCTGAAAACCAATGCATAGAAAAGAGAGGTGTGGCAGAGTCACGAATATAGATGCGAGACTCTCGAGAAGTACTCGTGTCGTGATCTATTTGGTTCCATTAAAGAACATCTGCCATAACATGTGGTAGGGGAAGTCCTTTATTTGTCATTGTTCAATGGTGACAATATCCATAAGCTTGAAGGTTATACTAGAAGGTACTAGCCATCCTGAGGTAATGTGTGAACATTAACGACAGGGGTAAAAAGATGGATCTTGAGTTAAAGGTCAACTTCATGTACAAGATTCAGAACACCAGAATCCAGCACAATCAGAGATCTTAGATTCAAGTCCAAGGGTTCAAACCCAGAGAAAAGAGTAACTACTACTTGAGTGACAAAGCATACACTACAAGATAGTAATCACGAGGTAGCTTCCAAGAGAAGAAACGACTTCTGAAGTACCCGAACAAATAAAAAGGAGGCACACGAGGCAAAAGGAAACCTCGAGGCCTGTAATAGAACATTTGAGGAACCATCAACATGATGTTGTTGACCCATAAAGTAGAGAGATTATGATAGAAAGAAATCTCTCAGAAGAAACAGAACAGCAAGGGGATCAAGAAACACACACAACTGACTCTAGAGAACACAACACTAGGTCCAATGGTTGAGAAACGACATGCCTGAACAGGCACCTAACTTTGAAGAAAGACACGAGATAGCAAAACTTTTCCAAATCAACACAAGATAAGATGACCTAGAGTTAGAGAAAAACTGGGTAAGAAGTAAAAGAAGCATACTGTCAACACCCGGATTTTTCAATCCTAGATGCCTGTTATGCCATACATCGCAATCCCAGGATTACCATTTTTGCGAGACATAACAGAATTGGATACCATAGTACTTCATCCATTACAAACGATACATAAGTTCTTACACAAATGGGGATCCCATGATCCAGTTCTTAATACAACATCAAGCAGCAGAATACGTAATAATAACGGTAGCGTAAGCTCCATCTTGAGGTCACCGGCAATCTTGACGATGGGAGATGATCCTAGTTGTCGTAACCTTCACGGGTCCATCCTCCGGTACTCCTCTTCATAGTCGGCCATGGAAATAGCCAGGACAAAGCCATGAGTACTCTTTAAGTACTATAAACTAATACTAACAGGTAAGGGGTTTTTGGCTAATAGGACACTAGGCTCTAGGGTTGTTTTGCAGAAAGCCAGGTTTATCTTTACTAAGTTCCAAATCTAGTCACAATTTTATAACTCCTAAGTGGGATCTTGTAATTCAGGTCACAACTCTGTTGTGTTCCAGTCAAAGTCTGAATTCATTTCACAAGTCATTTTAAAAGGTCTGACGGGGAACAAGATGGCATCTAATCGTCCATAATCATGACGCTGCTATTCGAATAGTTTGACACTGCGAGATTGTACACTTTCACCACAACATTCGATACATCCATCAGGAACAAATCCTGAATTCACCATACTCAGTATGCGGATAATCAATCCTAACCTTTCAATTACACGCCCTAGTATAAGCACCTCTCCTGTGAGTTTGGCCTCCCAACCATGACCACTGTCATCTTGGGTACTGCACAGGTGGAAAATCTTCACAAGGTAGCCTCAGCTCATACCTTGGCTGTGAGGGAACTAATACTAAGGTATATAAGTTTCCAGTCAAGCCCTACCCAATATTCGGGTATTATGGTTGTACGCTAAAATTGGAATGGTATCGCATCCAGACAACCATCAGTTTTATAAAGGGCTAAGGCTCATGCCTCAACATTTTCATCACCAAAATCATCAAGTGTTTGGAAACACATGTCCAAAACATTTCAATAGAATGATCCATCATTCCAAGGTTTTCATAACCATTTTTCCACCAAGTATTCCCATCTAAAAGTTGATAAAGTTTTATGCTTAGCACTAGCATCTACAGGTGGGGGTAGTAATAATGAGGGGTGGTAACTGGTGGAGTTTCACTAAGTCCAACCTTATATCTTAGGCTGGTATCAAGGTTTCTAGCTTAGGCCAAATTTTATGCTCTTTAAGCATAAAATTGGTGCTCGGCTTGCTCTAAGAATGGTGTGGCACGGTCAGTGGGGAGAGGTGAGTGAGATGGTCACTACTAGGAAAATGGTCGTCTGTGGCGCACCTAAAAGGCCCATCCGTGGCGCACCTGTAGTGCGCCACGGGCCTTGCGCTACGGCTAGTGCGTGGCGCCTTTGCCACGGTTGTGTAGAGATAGGCGAGGGCACCTCCTAGTGCGCCATGAAGTTTGGCGTGCGCGCTACCCCTTGATCTTCCGTGGCGCACTACCTAGTGCCACTAAACATCCATGGTGCGCTTTAGGTGTAGTGCGCCACGAAGGTAGACCATGTGCGCCAGATGTATTTTTATTTTTTTTTAATTTCCAAGCCAGATTATATGCAATACAGATTATATACAATATTACAGCAGATATACACACAGATACAAGATATACAATTATATATATAAATACTCAATATGAAAACAAGATTGAAACAAATACATATAGATAAGTCTCATACATGAATACATAGTCCAAGTTACATTGTTTTGATCATGTTACAAAGTAGTAGTTGGTGACATGCGAATACATGTGTCGATCGAACAAGTTAGAGCTCTAAGCTCGCCTAGACATCTAAACTAGCTAGCTAGACACAAACGCGGATAAATAACCAAAGAAGATAAGCATGATCACCGCCGACGAAGGTGTAGGTCTTCATCCGGTTCCTTGTCCTAACTCCCGCTAGATAGCGTGTATCTTCCGCCTCCGCCATAGTGTTGTACCCTTTGTAGCTATTGCCGCTGAAACGGTGCACCTGTCTCCGGCAGTCTTCCCAATCATCGTAGACTCCGGGAACCCGTCCCTTATACACGACGTACCACGTCATCTACAAGTTGACAATAATAACTAACCGGTGATTGAAAAAACATGTATAATTAAAGTCGCATATGAAGATACACTTATAGAAAGTACTCTTAAATAAAAAAGAGCAAACTCAAAAAGCATGCCTCATATATAACTAGGTTGTTGGACACAGGAATATGCTTATGAAGGGACTGTTAGCCAAGTAGGATGCACAATTCACGGACTTGCATATCACAAGGCTAACAATCCCTCATAGAACATTCACATATATTGTGCCACGACATTTTAATCATCGGCATATTCTAAAAAAGACAAAATAACTCGAAAAGCATGCCTCATATATAACTAGGTTGTTGGACACAGGAATATGCTTATGACGGACTGTTAGCCAAGTAGGATGCACAATTCCGGACTTGTGCATATCACAAGGCTAACAATCCCGCCAAAGACATTCACATATATATTGTGCCACGACATTTCAATCATCGGCATATTCTCGAAAAAGACAAAATAACTCAAAAGAATGCCTCATATATAACTAGGTTGTTGGACAGGAATATGCTTATGACGGGATCATAGCCAAGTAGGATGCACAATTCCTGGACTTGTGCATATCACAAGGCTAACAATCCCGTCATAGCACATTCACATATATATTGTGCCACGACATTTCAATCATCGGCATATTCTCGAAAAAGACAAAAATAACTCGAAAAGAATGCCTCATATATAACTAGCTAGGTCGTTGGACACAGGAATATGCTTATGATGGGACTGTTAGCCAAGTAGGATGCACAATTCCTGGACTTGTGCATATCACAAGGCTAACAATCCCGTCATAGCACATTCACATATATATTGTGCCACGACATTTCAATCATCGGCATATTCTTGAAAAAGACAAAAATAACTCACACTTGTCGTCCGAGAACCAAAGAGTAAGCAAAAAAACCAAAGAGTAAGCAAAAAAACCAAGCATTGATTGATATATAATAATAATAAGCAAAATAAGTAAGCGGTGATTCATAAACCTAATAAGATAAGTACACTTGTTGTCCACACACACACAAAGGTCATCTATAGTTTGCAACTACAACTAGGCCAACATCAAGCCTTCTGGCTCGGCTTAGGGAACGGGAGGACGCCCTGCCTCATGAACTTCCTATAGTCACCCTGCATCTCTAGGCGATCTTCTATGTCACGGTTATTCGGGATATTTCCTCCGTAGAAGATCCCCAAGTCATGACATCACGAAGATGATTGCCCCAAGCGCTGGATGCGATACATCTCTTGTCTAATATCCGAATCATTGATCTTGGCCTTTGCTTCGCCCACGTTTGAGATGATCCGGCAACAGAATTCGCTGGTCAAGTAGGAACGCCTCATGTGATGGAGTGCGTAGTAGGCTTCCTTCATTGTTTTCCGTTTGCTTCACGAGGGAACTCACATGTGGTTGAAGACGTGCTGCCGAACTTGACCTTCTTACGCACGAAGCTGGTGCCTTCCACGAGGCAAAGCCGGTGAGAGCATCATCCGAACTTCCTTGATCTTGTCGTAGTTTTTCTTCTTTTCTAGACTCCCGAGTCGAAATACGTGGCGGGAATGCTTCGATAAGGAGATGAGATGAGCGCAGTGTTCATCTCTGCACAAAAAATTCAAATGGAATGTGTTGAAAAAGAATGATGATGATCTAATAAAGCCAATCGACGGTGGCATCGAATAACGACTTACTCGGAAAGTAAGGCACGAGAATGTATTCCTTTGTCTTGTTCGCCACGAGGATTATTTTTAGGTGCGAGGCCACGATCGCTCATGGGGAACCCAAGCAGCCGTCATGCATGTAGTAGGGGTCCACTATAGCGATGCGGTGTGTTCTCTCTAATGATCTGCGTGGCGGCCGAGAGAAAAGAGACCATGGTATAGTGCAGCGGGTATAGTTGGAACATATTGAAGATGTCCTCGAACCGCAGGAAGAACAGATCCAGGGGTAGTGTCGACGAAGCCCAAGCCCGGTGGCACCTTAACCACGAATCTGGGTGCGAGGGATCTTT
This sequence comes from Avena longiglumis, assembly GCA_030063025.1. Classification (NCBI taxonomy): domain Eukaryota; kingdom Viridiplantae; phylum Streptophyta; class Magnoliopsida; order Poales; family Poaceae; genus Avena; species Avena longiglumis. The sequence goes on along the minus strand of CP125973.1, from coordinate 78,472,482 downwards.
CTCGATAGAAGGCGTCTCTCTATCGTCAACGCCGTCATGCACACTCGCAGTTCAACTGGCGAGCTTCGCAAATTCTTAGGTAGCATGGGCTCACCCGCCACATGAATCCTCCACATAATACCCTCGGGTCTTGGTGGCCCGTCCGAAACCTGATCGGATTCGGTTGTTGACGCCACCGGCTGGCTCGAGCTGCTAGATTTTCTTTTCCGCCCTTTTTCCTTTGGAGAGCGGGGCACCGCATCGAGCACCGGCCGCCCTATGTAGTGTGTCGGGGCTTAGAATAAAGGGCGGTTGGTTGTATCACTGGCTGTAAAGGCGCAAGGTGGAGGCGTCTCCTGAGAACCAAACAGACGCTTGGTGATAGTGGCTTTCTCTGTGGGGCCACCAGCTAGGTCTTCTTCGTTGCCAAACTGAGTGCTAAAGAAGTGATCATTCTAGTCTTCGAAGTCCTCGGCCCGATCCTGCGCCATGTGCATATCATCAACATGATCATCCGACCCACCGCGTGGAGGTGACGGCGAGGGCGGTAAGGGGGCCTTGCCACCGCTTGTCGCTGGCACGACAGGCGGTGCTGTTGTCTGTGGCGTGATGGCCCCCGCAGTCCCCAAACGGATCATGCTCTTTGGCCATAGCAAGAACAAGCCGAAGCAACTTCTGAGGACAGACGACTCTTCTTCATCCGCTCCTGGGGGTTGAATGGGAGGTTCCAGGTCGTCGCAGCCCCTTAGCACCCGACTAATTTTAACCCTGTGCACGCTATCTGGCATCGGTTTTGAGTGGAACGTGCGCTACAAGGGTTGAACGATGGTACCCTTGGCAACATCCCTCAGCTCGTTGTTCACGTAGCATAAGAGAGTGCAAGGAACATCCGTCTGCAGAAAACATGTACGGCATCTGCAGAAAGTGACCACCATGCCAAATCATCACAAAAAAATAAAGAGAACACCATGCCAAAGATAGAGATTACCAACGATGCAATATCTTTCATAGCCACAAAAACAACCACATTACAAGTTGAAAACCAGAGCAGTTAATAGAATGCACAGTAACCAACATACTAAGTTCAGATTTCAGACAATTGCTCGGATGCACGGGAAGTAACAGAGCACCCAAGTTAAAACCTTCCGTAACACATTTCACGGCGAGCATGGGAACACCGAACACCCATCATACACCATATATACCAGCGAGCATCTTGCAAAATAACCACTGAACTACATCATCTACAGCATGGTCAGTTAACCTTAGAGCAGCTTGTAAAGCAATAGTCCAACAGCAGTATAAGACCTTGGCTTCAGTCCTAAGGGAAGAGCCATGCTGCCACAGCATCTCTCAGCGCCTAGGAAATCATTGGCTAAGGGGAAGAGACCTCGCCGAGTATCATGTCATAGGCGCCGCAGGAAGAGAGGGAGAGAGGGAAGAGGAGATTCTCACCTCGACGCAGCGGCGACGGCAGACGACGACGACGGCACGACGGCGGCCTCCACCTCTTGAGACGCGCGCGGCGGCTGCTCCTCCTCGGACACCTCCTCCTCCTCCTCGGGTGGACGACGACGGGCGGACGACGGCGGCCTCCACCTCCTGAGACGCACGCGGCGGCTGCTCCTCCTCGGACACCTCCTCCTCCTCCTCGGGCGGACGACGACGGGCGGACGACGGCGGCCTCCACCTCCTCCTCCTCGGGCGCGGGCAGGCCTCCTCCTCCTCAGACGCAGCGGCGGCGGATCGAGAGCGGCGGCGGCGGTCCTTCGGCTTCGGGCTGAGAGATGGAGAGATGGGGATGAGAGAGGGGGTCGGGCGCCACACGTGTGGATAAAGGCACTTAGGCGTAGCGCACTGAGCCATAGTGCGCTACGGATATCTGTAGCGCACTACGGGCTAGTGCGCTACGCCTATCGGCTTCTAACTACTGGATAAGAGAACTACAGACCCACTAGCTAACAACTATACTAGCCTATCCCACTGGTTCTGCCCACTACTCTATTCTAAACCTGAGAGCACCCAGGTTCGAATCCTGGTGCCCCAATTTTTTGTTTTGATTTTAAAAACACTTTTAAATATTCCAAAAAATGCCCAAAAGTGGTGATATATGCCATAGAAGTTTTATTTTGATTTTAAAATACTTTTAAATATTCCAAAAATGCCCAAAAGTAATAATATTCCAAAAATGCCCAAAAATATGATTTAAAGTATAACTAAATTTCATAATACTTTGTTCATGAATATTACAATCTTTTTTGACCACGCGTTTACAATATTTTTTGAGCTAGCGTTTTACAATCTTTTTCCCTTCTTTGTCGCGGTTGAATAATTTAGCCCCGGCACTTTAATGTTTCTTCTTTCGAACGGGCTACCTTTTTTGGGTAGGGTTGTCCTTTTTCTTCTTGTGATGTATGTTGCTGCATCGTAGTCGTCGTCATCTTCAATCTTTGGATCGCCGTACTAGTCGAAGTCTTGCTCGTTGGCGACTCCATCCATTCCGATGATTTTTCTTTTTCCTCGCCACAGATGCTCCTAGTCCCTGTGGCGCACTAGGCGGAGTGCGCCACAGAAGTTTGTGGCCGTTTCAGAGCAGAGGGGGGCATGCGCTTAGGCGTAGCGCACCATGCACACGTGCTCCACAGATGACCCTAACAACCGTGGCGCACATGACTATAGTGTGCTACAGATGTTTGGCGTGTGGCCAACAGGGCCGTGGCCCACACACATCTGTGGCGCACTATAGTCATGTGCGCCACGGTTGTTCTAGTTATTAGTAGGGCACTGCCCACAGGTGAGCCACGCCTGTTTTAGCCGTGGGGCACTTCAACCATGTGAGCCACGGATGTGTTGATTACCTATAGCCGTTTTCCTAGTAGTGGGTGTGAAGAAATCGTGCGGGGGTGGCCTCTATTTATAGTCGAGCGAGGGGACCGTCGGGGCGCACGGTGAGCTCGTCGGGGGCGACGTTACAGGCGGCTATAGGCATGGGCAAGGGTAGGGGACGGTGCTGTGTCTCCTGGCGATGCTCAACGACATGGTCGCGAGGCATGGGGCGGTGTGGTTTGGTCTAGAACGGGCGGCGCTCTGCGTGGCAGAGGCGGCGTCTTCGACGGCGGGCGGCGGCTGTATGGCACGAGGCGGCAAACGGGAATGTCTGGCGGTCTCCTGGGTCGGTGGTGATCATGTGTGAACGCGGTGAGGGCGGCGCGCTGTCTGTGGGTGATGGTCGAGGTGGCGCTCGCGCACGCCGCATGGTCTGGCGTGTCTCGTGCGCGTGGTCCAGTGGCTTGGCAACGCCGCGCTGGGACAGCGATGGCGGACGGTGGGCTGCCTCCCAGACATGCTGGCTAGGCTTGCTGCTGCTCCTAGCTTGCTGTCGACTATGGGGTGACATGGGGGTGCTCGGCTGTTCACCATTAATGACAATGGCAAGCTCACAGGGGTGCTAGTGTTGGGCTAATCTCTCTAGATGATCTACTGGGTTGTGTGTGAGCTAACTAGGGAACAAGTTAGGCAAGATTCACTGCACACTATAGTGTTTGATGTTTTGTTTGATTTGTGTCTGCAACCTGTTTGATGAAATGGCCGCATGAAATCAAGTTTTGAATTTTGAAATGATTTTTGGTGGGTTTGCTAGATTGGTGCTGGTGAGTCTGCAGATGCTTGGTTTTTGAAAGTTGAGCTTGTTTGAGTGGGTTTTGAAAAAGGTGGGATCTTCCCATATGAAGAAGATTCAATTTTGAATTGTCATTTGAACTATGCATTTGAAAGTTTCTGGATGATCACAAAGTGGGCCTTGATACCTTGTTGTGGGTACATTCAAGGGGTGCAAAGATCCAGAAAAGTTTCTGTTAGGTTTTGAAAGTTTGAGACAGCCAAAATAGGCATGGGAGTTAAATTGGTCAAAATGACCATTCACTTAATATATTTGTTTTGATTTACTTGTCTTTAGGAAAAGTGTGGGAAATGTTTTAGATGATGTTCATTTCACCTAAGAAACATTTTACAAGAAATGGATCACACAAACAAGGTGGTTTTTAAAGAAATTCAAAATCCATGCATACACATATACATGCATTCATGAATTCATTTAGAAAAGTTTTTGTTAACCCTAATCTTGAGGATTAGTGTTTGATGATCTAAGTTTGGTATTTTTGGGATGTTACAAACCTTCCCCCCTTAAACAAAATCTCGTCCCGAGATTTGAAAAAGGACGAAAAGATTACCTAGGATTTGAAGAGATCGGGAAACTCCGTCCTGATGTGATCTTCGCATTCCCAGGTAGCCTCCTCTTCTGTGTGGTTGCTCCACTGAATCTTGAGAAACTTGATGCTTCGGGTTCTGGTAGTTCGAAAGGGTTCTTCCAATATATGGATGGGTACTTCAGGATAGGTCAGGTCATCGTTGATCTCTATGGTCCGGTGATCGATATTCTTGAACACTTCGGTCTTCTCTGGGACTTCGATACATTTGCGAAGTAACGAGATATGGAATACATTGTGCACAGCCGACATCTCTTCAGGTAGTTCCAGTTGATACGATACTTCTCCTCGACGGTTCAAAATTTTGAAAGGTCCGATATATCTGGGGGCTAACTTTCCGTTGAGTTGGAAACGCTGCATTCCCTTCAATGGCGACACTTTCAGATAAACAAAATCTCCGATGTTGAAGGCGAGGTCTCGCCTCTTGTCGGCCAGAACTCATCTGTCGTTTGGGCGGTCTTGAGGTGCTCACGAATCTTGTGAACCTTCTCTCGCTTCTTGTAGGATGTCGGGTCCAAGATCGACTCTCCTACTTGACCAGTTCAAAGGGTGCGACACTTTCTTCCGTACATAAATTCAAATGGGGCCATTTGCAAACCGGCTTGTAACTGTTGTTGTAAGAAAATTTCGCAAACGGCATGCCTTCCCACTTGGATCCATATTCTAGCACACATGCTCTAAGCATATCTTGAGTATTTGGTTTACTCGCCCGCTTGTCCATCGGTGCGAGGGTGATACGTGATCTTGAAATCTAGGCGGTTCCTAAACCTTCTTGGACTTTCTTCCGTAATCTCGAGGTAAACCGAGTTCCTCGATCCGATACTATATTCTTGGGGACTCCATGCAAACTAACGATCCTAGCGATGTACAACTCCGCTAGCTTCAACTCGATAGGTAGTTTTGACGGGCAAGAAATGGGCGACTTTGGACAATTCCACTATGACCCAAATAGAGTCATTTCCCTACTAGAAGTAGGTAGTCCATGATAAAGTCCATTCCTACATAATCCCATTTCCATTCCGAATCGCAAAGGTTGCAACAATCCAATGGGTCTTTGATGTCCTGCCTTGACTCGCTGACATATATCACACTTGGCGATATAGCTTCCGATTTCTCTCTTCATCTTATGCCACCAAAATTGCTCTTTCAAATCTTGATACATCTTAGTTCCTCCGGGATGGATAGAATAAAGAGTATCGTGAGCCTCCTTTGAGATAACTTCTTTCAACTCCGAATCTGCTGGTACACAAAGGCGTCCTTTGTACCACAGAACTCCTTCTTCGTCCTCGGTGAATCCAGGTACTTTGCCTGTACCGATACGACGCTTGATTCCGTCGATACTGGCATTTCCCTTCTGCGCCTATTTAATCTGACTGATCAAAGTGGGCTGAAGTTCTATGCTAGCCAAAAATCCTTCACTTACTAATTCCATTCGAAAATCTTCCATCTCTTTGTGCAAACTTGGTTACCCTTCAAAATCATGGAGTTCAAGCGGCACGGCAATCTGCTAAGGGCATCGGCTACCACGTTGGCTTTACCAGGGTGATAGTGAATGTCCAGGTCGTAATCCTTGATTAGCTCAATCCATCTTCTCTGCCTCATATTCAGCTCCTTCTGAGTAAATATATACTTTAGGCTCTTGTGATCCGAATAAATCTCACAACGGTTTCCCATCAGGTAATGTCTCCATGTCTTTAGGGCTAGAACTACGGCTGCGAGTTCGAGGTCATGGGTTGGGTAATTTTGTTCATGTTGCTTCAATTGTCGCGATAGATAAGATATAACTTTGCCTTCTTGCATTAGCACACATCCGAGACCAATCTTGGATGCGTCACAATACACATCGAAGGGCTTCGTGATATCCGGCATGATCAAGATTGGGGCTGAAATCAATCTCCTCTTGAGTTCTTGAAAACTCGCTTCACATTTGTCGGTCCATTCAAACTTCTTGTCCTTCTTCAGCAATTGGGTCATGGGTCGGGCGATACTCGAGAATCCTTCCACAAATTTGCGGTAATATCCCGCCAATCCGAGAAAAGCACGAACTTGGGTTTGAGTGGTTGGGGCTTGCCAATCTTCTACATCTTTTACTTTGGCAGGGTCAACGGCAATTCCTCCGGCTGATACAATGTGACCGAGGAATCCTACTTCCTATAACCAGAATTCGCATTTGCTAAATTTTGCATACAACTGATGCTCTCTAAGGGTTCCAAGAATGGTCCTTAGGTGTAGCTCATGTTCTTCTTCTGATTTGGAATAAATCAGAATGTCATCGATGAAAACAACGACAAACTTATCCAGGAAGTCCATAAAAATCTTATTCATGAGGTTCATGAAATAAGCGGGGGCATTGGTTAATCCAAAAGACATGACTGTATACTCATACAATCCATATCTGGTGGTAAAGGCAGTCTTTGGAATATCCTCTGCACGAATTTTGAGTTGATGATAGCCAGTCCTAAGATCAATCTTAGAAAACACCTGGGCTCCGGTCAACTGATCAAACAAATCTTCTATCTTAGGCAAGGGGTACTTGTTCTTGATGGTGACATCATTCAACTTTCGATAATCCGTACACAAACGGTTACCTCCATCCTTCTTGTCCACAAACAAGACAGGTGATCTCCATGGGGACGCACTTGGTTGAATCAATCCGATTTCCAACATGGAATCCAGTTGCTTCTTCAGTTCTTCTAGTTCTGACGGGTTCATACTATAGGGTCTCTGGGCTATGGGTCCTGTTCCGGGGATTAGTTCGATGATAAACTCGATATCCCGATCTAGGGGCATACCGGGCAAAATATCTGGAAATACATCGGGGTATTCACAGACTATTCGAACTTGGTCAATGGTAGGTTGGGCTATACTCTTGTTACACTTGAATTGACGAGGTAAGGTTTCAGATATATGCTCGACTGATATTCCGGTGGTACTGGTCATGGTAATGGCTTTCTTGGCACAGTCAATCAATCCTTTATGTTTGGACATCCAATCCATTCCTAGTACTACTTCCAAACCTTTAGTTCCGAGTACTATTAGATTAGCATAAAAATCTATGCCATGGATTCGGATAGGGACGGCCTTGCAAATTTGCCTAGCCTTGGTGGTTGATCCGGGAATTTGTACAATCATCACATGCTTCAATTTGGTTGGTTGAATTTTACTAGTGCAGGCAAATTCTTCGGTGACAAATGAATGCGATGCACTAGAATCAAACAACACTCTTGCAAGTACTGAATTAATAGAAAACATACCCAGCACGACGTCTGGCGCTTCCTGAGCTTCTTCAGCATGCATGAGAAAAAGACGGCCATTGCGGTTGAGTGAATTCCCTGGGGCAAATCTTCTCCCTGGCTGGACACGACGCTGAGCTGACATTGGCGTTGGGGGCGGTAGCATTCTTCTTGTTGGGGCACTCATTGGAATAGTGGCCTTTATTTCCACTGTCATAACAGGTCACTTGTGACGTCCTTGGTCGCGACAGGCACAACATTGCTTCCAGTCCTCGGGGCAGTGTTGGGGTTGGTGGTAGCATTGTTGGTGTTGAACTTGGGTGGGGTGGTGAAATTGCTAGAGTTGCTGTGGTTGTGGTGATTTCCTCTGGTATAGGGTTTCCACGGTTGGGATAGGTCGGACGGGTCATAGGGGGTCTGTTGGTTCTTGGGGCAAATCACGGAGATGGGTTGGGCGATACTTTGGGGTCCGATGGGTTCTGGTTGATGCATCATGCGACGCTTATGTTCTCATTGGCTTGGTTGATCTTTCCTTCCATTTGGATAGCGAGTCGACAAGGGCTTCAATATCAACAAAGGGATATTGACTAACATGCCCGCATCTCGTCATGCAGACCATTCAGGAATCTTTCTTTCTTCTTGGCTTCGGTGTCTATCTCGTCCGGGACATACCTAGCTAATGACAAAAATTTGTCACGGTATTCCACTACAGTCATCCTTCCTTGCTTCAATTCCCTGAACTCGTCTCTCATTCTCTTGATCAAACCAGGGGGCACATGGGTTCTGCTAAACTTGACTTTGAATTCCTCCCAGGTCATCATTTGGCCTCCGGTCATTGCACGAACACTGTTCCACCATGCCCTGGCATCTCCGGCTAGATAATGGGTGGCGAACAAGACTTTCTTGTTGGCTTCTACTCCGGCTACTTCTAAGTTATTTTCCATGGTTTGCAGCCAATCATCAGCGTCTAGGGGTTCTTCTGACTTGGTGAAAACGGGTGGGTTGGTATTCTGGAAATTCTTGAGCTTAGATCCGTGGTTGTCCTGATTTCCATGGCCTTGGTTGTTGTGGGCTAGCTGGGCTATCTGTTGCAGAGTGGCTAGGTTGGCTTGACGCTCTTTCACTCTTCACGGTCAGAAGTCAACATTTGCAGGATCTGCAACATCGGGTCCGGGGCTGAACCACTTCCTCCACGTGGCATCTGAAGATTGATATAGATCATGAGAAAAGAGGGAAATTGCTAAGGTTTTGGGTTTTTGAAAAGTTTTTAGAGTTTGACTCAGGTTTTCTAGCAACTTGCTTTTTTTCATTCCTTCACTCATATCACACAGTACAACACACACCACAACAAGGAAAAACAGATGGTTTTAAGAACCATTCTGGAAACTACGATACAGTGGGACCGACTACTACTCACTACGGTAGTGCTCAATGCTACTACTTCTCGGAGTTTGTGGCTTCATCATCTTCCGCATCATTTATGACAGCGAAATCATCCTCATCAGTGAAGAAGTCCATGGCCTGATCCTCCAGAAAATCATCGTCATTGCTGAGATAGGAGTAAGGGTCTCCACGAAGATCTTCTCCGGCATTCTCCCTTTCCTCCAACTGCATGTCTCTCTCGTGGATGGTCTCTTCCAGAGATGAGATGCGATGGCGAAGACGGGCAATAATGCGCTCCTTCTTGTCGAGCTGACGGCGGCGAGACTTGCGATCCTTTGCTAGCATGGCGATGGTCTGATCCTTCGTCTTGATGATGGCAGACTTGTGGTTGCAATAGTCACGGCAGTTGTCCAACTCTTGCTGACGATCATACATCATGAAGCTAAGGTGGTCCAATTGAGTCTTTAGCTCGGGTGGTATGGGGCTTCTAGTGGTTGTCCATTTGCATCACGCCTTGGGCAAAACTCAAAGCGAGTACCCTTGATCTGATTGATGCTCTGCCCACACAGACGGGAAAGAGCTTCCTGCATTGCTCTGGCAAGTCCATCGAGCCAGTTGTTTTCCCTCAAGGTAAACTTAATTCCCTCCGCAGTGGGAGGTTCAATCTTTCCTCGGAGACTTGCAACAATTAGCCACTACAGATCTTCTCCTCCTTGATCATTGAGATGAGCTCCGAAGAACTCGGGATGCGGACGCTCCAGAAGTTCCGAAAGCTGATCCAGATCCCTCTCAAAGATAAGGTCTCCTCCATTTCCGAGTTGATAAAACTTGTTGGACTTCACGTCCATATATAAGAATAGAGGATGAGTAGATTAGCAGAGTGATCAAGTGTGTCAAACTTTTATCTATTTTGCAAGAGTTTTTTGAGGAACATGAAGTTTTATTAAAGAATTAAAGAGGTAAGAATGAGAATAAGTTTTCATAAATATTTTTGTTCTGTGGTTTTGAAACTAAGTTTTTGGTTCAACGTCCAATCTAACTAGGGTCTCCTATGGTCAGGATGGCTCTGATACCAACTTGTCAACACCCGGATTTTTCAATCCTAGATGCCTGTTATGCCATACATCGCAATCCCAGGATTACCATTTTTGCGAGACATAACAGAATTGGATACCATAGTACTTCATCCATTACAAACGATACATAAGTTCTTACACAAATGGGGATCTCATGATCAAGTTCTTAATACAACATCAAGCAGCGGAATACGTAATAATAACGGTAGCGTAATCATACATAGCTCATTTGGCTATTACATTACATTGCAGCGGCATAACTATAGTCATGGGGTCCTTCATCTTCAAGGTGCCACAGGCAGATGTTGGTTGTAGACTTTGTAATCCTAATCAAACAATCTTCACTAAAATCAATCAAACCTGCAACATTACAAGTTATAGCCACAAGGGTCAATACATTTGAATTGTATTGGCAAGTTTTACTACTATGTATAATATGAGTGGATCTTATCAATACATGCATAATTAGCTAAGTAGAGTTTAAGGCTCTTTGCATAAAGCAAAATTTATCCTATCTTTTCAAAATGGTTTTGGTCCTTTGTCAAAACTTCTTTTCCAAGTTCCTTGAACTCCTTGGTAGAAACTCAAGTGTTCAAGTCCTTGTCAAAAATCTCTTGAGCTACTTGGTGACCCCAAGTGCAACAAGTTTTATAAAAATCTCATGAGTTCCTTGGTAACCCCAAGTGTTCATGTTTCCATCTCTTGAGTTCCTTGGTAACCCCAAGTACATCAAGTTTTGTCAAAATCTCTTGAGCTCCTTGGTAACCCCAAGTGCATCAAGTTTTGTCAAAGTCTCTTGAGCTCCTTGGTAACCCCAAGTGCATCAAGTCTTTAAAAGTTTTTCTTTTAGAAATTAGAATGTCGAGATCTCCCATAGCTTCAAACTTTAGTTGCTCAATATTGTCCATAACCGGGGACACGGCTAAGTACTTAGATTTTATTATCTTCTGCAGAAGGAGTACACTTTACCCACATGTCACAATCCCATCTTGTTGCCACCAGTGGCCACTGGATTAGCACTCACCAAGATGGAGTACTGGCAGATTGAGAATGTGATGAAGTCTTTCCAAAGGGTCCTCCCATACACCATTGCTAGCTTGTCTTCAGCACCCATGAAGCATTCCAGATCCCCATGTCCAGTAAACTGAAGACAATTTATGGGTCTTCCCAATGTAGTTGAGTAAGCCAGAGCCATAATAGCATGTGGTTGCACACGAAAGCCACAATTGGAGAAACATGTTCAATCTCTAAGTTTCCTGGGTGGTTTCCTTTGGAGCACAACACAAAGAGATTGCCATACACATGGTTCCTTTTGTTGCCACCTTCTCCAAAACTCAAAGTATCCTTGGCCACCCAGGTGGTTCATTGAGTCCTTGTTTTATTATATAAAACACAAGTCCTTTTCTCAACTTCATAAAATCTCAACATGTGTCTCTTTTCAAAATATATATATAGCCTGGCTAAGCATGTAACAACTACATTGTTTTCTCTAAGGAATGTATAGGGAATCCTATTAGGATTTAGCATAGCATAAGTATAAAATATCTTTTCATGCATGTTTCAAAATCCACTAAGTATAATGAAAATAGTAGGACTTTTAGATGATAGTGTAACTTGCCTTTTTGGTAGGAAATGATGGTTCAATCCTTGATCTTGCTAGTCTCACACTTTGCTAATTTCACTACAATCAATCAAGCAACACCAAAATCAACTAGCATTCCAAACCAATAATCAATCAAACAATTCACACACATAAAATAATGGGATCTAAGCTATGCATGCAAGCATGCAAGAGATGGTTATATTTGTAAATATGGTCTCCACAAGGAATTCTAAACTTGGTAGGGTCCAAGGTGGTCATTTTTTTCTAAGTGGCAAAGTCATTAGCAAAAGGATTTTGTCCAAAACCATTTTTAAATCCAATCATCATTTTATGTGGTGGAAAATATTTTTATCAAAGCAAAACTTTTAAGTTTCTCACCCAATGAGTTGCTAATTTGCAAAAATTGGTGTTTTGGGTCAGTAGGTTTGATCTAAAACATTTCTCCAAATTTTTTATATCCAAAAACATTTTCCATAACAAAATCATTATTTTTATTTGGCTAGAAATGGGCTAAATCAAGTTTTCCATCCTAAACTTTACCAAATCCATTTTCAAAACCATGGGTTGGTTCCTAGGGTCAGTAATTTCACAACAAACCTATTTGCAAAGGTTTTAACCTCCAAAACATTTTTAAACAATTTTTCTAATCTAAACAAGCACACAAAAGTATCTGCAAAAACAAGCAAACTAACAGATACTATTTGCTAAACAAATTCCATGGTTGGCTAGGGTTTGTTCCACTGATTCCAACGGTATAAAGTTTGTAATTTTTGGACGTGTGGATCAAAAGTTACAGGGTTTTCAAATTGCAACTTAAATCTGATTTCCAAATTGCTTTTAAGCAGACACAGCCACGTCGTGTTACGGTTGGACGGTACCGGTTGGCCGGATCGGTGTTATGTGCGTTGGATCTAATAAATCGTGCGGCATAGGACTCGTACCCCTTCGCGGTTAAATGATCTAATCCTGCTCGCTCAATCTAGATCCTACGGTACTGATTCGCTTGACCAAAAGTGAGCGGCGCCGTCAGTGGCTAGCGGCGGCGCACGGCCAGGCGGTGGCGTTACAGCGGCTACAGGAAGCAAAGAGGGGAGGGAAAGTGCTCACCAGAATCGCAGGGCTGTGGTGACGCTCAACGTGTTGTTGGCTTGACAAGGGGCGCTCGGGTACTGCAGCAATTGCTCGCCGGAGTTTGCACGGTCGTCTGACGGCTCTGGTTGATGACGGGGAGGTGCTGCAGTTCACCCCAGGGCAGATGGCTGGTACGGTTAGACGTGGACTGAGCTGGAGATGATGTGAGCATCCATGGAAAAGCTAGGGGTGGTCGAGGCTTACCGGGGGAGTTCGACGGGGACGAGACAGACGGCGACGTTGTCAGAGCTTGTCGAAGACGATGCTCCGGGGCGCCCGCGGTTGAAGGACGAGCACAGGGAGATGTGTTTGGGAGTGGGGAATCTGGTAGCGTGCTAAGGGAGGCAAGGGGCGGCGAAGCTCGGCTGAAATTCGACGAGGAGGGTCGTTGGAGACAGAGGAGCTTGGGGAAGAATTGGGGCGTCTGGGAGCACGTTGAGATGGGGCGACAGAGGGGAAGTGGAGAGGAGACATGACGGTTTAAGCCTGCGTGATCAAAGCGGGTAACGGTGGTCGCGTTAAGGCGAATTAAGGCCGCGAAATCATCGGCAGGAACGGTGTCGAGGGGAGGGAGAAGGAGTCGCGCGGGTGAGAAGGAAGAACAGGAGGAGTGGGGTCTACCTGGCAGTGGAAAAAGAAAAGGAGGGGAGGGTCCATCAGTCAGCGTCTGTTTAGGTTAGAATCAGAGTGCTAATCGTTTTTCTTCGGGGAGGGGAGCTGGGCTGTTTGGGCTTGGCCGGCTGGGCTGGTCCAGATTCCATTTTTTTCCTTCCTGGAACCTTTTTCCTTTTCTAATTCTTTTTCTGTTTTTGAAATTCAAACAATCAAACAACATTCAAACCAATTCAATAATCACTAAACTTTGTACTTTGAATTTGGTTCTATTTATCAACATAAACCAAATTCCAAAATAAAATAATAATTTTTATTCTTTTTAGGATCCATTCTTTAATTAAATAAAATGGATCTTTAGTTATTTAATAAAATAGGGTTTGATTTAATTAATAAAATCTCCATTTGAAATCCAAATATTTTCAAAACCAAATCAGTAGGTTTTATTTGGAAATAATGAATACTTGGAAACTTGTTTAAAACAAAATAACCTTTTATTTTAGGGTCCATTATTAATTAAATATAATAGACTTTCATTATTAAATCAAATAGGATTTGTTTTATTAAGATATTTATTTTGAAATCTAAAATAAAGTCAAAACACTTCAGTAGGTTTTATTTGAGAATATAAAATATTTGGAAAACTTATTTAAAATAATTTAATAAGTTTTGATGTTTCATTTAAAATGGTAAAACCTTTTATTTAAATAAAATTGGATATTAAATCCTTATTAATTTATTTAAATAAACCTTTGCTATTTTTATTCAAAACAAAATGTTTTAATTCCAAAGCTTGGCCAAGGTTTAATTTGGCTTTATAAAATAATCTTTATTTATGAGTCCACCTTTTATTTTGAAAACCAAATCTTTTATTAAAAGATCCAAAATAGTAATTCCAAAATATTTTAATTTCCTTTAATAAATGTTTATCCTTATAAATCCCTTTAGGATTTATTTGATTCAAATTGATTTGAAGTTCTAATTAAATTTCAAAAAGTTTCTTCTGGCCCTGAAATCAAACAAAGTTTTATTTTATTCATTTATTTTCACATTACAAGATTTGGAAAAATCTTGGGATGTGACAAATAGCCAGGGACAAAGCCATGAGTACTCTTTAAGTACTCGCAAACTAATACTAACAGGTAAGGGGTTTTTGGCTAATAGGACACTAGGCTCTAGGGTTGTTTTGCAAAAAGCCAGGTTTATCTTTACTAAGTTCCAAAGCTAGTCACAATTTTATAACTCCTAAGTGGGATCTTGTAATTCAGGTCACAACTCTGTTGTGTTCTAGACAAAGTCTCAATTCATTTCACAAGTCATTTTAAAAGGTCTGACGGGGAACAGTATGGCCACTCCAACTGTCCATAACCGCGGACGCGGCTATTCGAATAGTTTGACACTCTGCAGAGATTGTACACTTTCACCACAACATTCGATACATCCGTCAGGAACAAATCCTGAATTCACCATACTCAGTATGCGGATAATCAATCCTAACCTTTCAATTACACGCCCTAATATAAGCACCTCTCCTGTGATTTTGGCCTCCCAGCCATGACCACTGTCATCTTGGGTACTGCACAGGTGGACAATCTTCACAAGGTAGCCTCTGCTCAGACCTTGGCTGCGAGGGAACTAATACTAAGGTATATAAGTTTCCAGTCAAGCCCTACCCAATATTCGGGTATTGTGGTTGTACGCTAAAATTGGAATGGTATCGCATCCGCATAACCATCGTTTTATAAAGGGCTAAGGCTCATGCCTCAACATTTTCATCACCAAAATCATCAAGTGTTTGGAAACACATGTCCAAAACATTTCAATAGAATGATCCATCATTCCAAGGTTTTCATAACCATTTTTCCACCAAGTATTCCCATCTAAAAGTTGATCAAGTTTTATGCTTAGCACTAGCATCTACAGGTGGGGGTAGTAATAATGAGGGGTGGTAACTGGTGGAGTTTCACTAAGTCCAACCTTATATCTTAGGCTGATATCAAGGTTTCTAGCTTAGGCCAAATTTTATGCTCTTTAAGCATAAAATTGGTGCTCGGCTTGCTCTAAGAATGGTGTGGCACGGTCAGTGGGGAGAGGTGAGTGAGATGGTGTGAAGAAATCGTGCGGGGGTGGCCTCTATTTATAGTCGAGCGAGGGGACCGTCGGGGCGCACGGTGAGCTCGTCGGGGGCGACGTTACAGGCGGCTATAGGCATGGGCAAGGGTAGGGGATGGTGCTATGTCTCCTGGCGATGCTCAACGACATGGTCGCGAGGCATGGGGCGGTGTGGTTTGGTCTGGAATGGGCGGCGCTCTGCGCGGCAGAGGCGGCGTCTTCGACGGCGGGCGGCGGCTGTATGGCACGAGGCGGCAAACGGGGATGTCTGGCGGTCTCCTAGGTCGGTGGTGATCATGTGTGAACGCGGTGAGGGCGGCGCGCTGTCTGTGGGTGATGGTCGAGGGTGGCGCTCTGGCGCACGCTCGGCATGGTCTGGGCGTGTCTCGTGCGCGTGGTCCAGGGCTTAGCAACGCCATGGATGGGACAGCGATGGCGGTGGGCGGTGGGCTGCCTCCCGACATGCCGGCTAGGCTTCTGCTGCTCCTAGCTTGTCGACTATGGGGTGACATGGGGGTGCTCGGTTCACCATTAATGACAATGGCAAGCTCAGGGGTGCTAGTGTTGGGCTAATCTTTCTAGATGATCTCTTGGGTTGTGTGTGAGCTAGCTAGGAACAAGTTAGGCAAGAATCACTGCACACTATAGTGTTTGATGTTTTGTTTGATTTGTGTCCGCAACCTGTTTGATGAAATGGCCATGAAATCAAGTTTTGAATTTTGAAATGATTTTGGTGGGTTTTCTAGATTGGTGCTGGTGAGTCTGCAGATGCTTGGGTTTTGAAAGTTGAGCTTGTTTGAGTGGGTTTTGAAAACGGTGGGATCTTCCCATATGAAGAAGATTCAATTTTGAATTGTCATTTAAACTATGCATTTGAAAGTTTCTGGATGATCACAAAGTGGGCCTTGATACCTTGTTATCGGTACATTCAAGGGTGCAAAGATCGAGAAAAGTTTACATTAGGTTTTGATAGTTTGAGACAGCCAAAGTAGTCATGGGAGTTAAATTGGTCAAAATGACCATTCACTTAATATATTTGTTTTGATTTACTTGTCTTTAGGAAAAGTGTGGGAAATGTTTTAGATGATGTTCATTTCACCTAAGAAACATTTTACAAGCAATGGATCACACAAACAAGGTGGTTTTTAAAGAAATTCAAAATCCATGCATACACATATACATGCATTCATGAATTCATTTAGAAAAGTTTTTGTTAACCCTAATCTTGAGGATTAGTGTTTGATGATCTAAGTTTGGTATTTTTGGGATGTTACAAACCTTCCCCCCTTAAACAAAATCTCGTCCCGAGATTTGAAAAAGGACGAAAAGATTACCTAGGATTTGAAGAGATCGGGAAACTCCGTCTTGATGTGATCTTCGTGTTCCCAGGTAGCCTCCTCTTCTGTGTGGTTGCTCCACTGAATCTTGAGAAACTTGATGCTTCGGGTTCTGGTAGTTCGAAAGGCTTCTTCCAATATATGGATGGGTACTTCAGGATAGGTCAGGTCATCGTTGATCTCTATGGTCCGGTTATCGATATTCTTGAACACTTCGGTCTTCTCAGGGACTTCGATACATTTTCGAAGTAACGAGATATGGAATACATTGTGCACAGCCGACATCTCTTCAGGTCGTTCCAGTTGATACGATACTTCTCCTCGATGGTTCAAAATTTTGAAAGGTCCGATATATCTGGGGGCTAACTTTCCTTTGAGTTGGAAACGCTGCATTCCCTTCAATGGCGACACTTTCAGATAAACAAAATCTCCGATGTTGAAGGCGAGGTCTCGACGTCTCTTGTCAGCATAACTCTTCTGTCGGGTTTGGGCGGTCTTGAGGTGCTCACGAATCTTGTGAACCTTCTCTTCTGCTTCTTGTAGGATGTCGGGTCCGAAGATCTGACTCTCTCCTACTTCTGACCAGTTCAAAGGGGTGCGGCACTTTCTTCCGTACATAAATTCAAATGGGGCCATTTGCAAACTGGCTTGGTAACTGTTGTTGTAAGAAAATTCTGCAAACGGCAGACAGTCTTCCCACTTGGATCCATATTCTAGCACACATGCTCTAAGCATATCTTCGAGTATTTGGTTTACTCGCTCCGTTTGTCCATCGGTCTGAGGGTGATACGCGGTACTGAAATCTAGGCGGGTTCCTAAACCTTCTTGGACTTTCTTCCAAAATCTCGAGGTAAACTGAGTTCCTCGATCCGATACTATATTCTTGGGGACTCCATGCAAACTAACGATCCTAGCGATGTATAACTCCGCTAGCTTCGAACTCTGATAGGTAGTTTTGACGGGCAAGAAATGGGCGACTTTGGACAATCCCACTATGACCCAAATAGAGTCATTTCCCTACTAGAAGTAGGTAGTCCAAAGGATAAAGTCCATTCCTGTAATCCCATTTCCATTCGGAATGCAAAGGTTGCAACAATCCAATGGTCTTTGATGTCCTGCCTTGACTCGTGACATATATCACACTTGGCGATATAGCTTCCGATTTCTCTCTTCATCTTATGCCACCAAAATTGCTCTTTCAAATCTTGATACATCTTAGTTCCTCGGGATGGATAGAATAAAGAGTATCATGAGCCTCCTTCAAGATAACTTCTTTCAACTCGAATCTGCTAGTACACAAAGGCGTCCTTTGTACCACGTAACTCCTTCTTCGCTCGGTGAATCCGGTACTTTGCACTGACACGACGCTTGATTCCGTCGACATGGCATTTCCTTCGCGCCTATTTAACTGACCGATCAAAGTGGGCTGAAGTTCTATGCTAGCCAAAAATCCTTCACTTACTAATTCCATTCGAAAATCTTCCATCTCTTTGTGCAAACTTGGTTACCCTTCAAAATCATGGAGTTCAAGCGGCACGGCAATCTGCTAAGGGCATCGGCTACCACGTTGGCTTTACCAGGGTGATAGTGAATGTCCAGGTCGTAATCCTTGATTAGCTCAATCCATCTTCTCTGCCTCATATTCAGCTCCTTCTGAGTAAATATATACTTTAGGCTCTTGTGATCAGAATAAATCTCACAACGGTTTCCCATCAGGTAATGTCTCCATGTCTTTAGGGCTATAACTACGGCTGCGAGTTTGAGGTCATGGGTTGGGTAATTTTGTTCATGTTGCTTCAATTGTCGCGATAGATAAGATATAACTTTGCCTTCTTGCATTAGCACACATCCGAGGCCAATCTTGGATGCGTCACAATACACATCGAAGGGCTTCGTGATATCCGGTATGATCAAGATTGGGGCTGAAATCAATCTCCTCTTGAGTTCTTGAAAACTCGCTTCACATTTGTCGGTCCATTCAAACTTCTTGTCCTTCTTCAGCAATTGGGTCATGGGTCGGGCGATACTCGAGAATCCTTCCACGAATTGGCGGTAATATCCCACCAATCCGAGAAAAGCACGAACTTGGGTTTGAGTGGTTGGGGCTTGCCAATCTTCTACATCTTTTACTTTGTCAGGGTCAACGGCAATTCCTCCGGCTGATACAATGTGACCGAGGAATCCTACTTCCTGTAACCAGAATTCACATTTGCTAAATTTTGCATACAACTGATGCTCTCTAAGGGTTCCAAGAATGGTCCTTAGGTGTAGCTCATGTTCTTCTTCTGATTTGGAATAAATCAGAATGTCATCGATGAAAACAACGACAAACTTATCCAGGAAGTCCATAAAAATCTTATTCATGAGGTTCATGAAATAAGCGGGGGCATTGGTTAATCCGAAAGACATGATCGTATACTCATACAATCCATATCCGGTGGTAAAGGCGTCTTTGGAATATCCTCTGACGCAATTTTGAGTTGATGATAGCCAGTCCTAAGATCAATCTTAGAAAACACCTGGGCTCCGGTCAACTGATCAAACAAATCTTCTATCTTAGGCAAGGGGTACTTGTTCTTGATGGTGACATCATTCAACTTTCGATAATCCGTACACAAACGGTTACCTCCATCCTTCTTGTCCACAAACAAGACAGGTGATCTCCATGGGGACGCACTTGGTTGAATCAATCCGATTTCCAACATGGAATCCAGTTGCTTCTTCAGTTCTTCTAGTTCTGACGGGTTCATACTATAGGGTCTCTGGGCTATGGGTCCTGTTCCGGGGATTAGTTCGATGATAAACTCGATATCCCGATCTAGGGGCATACCGGGCAAAATATCTGGAAATACATCGGGGTATTCATAGACTATCCGAACTTGGTCAATGGTAGGTTGGGCTATACTCTTGTTACACTTGAATTGACGAGGTAAGGTTTCAGATATATGCTCGACTGATATTCCGGTGGTACTGGTCATGGTAATGGCTTTCTTGGCACAGTCAATCAATCCTTTATGTTTGGACATCCAATCCATTCCTAGTACTACTTCCAAACCTTTAGTTCCGAGTACTATTAGATTAGCATAAAAATCTATGCCATGGATTCGGATAGGGACGGCCTTGCAAATTTGCCTAGCCTTGGTGGTTGATCCGGGAATTTGTACAATCATCACATGCTTCAATTTGGTTGGTTGAATTTTACTAGTGCAGGCAAATTATTCTGTGACAAATGAATGCGATGCATCAGAATCAAACAACACTCTTGCAAGTCTTGAATTAACGAAAACATACCCACGGCGTCTGGCGCTTCGAGCTTCTTCACATGCATGAGAAAAAGACGGCCATTGCGGTTGAGTGAATTCCACAGGGCAAATCTTCTCCCTGGCTGGACACGGCCAGCTGCTGATTTGGGACATTGGCGTTGGGGATGTAGCATTCTTCTTGTTGGGGCACTCGTTGGAATAGTGGCCTTTATTTCCACACTCATAACAGGTCACTTGTGACTTGTCCTTGGCTGACAGCACAACATTGCTTCGATCCTCGGCGGTGTTGGGGTTGGTGGTAGCATTGTTGGGTTGAACTTGGGTGTGGCGGGTGAAATTGCTAGAGTTGCGGGTTGTGGTGATTTCCTCGGTCTAGGGTTTCCACGGTTGGGATAGGTCGGACGGGTCATAGGGGTCTGTTGGTTCTTGGGGCAAATCCTCGGAGATGGGTTGGGCGATACTTTGGGGTCTGATGGGTTCCTGGTTGATGCATCATGCGACGCTTGCGGTTCTCATTGGCTTGGTTGATCTTTCCTTCCATTTGGATAGCAGAGTCGACAAGGGCTTCAATATCAACAAAAGGGATATTGACTAACACTGTCTGCATCTCGTCGTGCAGACCATTCAGGAATCTTTCTTTCTTCTTGGCTTCGGTGTCTATCTCGTCCGGGGCATACCTAGCTAATGACAAAAATTTGTCACGGTATTCCACTACAGTCATCCTTCCTTGCTTCAATTACCTGAACTCGTCTCTCATTCTCTTGATCAAACCTGGGGGCACATGGGTTCTGCTAAACTTGACTTTGAATTCCTCCCAGGTCATCATTTGGCCTCCGGTTATTGCACGAACACTGTTCCACCATGCCCTGGCATCTCCGGCTAGATAATGGGTGGTGAACAAGACTTTCTCGTTGGCTTCTACTCCGGCTACTTCTAAGTTATTTTCCATGGTTTGCAGCCAATCATCAGCGTCTAGGGGTTCTTCTGACTTGGTGAAAACGGGTGGGTTGGTATTCTGGAAATTCTTGAGCTTAGATCCGTGGTTGTCCTGATTTCCATGGCCTTGGTTGTTGTGGGCTAGCTGGGCTATCTGTTGCAGAGTGGCTAGGTTGGCTTGACGTTCCGCTCTTTCAGCTTCACGGTCAGAAGTCAACATTTGCAGGATCTGCAACATCGGGTCCGGGGCTGAACCACTTCCTCCGTGGCATCTGAAGAATGATATAGATCATGAGAAAAGAGGGAAATTGCTAAGGTTTTGGGTTTTTGAAAAGTTTTTAGAGTTTGACTCAGGTTTTCTAGCAACTTGCTTTTTTTCATTCCTTCACTCATATCACACAGTACAACACACACCACAACAAGGAAAAACAGATGGTTTTAAGAACCATTCTGGAAACTACGATACAGTGGGACCGACTACTACTCACTACGGTAGTGCTCAATGCTACTACTTATCGGAGTTTGTGGCTTCATCATCTTCCGCATCATTGATGACGGCGAAATCATCCTCATCAGTGAAGAAGTCCATGGCCTGATCCTCCAGAAAATCATCGTCATTGCTGAGATAGGAGTAAGGGTCTCCACGAAGATCTTCTCCGGCATTCTCCCTTTCCTCCAACTGCATGTCTCTCTCGTGGATGGTCTCTTCCGGAGATGAGATGCGATAAGAAAACGAGCAATAATGCGCTCCTTCTTGTCGGTGACGGCGGCGAGACTTGCGATCCTTTGCTAGCATGGCGATGGTGCGATCTTCGTCTTGATGATGGCGGACTTGTGGTTGCAATAGTCACGGCGGTTGTCCAACTCTTGCGGCGATCATACATCATGAAGCTAAGGTGGTCCAATTGAGTCTTTAGCTCGGGTGGTATGGGGCTTCTAGTGGTTGTCCATTTGCATCACGCCTTGGGCAAAACTCAAAGGCAGTACCCTTGATCGATTGATGCTCGCCCACAGGCGGAAAGAGCTTCCTGCATTGCTCTGGCAAGTCCATCGAGCCAGTTGTTTTCCCTCAAGGTAAACTGAATTCCCTCCGCAGTGGGAGGTTCAATCTTTCCTCGGAGACTTGCAACAATTAGCCACTGCAGATCTTCTCCTCCTTAATCATTGAGCTGAGCTCCGAAGAACTCGGGATGCGGACGCTCCAGAAGTTCCGAAAGCTGATCCAGATCCCTCTCAAAGATAAGGTCTCCTCCATTTCCGAGTTGATAAAACTTGCTGTACTTCACGTCCATATATAAGAATAGAGGACGAGTAGATTAGCAGAGTGATCAAGTGTGTCAAACTTTTATCTATTTTGCAAGAGTTTTTTGAGGAACATGAAGTTTTATTAAAGAATTAAAGAGGTAAGAATGAGAATAAGTTTTCGTAAATATTTTTGTTCTGTGGTTTTGAAACTAAGTTTTTGGTTCAACGTCCAATCTAACTAGGGTCTCCTATGGTCAGGATGGCTCTGATACCAACTTGTCAACACCCGGATTTTTCAATCCTAGATGCCTGTTATGCCATACATCGCAATCCCAGGATTACCATTTTTGCGAGACATAACAGAATTGGATACCATAGTACTTCATCCATTACAAACGATACATAAGTTCTTACATAAATGGGGATCTCATGATCCAGTTCTTAATACAACATCAAGCAGCGGAATACGTAATAATAACGGTAGCGTAGGCGAAGCTCCATCTTCGGGGTCACAGGCAATGCTGACGATGGGAGATGATCCTAGTTGTCGTAACCTTCCTGGGGTCCATCCTCCAGGTACTCCTCTTCATAGTCTGGCCATGGGAATAGTGTAGAGGGAGTGTCCCAACCTTTACACAATATAAGGTGGTATCCCCTGTGTTTACAATGCTAGTCCCTGGATCAATAGCTAGCATCCACAGTTAAGATGTAATATCAAGATACAAAGGTCATAACATAACTTTATAACCAGGAATAACATAATTTTATTACATCATACATAGCTCATTTGGCTATTACATTACATTGCAGCGGAATAACTATAGTCATGGGGTCCTTCATCTTCAAGGTGCCACAGGCAGATGTTGGTTGTACACTTTGTAATCCTAATCAAACAATCTTCACTAAAATCAATCAAACCTGCAACATTAAAAGTTACAGCCACAAGGGTCAATACATTTGAATTGTATTGGCAAGTTTTACTACTATGTATAATATGAGTGGATCTTATCAATACATGCATAATTGGCTAAGTAGAGTTTAAGGCTCTTTGCATAAAGCAAAATTTATCATATCTTTTCAAAATGGTTTTGGTCCTTTGTCAAAACTTCTTTTCCAAGTTCCTTGAACTCCTTGGTAGAAACTCAAGTGTTCAAGTCCTTGTCAAAAATCTCTTGAGCTACTTGGTGACCCCAAGTGCAACAAGTTTTATAAAAATCTCATGAGTTCCTTGGTAAACCCAAGTGTTCATGTTTCCATCTCTTGAGTTCCTTGGTAACCCCAAGTACATCAAGTTTTGTCAAAATCTCTTGAGCTCCTTGGTAACCCCAAGTGCATCAAGTTTTGTCAAAGTCTCTTGAGCTCCTTGGTAACCCCAAGTGCATCAAGTCTTTAAAAGTTTTTCTTTTAGAAATTAGAATGTCGAGATCTCCCATAGCTTCAAACTTTAGTTGCTCAGTATTGTCCATAACCGGGGACACGGCTAAGTACTTAGATTTTATTATCTTCTGCAGAAGGAGTACACTTTACCCACATGTCACAATCCCATCTTGTTGCCACCAGTGGCTTGGATTAGCACTCACCAAGATGGAGTCTTGGCAGATTGAGAATGTGACGAAGTCTTTCAAAGGGTCCTCCCATACACCATTGCTAGCTTGTCTTGACACCCATGAAGCATTCAGATCCCCATGTCCGATGGCTGAAGACAATGTATGGGTCTTCCCAATGTAGTTGACTAAGCCAGAGCCATAATAGCATGTGGTTGCACACGAAAGCCACAATTGGAGAAACATGTTCAATCTCTAAGTTTCCTGGGTGGTTTCCTTTGGAGCACAACACAAAGAGATTGCCATACACATGGTTCCTTTTGTTGCCACCTTCTCCAAAACTCAAAGTATCCTTGGCCACCCAGGTGGTTCATTGAGTCCTTGTTTTATTATATAAAACACAAGTCCTTTTCTCAACCTCATAAAATCTCAACATGTGTCTCTTTTCAAAATATATATATAGCCTGGCTAAGCATGTAACAACTACATTGTTTTCTCTAAGGAATGTATAGGGAATCCTATTAGGATTTAGCATAGCATAAGTATAAAATATCTTTTCATGCATGTTTCAAAATCCACTAAGTATAATGAAAATAGTAGGACTTTTAGATGATAGTGTAACTTGCCTTTTTGGTAGGGAATGATGGTTCACTCCTTGATCTTGCTAGTCTCACACTTTGCTAGTTTCACTACAATCAATCAAGCAACACCAAAATCAACTAGCATTCCAAACCAATAATCAATCAAACAATTCACACACATAAAACAATGGGATCTAAGCTATGCATGCAAGCATGCAAGAGATGGTTCTATTTGTAAAGATGGTCTCCACAAGGCATTCTAAACTTGGTAGGGTCCAAGGTCGTCATTTTTTTCTAAGTGGCAAAGTCATTAGCAAAAGGATTTTGTCCAAAACCATTTTTAAATCCAATCATCATTTTATGTGGTGGAAAATATTTTTATCAAAGCAAAACTTTTAAGTTTCTCACCCAATGAGTTGCTAATTTGCAAAACTTGGTGTTTTGGGTCAGTAGGTTTGATCTAAAACATTTCTCCAAAGTTTTTATATCCAAAAACATTTTCCATAACAAAACCATTATTTTTATTTGGCTAGAAATGGGCTAAATCAAGTTTTCCATCCTAAACTTTACCAAATCCATTTCAAAACCATGGTTTAGTTCCTAGGGTCAGTAAGTTCACAACAAACCTATTTGCAAAGGTTTTAAACTCAAAAACATTTTTAAACAATTTTTCTAATCTAAACAAGCACACAAAAGTATCTGCAAAAACAAGCAAACTAACAGATACTATTTTCTAAACAAATTACATGGTTGGCTAGGGTTTGTTCCACTGATTCCAACGGTATAAAGTTTGTAATTTTTGGACGTGTGGATCAAAAGTTACAGGGTTTTCAAATTGCAACTTAAATCTGATTTCCAAATTATGTTTTAAACAGACCTGGCCACGCGTCGTGTTCTGGTTGGACGGTACCGGTACGGCCGGATCGGTGTTGTGGTGCGTTGGATCTAATAAATCGTGCGGCATAGGACTCGTACCCTTTCGCGGTTAAATGATCTAATACTGCTCGCACAATCTAGATCCTACGGTACTGATTCGCTTGACCAAAAGTGAGAGGCGCCGTCGCTGGCGGCGCCGCGGCGAGCGATGGCGTTCTGCTATAGGAAGCAAAGAGGGGAGGGAAAGTGCTCACCAGAATCGCAGGGCTGTGGTGATGCTCGACGTGCTGTTGGCTTGACAAGGGGCGCTCGGGTACTGCAGCAATTGCTCGCCGGAGTTTGCATGGTCGTCTGACGGCTCTGGTTGATGACGGGAGTGCTGCAGTTCACCCTAGGCAGATGGCTGAATACGGTTAGACGCGGACTGAGATGATGTGAGCATCCATGGAAAAGCTAGGGGTGGTCGAGGCTTACCGGGGGAGTTCGACGGGGACGAGACAGACGGCGACGTTGTCAGAGCTTGTCGAAGACGGTGCTCCGGGGCGCCCGCGGTTGAAGGAAGAGCACAGGGAGATGTGTCTGGGAGTGGGGAATCTGCTAGCGTGCTCAGGGAGGCAAGGCGTGGCTGGAATTCGACGAGGAGGGTCGTCGGAGACAGAGGAGCTTGGGGAAGAATTGGGGCGTCTGGGAGCGCGTTGAGATGGGGCGACAGAGGGGAAGTGGAGAGGAGACATGATCGTTTCAGCATGCGTGATAAAAGCGGGTAACGGTGGTCGCGTTAAGGCGAATTAAGGCCGCGAAATCATCGGCAGGAACGGTGTCGAGGGGAGGGAGAAGGAGTCGCACGGGTGAGAAGGAAGAACAGGAGGAGTGGGGTCTACCTGGCAGTGGAAAAAGAAAAGGAGGGGAGGGTCCATCAGTCAGCGTCTGTTTAGGTTAGAATCAGAGTGCGAATCGTTTTTCTTCGGGGAGGGGAGCTGGGCTGTTTGGGCTTGGCCGGCTGGGCTGCTCCAGATTCCATTTTTTTCCTTCCTGGAACCTTTTTCCTTTTCTAATTCTTTTTCTGTTTTTTGAAATTCAAACAATCAAACAACATTCAAACCAATTCAACAATCACTAAACTTTGTACTTTGAATTTGATTCTGTTTATCAACATAAACCAAATTCCAAAATAAAATAATAATTTTCATTCTTTTTAGGATCCATTCTTTAATTAAATAAAATGGATCTTTAGTTATTTAATAAAATAGGGTTTGATTTAATTAATAAAATCTCCATTTGAAATCCAAATATTTTCAAAACCAGATCAGTAGGTTTTATTTGGAAATAATGAATACTTGGAAACTTGTTTAAAACAAAATAACCTTTTATTTTAGGGTCCATTATTAATTAAATATAATAGACTTTCATTATTAAATCAAATAGGATTTGTTTTATTAAGATATTTATTTTGAAATCTAAAATAAAGTCAAAACACTTCAGTAGGTTTTATTTGAGAATATAAAATATTTGGAAAACTTATTTAAAATAATTTAATAAGTTTTGATGTTTCATTTAAAATGGTAAAACCTTTTATTTAAATAAAATTGGATATTAAATCCTTATTAATTTATTTAAATAAACCTTTGCTATTTTTATTCAAAACAAAATGTTTTAATTCCAAAGCTTGGCCAAGGTTTAATTTGGCTTTATAAAATAATCTTTATTTATGAGTCCACCTTTTCTTTTGAAAACCAAATCTTTTATTAAAAGATCCAAAATAGTAATTCCAAAATATTTTAATTTCCTTTAATAAATGTTTATCCTTATAAATCCCTTTAGGATTTATTTGATTCAAATTGATTTGAAGTTCCAATTAAATTTCAAAAAGTTTCTTCTGGCCCTGAAAATCAAACAAAGTTTTATTTTATTCATTTATTTTCACATTACAAGATTTGGAAAAATCTTGGGATGTGACAAATAGCCAGGGACAAAGCCATGAGTACTCTTTAAGTACTCGCAAACTAATACTAACAGGTAAGGGGTTTTTGGCTAATAGGACACTAGGCTCTAGGGTTGTTTTGCAAAAAGCCAGGTTTATCTTTACTAAGTTCCAAAGCTAGTCACAATTTTATAACTCCTAAGTGGGATCTTGTAATTCAGGTCACAACTCTGTTGTGTTCCAGTCAAAGTCTCAATTCATTTCACAAGTCATTTTAAAAGGTCTGACGGGGGAACAGTATGGCCACTCCAACTGTCCATAACCGCGGACGCGGCTATTCGAATAGTTTGACACTCTGCAGAGATTGTACACTTTCACCACAACATTCGATACATCCGTCAGGAACAAATCCTGAATTCACCATACTCGATGTGAATAATCAATCCTAACCTTTCAATTACACCTAGTATAAGCACCTCTCCTGTGAGTTTGGCCTCCCAACCATGACCTTTGTCATCTTGGGTCTTGCAGTGGACAATCTTCACAAGGTAGCCTCGGCTCGGACCTTGGCGTGAGGGAACTAATACTAAGGTATATAAGTTTCCAAGCCCTACCAAATATTCGGGTATTGTGGTTTATGCGCTAAAATTGGAATGGTATCGCATCCAGACAACCATCAGTTTTATAAAGGGCTAAGGCTCATGCCTCAACATTTTCATCACCAAAATCATCAAGTGTTTGGAAACACATGTCCAAAACATTTCAATAGAATGATCCATCATTCCAATGTTTTCATAACCAATTTTCCACCAAGTATTCCCATCTAAAAGTTGATCAAGTTTTATGCTTAGCACTAGCATCTATAGGTGGGGTATTAATAATGAGGGGTGGTAACTGGTGGAGTTTCACTAAGTCCAACCTTATATCTTAGGCTGATATCAAGGTTTCTAGCTTAGGCCAAATTTTATGCTCTTTAAGCAACCTTCAGCACAACTGTCTAGTATCTACCAAACTCTTAGGTAGACTCTAAGTAAGCTTTGATAAAGAAATAAAGTAAGAAGCTTGCCATAAAACTAGGATTGGTTTAGCAAGTGGGTATGATCACATAAGCTTAAGGCATATAATAGTGATATCACAAGTATGGGTTTGTGGCATTAGTAGGGTATCTTGCAAGTGTTAGCTTGCACATTCACTAGTAGTATTAGGCTTGCATAGTAATTAGCTTTCATAGGTATAGTATCTTGCAAGTGTTAGCTTGCCTTGTGCAGAGCAGTGGTTGAAGTTCTCCTCGGCTTCTTCTTCGTAGTATCCTCCTTCCTCCTCGTATCCTTGGTCGGTACTAGCGTCTATGAATAAATACGAGGTACACAATCACCAAACAATACTTAACTACTTGCAATCATCACACACAAGGGTCCTATAGATGACCTAGCATCATCTCTAACATTACAAGGTAAAAGCTTGGTTTAAAACTTTTTTTTATTCTTAGAAAAGTAATTTCTACTCATTGAAAAACTACTTAAGATTTAATATTCTCCAAACTAAACATGGGATCATTTTGACACATGTCATCACCACATATTGTAGTCCATTGGAATGTGATTTAAAGTGGTGTCACAATTTAATAAGGTTTTACCCTTTTATTTT
Source organism: Avena longiglumis (assembly GCA_030063025.1). Lineage (NCBI taxonomy): Eukaryota > Viridiplantae > Streptophyta > Magnoliopsida > Poales > Poaceae > Avena > Avena longiglumis. The sequence goes on along the minus strand of CP125973.1, from coordinate 78,443,738 downwards.
AATTAATTAAAGTGGCTAGAAATGCTTATGTAGCATTCTTTTATTACTTGAACATTATTTCTGCAAGTAAACCTATATATTTTTATATATTCTGAAAGGTATGGTTAAATGTGATTTTTGAGAGTTGGAATCAACTCAAAAGCTTTTATGGTTTGAATTTGAAAAAAATTTGAATGCAGAAAAGCTTCTGCCTGGTTATTTTTACTATGGGTGATCTACAGATCCATATGACTTGAATCCAACGGGCTTGGATTAAGCATTCACAGACCTTTCCAACAAAATTGGTTTCATTCAATTTGGTGTACTGAATCGATCTGGGTTGATTTTTGAAGTTGGGTACAGAAGTGTGTTTGAATTTAAAAAGAAAAAGGTTTAATTTGAATTGCTGGGCTGCCCGGGAAATTCTAACGGACTGACTTTAAAGCAATGCTCCATGGCTTCTTAAGTGGGTGTCCCCACTCGTCAGTGACACGGGGCTGGGCGAAGCGGTATGGGGCAACGTGGATCGTTCGATCTAGTTCTAATCCAACGGCTGAGGGTCATCGTCGACGCGAGACAACTCCGGTGAGAACGAAACCTAGCGCGGCCAGTGAGGGGTGTTGGGGGCTCACCGGGGTACCGGCGAACCTCCTGGTACCGGTGGCTTCTCCTGGGGCGGCTCCAATCGCTGGCTCCCTTCTTCTCCGGCAGCGGCAGGCTCCAGTGAAATCCCGGCGAGGTGGTGCTCGGCTTGCTCTAAGAATGGTGTGGCACGGTCAGTGGGGAGAGGTGAGTGAGATGGTGTGAAGAAATCGTGCGGGGTGGCCTCTATTTATAGTCGAGCGAGGGGACCGTCGGGGCGCACGGTGAGCTCGTTGGGGGCGACGTTACAGGCGGCTATAGGCATGGGAAAGGGTAGGGGACGGTGCTATGTCTCCTGGCGATGCTCAACGACATGGTCGCGAGGCATGGGGCGGTGTGGTTTGGTGCAGAGCAGGCGGCGCTCTGGCAGAGGCGGGCGTCTTCGACGGCGGTGGTCTGTATGGCACGGACGCAAACGGGATGTCTGGCGGTCTCTGGGTCGGTGGTGATCGTGTGCACGCGTGAGGGCGGCGCTGTCGTGGGTGATGGTCGAGGTGGCGCTGGCGCACGCTCGGCATAACTGGGCATGTCTCGTCTTGGCGTGGTCGAGGCTTGGCAATGCTCGCGGCTGACAGTGTGGCGTGACGGTGGGCTGCCTCCCAAACATGCTGGCTAGGCTTGCTGCTGCTCCTAGCTTGCTGTCGACTATGGGGTGACATGGGGGTGCTCGGCTGTTCACCATTAATGACAATGGAAAGCTCACAGGGGTGCTAGTGTTGGGCTAATCTTTCTAGATGATCTATTGGGTTGTGTTGGAGATATGCCCTAGAGGCAATAATAAATGTAGTTATTATTATATCTTTGTGTTTATGATAAATGTTTACATTCATGCTATAATAGTATTAAAAAGGAAACATTGGTACTTGTGTGATTTGTAAACTTAATTTGATGTCCCTAGTAAAGCCTCTATATAATACTAGCTTGTTGGTTAATAGATGATTGTGGTTTCCCTATCATGAACATTGAGGTGTTATTAACAACAAGATCATATCGTTAGGAGAATGATATGGTGGACATACTCCTATAGATAAGCGTAGCATAAAGATCAAGTCATTTTAATAGTTCAATTGCTATATGCTTTCTGATACATAGTAACCTAATTCCTTCGACCATGAGATCATGCATATCACCTTTACCGGATGGATGCTTTGATGACATCAAACACCACACCGTGAATCGGGTGGCTATAAAGGTGGCATTGAGTGTTGGAAAGTATTGGTTGAAACACATGGATCAAGAATGGGATTTGTCCATCCATATGACGGATAGATATACTCAGGCCCTCTCGGTGAAATGTCATCCAATTAGCTTGCAAGCATGTGGTGGCTCACAAGGGATCACATATCACGGAGCGAGAAAGAGTACTTATCGTACGAGGTTGAACTAGGTATGCAGAGATACGATGATCATAACCTCGGATAAGTAAACTATCATGAGACAAAGGGACATTGGTATCATATGTAAGTGGTTCATTCGATCGCAAAGTAATCGTAGAAATATGTGGGAGCCATATGAATTTCCAGATTCCTCTATTGGTTATTGTTCGGAGAAGTGTCTCGATCATGTCCGCATAATTCACGAACCGTAGGGAGACACACTTAAGGATTCGTCGTTGTTTGAGTAGTTATGGAATGATGAGAAAGAGTCCGAATGTTGTTAGGAGTCTCGAATGGGATTCGGGATATCACGAGGAGATCCGGAATGGTCCGGAGAATAAGATTCATATAAGGAAAGTCCCGTTTCGGAGTTGGAGAATGGTTCCGGTGTTTTCATCGGGAATGTTCTAGAAGTTTCCGGAATGTTCGGCACTCCGGGGGGGAAGGGTACATGAATGTGATATATCAAGTTGGTATGATTGCATCATGTACTCGGTGTCATCGCTGTTCAAAATAAAGGGTTTATTCAAATCCTAGTTTGAAAAGTCAAACGGCTAGTTTGAAAGTCAAACGGCAGTTTTTGAAAAGAGGATGAGGAGTGGGAAACCGAGTTGGGGAGGAGTTCCCTCCTCCAACCGGCGGCGCCCACCCAAGCCGAGTTGGGGAGGGACGGGAGTCCCTCCCCCTGGCCGGCCGGCCCCTCCACCTATATAAGGAGGGGCAGGGCTCCCTCCTAGAGACACACAAGATCCTCTCCTCCAAACCCTAGTACCAAGCCGTCGCCGCCTCCATAGCCGCCGCCGGCCCTAGGGAAAACCGTCGCCGCCACCTAGATAAAACCCTAGCCGCCGGCTTGCTCCTCCTTGGCGTGTCTAAACTCTAGATCGTCAAGGAACTCTCTCATACACCACCATACTCGCTCCGGCTTAAGGCGAAGCCCTGCGAGATCTCCCCTCTACTTCCGGTACCACGTCGTTGTGCTGCCGGAATCGCGAGGAGAGTGCTACAACCTCCACTGCCTGCTGGAACAAGGGAGAGGAAGGTCTTAAATCAGTCAGCGATGTGACCGATGGAGCTGCCGGAGCAGCCGGAAGGATCGTCTACACGATCTTGAGATCGGGAAGAGTACGACTACATCACCCACGAGAATCCGCTCTCGTTAAACACTTTGGAATCTTCGAGGGTGAGTTATTCTATCGACTCGTGTGGCATCCCGCAAAACCACTACTAGAAAATCGCGTTGTTTTTGTGCATTGCTGTTGCCTGCCAAAACTCACCGGCGAGAAGCGACGAGGAACACGAAGAGCCGGGAGGCTCCCAGAACTGCTGGTGGGCCCTGGTCCCTCGGGCAGCCCATAAAACTCGCACACGTCTGGCTTGGTTCGGCGTGCCACGACCTATACCTGATCGATGGGTGATGGATTGCTCCGATTGGTTTCCTGCATGGTAAACAAGTATACGTAAAATTCGAGCCGTGACCGGCCCCCAGGTTTCCCTGTGAATCGGCTTCTAGAGCCGATTAACCCATGGTTCTGCATTAGATCTATGATAACATGGGGTTTTGCTTCATCAATACAAGTTAAATCGATCTACGATAGTTTAACGTTTTCACTACATAATTGGAACGTCCTACACGTAATTGAGCCTGGTAGATATAAAAGATGATGGAAAACTAACCCTAAAGAAGGCCTAAAAACCAACATAAAGTCAATTCCCGGAACAACTCCCTTTGGATTGGCAAACCATATCTTACATATTACTGGATCGTTCAACCCGTTTGCAAGGCCTGATCATGTAGATATCAAACTAAACCTTGGAGAACAAGGCACAACTATAACAGATCAAATCGACTTAAATAAAGATCAAGCAAGATGCCACCCTTACACCCGGGAACAGGTGCAAAGGCGGCGAGATAGCTAGAGGCAGCAAAACTAAACAATCATAGCGAAAAGTACTGTTGCTAGCCTACACAAATCTATGATAAAAGTATTGCTCGCCATCAACAAGGCTTCAGTACGAGTAACACCAAACAACGCATAAGTAAATACTGCCTAGATCGCAAGATGCGATCTAGGCAGCATGGCACTTACCCGAGAAAAACCCTAGAAATAAGGGGTGGCGATGCGCCGAGATTGTGTTTGTTGTGAACGGGATTGTCCTCCTTTTCTCGATAACCTTAGGTACATATTTATAGTCCGGAGACTCTCTACTTTTGGAATAACTCTACAATTCTATCTTTACCTAAACTGAAATGGAACCTAAACTAACACGAAACCTACTATGATACAAGATACACGGGCAATTTAGCCCAAATCCACGCACTAGGCCGATCCAACAACACGTTGAATATACGCATCTTCCAAGCCCATCTTGATCACGGCCCATCTTCTTCTTTGGCCAAAATATGGCGATAACACATGCCCCCCTGGTTTTGGCAATAATAATTCCAAAACCACTCTTCTTCTTTTTTCTTCGCCTCCTTCTTTTTTTCTTGTATCGGGTTGCGCGTTGACAGAATGCGTGGCAGAACAGAATCGTCACGCTACCCCTTCATCATGATGCCCTGTCTTCTCACCTCCTTCGCACTGCATGATTTGACGATTTTGGCAGTGCAATCTGGGAAACCGCTATGGCATTGAACCGTCTCTCCAATATTCCCCTTATTTAAATCCGTCGAGCAGTTCGGTCCCCATCTTCCTCCATAGCAAAGAAAACCCTTCTTCCTCCTCTGCCGAAAAAACCCTCTTTCTCGCCATGGCCTCCTCTGCTTCCTCTGGCCTGTCCTCCCACGCCTCCAACAGCATCAGTGATCGAGAGCCAACGCCAGAGCACCCGCCCACGGCGGCGTAAAGTACTTTCGCCCCACAATGGTGGGACGAAAGGGACTGGGATTTCGCCGTCTGGTCGGAGGACGACGCGTCCATGACCGATGGCGAGGAGGACCTGCAGTTCCTCGCCGATGGGGAACTGGAGGTGGACAGCACCGACGACGCCATGTCCTGGGACGGCGTCGACTCCTCCGACGAGGAGGAGGAAGAGGAAGACACCTCCTCCGAGGAGTACCAGCCGGTGAAGTACTTCCGCGCCGGGTCCGAGACACAAGAAGATGAAGGCGAGGCGAGGAGGCCCTGGCCGGCTCAAAGAAGGCGGCGCCCGGCGACAGCGATGACGGCCGAACAAGGCGACGGCAGCGACGACGACCTCGGCCTAGATTAGGAACCAGTAGTAGTAGTAGTAGTATGCTCCCTTTTGTAATCCATCAGCCGCTTGTAAGCAATCTACTTTTGAATGAATGAATGAAAAATCCGTTTCTCGAAGATTGTCTTTCCGCCCCAATTTTGTCGATAACAAAAATAAGTCGATGCTCCAGGAGCCGATAGCAATGTATCGGCTTTCACCTTGTCACGTTCTCACAGTCAACCAAGCTATAACTCAAAGAGCCGATGCACATCGGCTTTCCCGAAATCGTTGACAAGGTCAACTCAGTCGCATACTTAGGCAAACCTAAACAGCCACTTCTTAGTTTCAAACGGTAACCTGCGACTCTCTTCAAAAATGGCGACTTAGATCTTCAATCTCCCACTGACCAGATCGAGCTCACAGCGACAAGAACCCTCGCTCCCCAACTGCTTAGATCCATCTCCGCCGGCGAACTAGATGGCGGAATCGTCCAACACCAATCCAGAGGTCTCCGGTCTGAAGGTACGCCTACCCCTCGCAGTCTGAACGCAATGTTTAGAACTTAATGGCGAACACCTGAATTAATGCCTTTATTCCACCATTAAACTTTTCTAGGTTTCAGACATTCTGCTGCCGCATCCTTCTCTCCCAAACTCTCTCTGTCTGGGCCCTCGCACAGAATCCAGCCCTGCTCATCTGATTTCTTGCGAAGCAAATAGAATCCCCTTCGTAAGCCAAGACCTAGATCTGAACTCCTGGGCCGACTGCTTGCGAGCCTGGCCTAATCCCCCCGAACACTAGGTCTCTTGGTTCAGTAGGGTAGCTAGAGCTTACCAATCCCAATGGGAAACTTTGGGAATAGCCGATGCCTTGCATCTATCGTTGTCTCCTCTTGAGAAACACGAGAATCTTCTCAAAACCATCGGCTATTTCTGGTCTGATGCTCTGAACTGCTTTATGTTCGGTCATGTCCCTATGTCACCAACCTTGTTAGACGTGGTGATGATTACTGGTCTGGATGTTACATCACCCAGCCCCTCTGCTTCAAACTGACCAAAGTCCCCTACAAACTGTCCTCCAAAACAGACTGTACAAGTTGGGGTGCTTATCTCCAACGCCATATGAAAACAAAGGGCCCTGTTTCAGAGAAAGAACATACAGCCTTTCTCAACTTCTGGCTAGAGCATTTCATCTTCTGTGGCCCTTCCCTTGCTCCAACCAAAAACTACCTCCCCTTAGCCCATGAACTGGCCAAAGGTACTCAACTTGGCCTCGGAAATTGTTTCTTGGAGAAGTCTATCGATACCTCCAATTGATGTCTATCAAGCTGTTCTACGCATAGCGGTTAAAACAGTGGTCCTTGGTGGTTTATTCAGCTATGGGCTCATTTGTATTTCAAAAATCATATCCCAAACTTCCCCCTTTTGGCGGCTGCACCTTTCCAGATGTGAAAGGAAGCAGATCCGATGCACCACTATGGCCAAGCTTTGTATCATGCCGAGGCGATGGCGGCCTCTCAGGAGGCGTCTAAGTGGTTCAGCATTTTCTTCCAAGGCCTGGACAACCCTACCTTCTTCCCTTACATGGAAGAATCAGAACACTTTGAAAATCCACTCTCCTTCAGGCTAGATAACTTTGCCGATGACACTAGCTTTTCAGCTCTTTTCCTTGTGATTCGTCCTGTTTCCTCCCGGTTGGCATGAGCACATCCAATTATCAATCACAGGTATGAATTTACCATGAATTCGGTCAGAGTCGCCAGTGTAATTGACCTTGGGCAAGTAGCTCCCCACTTTTTTCTCCATCACCTTACGGAGAGCAGAGCCGATCTGCCTGATCCTCTCACCAGCCAAAGGTGTTACTCCTTCTTTGATGCTCTGACCATCCCAATTCCCAACGACCTCACCTTTGCCTCATCAACCGATGGCTTTGAAGACTGGTGGTCGATGTGGAAGACTCACGTCTTCAGGAGAGCTCTGGGACCGTTGTTGAAACAGCTCGACGCTGACTATGACATCCCCGTGGACCAGGTACCACTACTTAAATTTTTTCTTGATGCAGCCTGCAATTGATCCTTTTATTAATCCACTCTTTCTCTTTGAAGCAACAAGATGGCCCTGAGCCTACACACAGCGATGGCTCCCCCTTCGATTTCTTCCCGCCAGCTCCTATAGTTCTTTTCTGCAAAGACTCGCCACCTCTGAAAAAGGTAATAATGCAGAAACAGCCGATAACCCCACAATCGGCTTCCAAGAAACCAGCAGCTCCTAAGTCAGCTGCCCCTCGAGTCCCGACTAAAACCAGAACGATGGCGAGGAAGGTAGCTGCTAGGAAGACTTTGAGGCGCCGGAGCCCTTCTCCAGACAGCTCGCATGTAAGCTAATTCAGGCCTTGGTCGATCCTGGTCATTCTTCCATTCTTGCAGACATGCTCGCGATTACTGATTCTCCTCCTTCAAGGCTTAGTCGAAGACACCTCCGGTGAGGATACCTGGACCAATCGAGGAGAACTAGGCCCAACGGATTACGAGAGGACCATCACCGAACCAGCCAGATTCACCACCATCGGCTTCTAAGAAAAGGTCGGCTCTGAACTCTGCCCCCGCGTCGGTCGGCGGGGCCAACTGAGTCCCAAGAGAACTTGCAAGGACTACAAGCTTCTTCGTCAGTCGGGAGGTTTCAAAATCACCACCCTTTTTGTCGCCGATTTATCGTTATTTACGCCGGCTAGAACACCTTTCATGCAGGCGCTGGCGTTTCCGGTGGGAAAGCCGGGCGATCCGGCCTTTGGATCTGGGAATCCCGAAGGTGCAGATGAAACGGCTACTACTCGCCAAGCCTCCGGCAACCACACAAACCGATGGTCTCCTCATCGGCTATCCCTCGATCTTAGGAGAAATGCGTTTAGGTTCTTCGCCTCATCCTTACGTTTGGATGCATCTTGGCTTTCGGCTGCGAGTTGTGATCTTTCAGGTTTCTTTGTCGTTCGACCACGAATCCATCGAACCAACTCCCTCATTGCCCGTCTTTGAACCACAAGCCAGGGTTGATCTACCTCAATTCCAGCGTCTTAAAACCTTGCTGTCCTCCCCGATCGATGAGTTGATCGAGGGTTCTGAGGAAGTGAAGAGCGTTCTTGCCGAAATTCAGGACCATCTTCCAGTAGCATTGCAAGTGAAGCTTTGGTCAGTTGCCAATCTATCCTTCTTCGGGCCACGGGTGAAGTTAGCTCGTGAAAGGATCAACCTGCGTCTTGCCCAACTTCCGCTGAAAGCCGATATTGCAGAAAGATGTCAGCAGCTTAATGAGAAAAAGGCGTCTCTGGATGCTAAAACTGACACCTCCGTCGGTACCGCCGAGCTCGCATCCTTGAAAAAGGAGCTGGAAGATCTTGAGGAGAAGGTCCGGGTGACCAAACAGCTTATTCGCGACAAGGAAGAATCCATAGCCCGTTCCCAAAACGAGGCGGCAGGCCTCAAAGCTCAACTGAAGACCGATCTGGCAGACATACGTGCCCTGAGCAAGCAGCTAGTGACGGGCAAGGATGAAGATGACGAAGCCGAGATCGCCGAGGTGGATCGTGTCCGTGCTGACGCCTTCCACGCCTTCGAGGCATTTCTTCAGTAGTTCGTATGTGTAAACTGGCATCTGTTTGTAACATGTGTGAACCTCTAGAGTCGATGACCGTGCATCGGCTATATATTTTTGCTTTTATTCGGCCGATTTTTGGTATCGGCCCCCACATTTTTACTGCCCAACATCTCACGTGCTTTTTTACCTGGCCGATTTCATGTATCGGCCCCCATGTTTTACTGTCCATCATCCCACATGCTTGGGAAATATTTCTTGAGATGTTGACCGTTGACCGCCACCGGGAATTTCACGCCGTCCAGATCTTCCAGCATGTACGCGTTCCCTCTTAAAACCTGATCGACCCTGTATGGCCCGTGCCAATTTGGAGACCATTTACCATATGCTGCATCCTTAGTCCCTAACGGCAACACCGCTTCCCATACCAGATCGCCAACGTGGAACTCCTTAGGTCTCACCTTCTTGTTGTATGCACGAGCTACTTTGGCCTTGTTCTCTTTGATTTTCTCAAGCGACCACAGCCTAAGCTCAGTCACATCTTCAACACTGTCACTCATCAAAGCTGCATATTCTTCAGCCGTTAGATCGTTCTGAAAGGTGACGCGTCTCGATCCAGCCGTAATTTCCCAAGGCAATACGGCTTCTTGTCCATAGACCAGATGGTACGGCGAGGTTTTTATCGCTCCATGACATGACATGCGGTAAGCCCATAAAGCCTCTGATAAAACCTCATGCCAACGCCTAGGGTGCTCATCGATTTTCCACTTGATCAGCTTGATAAGGCTCTGGTTGAACTCGTGAGAAGTGAAAACCGAACCTCCATCGGTCGTGATAGTCTGGGGAATCCCAAACCTATGAATGACGTGCTCTTTCACAAAATCGACAACATCCTTTGAACTTACTGACTTCATAGGGACGGCTTCCACCCACTTGGTGAAATAATCCGTGATGGCCAAGATCCACATGTGGCCCTTGCTTGACGGAGGATTGATCTTGCCGATCATATCCATGCCCCAACCTCGGAATGGCCAAGGCTTGATGATGGGATTCATTGCTGACGCGGGTACCATCTGGATTTTTCCAAATCTCTGACATGCTTGACACCCTTTGTAGTACTTAAAACAGTCCTCGAGCATGGTAGGCCAATAAAACCCTGATCGCCTGATCAACCACTTCATCTTATGAGCCGATTGGTGAGTTCCACAGGCGCCTTCGTGTACCTCATGTAGGAGCCGATTGGCCTCGGCTGTCCCCAGACATTTGAGCAATAACCCCTCAAGAGTCCTGTAAAACATGTCGTCCCCAATGAGCACATACTTCATGGCCTTGTATCTTATCCGTTTAGGTGCCCCCCGAGCCGAATCCTTCAAGTAATTGAAGATATCGGCTCTCCAGTCGTCTGCGTCCAGGAATTGCACCTGAACATCGGCTCCCTCTGCTACGTCCTTGTAGCCTGAAGCCATTTGTGCAAGATCGTTTGCTTGGTGATACGATCGCGGGATCCAGGTGAAGTTTATGTATCGGAACTGTGCCATCAGCTCACGGCATTGCATCCATAATGGGAAGAGCGACTCACTCTCACACTTATATTCCTCCGTGAGTTGAGAAATCACCAGCTTGGAGTCTCCAAAAATTTCCACTTCGCTCCGACGATGAGCAACTCCATTCCTGCGTATTGCCTCATACTCGGCGACATTGTTGGTGCGAGGTAGACAATCTAATGGAGAAGGAAAATGTTGCCCCAGGCGACACGAGTAAAATGCCGATGCAGCCATCGTCGCAAAGCGATCCGTCGAAAAACATAGCCCACGCTCTTATGGGCGGTCTTGCTATGTTGGTGTTGATCCTTTCAGCAATAAGATCGCCAGCCTTTGTCCCTTAAGCTTTCGTGGGTTGATACGGATGTCAAACTCGATAATTCAAACATCCATTTGCCCGATCGGCCTTTTAACATAGGCCGACGGCATGTGCTTTATGACGTCGATTTGCATATGATGATGATCTCTGCGATGATAGCAAAATGTGGCGCAGCTTGGTGCAGGTGAAAAACAGGCAGAGGCATAACTTCTCAATATCAGGATACTTTGTCTCTGCGTCCAGCATCCTCCTGCTTATGTAAAAGACGACTCTCTCCAGCCCATCATAAACTTGCACCACCACCGAGGCGATGGACGTGTCGACTCTTTGACGGTAAATGTAGAACGATGCATCGGTGAGGTGGAACCAACACTGGCGGCTTCGTCAGATATTCTTTGATCTCGTCAAAGGCTTGCTGTTGTTCTGCCCCCCAGCGGAATTCCTCGTCAGATTTAATTTTTACTAGTCCCATGAACGGCTCTATCCTTCCTGACAGATTGGAGATGAATCTTCTGACGAAGTTGATCTTGCCGATGAGAGACTGTAGCTCTTTCTTTGTGGTGGGTGGCTTCATTGTTCGCACTGCCTCCTGACTTTTCAGGCCGATCTCAATCCCGCGTTCATGGACCAAGAAACCCAAGAATTGACCGGCCGTTACCCCGAAGGCGCACTTCTTTGGGTTCATCCGTAGTCCGAATTTTCTCGTTCGGTCCAGGACGCGTTGCAGATCGCCCAAGTGTCCTTCTACTGAGGCAGACTTGACCACCACGTCATCGATATAAATTTCCACCAGCTTGCCGATCAGATCATGGAAAATGTAGTTCATGGCTCTTTGGTACGTGGCACCAGCATTTTTCAGTCCAAACGTCATGACAACGTATTCAAACAACCCCACCGCCTGGTACTCTGAGCGGTCTTGTGTATGTACGGAGCCATAAAAATTTGGTTGTAACCGGCATTTCCATCCATAAAGCTCAAGATCTTATGGCCAGCCGCTGCGTTGATTAACGTTTCTGCCACCGGCATTGGGTACTCATCCTTTGGGGTAGCTCTATTGAGGTCCCGAAAATCTATGGCGACACGCCAACGGCCATCCTTTTTCTCCAGTGCGATACTAGAAATCCATTCAGCATACCGCATGGCTGATTAAATCGGTCGCCAACATTTTCTCGACCTCCTTCTTGACTTCTTCGAATTTCGGCCTTCATCATCGTGCTCGCTGCTGGAATGGCGAAACCCTTTAGCGAGTCGATGCTCAATGATGCTCTGTCTAACGGGCATCTGTGTAATCCCGGTGAGTCTGGATATTGTTTTAACAGGGCTATCATCGGATCTCGCAGACTTGGATCCAACCTTTTGCTGATAAAAGTTGGTCGTGGCTTATCCCCAGGACCAATGTCGATTTCTTCTAGTTCATCAGCAGATGTAAATCCATACCCTAGCTTTCCGTCACCTGTCAAATCGATGCTAAGCACAGGGCAAACAGTAGGTGAGGTTAACAAAAATAATTTGGGCCGATTGCCTGAATCGGCCCCCTTTTCGATTGCATTAGTCAAGGATGGTTTACACCTTATTGTGTTATAATGGCAGGGCATCTCCCTGCTACGACTACGTGATCCGCTTGTCGTACGAGTGGTTCTTCCTATTTTTAGTGGCCGATCGCAGGGATCGGCCGTACCACGCACCGTCGTGGACTTCGCTACTCTGTCAGGCCGGTGGATAAGACCAGCCTCACCCCGTTTTTTGTAGCCTCGTCGTTCTGCCGTCTAGACTGATTCGAGATCGGCTCTTGGTCTTACCTTCCCAGACGTTCATGCCAGCAATGGAGACCTCGACAGAATCGTCTGCGTGAATGACTTCTACCTCATCTCCATCCCGCTGTATTTGGCACTGGTGCATCGTGGATGGGATGTGATTAACATGAATCAATCTCTCCCTAACAGGACAGCGTAGGTGCTTTTGCTGTCCACGAAGAATAGCGTAGGGACGGTTTTTACGCCCGGTCAGTCCGTTTAGTACACCTCGTGTTTCTGAAGTCTGGCCGTTGAAGTCGCTCAAAGTGACGTTGGTTTTGATCAGATCTGCAGTGGAGCGTCCCAGACGCCGCATCATGGAGTATGGCATGATATTAACTGCCGCTCCGGTGTCTACCAACATCTTGGTGACAGGTTGCCCATTGATGTAACCTCGTAGGTACAGGGCTTTCAGATGCTTGTAACCCTTCTCACGCGGCTTCTCAAAATAACGGCCGTGGGCGCGATCAGCTGCCCTTTGGTAGCTCGTTGGTTCTTGGTGCGCAGAATTCTGACGGAAGTATGAACACCATGTTTGTGCCAGACGATGTCTTCGCATCGGCTTTTGCCGGTTTGGGGCGCCACTCCTTCCTGCTCAGGCGATCTTCCGTTTCCAAAGTCTGCCTCACTTTGACGGCCAGATCAGGCCGTGCTTTCTTCAAAGCGTGGAGATACTGTGCTTCGGCTTCCTCCAAATTACGTAGTCGCTGCACTCTACGCTTTTGGGTGTGTCTGAGTCCATCGGGACACCACCTTGGACGGTGATACCTGTCTTCTTCTTTGTCGTCCCTTGGCTTCTCGAGACCTTGTGTTCGGGCGGATTCCTTGTAACGGCTCTGAGGTGGGAGGGGCCCTAGACGTTGGAACACCGAAACTGGCTCCGTGTCCTCCCTCTGCTGACCACATTCCGGGCAGTTGTCGACTGTAGGCAATCGGCTCATTCCCGCGTCCCAGCAATACTTGAAGAAAGGACAATCCCAATGTTTGTCTGCGCCTTCCTTTTCTTTTGACGGCCCCCTAGCGAGGTGCTCATATCCTTCGTCGTTTACATCGTGGCGTTAGTATCTTGGCGCTCATACTTGTTAAGGAGATCGTGGAATGTGGCTTCGATATCGCACTCTCCTCACTTGTTCCGCTGTTAGTACCGCTTTGTCATTGTGGCTTTGGGGTCGCGTGGACCAGCCTTCTCTCTTTCTTTGCCCGAGGCGACCACCCTCCTCCTTGTAGTCATGGTAGTACCCGGACCTGCCATATTAACGCGAGCGAGAAATCTAGGGCGCCTCATGAGCTTTGAGCTCTACCATGTTGACGCCGGGAAATGGGTTTGTGTCCACTTTCATGGCGACCTGCCCAAGGATCAGACGGCCTTGTTCTATCGCCGTTTGGATTTGGCGACGTAGCTCTTTGCAATCATTGGTGGTGTGGGTGAACGAATGATGCCACTTGCAGTATGGTCTCCCGTGCATTTCCTGAGCCGTAGGGATTTTGTGGCCTTCGGGTAACCTCAGTTGCTTCTCCTTCAGCAGTAAATCGAAGATCTGCTCGGCTTTGCTCACATCGATGTCGAACCCTTTTGCAGGCCCTATCTTTCACCCATTTGCGGGACACGAGATCGCCCCTCGAGCCCATTCGGCTCGGCCACTTCTGGTCTTGTGTAGGATCATCTTCTTACGCATCGACCAGGCCTATCGGACGTTTGAATTTGTCTTGGTACAACTCGGTGGCGCTGTTCATACATCGTCGTTTGGGCCATGTCGTAATGAGTTGTACTCACTTGAAAGCCAGGTCCTTGATGGGTGCTAAGACCCAACCTTGCCAGCTCGATTGCTTCCTTCTCGATTAAGCGAGTGAGTAACATCGGTTCTTAGCGGTCTGAAGCGCTGGATGTATTCGACTCTGATTTCTCCCTTACATCGCTTTTCATCAGTGCAATGCCAGCCTCGGTGGCCTCTGAATGGTCTTGATGTGGAACTGCTCTTCCGGTTGCTTCGGTATGAATTGAATCGGTGGCGGTGTACCACCCAAAGGCTGGTCTGTCGGAGATTGCGCAAAAAATCTTCGCGCGCATCGATCCGATGCGAAATCAGGCCTAGCTGTGCGGTATCGGCTTATGTGCTCGATCGAGCTTGACCCTTGACGCTGAACCTTGAGAACTCGAGCTTATATTTGGGTGGCGGAATCGAGATCAAACTTCGTTGAAGTGCGGCTTGAATAGCCGATTGTCCTTCTCTTGACCTGAAGCCAGTCCCTCATGATGGTACCGATTTGCTCCTTTGTTTGAGCTGCAGGGCTAGATTCTCATGACTTGTTCGATGGCATACTTGGCTAGCCACGCTTTGTCAGCGTCCATCGAGGATTCTGCTCGAACGCTTTGCTCCGAAGCCCTATTCGGAAACTCACGCCAACAATCCCGGTTGCAATCTGATTCGTGCGCGCCAAGCTGTTGCAGTCCGGTACGTAAGTGCACACATATCCATGTGGGATTTCTTTGGGTGGTTCAAACAGGGCGGCAATCGCCAGGTCGCCTCCGACCTTGTAGGCGGCGTCGCCGGTGCCTGGCGGCTCTGTGCTGCAAGTGTGAATGGAAGGCGTGGCCTGATGCAGGCGGTCTTTCTCCTCGTGAGTCCTCGAGTAGGCCCGACGGAGAATCTTGATGTTTCATGATCTCACGAACCACGCGACCGCTACCCGCTCGAAAGCGTTTACCAAGCTCTCGAGAATGGCGGTGAAGAGAATGAGCCACCATGTAGTTGACTTCTGTCAGAGCTCTGCACGCTCCTCGAAGGAAGGCAGATCCACCTCATCAAGAGCACCCTCGGCGGAGAACCCTCTCCACTTGATGCCATGCTTACGGGTCCTCTCGAAAGAGCCGATGAGATCGGCTTAGAAGAGATTTCTGATCTCATCATGCCGCCTTGTGCTCTTGAGCGGCTCGTCAGCGTGGTAGTACGATCTCCATCGCAGCGTCGGATGTTGATGTAGACGTTGTTGAAGGTCCCACGGCGTGCGAGAATGTGTTGCTGCCAAAACTCACCGGCGAGCAGCGGCGAGCAACACGAAGCGGGAGGCTCCCAGGCTGGTGGGCCCTGGTCCCTCGGGCAGCGGCCGCAAAACTCCGGCACATGTCTGTCTTGGTTCGGCGTGCCACGACCTATACCTGATCGGGAAGGTGATGGATTGCTCGATTGGTTTCTGCATGGTAAACAAGTATCGTAAAATTCGAGCGTGGCCGGCCCGAGTTTCACAGTGAATCGGCTTCTAGAGCCGATTAACCCATGGTTACGCATTAGATCTATGATAACATGGGGTTTTGCTTCATCAATACAAGTTAAATCGATCTCACGATAGTTTAACGTTTTCACTACATAATTGGAGCGTCCTACCGTAATTGAGCTGGTAGATATAAAGATGATGGAAAACTAACCTAAAGAAGGCCTAAAACCAACATAAAGTCAATTCCGGAACAACTCCTTTGGATTGGCAAACCATATCTTACATATTACTGGATCGTTCAACCCGTTTGCAAGGCCTGATCATGTAGATATCAAACTAAACCTTGGAGAACAAGGCACAACTATAACAGATCAAATCGACTTAAATAAAGATCAAGCAAGATGCCACCCTTACACCCGGGAACAGGTGCAAAGGCGGCGAGATAGCTAGAGGCAGCAAAACTAAACAATCATAGCGAAAAGTACTATTGCTAGCCTACACAAATCTATGATAAAAGTATTACTCGCCATCAACAAGGCTTCAGTACGAGTAACACCAAACAACGCATAAGTAAATACTGCCTAGGCAGCATGGCACTTACCCGAGAAAAACCCTAGAAATAAGGGGTGGCGATGCGCCGAGATTGTGTTTCTTGTGAACGTGATTGTCCACCTTTTCTCGATAACCTTAGGTACATATTTATAGTCCGGAGACTCTCTACTTTTGGAATAACTCTACAATTCTATCTTTACCTAAACTGAAACGGAACCTAAACTAACACGAAACCTACTATGATACAAGATACACGGGCAATTTAGCACAAATCCACGCACTAGGCCGATCCAACAACACATTGAATATACGCATCTTCCAAGCCCATCTTGATCACGGCCCATCTTCTTCTTTGGCCAAAATATGGCGATAACAATTGCATCGCCATCATCTTGCATTGTTTGTCTGAACTATTTCGTAAAGCCTAGTTTTGCTTTGTACAAATACCCCCTATATTTCAAAGGCAAAACCCCGATCGTATCGGATATTTTATTTCCCTAAAAACTAATTGCAAAGTGGCCTTGTTTCATAAACAAAACCAAACAAACACATATTTGCAAAACCTAGACCCTAAATCCTAGTCCCACCAAATCCTATCCTACCCACCTCTCACAGCCCGCCACCTCACCCTCTCACCCAATTCCTACCCACACTTACCTCACCAATCCTCTCCCTCACCCCCTCCTTCTCTCACCCAGCTCCTTCTTACCCCCTCTCTCTCCCTCTCCCTTACACCCCTGGCCCACGACCTCCCTGGACCCACTCCCCACTCCCCAACCCTCTCTCTCTCACCAACCGACCCACCTCTCCCTCTCTCACTGTCCCCCGGGCCCCACCCCCACTCAACCCCGCGCGGACCCGCACCACTGGGCCCGGCCCCACTCACCCCAGGCCCCACTCGCCCCTGCCACCCCCGCTCCCCCTTCCTCCCCCGCACCGCGTCCCCCAACCTCCTCTCTCCCCGCGCCTCCCTCTCCTCTCCGGCGCCGTCCCCCAAGCGCCCCGCCGGCCGCCTCGCCTCCTCCGCCTCGCCTCCGGCCACGCCACCAGCCCGCCATGCTCTCCTTCCGCCGCCCAGAGCTCCAAGCACCGCCCCCGCAGCCTCCTCCCTACTCTCCCCATCCTCCGCCTCACCGCCGCTCCTCCTCCGACCTTGCTCCGGCCGAAGGCCGCCTTGTCTCAAATCCCAGCCGCGCCTCGCCCGGCCCTCAGCGCCGCGCCCAACCATGACACCGCCCACGCCGTCCATGACCCCGCCCCTCCTTCCCCGGTGTCGTCCTTCCCTCGCAGAGCACCTC
Source organism: Avena longiglumis (assembly GCA_030063025.1). NCBI lineage: Eukaryota > Viridiplantae > Streptophyta > Magnoliopsida > Poales > Poaceae > Avena > Avena longiglumis. Next base: position 78,426,258 of record CP125973.1, on the reverse strand, counting down.
GCGGCCGCCTCCTCGCCACCCAGCGCGCCTCCCCCTGCCTCCCCCTCTGCCTCGATCCCCGCCGGACCGAGCTCCTCCCTACCGCCCGTGGCCTTCTCCGGCCATTGCGCCTCCGCTCTCCCCTCGCCCGGCCGCCCTCCCAGCCCGTGAGGCCCGCTGTCGTCGACCCTTCCCGCCACCGTCGCCATTGCGTCGGCCTTCCTTTTCGCGGCGTGGCACCGCGCGGTGGCCCCTCCTCCGGAACACATGCGCCTCGCCCAGCCTGTGCCAAGCCGGCCTCCGTCTGCCTGTCCCTGGTGGGCCCTAGGCCGCGCGAACCGCCGTCGCCGGCCACCTCTCCAACCGCTGTCGCGCGGCCCCCACTTCCCCGGCCCCGACCACGTCGCTCGCTAACCTCCCGTCGGCCTCGGCTCTGCTCCGGGTCGGGCCTCCTGCGAGCCATGTCCTCTCCGGCCTCTGGTGCTCTGCGGCTGTACGAGACAGTACCAGAACCACCCCGCGTGTGCACACGGGTGCAAGCCAGCAGATGAAGGAACCTTCTTGGAGCGGTTGATAACCGTCTACATGGAAAGCTGAAAGATCATCTACACCGGAACGACTTGGTTTATCAAGATCTTCGTCATGGACCCCGATGGCCGTGGCCGGGCCGAACCTCTCGGACGTCAAGCTCTTCCTCCAGAACCGAAGACCCGTGGCGAGCCCCCAAGTTCGCCACCGATGATCGGAAGGTACCCAAGATCTTCCCGACACCGAGGCGCCTACGAAGCGACAAGATCGCCACATGGGCGAACCCAAGACCACGAGGCCCGAACAAGACCGGTCCAAGCACCAAGGCCTCCTTCATGGAATCGCCAAGGTCTCGGCGCGCCCGAAGCCGAGGACCCGACAAGAAGAACACGGACACGACGAGTTCTCCATCGAGAAACCAAGGCCGTCGACGTGGAACCAAAGGGCCGTACTTCACCGGACAAGAGACCTGGGCGATAAGTTCTCCTTCCGGACGCCGAGCTCGCCGAGAACCCGAATGCGACAAGATCTGCCCCGTTGTTGAGAATGTTCCCGTCGATACCGATTCGTCGAACCCTAAACCTGAGACCGGACCCCGAACCCCTCGGACCCCCAAGTTCGCCGAGACCCCCTAATGTGTGCACCTTTTTCCCGAGCCCCTATTTTATAAATGCTAAATATAAAACTTATCGCATATTAAATTGTCATTCTCGCATGCATATCATTGGTTTGGGGGCCTTATGCCGATTCACCTCATAATTAAATATGGGGCCCATATGCGGGCAAATCTAGTCTCATATTGGCCTCATTTAAATTTGTGTAGCGAACCGGTAACTCATCTTGCCCTGTTATTACAACATTTAATTTGCGGGGTAGATAAATAACTCGAACCGTTTAATTAATTGTCGGGACCCCCGGTTTCCGCTTAATATTGCCTAATCGCATCGCACCTTTGCCATGTCATGCATCATACATGCATCATGCCCGCTCTTCTGCCGTAGTATTAAATAGTGCATCCGGTGTTTATTCTAGTGATTTGCTTCTTCGCGGATAAGGCCGTTGAGTTGATGCGAGTGTCGACCCGATCTTCGGTTGAACCTTCGGCAATGTTTTCAGGCGAGCATCTCCCCCCCTTTCTACCTATCTTACTTTTATAGTATTTATTCCCTCCTGTTGATCTATTGCTATTTGTGTCACGATGCTCTAGTTTTCGTACCCGTGATATCCCTTGTAGCCTTATATTGCCTTGGACACATCCTATTACCTGTTGTTTGGTAGATAGTTGGACTTGCGCGTCGTAGTCGCTTGATCAAGTGCTGTTGCGTGTCGTCCAGTACCATAGTTGTTGGAGTGTTGCCGCATGTTTGATGTTGGAGATGATCATGGCTTTACTTATCGTTCACTTTCCTGTTTAACAACTAAAATTGAAGTAAGTAAGCTGAGGCAACGGTGGGTGATAGATAATATTTGGCTTCCGACCGCCCACTTGTGTCCCGTAGGACCCCGAGTACTGGATACCTGTTCCTTGATTTATCGCGCTATCCACATCCGGGAGGATTATGGGACCCCCCTGAGCCAGAGCTTGATTCCGTCTTATTTCTTGGGGCCACAAACTAGTTTGAGGTTTTATTACTATCCTGTACTTATGCCATGCTACTGCTTTATTTACGATTGTGCGAGGAGCACACTGTACTGTTTAGGATCGTGGCACGATTCCGCGGTATCGACAAGCCCAGTTTTGGGTTCCCAGTCGTTTACAGCCGTCCCCACAACCTTGAGTCCGTCTCGGAGCCGGCCGGCTTCGTTGCGGGTCTACTTTAAGGGGTGGCCCCCTGAAATATTTCTGAATCCTGTGATTGCTTTGTCGTGAAGGCCTCGTTGGGTTTTGATTTGGTTTTTCCGAGGTTGATCGAGTGTGTGTTGCTATTGGTGCACCCGGCGGGTAAAACTTTTAAAGCCGTGTCCGCGGTTATGGACGACTTGGAGCACAGTATCTCGATCATAGACAACTATAACTAAAGTAGTGATGTAAATTTGACTATATAATGACTAGTAATCAGCTTCACTATAATGGAATGGCTAAATAAAACTGCCCACAATTGCTTGCTTGAGTTGTCGCTTGCGACCATTGTACCTGACTAGTAAGTATTGCAACTATAACGGGATGGCTAAATAAAAGTACCAACAACTGCTGGGTTTTTGGGTTATCTCATGCTAATGGTATCTGACTAGTAAGTGTTGCAACTATAATGGCATGGTTAAATAAAAGTGCCCACTGCTTATTTTATCAGGACGACTATCTGTATAATGACTAGTAATTGCTGCAACGATAACTAAATAAATAAAACTGCCAACTGTGTGAGTTCCTCGGTTTACTTCTTCGTTTGGTCTCGGGGGGGAAACACCAGGATGGGTTTGTTTGATGGTAGCATCAGGCTGGTTCCGAATAGGTCTTTCTTACCCCTCTCTGATAGCCGCCATATTTATCGAGTCTCTATAGGTTGTTTAGTGCATCTTTCTTGCCGCCGATCCACCATACCTATGTAGGCGAGGACCAATTCTAGCCTCGCGTGTCTTGGCCTCGATCTTGGCTCCTCTTTTCCTTTGCCCTTTGTCGGCACCCTTTTGTTTAAGCAGGTTTTGAGATCGGCGTCGTTAGGGTTACCCTTCGGCTTGGCCCGGGGTTATGGACGCCATTGGTTATTCTTGGGCTCTTAGCCCATTTGCATCTTGTCCGTGGCGGATATGTATCGTTCTGGTGATTTGGATCTTTGTACCGTATATTTGTATTCTTGACTCCTTGAGTCGCTGTTGTATATCTGCTCTGGGTCTCATCGAGGACTGTGTAATGTTATTACTTCGTTTTCCACCCGGAAGTGCTGGTGAGCACCTTTGAATCGTTTCTATGCGGGTTTGGCGGGTTTCGCTAAAACTTGCATAGGGTCGATTCGAGGTGTCTGAGTGGTATCGAGCTCGGTTGCGATACCCCACAAGTCCAGCTGTAGGATAACCTAGATAACAGACGTCGTAGAGTGTCAAACTATTTTGCAAAATCGGTAGGATAGTTACGGCTAGGTGCTTTACTCCTTACCCCTCTGCTATTCTCCTCTTATCTCTACGTGTTTTGAATCCGCTCTTCTCTCTCTTCGAGTCCAGGATTTCTCGTGGTTGGGTTCCGTCGTACCTTAAGGGTTTCGCTTCCCCCTTTGATAACAGTGTTCTACCATCAGGTGTACAAGCTGCCTGAGGAATCCGTCTACTATGGTACCATTCTTTGTTCCTTGTTGTGCCTTCTGGTGTTTTCCGACGCGACGACATCATCTATGCCAGATCCGATGCAGAGTCTGCATCACCCCTTTGCTTCCGAACCTCGCTTGTCGAGATCTTCAGTCTGATTCCGAGAGTTGGTTGCATAATCCTCCTATTTGTGTGCAGAGTAATTGTTTGGGTGTGCGATGGACTGATCACCATCCGACTACTCTTATCATTCGCTCTTGTACATCGAATCAGTGGATCCAGCAATTTTACTCTGTTCACGGAAGCTAGAGGTGGTTTTATTTGTTGATACCTCTACCTTCGACCTTTTGTTCCCGGAGTGTTCTCTCGACGATCACGGACAACGACCTCTTGTTAGTGGTGTCGCGAGGATCTACACGAAGGATCGATCGCCGACCTTCTTTCCGGTACCATGAGGCGGATCTCGGCGAGATCCATTGTTAGTGGTGTCGAATTGGCATCCATAAAACCACTACTAGAAAATCGCGTTGTTTTTGTGCATTGCATCGCCATCATCTTGCATTGTTTGTGCGAACTATTTCAGTAAAGCCTAGTTTTGCTTTGTACAAATACCCCTATATTTCAAAGGCAAAACCCGATCATATCGGATATTTTATTTCCTAAAAACTAATTGCAAAGTGGCCTTGTTTCATAAACAAAACCAAACAAACACATATTTGCAAAACCTAGACCCTAAATCCTAGTCCCACCAAATCCTATCCTACCCACCTCTCACAGCCGCCACCTCACCCTCTCACCCAATTCCTACCCACCACCTCACCAATCCTCTCCTCACCCTCCTTCTCTCACCCAGCTCCTTCTTACCCCCTCTCTCTCCCTCTCCCTTACACCCCTGGCCCACGACCTCCCTGGACCCTCCCGCTCCCCAACCCTCTCTCTCTCACCAAGCCCACCTATCCCTCTCTCTCATGTCCCCGGGCCCCACCCCACTCAACCCCTTGGAGCCGCACCTGCCCGGCCCCACTCACCCCAGGCCCCACTCGCCCTTCCTCCCCGCACATGGCGTCCCAACCTCCTCTCTCCCGCCTCCTCTCTCTCCTGTTGTCCCCAAGCGCCCTTGGCCTCGCCTCCTCCGCCTCGCCTCCGGCCACGCCACCAGCCCGCCATGCTCTCCTTCCGCCGCCCAGAGCTCGAAGCACCGCCCCCGCAGCCTCCTCCCTACTCTCCCCATCCTCCGTCTCACCGCCGCTCCTCCTCCGACCTCGCTCCGGCCGCCCGCCAGCCATCCCAGCGCCCTTGCCGCCTCGCCTCCTCCGCCGGCCCTCGGCGCCACTTGTGCCAGCGGCACCGCCCCGCGCCGCCATGCCCCTCCTTCCCGTGTCGTCCTCCTCGCGAGCACCTCGCCCGGCCGCCTCCTCCACCCCGCGCGCCTCAACGCCTCCCACCTCCCTCGCCTCGAGCCCCGCTTGAGGCTCCTCGCCCGTGGCCGTGGCCTTCCGGCCGCTGCGCCTCCGCTCTCCCTCGCTGCGGCCGCCTCCTGCAGCCCGTGAGGCCCTTCGTCGACCCCGCAATCGCCGCGTCGGCCTTCCCTTTCTTCCGCGTGGCACGCGGTGGCCTCCTCCGCAGACACCGCCAGGCCTCTGCCTACGCCAAGCCGGCCTCCGTACCGCTTTGTCCTGGTGGGCCCCTAGGTCGCATGAACCGCCGTCGCCGACCACCTCTCCAACCGTGTCAGCGCGGCCCCCACTTCCGGCCCCGACCCGCGTCGCTCGCTAACCTCCGTCGGCCTCGGCTCTGCTCGGTCGGGCCTCCGCGAGCCATGTCCTCTCCGGTGCTCTGCGGTACATGCGAGTGCAGAACCACCCCGCGTGTGCACGGGTGCAAGCCAGCAGATGAAGGAACCTTCTTGGAGCGGTTGATAACCGTCTACATGGAAAGCTGAAAGATCATCTACACCGGAACGACTTGGTTTATCAAGATCTTCGTCATGGACCCCGATGGCCGTGGCCGGGCCGAACCTCTCGGACGTCAAGATCTTCCTCCCAGAACCAGAAGACCCCTGTGACGAGCCCCAAGTTCGCCACCGATGATCAGGAAGGTACCCCAAGATCTTCCCCGACACCGAGGACGCCTACGAAGCGACAAGATCGCCACATGGACGCGAACCCCAAGACCACGAGGCCGAATCGAAGACGTCCGGCACCAAGGCCTCCTTCATGGAATCGCCAAGGTCTCGGCCCGGCCGAAGCCGAGGACCCCGACAAGAACCCGACACGGACACCGAGTTCTCCATCGAGGAAACCAAGGCCGTCGACGATGGAACCAAAGGCGCAGTACTTCACCGGACACCGAGACCACGGCGACAAGTTCTCCTTCCGGACGCCGAGCTCGCGAGAACCGAATGCGACAAGATCTGCCCGTTGTTGAGAATGTTCCGCTGATACCGATTCGTGAACCCTAAACTCGAGACGGACCCCGAACCCTCGGACCCCAAGTTCGCCGAGACCCTAATGTGTGCACCTTTTCCGAGCCCTATTTTATAAATGCTAAATATAAAACTTATCGCATATTAAATTGTCATTCTCGCATGCATATCATTGGTTTGGGGCCTTATGCCGATTCACCTCATAATTAAATATGGGGCCCATATGCGGGCAAATCTAGTCTCATATTGGCCTCATTTAAATTTGTGTAGCGAACCGGTAACTCATCTTGCCCTGTTATTACAACATTTAATTTGCGGGGTAGATAAATAACTCGAACCGTTTAATTAATTGTCGGGACCCCTGGTTTCCGCTTAATATTGCCTAATCGCATCGCACCTTTGCCATGTCATGCATCATACATGCATCATGCCCGCTCTTCTGCCGTAGTATTAAATAGTGCATCCGGTGTTTATTCTAGTGATTTGCTTCTTCGCGGATAAGGCCGTTGAGTTGATGCGAGTGTCGACCGGATCTTCGGTTGAACCTTCGGCAATGTTTTCAGGCGAGCATCTCCCCCCCTTTCTACCTATCTTACTTTTATAGTATTTATTCCCTCCTGTTGATCTATTGCTATTTGTGTCACGATGCTCTAGTTTTCGTACCCGTGATATCCCTTGTAGCCTTATATTGCCTTGGACACATCCTATTACTTGTTGTTTGGTAGATAGTTGGACTTGCGCGTCGTAGTCGCTTGATCAAGTGTTGTTGCGTGTCGTCCAGTACCATAGTTGTTGGAGTGTTGCCGCATGTTTGATGTTGGAGATGATCATGGCTTTACTTATCGTTCACTTTCCTGTTTAACAACTAAAATTGAAGTAAGTAAGCTGAGGCAACGGTGGGTGATAGATAATATTTGGCTTCCGACCCCACTTGTGTCCGTGGGACCCAGTCTTGGATACTGTTCCTTGATTTATCGCGCTATCCACATCCGGGAGGATTATGGGACCCAGGCGAGCTTGATTCCGTCTTATTTCTTGGGGCCATAAACTAGTTTGAGGTTTTATTACTATCCTGTACTTATGCCATGCTATCGCTTTATTTACGATTGTGCGAGGAGCACCTGTCATTTAGGATCGTGGCACGATTCCGGGTATCGACAAGCCCAGTTTGGGTTCCCGATTCTGACCGTCCCCACAACCTTGAGTCCGTCTCGGAGCCGGCCAGCTTCGTTGCGGGTCTACTTTAACGGGTGGCCCCCTGAAATATTTCTGAATCCTGTGATTGCTTTGTCGTGAAGGCCTCGTTGGGTTTTGATTTGGTTTTTCCGAGGTTGATCGAGTGTGTGTTGCTATTGGCGCACCCGGCGGGTAAAACTTTCGAAAGCCGTGTCCGGTTATGGACGACTTGGAGCACGATATCTCGATCATAGACAACTATAACTAAAGTAGTGCTGTAAATTTGACTATATAATGACTAGTAATCGCTTCACTATAATGGAATGGCTAAATAAAACTGCCCACAATTGCTTGCTTGAGTTGTCGCCATGCACCATTGTACGACTAGTAAGTATTGCAACTATAACGGATGGCTAAATAAAAGTACCAACAAGCTGCTGGGTTTTGGGTTATCTCATGCTAATGGTATCGACTAGTAAGTGTTGCAACTACAATGGAATGGTTAAATAAAAGTGCCCACTGCTTATTTTATCAGGACGACTATCTGTATAATGACTAGTAATTGCTGCAACGATAACTGAATAAATAAAACTGCCAACTGTGTGAGTTCCTCGGTTGACTTCTTCGTTTGGTCTCGGGGGGGAAACACCAGGATGGGTTTGTTTGATGGTAGCATCAGGCTGGTTCCGAATAGGTCTTTCTTACCCCTCTCTGATAGCCGCCATATGTATCGAGTCTCTATAGGTTGTTTAGTGCATGCTGCCGCTGCCGCTCAGTCCACCATACCTATGTAGGCGAGGACCGCCGAATTCTAGCCTCGTGTCTTGGCCTCGATCGACTCCTCTTTTTCCTTTGCCCTTTGTCGGCACCTTTTTGTTTAAGCAAGTTTTGAGATCGGCGTTAGCAGGTTACCCTTCCTTGGCTTGGGCAGGGTTATGGACGCCATTGGTTATTCTTGAGCTCTTAGCCCCATTTGCATCTTGTCCGTGGCAGACTGTATCATTCTGGTGATTTGGATCTTTGTACCGTATATCTGTATTCTTGACTCCTTGAGTCGCTGTTGTATATATCTGTTCTGTGGGTCTCATCGAGGACTGTTGTGTAATGTTATTACTTCGTTTTCCACCCGCACGGAAGTGCCTGGTGGGCACCTTTGAATCGTTTCTATGCGGGTTTGGCGGGTTTCGCTAAAACTTGCATAGGGTCGATTCTGAGGGTGTTACAGAGTGGTATCAGAGCTCAGCAGTTGCGATACCCCACAAGTCCAGCCTGTAGGATAACCTAGCTAACGGACGTCGTAGAGTGTCAAAACTATTTTTGCAAAATCGGTAGGATAGTTCTGGCTAGGTCTGCTTTTACTCCTTACCCCTCTGCTATTCTCCTCTTATCTCTACGTGTTTTGAATCCGCTCGTCTCTCTCTTCGAGTCCAGGATTTCTCGTGGTTGGGTTCCGTCGTACCTTAAGGGTTTCGCTTCCCCCTTTGATAACAGTGTTCTACCATCAGGTGTACAAGCTGCCTGAGGAATCCGTCTACTATGGTACCATTCTTTGTTCCTTGTTGTGCCTTCTGGTGTTTTCTCCGGACGCGATTTACATCATCTATGCCGATCCGATCTGAGTCGCATCACCCCTTTGCTTCGAACCTCGCTTGTCGAGATCTTGATCGATTCCGAGAGTTGGTTGCATAATCCTCCTATTTGTGTGAGTAATTGTTTGGGTGTGATGGACTGATCACCATCCGACTACTCTTATCATTCTCTTGTACATCGAATCGGTGGATCCAGCAATTTTACTCATTCACGGAAGCTAGAGGTGGTTTTATTTGTTGATACCTCTACCTTGACCTTTTGTTCCGGAGTGTTCTCTCGGCGATCACGGACAACGACCTCTTGTTAGTGGTGTCGCGGATCTACAAGCCTTGAAGGATCGATCGCCGACCTTCTTTCCGGTACCATGAGGCGGATCTCGGCGAGATCCATTGTTAGTGGTGTCGAATTGTGGCATCCCGCAAAACCACTACTAGAAAACCGCGTTGTTTTGTGCATTGCATCGTCATCATCATGCATTGTTTGTCTGAAACTATTTCGTAAAGCCTAGTTTTGCTTTGTACAAATACCCCTATATTTCAAAGGCAAAACCCGATCATATCGGATATTTTATTTCCTAAAACTAATTGCAAAGTGGCCTTGTTTCATAAACAAAACCAAACAAACACATATTTGCAAAACCTAGACCCTAAATCCTAGTCCCACCAAATCCTATCCTACCCACCTCTCACACCCGCCACCTCACCCTCTCACCCAATTCCTACCCACCGCCACCTCACCAATCCTCTCCCTCACCCCTCCTTCTCTCACCCAGCTCCTTCTTACCCCTCTCTCCTCTCCCTTACACCCTGGCCCACGACCTCCTGGACCCTCCCCACTCCCCAACCCTCTCTCTCACCAACCGACCCACCTATCCCTCTCACTGTCCCCGGCCCCACCACTCAACCCCTGAGTCAGCACTGGGCCCGGCCCCACTCACCCCAGGCCCCACTCGCCGCCACCCCGCCCTTCCTCCCCGCACGTCCCCAACCTCCTCTCTCGCCTCCTCTCCTCTCCCAGTCCCCAGCGCCCAGCCTCCGCCTAGCCTCCTCCGCCCGGCCACGCCACCAGCCCGCCATGCTCTCCTTCCGCCGCTGAGCTCCAAGCGCCGCCCCAGCCTCCTCCCTACTCTCCCCATCCTCCGCCACCGCTCCTCCTCCGACTCGCCGGCCGCCCTGCCGCCCAGCGGCCGCTGTCCCTCAGCGCCTCCGCCCGCCTCCTCCGCTGCTCGCTGAAGGGCCACTTAAGCCATGGCACCGCCCCACGCCAGGCCCGTGCCTGTTCTCCTTCCTCGGCGTGCCCTCCTCGCAGAGCACCTCGCCGCCCGCCTCCGCCACCCGCGCGCCTCAACGCCTACCTCCCCTCTCGCCTCGAGCCCCGCAGACGAGCTCCTCCCCGCCCGTGGCCTTCTCCGCCCCAGCTGCGCCTCCGCCTCGCTGCCGCCGCCTCCTCGCCCGCGAGGCCCCGCCATTGTCGACCCTTCGCCATCGTCCGTCGCTGCGTGCCTTCTTTCTCGCCCGGCGTGGCACCGCAGCAGCTGGCCCCCTCCTCCGCAGACACCGCCGCCAGGCCCTCTGCCCCATTGCCAAGCCGGCCTCCTTCTGCCTGTCCCTGGTGGGCCCTAGGTCGTCACAACCGCTGCCGCCACCTCTCCAACATTGTCGCGGCCCCACTTCCCGGCCCCGACCATGTCGCCGCTAACCTCCGTCGGCCTCGGCTCTGCTCCGGTCGGGCCTCCTGCGAGCCATGTCCTCTCCGACCTCTGGTGCTTTCTGGGTATTTGAGATAGTACAGAACCACCCAGCGTGTGCACACGGGTGCAAGCCAGCAGATGAAGGAACCTTCTTGGAGCGGTTGATAACCGTCTACATGGAAAGCTGAAAGATCATCTACACCGGAACGACTTGGTTTATCAAGATCTTCGTCATGGACCCCGATGGCCGTGGCCGGGCCGAACCTCTCGGACGTCAAGCTCTTCCTCCCAGAACCAGAAGACCCCTGTGACGAGCCCCATGTTCGCCACCGACGATCAGGAAGGTACCCCAAGATCTTCCCCGACACCGAGGACGCCTACACGAAACGACAAGATCGCCACATGGACGCGAATCCCAAGACCCTGAGGCCCCGAACCGAAGACCGGTCCGAAGCACCAAGGCCTCCTTCATGGAATCGCCAAGGTCTACTGACGCCCAGCGCCCGAAGCCGAGGACCCCGACAAGAACCCCAACACGGACACACCGAGTTCTCCATCGAGGAAACCAAGGCCGTCGACGTGGAACCAAAGGGCGCCGAGTACTTCACCCCGGACACCGAGACCCTGGACGATAAGTTCTCCTTCCGGACGCCGAAGCTCCGAGAACCCGAATGCGACAAGATCTGCCCGTTGTTGAGAATGTTCCGTTGATACCGATTCGTCGAACCCTAAACTGAGACGGACCCGAACCCCTCGGACCCCCAAGTTCGCCGAGACCCCCTAATGTGTGCACCTTTTTCCCGAGCCCCTATTTTATAAATGCTAAATATCAAACTTGTCGCATATTAAATTGTCATTCTCGCATGCATATCATTGGTTTGGGGGCCTTATGCGATTCACCTCATAATTAAATATGGGGCCCATATGCGGGCAAATCTAGTCTCATATTGGCCTCATTTAAATTTGTGTAACCGTAACTCATCTTGCCCTTATTACAACATTTAATTTATGGGTAGATAAATAACTCGAACCATTTAATTAAGTGTCGGGACCCCGGTTTCCGCTTAATATTGCCTAATCGCATCGCACCTTTGCCATGTCATGCATCATACATGCATCATGCCCGCTCTTCTGCCGTAGTTTTAAATAGTGCATCCGGTGTTTATTCTAGTGATTTGCTTCTTTGCGGATAAGGCCGTTGAGTTGATGCGAGTGTCGACCCGATCTTCGGTTAAACCTTCGGCAATGTTTTCAAAGCAGCATCTCCCCTTTCTACCTATCTTACTTTTATAGTATTTATTCCCTCCTGATCTATTGCTATACGTGTCGCGATGCTCTAGTTTTCGTACCCATGATATCCCTTGCAGCCTTATATTGCCTTGGACACATCCTATTACCTGTTGTTTGGTAGATAGTTGGACTTGCGCGTCGTAGTCGCTTTCTCAAGTGTTGTTGCGTGTCGTCCAGTACCATAGTTGTTGGAGTGTTGCCGCATGTTTGATGTTGGAGATGATCATGGCTTTACTTATCGTTCACTTTAATTCCTGTTTAACAACTAAAATTGAAGTAAGTAAGCAGAGGCATCGGTGGGTGATAGATAATATTTGGCTTCCGACCGCCCACTTGTGTCCCGTAGGACCCCGAGTACTGGATACCTGTTCCTTGATTTATCGCGCTATCCACATCCGGGAGGATTATGGGACCCCACTGAGCCAGAGCTTGATTCCGTCTTATTTCTTGGGGCCACAAACTAGTTTTTATTACTATCCTGTACTTATGCCATGCTACTGCTTTATTTACGATTGTGCGAGGAGCACACTGTACTGTTTAGGATCGTGGCACGATTCCGCGGTATCGACAAGCCCAGTTTTGGGTTCCCAGTCGTTTACAGCCGTCCCCACAACCTTGAGTCCGTCTCGGAGCCGGCCAGCTTCGTTGCGGGTCTACTTTAAGGGGTGGCCCCCTGAAATATTTCTGAATCCTGTGATTGCTTTGTCGTGAAGGCCTCGTTGGGTTTTGATTTGGTTTTTCCGAGGTTGATCGAGTGTGTGTTGCTATTGGCGCACCCCGGCCGGGTAAAACTTTCTGAAAGCCGTGTCCGCGGTTATGGACGACTTGGAGCACAGTATCTCGATCATAGACAACTATAACTAAAGTAGTGCTGTAAATTTGACTATATAATGACTAGTAATCAGCTTCACTATAATGGAATGGCTAAATAAAACTGCCCACAATTGCTTGCTTGAGTTGTCGCTTGCGACCATTGTACCTGACTAGTAAGTATTGCAACTATAACGGGATGGCTAAATAAAAGTACCAACAACTGCTGGGTTTTTGGGTTATCTCATGCTAATGGTATCTGACTAGTAAGTGTTGCAACTACAATGGAATGGTTAAATAAAAGTGCCCACTGCTTATTTTATCAGGACGACTATCTGTATAATGACTAGTAATTGCTGCAACGATAACTGAATAAATAAAACTGCCAACTGTGTGAGTTCCTCGGTTGACTTCCTCGTTTGGTCTCGGGGGGGAAACACCAGGATGGGTTTGTTTGATGGTAGCATCAGGCTGGTTCCGAATAGGTCTTTCTTACCCCTCTCTGATAGCCGCCATATGTATCGAGTCTCTATAGGTTGTTTAGTGCATGCTGCCGCTGCCGCTCAGTCCACCATACCTATGTAGGCGAGGACCGCCGAATTCTAGCCTCGTCGTGCAATCGCCTCGATCGACGCTCCTCTTTTCCTTTGCCCTTTGTCGGCACCCCTTTTGTTTAAGCAAGTTTTGAGATCGACGTCATATGTGGTTACCCTTCCGGCTTGGCCCGGGGTTATGGACGCCATTGGTTATTCTTCAGGGCTCTTAGCCCCATTTGCATCTTGTCCGTAGCCGGACGCTGTATCGTTTTACAGGTGATTTGGATCTTTGTACCGTCTATCTGTATTCTTCACTCCTTGCGTCGCTGTTGTATATATCTGTGCATGGGTCCCATCGAGGACTGTTGTGTAATGTTATTACTTCGTTTTCCACCCGCACGGAAGTGCCTGGTGGGCACCTTTGAATCGTTTCTATGCGGGTTTGGCGGGTTTCGCTAAAACTTGCATAGGGTCGATTCTGAGGGTGTTACAACTCGTTGATACAATTTAGTAGATAGATCTTGGCTTGTTTGTTTGTGTGCGGTAGAAAATTTTTGTTTTCCATGCTACGAAACCCTACAGGTTGTGTGTGAGCTAACTAGGGAACAAGTTAGGCAAGAATCACTGCACACTATAGTGTTTGATGTTTTGTTTGATTTATGTCTGCAACCTGTTTGATGAAATGGCCGCATGAAATCAAGTTTTGAATTTTGAAATGATTTTTGGTGGGTTTGCTAGATTGGTGCTGGTGAGTGTGCAGATGCTTGCGTTTTGAAAGTTGAGCTTGTTTGAGTGGGTTTTGAAAAAGGTGGGATCTTCCCATATGAAGAAGATTCAATTTTGAATTGTCATTTAAACTATGCATTTGAAAGTTTCTGGATGATCACAAAGTGGGCCTTGATACCTTGTTATGGGTACATTCAAGGGGTGCAAAGATCCAGAAAAGTTTCTGTTAGGTTTTGAAAGTTTGAGACAGCCAAAGTAGGCATGGGAGTTAAATTGGTCAAAATGACCATTCACTTAATATATTTGTTTTGATTTACTTGTCTTTAGGAAAAGTGTGGGAAATGTTTTAGATGATGTTCATTTCACCTAAGAAACATTTTACAAGCAATGGATCACACAAACAAGGTGGTTTTTAAAGAAATTCAAAATCCATGCATACACATATACATGCATTCATGAATTCATTTAGAAAAGTTTTTGTTAACCCTAATCTTGAGGATTAGTGTTTGATGATCTAAGTTTGGTATTTTTGGGATGTTATACATACTAGAGTTTTTGCAAATAATTTTCAGCTTTGAAAATAGTGTTCACAAGCACAAGACTCAACATCGACCAATAGAAAGGGTCTCCTACAGTCGGTACTGCTCTGATACGAAAACATGTGACACCCCCGGGATCAGGGCTAAACAAATCCCAGACCTCCATCTGAAATAAGCTTAACCTTGAGCTCGAGAATATCCAGTGAAGAATCGATAACACATCAGTGACCCTATGACACAAAAATTATTACAGCAAGCTCATAACTGAGCGAAGAACCAAAATATTACAAGCAGAGGTCACTGACCACAAACATCAAACAACGGAAGGAAAATTATGCTATTAAGTATAGCAAAATTAACAAATGGCCTAAGAGGCCTGAAACATAACGATGACATCCCATTCCATAGATTCCAGGCTGCCGGTCGGGAACCCCAAGCTACTCGTTGATGTCGATGTAGTACGGAACTCGTCTTCAGATGAACACTTACTCTGCCAAAAGTACCAACCAAGAAAGGGTAAGTACAGGATGTACTCCGCAAGACTTATGGCTGGTGGAGTTGTTTTGCATAAAGCCATTTTTGTTTATAAAACAGGAGGGAGAAGAAGCTCATCTAATAAGAGTGTTTTAAAAAGGGATAAGAGAGAGACATCTTCAAAGCATTGATCGTCATCTTTTGATATCCACCGAATCATCATCATCGAACCTCTACATGAATCACCCCTCGTACCCAAGAGGAAGCATCCATAAGCACACTTTACTTAACTTGCCAAGTTTTACGATTAGGTTCAAGTTCTCTATGATCCCACCTCCATTCCCAAGTCATCCATAACCGTGGACACGGATTTTCGAAAAGATTAAACCCTGCAAGGGTGTACAACTTTACCCACACGCGCCGACCGACTCTTAGCGTCACTTGACACACTTCCTTGGTGTGCTGACAGAGGGTGGTCGACCGAAACCTTTCCCTTACTTTTGCCTAATCCATGAGTCACCAGAAGGGCTCCCGGCTGCGGTAGTTGGCCATACTCCTAGGCGGTACTCGACTCTGTGTACCGGGATCCAGTTTAATGTTGAGCATCCCACCCGCCACGCCCTATATGCTTGCACCATTTTCCAAAACCTTTTTCCATGCGGTGCGAATAAATCTTCAAACTACGGACTCATGGATCGACTAGGCAAGTTGGGGTCAAGGGGTCCCCATAGACCCCCGTGTGGCTGTACGCTCATCTTGGTTCAAGAGGAAAGAACCTCGGGTCCTAAGGGTGGCAAGTATGGGACAGCAAAAACCACAACCCTCGTGGCCTCCCATACAAGCCTTAACATGTTTACTTCACATCACCTATCATACCACGTTCTCCTGTCCAACTAGGCTCATTCGAAGCTCGGATCCAACAACCAGGTGAATCAATGGAACAACTAAGCATGGCTAAACACAATAGATAAAGTAGCTCTAGCAGCGATCACAAAGCCAAACCCTAGTTATGCTAGGAGCCGTGGATCAGGGATTATAGTTTGAAAGGAACATGCATCAAATAGGATTAATCTACCTATCGATGAAAGACTTTGGAATCATATGCACATGGCAAGAATTTAAAGTGCTTGAAAGCATAGAATCGTATCATGTGTGGGTTTCACTTGCCTTTGCTGTTGATACCCAATACGGATCTTGAGTCATCACTTGACTTGTTCGACAACCACAAGGATATAGATCTCCGTGGTTCATCTTGTTGGCATTATTCATCGATGACCTTCGATGATCTTGATCTTGATCTTGATATTGGACTCGATCTCGATTCGATATCGTATTCAACGGAGAAGAACCAAATACCGGAAAGAAAGGGGAAACAATCAACACATGACATCGATGCAATGCTCAATCAAGGATGATGATATGACAAGTTGAATTGTATTGAAATTGAAACCCTAAACATGCTCGACCATTTAATCGTGGTTCCGAGGGTGCAAACCCTAACTCGGGAAACCGGATGCATCCGAGAGGGTTCATTTTGTATTTCTAAATAACTTGCAATTAAAGTTGTTTAACAATGCATGATTATAGCTTAAATAGATAGAGTTCATTTTCGAACATTTTGATATATTATTTGAATTTTCTGATTTAAAATGAATTAGTCATGAATTTCTCCAATTTTAAATCATTTTGGAATATTATAAAATAATTTACATTTTGGAAATAATTTTAACATTTTATTAAATAGAAACATTTCTAAAAATGTTTATTTCACTTACAAGGGGCCCACATGTCAGGTATATACTAATTACAGAAAACAATTTACAAAACATTTAAATAAAAGAAAAAGGGGTTACTGCATCAGCATGATGCATTGCTGATGTCACCAAGGGGTTCCAGACTTTTTACACCGGGGTAAGATCTAGCCTCAGTGGTGATGGGTGGGGTCGCCAGCCCGCGTGGATGCCACGTCCGAGCCATGTCTTTCGGCGGTGAGCACGTGCATTTACTGACGATGATGCAGGAGCGCGAGCGAGTGTGAGCATGCGCGTTGGATAGAGGAGGCCAAGGCGAGCCAAAGGATGGTGGTGCCGATCCTTTTGGGTCCGGAGAAGCGGCACAACTGCCGACGGCGGCGAGGCGGCGGCGCGGGAGCGAATCAAAGCGAGAGGGGAGGGAAGGAGGGGTCCAGGAGGTGCAGGAGCTCACCACGAGTGCGAGAGGAGGGTTGGCAGGGCGTGGCGTGGCCGGAATTGATGGTGAGGGTGGCGGCCGGAGCTCAGGTAGGCGAGACGGCGGCGGCGATAGAGGGCGCCTTGGCCCGATTCCTTCGACAGGAGAGACACGAGCATGCGAGCTCCTAGACACCACAATGAGGCTCGGGCTGCCGAACGACGACTGGCGGTTTTCGGCGGCTAGGGTTTGGGCTGCTCATAGAGGTGAGGGGAGAGAGCACCCGGGGGGAAATGAGAGGATAGGGGAGAGGGATATGCGTGCACGGGCGGCCATATACTCCTCCAGACGGCGGCGGGGATCACGGCGCAGGGCGCGCATCGCGGCGGCGGACGGCACCGGCGTTGACACGTACCTACTTGACCACGTGAGGAAGACGGCGGAGGGATCGAAGCGATTTGCACGGTGGGCCTTGAAGGACTGGGCGGCTGGAAGGGAGAGGAGAGAGATGGGCCGGCCTGGTTGGTCTGGCCCTGTTTTTTCAAAGAAACTGTTTTCTTTTCTTTTTCTGATTTTATATTTGTATTTTTCAAATACAAATCTGTTTTGTGTATTTTGAAAGAAGCAACACTTTTTAAATATTTAAAACATTGTAGGGGCACTGGTTACTGCTAGGGCTCCATAACTTTTGTAATTTCAAAACATTTAAAACCATTTTGAATGTGTTTCAAATATAGAGAGGAAGCTAGGGTATAGGTTTTAGTTAATCTTGTTTGAATTTTTTATCTTAGCAAGATTATATGATGCTCATGAATGCACAATCAAAACCCTAATTAATATTAATAGAACTAGGAATGTTACAGACGGTCTATGTATATTTTTGTATTGCCTAATCGAATCTCATAGGATCTTTTTGTCTGGTATTGCATTGTTTGCCTTGCTCAGTTCCTGTCAATTGCCCTGCTGTAATTTGTTTACCCTTCATGCCATGTTGTTTATCTAAGGAGGGCACCTCTAGTAAACTATGGACCCTGGTCCAATCATTACCATTGATACATCTTCCACTGTTACTTGTTTACTTGTTGCAAACCACCATTACCTTCCACACCATACATTTAATCCTTTGTTACAGCAAACCGGTGAACTTGAGAACCTCACTGATTCGTTTGGGCAAAGTCTTGAGTTTATGTTGTGCAGGTCTTCGTGTTATTTGCAACACCTGTGTGACGTTTCCTTCCTCCTACAGGTTCGATAACCTCAGTTTCTTACTGAGGGGAAACTTGCTGCTTGTAGAGGTACCAACCTGATAAGGTAGAGATCCCTGTGTTTTCAATGCTAGTCCTTGGATCAATAGCTAGCATCCATAGTTTAAGATGTAATATCAAGAAACAAAGGTCATAATACAACTTTATAACCAGGAATAAAATAATTCATTACATCTTACATAGTTCATTTGGCTATCTCATTACAATGCATCAAAAATATCTATATAGCATGGAGTCTTTCATCTTCAAAGTGCCACAGGCAATCATGTTGGTTGTAGACTTGTAATCCTATTCAACACACCTTACTAACATCAAACAAACCTGCAACATAATAAGTTACAGCCACAAGGGTCAATACATTTGAATTTGTATTGGCAAGTGATATATGGTAGAATAGTATCTATCATCTATATGCATTTGGCTAAGTGGAGCTTAGGCTTGCTTTGCTCAAAGTAGATTTTCCTTATCATTTGAAAACACTAAGTTTTTGTTTGTCAAATCATCCAAGGAACAACCAATAGAATTGGTTAACCTTTACCCTTGTTCAACCACAAGCTTTTAACTTGGAAATTGGGATGAGGATATCCTTGATAGCTTCCATGTCTTGATGCTCAAATTGTCCATTGTCGGGGACACGGCTAAGTACTTAGATTTACTCTATCGAGAGGTGGTGCACTTTCTCCACAAGACTCGACATGCATCGAGATAAGATCTTTCAGAAGCCTTCCCTTAGACCAAATGGACATGTTCCAAACCTATCACCCTCTATCACCTTCTGTCCATCTGGCTAAGTTATTACAACCTATATGATCCAGGCAGAGTCCATAATGCCATGTGGCTGCACTTGAAGATTCTCAATATTTGACATCTCAAATCTCTTTGTTCCTGGGTGGCTTTCCACAAGTGTGATACCAAGTTTTCCCCAGTATACTGGACTTGTGATACACAAGTTTTCCCCAAAGATCTTGGACTTGTGTAACCACTCAACACAATCTTTTCATTCCATTCCACCCAGGTGATTCATTCACATAGTTGTTTTATTAAACAAAACCAAAGTCATAGACTTAGAAATATATCATAGCATGAATATAATCCACCCTTGTTTTCTACTAGCTAGGCTAAGCATATTAGTAGCAAGAATCTTAACTTAGGGAAAATTCTACTAAGGCATCATCTACTAGGATTTCCCATGGCATAGCATACTTAGTAAAATTACATGCAAGTCCTACTCAAAATATCACTAATGCATAGTGAAAATAATAGGACAAAATGTATGAAGCACCACTTTCCTTTTTGGTAGAGAAACTAGATTCACTCCTTGATCATGCGATAGTCACACTCTTCAAATTTCACTATAATTCAATTCAAGCAAACACATATTCAAAACTAGCATTCAAACAATTCATCACATAAAATAAAGAAAACAAAACAATGCATGCAAGCATGCAAAAGATCGTTTTATTTGAAATAGTGGTTTTCTAATAGGCTATAAACATTTTAAAACACCTATTGGTTATTTATAAAAGTGGCAAAACCATTTAAAATCAAGTTAGTGAAAATGGGCCATTTAAATCATTTTGTCTTGCTAGAAATGATTTAAATCAAAGTAATAGTTTCTAGTGTTAGCCAAATATATTTTTGAACACCAATATTAGTGTTTATGGTCAAAGTGTTTAAATCAAATCCACTTACAAAAAGGTTTCACTCAAAATCATTTTTTAAATAATAGCAACATTTTATTTTACTAAAAATGCCTTTAATCAAAGTAATAATTTTCTAGGGTTAATCAAATACATTTTTAAATCCAAAACTTAGTGTTTTGGGTCAGAGAGTTTAAATCAAACCATTTGCAAAAGGTTTTACTCAAACATTATTTTTAAAACATAATCAACAATTTTTGTTTTACTAGAAATGCTTTTATTCAAGGAATAATTCCTTAGTGTCACAAAATATACTTTTAAATCCAAATGTTGGTTTTTATGGTTAGTAAATTCAAAACAAAACATCTGCAAAAGATTTTACCCTAAAAACATTTCTAGAATAAATTTTATAATCAAAATAGGCCTAAACATGTTTATGCAAAAACATCTACTTTTACAGAAGCAAAATACTAAAGTAAAGACATGGTTGCAAAGTTCACATTTTTGTGAATCCAGTGATATAAAATTTATAAAATTCGGACGTGTAGATCTAAAGTTATGGATTTTATAAATCTAAACATCTAAAGTTCAGATTTGGAACGAATCTACATACTAAAATTAGTCTAGATACATTTGCTTCACAAAGCTAAAACATCTTATATTTTAAAACAGAGGTAGTAGCTCGTTCCTGCTATGCCACCGCTCGCTATTCTCCAAAATCACCGTAGTCGTGGCAGACCCAGCACTTGTCGCCGATGATTCGATTCAAGACGAGATTCCCCATTGCCACCTACCCCCGCTCATCTCTCTGCTCAGACTCTACTGACTGAGCCCCGCGTTTTCCTCCCCGTCGGCATCGCCATTAGATCCCGACGAGCACCATCTGGCCTCCCTTGCGCCCACCCACTCTTCCCGAGCCATAGGTCCTCTTCCCCATGGCGCTCTCTCAGGAGCTCGTCTCCGCTTCCACCTCGCCTTCCTGCTGCTCTCTGACAGCCCAGGTTCCCCAACTCGCCGCCAAGCCTTGTGCGGCCACACCGCCGACTGCTGGTTGCCTCCCTCTTCCTAGTGAGAGGCCACAGCAGCGGGACGTTGGCCGCCTGCAACCCGTCGTCTCCCTCCATGCTCTGTCCTTGCTCACCGCTAGCGGCGCGGCTACCTCATCACCCTCGGCATCCGTTGGAGCTCGCCCGCACCCAATGTCCTCGTTGCAGGAGCAGAGGCACGGCTACCGCCTAGCGCGGCGTCCTGGACCCCGATTGCTCTTCTCCATAGGGAGATGGCGCCTAGCCCGTGCGTGGCATGGCTCTCGGCCTCGGGTCGACTCCCCACATCCAACCAGGCAACCGGAGTTGGGTGGGATGGCTCGTCACGCTGGCATCGGCTTCCGTGCCGTCGAGGACGCGCGCCCGCCCCTGTTGCCATTTGGTTCTTTGAGGTCTCATTGCCTACAGCGCTGCACTGGAGGTCCCAGACGCCCCGGCCGGCGGCAAGGACCGATGGGAAGCGGCGCGCCATGTACGGCCAAGGGCAGCAGCGACGAGGTGGTGGGAGGGGCGGACTCGATTTTCCTCGAGGATCCTTCTGTTTTCTCGTTCGGGAGATGGACTCTTTCTTTTCTGATCCTATTTCTTCGGGTTGTGACAGTTTTTTCCGCTAATTTTAATCGTGCGGGAGCAAGAGACGACGGACTCGAATTACCATAAGGCCTGTTTGGGAATCTGGTATATTTCACAGCTCGGTTTTCTTCCGGAGTATTTAGCGTACAGCCTGGCGGATGTAAAACATGCGGATGATCATCTAGTCTATTTGAATATGCAGTCCACGGAAATATACGGACGTACAGTCCGGCGGAAGTATTTTAGGCGATACTCACATAAAATTGAATCTTTGAACATATACGAATAATAGGCTCAAACTCTCAAACTTCAGTACATCATACACGAAAAATCTTTGAACATGCACCTCTCAGATTACTTAAATTACAAATAATAGTCGTTCAACAATCTTGAACTCGGATGGACTTGAAGATTTGAACTCGGATGGACTTCAGAAGACTTGAATTTGGCATCCTAAATAAAAGAAATCAATATTAGATACTCCCTCCGTCCCAAAATAGATGTCTTAGATTTGTCAAAATTTAGATAAATCTAGTTACTATTTAGTATATAGATTTATCCAAATTTTAACAAACCCACGACATCTATTTTGGAACGGAGGGAGTACTATATTAAGATAATAAACATCATTCTAATCCCAGGGACGGTCATAAATAGACCACAACGACAAGAATGAAAGAAAAAACAGCTTGTTCTATGATTATCGATCCTCATTGACATGATAAATAAACAATAGTAGTAAATCAAATAAAAAACAACAATCTAACATGATAAATAAACAACAAGCTTGTTCTACATTGGCATGATAACAATCCATATAGTTTCCTACAACAAGCGTGTTCTACATTGGTTGTAAAATTAAAAGCCCGCGAAGAGGATGGTCAGCTCTAGATGATGTTGCCGCTGAAGTAGAATTCAGATAAGAGCAATCTATTCAAGAATTCAGTCAAATAAACTGAGCTGTGGTACTGAATATAACTACTTCTCAGAAACAAGACCAAGTATCTGAATGACTATCTTCAATAGTAGCACCTCCGTTATAGTTTCGAAGTTTACACACCTATGGTCGATGTATTGCCAATTTATAACAGAGGAACATCACACAAGTTTTGAGAGTGCAGTTTAGCCTACCAATTCAGAGTGCACGTTTTAAAATCTCCTATGCTAAGTAAGTCCTAAACCTGCTCTAGTGGTTCAGTTTAGCTCTTACCAACCGAGGGACCCATAAGCAAGCATGATATATTTACATGACAGCACAACAGTTCTAACTCGAGCTAGTGTTTCTTTATTTTTAGAGATGGTCATGCATGCCACTTGTTAACACAACAATTAGGAGTATGTGCTAGCAGATAGTGTTCTCAGAATAAATAATAGCAGGTTCTTGCTGGAATATGCCCAGCAAGTTACAAATCCATAAAGAAGGTTTACTGAACATAAAAGATGAATATGTTGCGGATCTTTAGCTATATGAGCACGACTCCAAAACAGACATATTGGTGTACTAACCTGATCTGGTATATCGTTCCTTCCCTGATCTTAGGGTTCTAGCAGCACACATAGTTAATCAAGTCCATTTCCATATCATTGGCAAAAAATGCCATCCAGATGAGGTTACGGATCTCTAGTTCAGGCTATCAAGCGGATGAGATATGTCCTCACCAAATGGTCAAAGTCCAAACAAAGGACCATTTAAAAACCAAATCCCACATTCTCTAATCATACAAGCACCAAAGGATATCAGAACACGAGTCAAACAACCGAAGATGCGAAACCGGGAGAATGACGGTGAATCTATTCACCGGTATGTTTCCACTCCACTACGTCTCCACTCCACTGCAAGGGCGAATCAATCAGCTCCAAAAGGCCTTCACCATACAGTTTCACATCACTTGTGCAGTGCAAATGCATGATGCTAAAACTACTGTTTCAGCACAGCTATTATAACGAATTGGGTAACTACTAGTGCTACTTTGGTTTGAGAAAAAAATTGGAGTTACATGATTCAGTTTTCAAGAATAGTAACTACAGTACCTTGTACTAGACATCGATTGAGTGGTGCTCAGAGGTGTATTCTCATCCATGGCTGTGGCTTGGCCTGGATGCAAACAAAGTCATCTTTCTCAGAGTACAAAGACTAGTGATTAGCACTTTGGCTTTTCTAGGGTTATTTCACTCTGGGGAGAATAAAGGAGCCCGCTCCACTTTGTTGATTGCACAAGCAAGATACTATGCTCCTACTTGGAATCCCTCCAATGAATCGTAGATTATCTTTCCCCAATTCCCCAATCAGCCAACTGAGATTGCACGAACTAGAAAGGGGATTAGGAACAGGGTTCGAGCGCACTCACCAGTACGCTTGCACGGCTTGCACCTGAACGTGGTCGGCCTGAAGCACACGGCGCAGACCCTGGCCGTCGCCGCCGGTGGTGGCACCGGCGCCGGCGCCTCCGCGACCTCCTCCTACGCTGCCGCCGGTTCGTCGCAGACCTTGCCCCGCCAGACCTCCTCCTACACCACGTAGCCCCCCTTGCAATGCCGGACCTCGCCGTCACCGAGATGGACGCCGTCTCGATGGTGCGCCGCGTCGCCCGCGCCCTCAACCGCCGGATCTCCGACCTCGTCGCCCTCCTCTTCCGACACAAGGTAACCGCCCAGACCGCTGGTTCGTTGCAGACCTCCTCCTCCGCTGCCGCTAGCCGCCGCCGCGCTAGGGTTGGGAAGGATCGTAGTCGATGGGCTCTCCTCTGCTGTCGCCTGGAAACTAAACCGATCCCCGCACGTCCATAGAGTTTAGGCCCGTAAATGGGCCGGAAACGATTCAGAGGGAGAAAAAACGAACAACCAAGTGCCGATACTTGTGACGGGCTGTAATTTAGCTGGCTCCGACTAAAGCGGCGGTTTGGGCTAAAATCTGTGAAACAAGCAGAGCCTAAATGAAGCGAGACGAAAATTAGGAGTGGCGAAAACCACCTCAACCTAAATTATAGGAAACTAGTTGAATGCCGATGCGTTGTCACGAAATAAAAAAAAATACGTACACATAGAAGAAACAATGATCCTAAATTTTAAAAAATGTTAAAGATGCGACGAATACCAATTATTTGTCCGACTTCTTCTTACTTGCCATATTCTTAAAACTTTAGCATACCTATAGAAACGTGTTGTCATTGTCTCTTTAGCACATATGCATGTGCGTTACTATGAGATAAAATAATTTATACTTGTGCGATCCAAATTTTACCCTAGAGTCTACGCATTAGTCTTAGTTTGCCATTTTAGTTTAATCCATATTTTTTGTTATCTTTTTATTTGATCTACTCTCTTATTCTTTTTAAATGTATGCTTATTTAATCTACTTTTTAGACTATTGGTTTATTTTCAAATATAAGTAGTAAATATGTCGGTACATTGCTGGGGATGATAGACTAAATAGGTGTGCCAAGACAATGTGTGAGACATTCTGTTGATATAAAACACATGTCAAGCACACCACTCATTATGATAGTTGTTCGAAATGTTGTTTTGTTTCATGAAAATAAACAGGTGTACCTATGAAGTGGCCACCTATATGTGTTAGAAGACACTGATATCGCCCTTTTGATGGCTCCTTTGAAATTCATTTGCATTCATCTCTTTGAATGAGGTTGGTCAACCTAGTTGAATGAATGTCAAAAGAATCTACCGAATAGCCAGCGTCTTCTAGGGTCTGTTTGGATTTGAGCCAAAGTCGGCCTTACCAAAATATTGTCACACTCGTGAGCCCTGAGTATCGTTTGGTTGGGCACCAAAATTTTGGCAAGCCCATAGCTTAGTCCGAATGTGCAGTGTAATTTTTGCCAATAAGTGGGAAAGTCTGGCAGATTCCTGTGTCAAAATATTGGCTGGCATCTTGGGGCATGAACCAAATAGATCCCTGGACTTTTCTACCCGGCTTCATCTTACATAAGTGATAAAGTTTTTTTTGGGTGATAAAGAATACATCTTTTTTCGGGTGATAAAGAAGACATATTTAGCTATGATAGTATCCAAGTCAAACCGTTCAGCTACTATTTAGATCATTCTTTCTCAAGGATTTAGAACTATTGTGACGTCAGAGTGGTGTGGTTGTAAAGCTTTGGTGCGGTAAATTTAATTACAGATGTTTGTGTTGCAAGAAGGGTGACTAATAACAACACTGAGAGAAATTAGGAGTTACACAAATAGAAATAGAAATAGAAGTTGAACTGCGTAAACCGTACATTGTTGTCTTTATTGATCTCCGTCTCACCCCTTTCCCTTTTCATGTTATTTTCGTTCTTTTGGCTCGTATCAGAGGCCCATTGACCAAAAACAAAATCAGAGTTAACTGCAAGATCTACAACCTGCCATGACCGTCAGACGCCACGATTTGGTTTGCGAGTGCCAGCTGCTAGGCCGCCGGACGCCGGGCCGGAATGACTACATCTGAAGATCTCACCGTCTATGAGCGGTCAAACCTGAAATCGGAAATAAAAAATTGAGGATAGAGGGATTAGAATCATTAGATGGTAACACACCAGGCTCCATCATCCATACCAAGAACATGTCAGGCCTCGTGAAATTCCCCTTTTGAGTGTGTCGCTCGGTGTCTTTGGCAAGCGTCATCGAGCTCCCTCGCAAGGCCCCAAATCCAACCAATGTCGACTCCCCAAGCTACAACTTGCCGTTGGCGTGGCCTGGCTCCTCCTCCGGCCGGGCCACCGAATCCTCGCCACCATCGCGGCACATGCTCCCACTTCCATGCCTTCCTCTCTGAAGCTCCGCGTGGTGTTCCCGCATCGCCAACCTCCGTCTGCCACCGCCTCAGCCATGTCTCCCGCCGATGATGCTAGCATCCTGAAGGTAGCCTCATGGGCTCGCGTCGTGTCTTCGGAGGCGGAGAGGGTCTAGATTGCTCAGCAGTTTGCCTCGACGCCCCAATCAATGGACACCTCGGGATGGGGACTCGGCGGGAGGATTGGATCTTGGGGTCAGGAACCACGGAACTGTACTTAGGGGTAAGTTCATTCGAGGATCTGAGGTCAAGGCAGGCCCCGGTCGGTCATCCTTGTTCCCTCGCGGGAGGATTCGCCAGAGCGTGCAGCTCCGCATCTGTCTCCGTGCTCAAACTCTGCTCGCGGTCAAGGAGGCAGGAATCGAGTTCGAGCCGGACTCTGTTGATAACATCCTTTGAGTTTACTGATTTCATCGGGACAGCCTCCACCCATTTAGTGAAATAATCAGTAATGGCCAAAATCCACATGTGGCCTTTGCTTGATGGGGGATTGATTTTGCCGATCATATCCATGCCCCAACCTCGGAATGGCCAAGGCTTGATGATGGGGTTCATTGCCGACGCGGGTACCATCTGAATTTTCCCAAACTTCTGACATGCTTGGCACCCTTTGTAGTACTTGAAACAGTCCTCAAGCATGGTGGGCCAATAAAACCCTGATCGCCTGATCAACCATTTCATCTTGTGAGCTGATTGGTGAGTTCCACATGCGCCTTTGTGTACCTCGTGTAGGAGCCGATTAGCCTCGGCTGTCCCTGCACATTTGAGCAATAATCCTTCCAAAGTCCTCAAAACATGTCATCCCCAATAAGCACATACTTCATGGCTTTGTACCTTATCCGTTTAGGTGCCCCCCAAGCCGAATCCTTCAAATAATTGAAGATATCGGCTCTCCGATAGCTTCGAGGCGTGAACGAACATCGGCTCCTTCGCTACATCCTTGTAGCACGAAGCCATTTGTGCAAGATCATTTGCCTCAGATTCTGCGACCGTGGGATCGGTGAAGTTTATGTACCGAACTGCGCCATCAGCTCACGATTGCAACCATAATGGGAAGAGGGACTCGCTCTCACACTTGTACTCCTCCGTGAGTTGGGAAATCACCAACTTGGAGTCTCCAAAATTTCCATCGCTTCGCTCCGCCGAGTAACTCCATTCCTTGCGATCGCCTCGTATTCGCTACATTGTTGGTGCGAGAGGTAGACAATCGATGGAGAAGGAAAATGTTGCCCCGGGTGACGAGTAAAATGCCGATGCCACACCATCGTCACAAACCGATCCGTCGAAAAACATAGCCCACGCTTATGGACGGTTGCTATGTTAGTGTTGATCCTTTCGGTGATAAGATCGGCCTTTGTCCCTTAATCGCTTCAGCGGGTTGATACCGGTGTCAACTCTGATAATGAAAACATCCATTTGCCCAGTCAGCCTTTCAACATAGGAGCCGACAGCATGTGCTTTATGACGTCTGATTTGCATATGATGATGATCTCAGTTGATAGCAAAATGTGGCGCAGCTTGGTGCAGGTGAAGAACAGGCAGAGGCACAACTTATCGATATCAGGATACCTTGTCTCTGCGTCCAGCATCCTTCTGCTTATGTAAAATACGACTCGCTCCAGCCCATCATAAACTTGCACCACCACCGAGGATGGATGTCGCCATCTTGACAAGTAAATGTAGAACGGTCCGTCGGTGGGTGGAACCAACACTTTGGCTTTCGATATTCTTTGATTTCAAAAGGCTCGTTGTTGTTCTCGCCCCAATGGAATTCCTCGTCGATTTAATTTTCACCAGTCCCATGAATGGCTCTATTCTTCCCGACAGATTGAGATGAATCTTCGGCGAAGTTGATCTTGCCGATGAGATGCAGTTCTTTCTTTGTAGTGGGTGGCTTCATTGTTCGTGACCGCCTCCTGAATTTTCAGCCGATCTCAATTCGCGTTCATGGACCAAAAACCCAAGAACTGACCGTCACCCCGAAGGCACACTTCTTTGGATTCATCCATAGGCCGAATTTTCTTGTTCGGTCCAGGACGCGTCGTAGATCGTCTAAGTGTCTTTGCGCTGAAGCAGACTTGACCACCACGTCATCAATGTAGATTTCCACCAGCTTGCCGATCAGATCATGAAAAATATAATTCATGGCTCTTTGGTACATGGCGCCGGCATTCTTCAATCCAAACGTCATGACTACATACTCGAACAACCCCACCGAACCTGGGACTCTGAAAGCAGTCTTGTGTATATCTTCTGGAGCCATAAAAATTTGGTTGTTACCGGCATTGCCATCCATGAAGCTCAAGATCTTATGACCATCCGCTGCGTTGATTAACGTTTCTGCCACCGGCATCGGATACTCATCCTTTGGAGTAGCTCTGTTGAGATCCCGAAAATCTATGGAAACACGCCATCGGCCATCCTTTTTCTCTACAGGTACGATACTAGAAATCCACTCAGATACCGCATGGCCCGATTAACTTGGTCACAACATTTTCTCGACCTCTTTCTTGACTTCTTCCACTTTCGGCCTTCATTTGTCGTGCTTTCGGCTGAAATGGCGAAATCCTTTTTGAGCGGAGTCGATGCTCAATGATGCTCTGTCTAACCTGCATCTCTGTGTAGTCCCAGGCGAAGCAGTCTGATATTGTTTCAACAGGGCTATCATCGGGCCCCGCAGATTCGGATCTAACTTTCTGCTGATAAATGTTGGTCGTGGCTTATCCCCACGACCAATGTCGATCTCTTCTAGCTCATCGGATGTAAACCCATACCCGAGCTTTCCGTCACTGTCAAATCGGCGCTAAACACAGGCAAACAAAGAGGTGAGGGTAACACAAATGATTTGGGCCGATTGCTGAATCGCCCCTTTTGATTGAATTAGTTAAGGGTGGTTTACACCTTATTGTGTTACAATGGCGGGCATCTCCCTACCTACGTGATCCGCTTGTCGTACGATTGGCGCTTCCTATTTTTAGTGGCCGATCGCGAGGATCGGCCGTACCACGTACGTTCGTGGACCTTGCTACTCTGTCAGGCCAGTGGATAAGACCAGCCTCACCCGCTTTTTGTAGCTTCACGCGCCACAGCCGTCACTGATTCCAGATCGGCTCTTGGTCTTCGCTTCCCGACGTTCATGCCAGCTATGGAAATCTCGATAGAATCATCTGCATGGATGACCTCCACTTCATCTCCGTCCCATCAGACAGGCATTGGTGCATTGTGGATGGAATGCAGCAATTAGCGTGAATCCAGTCTCTACCTAGCAAGACAGCAGAGGTACTTTTGCTGTCCACGAAAAATGACGTGGGTATGGTTTTCCTGCCCATCGCCGATCCACGTTCAAGACGCCTTGCGTTTCAAGACCGTTGAAGTCGCTTAACGTGGCGTTGGTTTTGATCAGATCTGCAGGGAGCGTCCCAAACGTCGTAGCATGGAGTACGGCATGATATTGATCGCCGCCCGGTGTCCACCAACATCTTGGCGACAGGTTGCCCATTGATGTAACCTCGCAGGCTGTGGCTTTCAGATGTTTGTAACCCTTCTCACGTGGCTTCTCAAAGATAACCGGCCGTGGACCGCGGTCAAACTGCGTACCTTGGTAGCTCATTGGTTCTTGGCGCGCAGAATTGGCGAAGTGAACACCATGTTTGTGCCGGCCGATGTCTGCATCGGCTTTTGCTGGTTTAGCGCCATTCTTTCCTTGTCGCGGTCTTCCGCTTCCGTGGTCGCCTAATTTTGACGGCCAGATCGGCGTGCTTTCTAAAGCGTGAGATATCGCGCTTGACTTCCTCCAAGTTACGCAGCCGCTGCACTCCACGCTTTTGGTGTGTCGAGTCCGGGACACCACCTTGACGGTGATATCATCTTCGTCTTTGTCATTCTTTGGCTTCGAGGTCTTCGCCGGCGGACTCAGAACGGCTCTAGGGTGGAAGAGGCCCTAGACGTTTGAACACCGACACCGCCTCGTGTCCTCCTTCCGCCGACCGCATTCCGGCAGTTGTCATCAGGCAATCGGCTCATTCCCGCGTCCCAGCAATACTTGAAGAAAGGACAATCCCAATGCTTGTCTGCGCCTTCCTTTTCTTTAGACGGTCCCTTAGTGAGGTGCTCATATCCTTCATCGTCTCCGTCCCACCGGGCGTGCCAGAATGTGTTGCCTGCCAAAACTCACCGGCGAGCAGCGACGAGCAACACGAAGAGCCGGGAGGCTCCCAGAACTGCTGGTGGGCCCTGGTCCCTCGGGCAACGGCCCGCAAAACTCCGGCACACGTCCTGGCTTGGTTCGAGGGCGTGCCACCTGACCTATACCTGGTCAGGAAGGTGAAGGATTGCTCCGATTGATTTCCTGCATGGTAAAAAAGTATACGTAAAATTCGAGCCGTGACCGGCTCCCAGGTTTCCCTGTCAATCGGCTCCTAGAGCCGATTGCCCCATGGTTCTGCATTAGATTTACGATAACATGTGGTTTTGCTTGATCACTACAAGTCAAATCGATCTACGACAGTTTAATGTTTTCACCACGTAACTGGAACGTCCTACACGTAATTGAGCCTGGAATGTACAAAAGATGAAGAATATTAACCCTAGAGGAGGCCTAATAACCAACGTAAAGTCAATTACCGGAACAACTTCTCTAGAACGAATAAGCCACGTCCCTACGTACTACTGGATCGTTCAACCCGTTTGTAAGGCCTGACTACGTAGATATCAAACTAAACCTTGGCGAGCAAGGCACAACCATAACAGATCGAATCAGCTAAATAAAGATCATAAGGTGCTACCCTTGCACTTGGGAAAAAGGTGCAAAGGTAGCGAGACAACTAGAGGTAGCAAAATCAAACGATTATAACGAAGAACACCGATGCTAACCTCAACAGATCTATGATAATAATGTTACTCGCCATCAACAAGGCTTCAGTACGAGTAACACCAAATAACGCATAAGTAAAAGTACTGCCTAGATCGCAAGATGCAATCTAGGCAGCATGACACTTACCCGAAAGAAACCCTCGAAAACAAGGGGTGGCGATGAGCCGAGATTGTGTTTGTCGTGAACGTGATTGTCCTCTTTTTCTTGATAACCTTAGGTACATATTTATAGTCCGGAGACTCTCTACTTTCGAAATAACTCTACAACTCTATCTTTACCTAAACTGAAACGAAACCTACTATGATACAAGATACACGGGCAGTTTAGCCCAATTCTACGTACTAGGCCGATCCAACAACACGTTGAATATACGCATCTTCCAAGCCCATCTTGATCACGGCCCATCTCCTTCGTTGGCCAAAATATGGCGATAACAGGTACCCCAAGATCTTCCCCGACACCGAGGACGCCTACACGAAACGACAAGATCGCCACATGGACGCGAACCCCAAGACCCTGAGGCCCCGAACCGAAGACCGGTCCGAAGCACCAAGGCCTCCTTCATGGAATCGCCAAGGTCTACTGACGCCCAGCGCCCGAAGCCGAGGACCCCGACAAGAACCCCGACACGGACACACCGAGTTCTCCATCGAGGAAACCAAGGCCGTCGACGTGGAACCAAAGGGCGCCGAGTACTTCACCCCGGACACCGAGACCCTGGACGACAAGTTCTCCTTCCCGGACGCCGAGCTCGCCGAGAACCCGAATGCGACAAGATCTGCCCCGTTGTTGAGAATGTTCCCGTCGATACCGATTCGTCGAACCCTAAACCTGAGACCGGACCCCGAACCCCTCGGACCCCCAAGTTCGCCGAGACCCCCTAATGTGTGCACCTTTTTCCCGAGCCCCTATTTTATAAATGCTAAATATAAAACTTATCGCATATTAAATTGTCATTCTCGCATGCATATCATTGGTTTGGGGGCCTTATGCCGATTCACCTCATAATTAAATATGGGGCCCATATGCGGGCAAATCTAGTCTCATATTGGCCTCATTTAAATTTGTGTAGCAAACCGGTAACTCATCTTGCCCTGTTATTACAACATTTAATTTGCGGGGTAGATAAATAACTCGAACCGTTTAATTAATTGTCGGGACCCCGGTTTCCGCTTAATATTGCCTAATATCGCACCTTTGCCATGTCATGCATCATAAATGCATCATGCCCGCTCTTCTGCCGTAGTATTAAATAGTGCATCCGGTGTTTATTCTAGTGATTTGCTTCTTCGCGGATAAGGCCGTTGAGTTGATGCGAGTGTCGACCCGATCTTCGATTGAACCTTCGGCAATGTTTTCAAAGTAGCATCTCCCCCTTTCTACCTATCTTACTTTTATAGTATTTATTCCCTCCTGTTGATCTATTGCTATCGGTCGCGATGCTCTAGTTTTTACCCGTGATATCCCTTGCAGCCTTATATTGCCTTGGACACATCCTAATACCGTTGTTTGGTAGATAGTTGGACTTGCGGCCGTAGTCGCTTGCTCAAGTGCTGCGTGTCGCCCAATACCATAGTTGTTGGAGTGTTGCCGCATGTTTGATGTTGGAGATGATCATGGCTTTACTTATCGTTCACTTTAATTCCTGTTTAACAACTAAAATTGAAGTAAGCAGAGGCATCGGTGGGTGATAGATAATATTTGGCTTCCGACCGCCCACTTGTGTCCCGTAGGACCCCGAGTACTGGATACCTGTTCCTTCATTTATCGCGCTATCCACATCCGGGAGGATTATGGGACCCCCCTGAGCCAGAGCTTGATTCCGTCTTATTTCTTGGGGCCACAAACTAGTTTGAGGTTTTATTACTATCCTGTACTTATGCCATGCTACTCCTTTATTTACGATTGTGCGAGGAGCACACTGTACTGTTTGGGATCGTGGCACGATTCTGCGGTATCGACAAGCCCAGTTTTGGGTTCCCAGTCGTTTACAGCCGTCCCCACAACCTTGAGTCCATCTCGGAGCCGGCCGGCTTCGTTGCGGGTCTACTTTAAGGGGTGGCCCCCTGAAATATTTCTGAATCCTGTGATTGCTTTGTCGTGAAGGCCTCGTTGGGTTTTGATTTGGTTTTTCCGAGGTTGATCGAGTGTGTGTTGCTATTGGCGCACCCCGGCCGGGTAAAACTTTCTGAAAGCCGTGTCCGCGGTTATGGACGACTTGGAGCACAGTATCTCGATCATAGACAACTATAACTAAAGTAGTGCTGTAAATTTGACTATATAATGACTAGTAATCAGCTTCACTATAATGGAATGGCTAAATAAAACTGCCCACAATTGCTTGCTTGAGTTGTCGCTTGCGACCATTGTACCTGACTAGTAAGTATTGCAACTATAACGGGATGGCTAAATAAAAGTACCAACAACTGCTGGGTTTTTGGGTTATCTCATGCTAATGGTATCTGACTAGTAAGTGTTGCAACTACAATGGAATGGTTAAATAAAAGTGCCCACTGCTTATTTTATCAGGACGACTATCTGTATAATGACTAGTAATTGCTGCAACGATAACTGAATAAATAAAACTGCCAACTGTGTGAGTTCCTCGGTTGACTTCCTCGTTTGGTCTCGGGGGGGAAACACCAGGATGGGTTTGTTTGATGGTAGCATCAGGCTGGTTCCGAATAGGTCTTTCTTACCCCTCTCTGATAGCCGCCATATTTATCGAGTCTCTATAGGTTGTTTAGTGCATGCTGCCGCTGCCGCTCAGTCCACCATACCTATGTAGGCGAGGACCGCCGAATTCTAGCCTCGCCGTGTACTGGCCTCAGTACTGACGCTCCTCTTTTTCCTTTGCCCTTTGTCGGCACCCCTTTTTGTTTAAGCAGGTTTTGAGATCGACGTCGTTAGCAGGGTTACCCTTCCGGCTTGGCCTGGGCAGGGTTATGGACGCCATTGGTTATTCTTCAGGGCTCTTAGCCCCATTTGCATCTTGTCCGTAGCCGGACGCTGTATCGTTTTACAGGTGATTTGGATCTTTGTACCGTATATCTGTATTCTTGACTCCTTGAGTCGCTGTTGTATATATCTGTTCTGTGGGTCTCATCGAGGACTGTTGTGTAATGTTATTACTTCGTTTTCCACCCGCACGGAAGTGCCTGGTGGGCACCTTTGAATCGTTTCTATGCGGGTTTGGCGGGTTTCGCTAAAACTTGCATAGGGTCGATTCTGAGGGTGTTCTGTGGTATCGAGCTCGGTTGCGATACCCCACAAGTCCAGCTGTAGGATAACCTAGCTAACGGACGTCAGAGTGTCAAAACTATTTTGCAAAATCGGTAGGATAGTTACGCTAGGTGCTTTTACTCCTTACCCTCTGCTATTCTCCTCTTATCTCTACGTGTTTTGAATCCGCTCTTCTCTCTCTTGAGTCCAGGATTTCGTGGTTGGGTTCGTCGTACCTTGTGGTTTCGCTTCCCCTTTGATAACGGTGTTCTACCATCGGTGTACAAGCTGCCCGAGAATCTTCTACTGTGGTACCATTCTTTGTTCCTTGTTGTGCCTTCTGGTGTTTTCCGACGCGACGACATCATCTATGCCAGATCCGATGCAGAGTCTGCATCACCCCTTTGCTTCCGAACCTCGCTTGTCGAGATCTTCAGTCTGATTCCGAGAGTTGGTTGCATAATCCTCCTATTTGTGTGCAGAGTAATGGTTTGGGTGCGCGATGGACTGATAACCATCCGACTACTCTTATCATTCGCTCTTGTACATCGAATCAGTGGATCCAGCAATTTTACTCTGTTCACGGAAGCTAGAGGTGGTTTTATTTGTTGATACCTCTACCTTCGACCTTTTGTTCCCGGAGTGTTCTCTCGACGATCACGGACAACGACCTCTTGTTAGTGGTGTCGCGAGGATCTACACGAAGCGCGAAGGATCAGATCGCCGACCTTCTTTCCGGTACCATGAGGCGGATCTCGAGGGCGAGATCCATTGTTAGTGGTGTCGAATTGTGGCATCCCGCAAAACCACTACTAGAAAATCGCGTTGTTTTTGTGCATTGCATCGCCATCATCTTGCATTGTTTGTCTGAACTATTTCGTAAAGCCTAGTTTTGCTTTGTACAAATACCCCCTATATTTCAAAGGCAAAACCCCGATCGTATCGGATATTTTATTTCCCTAAAAACTAATTGCAAAGTGGCCTTGTTTCATAAACAAAACCAAACAAACACATATTTGCAAAACCTAGACCCTAAATCCTAGTCCCACCAAATCCTATCCTACCCACCTCTCACAGCCCGCCACCTCACCCTCTCACCCAATTCCTACCCACCTGCCACCTCACCAATCCTCTCCCTCACCCCCTCCTTCTCTCACCCAGCTCCTTCTTACCCCCTCTCTCTCCCTCTCCCTTACACCCTGGCCCACGACCTCCTGGACCCACTCCCACTCCCAAACCCTCTCTCTCTCTCACCAACCTACCCACCTATCCCTCTCTCACTCCCCGGCCCCACCCCCACTCAACCCATGAGCTGCACTGGGCCCGCCCCACTCACCCCAGGCCCCACTTCCCCGCCTCCAACGCTCCCTTCCTCTCCTTGCAAGGCCCCCAACCTCCTCTCTCCCGGCCTCCTCTCCTCTCCTGCCCGTCCCCAAGCGCCTGGCCACGCCTCGCCTCGCCTCCCCACGCCACCAGCCCGCCATGCTCTCCTTCCGCCCAGAGCTCCAAGCGCCGCCTCAGCCTCCCTACTCTCCCCATCCTCCGCCTCACCGCTCCTCCGACCTCGCTCGCCGCCCTCGCCGAAGCCGCTGTCTCGAAGCGCCCCGCCGCGCCTCCTCCGCTGCTCGCTGAAGGCCACAAGCTTGCTGGCACCGCCACGCCAGCGCCTCAAGGCTTCTCCTTCCCCGTGTCGTCCCTCGCAGAGCACCTCGCTGCCCGCCTCCTCCGCCACCCCGCGCCTCCAACGCCTCTGCTCCCCTCGCCTTGAGATCGAAGCTCCCCGCTGCCCGTGGCCTCCGGCCGCTGCGCTGCTCCGCCTCCTCTCGCCGCCGCCGCCCCTTCGCCATGAGGCCCCGCCATTGCCGACCCCTTCGCCATCGTCTGCCGTCGGCCTTCTTTTCGCCGGCGTGGCACCGCAGTTGCCCTCCTCCGCAGACACCGCCGCCCTTCGCCTCTTGCCAAGCCGGCCTCCACCGCCTGTCCTGGTGGGCCCTAGGTCAACCGCCGCCGCCACCTCTCCAACCGCTGTCGCGCGGCCCCCACTTCCCCGGCCCCGACCATGTCGCTCGCTAACCTCCCGTCGGCCTCGGCTCTGCTCCAGGTCGGGCCTCCTGCGAGCCATGTCCTCTCCGGCCTCTGGTGCTCTGCGGCTGTACGAGATAGTACCAGAACCACCCCGCGTGTGCGCACGGGTGCAAGCCAGCAGATGAAGGAACCTTCTTGGAGCGGTTGATAACCGTCTACATGGAAAGCTGAAAGATCATCTACACCGGAACGACTTGGTTTGTCAAGATCTTCGTCATGGACCCTGATGGCCGTGGCCGGGCCGAACCTCTCGGACGTCAAGCTCTTCCTCCCGGAACCAGAAGACCCCGGTGACGATCCCCAAGTTCGCCACCGATGATCAGGAAGGTACCCCAAGATCTTCCCCGACACCGAGGACGCCTACACGAAACGACAAGATCGCCACATGGACGCGAACCCCAAGACCCTGAGGCCCCGAACCGAAGACCGGTCCGAAGCACCAAGGCCTCCTTCATGGAATCGCCAAGGTCTACTGACGCCCAGCGCCCGAAGCCGAGGACCCCGACAAGAACCCCGACACGGACACACCGAGTTCTCCATCGAGGAAACCAAGGCCGTCGACGTGGAACCAAAGGGCGCCGAGTACTTCACCCCGGACACCGAGACCCTGGACGACAAGTTCTCCTTCCCGGACGCCGAGCTCGCCGAGAACCCGAATGCGACAAGATCTGCCCGTTGTTGAGAATGTTCCGTCGATACCGATTCGTCGAACCCTAAACCCGAGACCGGACCGAACCCTCGGACCCCCAAGTTCGCGAGACCCCTAATGTGTGCACCTTTTCCCGAGCCCCTATTTTATAAATGCTAAATATAAAACTTGTCGCATATTAAATTGTCATTCTCGCATGCATATCATTGGTTTGGGGGCCTTATGCCGATTCACCTCATAATTAAATATGGGGCCCATATGCGGGCAAATCTAGTCTCATATTGGCCTCATTTAAATTTGTGTAGCGAACCGGTAACTCATCTTGCCCTGTTATTACAACATTTAATTTGCGGGGTAGATAAATAACTCGAACCGTTTAATTAATTGTCGGGACCCCCGGTTTCCGCTTAATATTGCCTAATCGCATCGCACCTTTGCCATGTCATGCATCATACATGCATCATGCCCGCTCTTCTGCCGTAGTTTTAAATAGTGCATCCGGTGTTTATTCTAGTGATTTGCTTCTTCGCGGATAAGGCCGTTGAGTTGATGCGAGTGTCGACCCGATCTTCGGTTGAACCTTCGGCAATGTTTTCAGGCGAGCATCTCCCCCCCTTTCTACC
Source organism: Avena longiglumis (assembly GCA_030063025.1). Classification (NCBI taxonomy): domain Eukaryota; kingdom Viridiplantae; phylum Streptophyta; class Magnoliopsida; order Poales; family Poaceae; genus Avena; species Avena longiglumis. The sequence goes on along the minus strand of CP125973.1, from coordinate 78,388,321 downwards.
TATCTTACTTTTATAGTATTTATTCCCTCCTGTTGATCTATTGCTATCTGTGTCGCGATGCTCTAGTTTTCGTACCCATGATATCCCTTGCAGCCTTATATTGCCTTGGACACATCCTATTACCTGTTGTTTGGTAGATAGTTGGACTTGCGCGTCGTAGTCGCTTGCTCAAGTGCTGTTGCGTGTCGTCCAGTACCATAGTTGTTGGAGTGTTGCCGCATGTTTGATGTTGGAGATGATCATGGCTTTACTTATCGTTCACTTTAATTCCTGTTTAACAACTAAAATTGAAGTAAGTAAGCAGAGGCATCGGTGGGTGATAGATAATATTTGGCTTCCGACCGCCCACTTGTGTCCCGTAGGACCCCGAGTATTGGATACCTGTTCCTTCATTTATCGCGCTATCCACATCCGGGAGGATTATGGGACCCCCCTGAGCCAGAGCTTGATTCCGTCTTATTTCTTGGGGCCACAAACTAGTTTGAGGTTTTCTTACTATCCTGTACTTATGCCATGCTACTCCTTTATTTACGATTGTGCGAGGAGCACACTGTACTGTTTAGGATCGTGGCACGATTCATGATCGACAAGCCCAGTTTGGGTTCCCGTTTATAGCCGTCCCCACAACCTTGAGTCCGTCTCGAGCCCGGCTTGCTATGGTCTACTTTAAGGGTGGCCCGAAATATTTCTGAATCCTGTGATTGCTTTGTCGTGAAGGCCTCGTTGGGTTTTGATTTGGTTTTTCCGAGGTTGATCGAGTGTGTTGCTATTGGCACTCGCCGGGTAAAACTTTCTGAAAGCCGTGTCCGCGGTTATGGACGACTTGGAGCACAGTATCTCGATCATAGACAACTATAACTAAAGTAGTGCTGTAAATTTGACTATATAATGACTAGTAATCAGCTTCACTATAATGGAATGGCTAAATAAAACTTCCCACAATTGCTTGCTTGAGTTGTCGCTTGCGACCATTGTACCTGACTAGTAAGTATTGCAACTATAACGGGATGGCTAAATAAAAGTACCAACAACTGCTGGGTTTTTGGGTTATCTCATGCTAATGGTATCTGACTAGTAAGTGTTGCAACTACAATGGAATGGTTAAATAAAAGTGCCCACTGCTTATTTTATCAGGACGACTATCTGTATAATGACTAGTAATTGCTGCAACGATAACTGAATAAATAAAACTGCCAACTGTGTGAGTTCCTAGGTTGACTTCCTCGTTTGGTCTCGGGGGGGAAACACCAGGATGGGTTTGTTTGATGGTAGCATCAGGCTGGTTCCGAATAGGTCTTTCTTACCCCTCTCTGATAGCCGCCATATGTATCGAGTCTCTATAGGTTGTTTAGTGCATGCTGCCGCTGCCGCTCAGTCCACCATACCTATGTAGGCGAGGACCGCCGAATTCTAGCCTCGCCGTGTACTGGCCTCAGTACTGACGCTCCTCTTTTTCCTTTGCCCTTTGTCGGCACCCCTTTTGTTTAAGCAAGTTTTGAGATCGACGTCGTTAGCAGGGTTACCCTTCCGGCTTGGCCTGGGCAGGGTTATGGACGCCATTGGTTATTCTTCAGGGCTCTTAGCCCCATTTGCATCTTGTCGTGACGCCGTATCGCTTTTACGTGTGATTTGGATCTTTGTACCGTATATCGTATTCTTGACTCCTTGAGTCATTGTTGTATATATCTGTTCATGGGTCCCATCGAGGACTTGTGTAATGTTATTACTTCGTTTTCCACCAAGGAAGTGCTCGGGGCACCTTTGAATCGTTTCTATGCGGGTTTGGCGGGTTTCGCTAAAACTTGCATAGGGTTGATTCTGAGGGTGTTACAACTCGTTGCTACAATTTAGTAGATAGATCTTGGCTTGTTTGTTTGTGTGCGGTAGAAAATTTTTGTTTTCCATGCTACGAAACCCTACAGGTTGTGTGTGAGCTAACTAGGGAACAAGTTAGGCAAGAATCACTGCACACTATAGTGTTTGATGTTTTGTTTGATTTGTGTCTTCAACCTGTTTGATGAAATGGCCGCATGAAATCAAGTTTTGAATTTTGAAATGATTTTTGGTGGGTTTGCTAGATTGGTGCTGGTGAGTCTGCAGATGCTTGCGTTTTGAAAGTTGAGCTTGTTTGAGTGGGTTTTGAAAAAGGTGGGATCTTCCCATATGAAGAAGATTCAATTTTGAATTGTCATTTAAACTATGCATTTGAAAGTTTCTGGATGATCACAAAGTGGGCCTTGATACCTTGTTATGGGTACATTCAAGGGGTGCAAAGATCTAGAAAAGTTTCTGTTAGGTTTTGAAAGTTTGAGACAGCCAAAGTAGGCATGGGAGTTAAATTGGTCAAAATGACCATTCACTTAATATATTTGTTTTGATTTACTTGTCTTTAGGAAAAGTGTGGGAAATGTTTTAGATGATGTTCATTTCACCTAAGAAACATTTTACAAGCAATGGATCACACAAACAAGGTGGTTTTAAAGAAATTCAAAATCCATGCATACACATATGCATGCATTCATGAATTCATTTAGAAAAGTTTTTGTTAACCCTAATCTTGAGGATTAGTGTTTGATGATCTAAGTTTGGTATTTTTGGGATGTTACACATACTAGAGTTTTTGCAAATAATTTTCATCTTTGAAAATAGTGTTCACAAGCACAAGACTCAACATCGACCAATAGAAAGGGTCTCCTACAGTCGGTACTGCTCTGATACCAAAACATGTGACACCCCCGGGATCAGGGCTAAACAAATCCCAGACCTCCGTCTGAAATAAGCTTAACCTTGAGCTCGAGAATATCCAGTGAAGAATCGATAACACATCAGTGACCCTATGACACAAAAATTATTACAGCAAGCTCATAACTGAGCGAAGAACCAAAATATTACAAGCAGAGGTCACTGACCACAAACATCAAACAACGGAAGGAAAATTATGCTATTAAGTATAGCAAAATTAAAAAATGGCCTAAGAGGCCTGAAACATAACGATGACATCCCATTCCATAGATTCCAGGCTGCCGGTCGGGAACCCCAAGCTACTCGTTGATGTCGATGTAGTACGGAACTCGTCTTCAGATGAACACTTACTCTGCCAAAAGTACCAACAAAGCAAGGGTAAGTACAGGGTGTACTCCGCAAGACTTATGGCTGGTGGAGTTGTTTTGCATAAAGCCATTTTTGTTTATAAAACAGGAGGGAGAAGCTCATCTAATAAGAGTGTTTTAAAAAGGGATAAGAGAGAGACATCTTCAAAGCATTGATCATCATCTTTTGATATCCACCGAATCATCATCATCGAACCTCTACATGAATCACCCCTCGTACCCAAGAGGAAGCATCCATAAGAACACTTTACTTAACTTGCCAAGTTTTACGATTAGGTTCAAGTTCTCTATGATCCCACCTCCATTCCCAAGTCATCCATAACCGTGGACACGGCTTTTCGAAAAGATTAAACCCTGCAAGGGTGTACAACTTTACCCACACGCGCCGACCGACTCTTAGCGTCACTTGACACACTTCCTTGGTGTGCTGACAGAGGGTGGTCGACCGAAACCTTTCCCTTACTTTTGCCTAATCCATGAGTCACCAGAAGGGCTCCCGGCTGCGGTAGTTGGCCATACTCCCAGGCGGTACTCGACTCTGTGTACCGGGATCCAGTTTAATGCTGAGCATCCTGCACCCGGCCACGTCCTATATGCTTGCACCATTTTCCAAAACCTTTTTCCATGCGGGTGCCGAATAAATCTTCAAACTACGGACTCATGGATCAGACTAGGCAAGTTGGGGTCAAGGGGGTCCCCATAGACCCCCGTGTGGCTGTACGCTCATCTTGGTTCAAGAGGAAAGAACCTCGGGTCCTAAGGGTGGCAAGTATGGGACAGCAAAAACCACAACCCTCGTGGCCTCCCATACAAGCCTTAACATGTTTACTTCACATCACCTATCATACCACGTTCTCCTGTCCAACTAGGCTCATTCGAAGCTCGGATCCAACAACCAGGTGAATCAATGGAACAACTAAGCATGGCTAAACACAATAGATAAAGTAGCTCTAGCAGCGATCACAAAGCCAAACCCTAGTTATGCTAGGAGCCGTGGATCAGGGATTATAGTTTGAAAGGGAACATGCATCAAATAGGATTAATCTACCTATCGATGAAAGACTTTGGAATCATATGCACATGGCAAGAATTTAAAGTGCTTGAAAGCATAGAATCGTATCATGTGTGGGGTTTCACTTGCCTTTGCCTGTTGATACCCAATACAGATCTTCGGAGTCATCAGCTTGACTTGTTCGACAACCACAAGGATATAGATCTCCAGGGTTCATCTTGTTGGCATTATTCATCGATGACCTTCGATGATCTTGATCTTGATCTTCAGTCTTGGACTCGATCTCGATTCTGATATCGTATTCAACCGGAGAAGAACCAAATACCGGAAAGAAAGGGGAAACAATCAACACATGACATCGATGCAATGCTCAATCAAGGATGATGATATGACAAGTTGAATTGTATTGAAATTGAAACCCTAAACATGCTCGACCATTTAATCAGGGTTCCGAGGGGTGCAAACCCTAACTCGGGGAAACCCCGGATGCATCTGAGAGGGTTCATTTTGTATTTCTAAATAACTTGCAATTAAAGTTGTTTAACAATGCATGATTATAGCTTAAATAGATAGAGTTCATTTTTCTGAACATTTTGATATATTATTTGAATTTTCTGATTTAAAATGAATTAGTCATGAATTTCTCCAATTTTAAATCATTTTTGGAATATTATAAAATAATTTACATTTTGGAAATAATTTTAACATTTTTATTAAATAGAAACATTTCTAAAAATGTTTATTTCACTTACAACAGGGGCCCACATGTCAGGTATATATTAATTACAGAAAACAATTTACAAAACATTTAAATAAAAGAAAAAGGGATACCGCATCGATGATGCATTCTTGATGTCACTGGGGGTTTCAAACTTTTTACACTGGGGAGATCTAGCCTTAGTGGCTGATGGGTGGGGTCAGGCCACGTGGATGCCACGTCCGAGCCATGTCGCTCGGCGGTGAGCACGCGTGACGGCCGACGATGATGCGAGCACGGCGAGGAGTGTGAGCATGCGCGTTGGATAGAGGAGGCCAAGGCGAGCCAAAGGATGGTGGCGCCGATCCTTTGGGTCGCGAGCAGCTGGCAGAACCGTGCCCGACGGGCGGTGGCGGCGCTCGGCGGAGCGAATCAAAGCGAGGGAGAGAAGGAGGGTCCAGGAGGTGCGAGGCTCACCACGAGTGCGAGGAGGGTTGGCGTGGCGTGGCGGAATTGATGGTGAGGGTGGCGGCCTGAGCTCAGTAGGCGAGACGGCGGTGGCGATAGAGGCGCCTTGGCCCAATTCCTTCGACAGGAGACACAATCGAGCATGCCGGAGCTCCTAGACACCACAATGAGGCTCGGGCTGCACGGAAGCCACGACGGCGGTTTTTCGGCTAGGGTTCGGGCTGCTCACAGAGGTGAGGGAGAGAGCACCGGGGAAATGATACGATAGGGAGAGGGAGATGCGTGCAGGCGGCCATATACCTCCAGACGGCGGCGGGATCACGGCCAGGCGCGTGATCGCAGGGCGTGACGCAGACCGGGCGTGACACGCACCTACTTGACCACGTGAGGAAGACGGCGGGAGGGATCAAGCGATCGCACGCAGGTGGGCCGAAGGACTGAGCGGCAGGAAGGAGAGAGAGAGATGGGCGGCCTGGTTGGTCTGCTGGCCCTGTTTTTTCAAAGAAACTGTTTTCTTCTGTTTTCTGATTTTATATTTGTATTTTCAAATACAAATCTGTTTTGTGTATTTTGAAAGAAGCAACACTTTTTAAATATTTAAAACATTGTAGGGGCACTGGTTACTGCTTGGGCTCCATAACTTTTGTAATTTCAAAACATTTAAAACCATTTTGAATGTGTTACAAATATAGAGAGGAAGCTAGGGTATAGGTTTTAGTTAATCTTGTTTGAATTTTTTATCTTAGCAAGATTATATGATGCTCATGAATGCACAATCAAAACCCTAATTAATATTAATAGAACTAGGAATGTTACAGACGGTCTATGTATATTGTTGTATTGCCTAATCGAATCTCATAGGATCTTTTTGTCTGGTATTGCATTGTTTGCCTTGCTCAGTTCCTGTCAATTGCCCTGCTGTAATTTGTTTACCCTTCATGCCATGTTGTTTATCTAAGGAGAGCACCTCTAGTAAACTATGGACCCTGGTCCAATCATTACCATTGATACATCTTCCACTGTTACTTGTTTACTTGTTGCAAACCACCATTACCTTCCACACCATACATTTAATCCTTTGTTACAGCAAACCGGTGAACTTGAGAACCTCACTGATTCGTTTGGGCAAAGTCTTGAGTTTATGTTGTGCAGGTCTTCGTTATTTGCAACACTGCAGGACGTTCCTTCCTCCTACAGTTCGATAACCTCGGTTTCTTCGAGGAAACTTCTTTGCTTGTAGAGGTACCAACCGATAAGGTAGAGATCCCTGTGTTTTCAATGCTAGTCCTTGGATCAATAGCTAGCATCCATAGTTTAAGATGTAATATCAAGAAACAAAGGTCATAATACAACTTTATAACCAGGAATAAAATAATTCATTACATCTTACATAGTTCATTTGGCTATCTCATTACAATGCATCAAAATATCTATATAGCATGGAGTCCTTCATCTTCAAAGTGCCACAGGCAATCATGTTGGTTGTAGACTTGTAATCCTATTCAACACACCTTACTAACATCAAACAAACCTGCAACATAATAAGTTACAGCCACAAGGGTCAATACATTTGAATTGTATTGGCAAGTGATACTATGGTAGAATAGTATCTATCATCTATATGCATTTGGCTAAGTGGAGCTTAGGCTTGCTTTTCTCAAAGTAGATTTTCCTTATCATTTGAAAACACTAAGTTTTTGTTTGTCAAATCATCCAAGGAACAACCAATAGAATTGGTTAACCTTTACCCTTGTTCAACCACAAGCTTTTAACTTGGAAATTGGGATGAGGATATCCTTGATAGCTTCCATGTCTTGATGCTCAAATTGTCCATTGTCGGGGACACGGCTAAGTACTTAGATTTACTCTCTCGAGAGGTGGTGCACTTTCTCCACAAGACTCGACATGCATCGAGACAAGATCTTTCAGAAGCCTTCCCTTAGACCAAATGGACGTGTTCCAAACCTATCACCCTCTATCACCTTCTGTCCATCTGGCTAAGTTATTACAACCTATATGATCCAGGCAGAGTCCATAATGCCATGTGGCTGCACTTGAAGATTCTCAATATTTGACATCTCAAATCTCTTTGTTCCTGGGTGGCTTTCCACAAGTGTGATACCAAGTTTTCCCCAGTATACTGGACTTGTGATACACAAGTTTTCCCCAGCATACTGGACTTGTGTAACCACTCAACACAATCCTTTCATTCCATTCCACCCAGGTGATTCATTCACATAGTTGTTTTATTAAACAAAACCAAAGTCATAGACTTAGAAATATATCATAGCATGAATATAATCCACCCTTGTTTTCTACTAGCTAGGCTAAGCATATTAGTAGCAAGAATCTTAACTTAGGGAAAATTCTACTAAGGCATCATCTACTAGGATTTCCCATGGCATAGCATACTTAGTAAAATTACATGCGAGTCCTACTCAAAATATCACTAATGCATAGTGAAAATAATAGGACAAAATGTATGAAGCACCACTTGCCTTTTTGGTAGAGAAACTAGATTCACTCATTGATCATGCAATAGTCACACTCTTCAAATTTCACTACAATTCAATTCAAGCAAACACATATTCAAAACTAGCATTCAAACAATTCATCACATAAAATAAAGAAAACAAAACAATGCATGCAAGCATGCAAAAGATCGTTTTATTTGAAATAGTGGTTTTATAATAGGCTATAAACATTTTAAAACACCTATTGGTCATTTATAAAAGTGGCAAAACCATTTAAAATCAAGTTAGTGAAAATGGGCCATTTAAATCATTTTGTCTTGCTAGAAATGATTTAAATCAAAGTAATAGTTTCTAGTGTTAGCCAAATATATTTTTGAACACCAATATTAGTGTTTATGGTCAAAGTGTTTAAATCAAATCCACTTACAAAAAGGTTTCACTCAAAATCATTTTTTAAATAATAGCAACATTTTATTTTACTAAAAATGCCTTTAATCAAAGTAATAATTTTCTAGGGTTAATCAAATACATTTTTAAATCCAAAACTTAGTGTTTTGGGTCAGAGAGTTTAAATCAAACCATTTGCAAAAGGTTTTACTCAAACATTATTTTTAAAACATAATCAACAATTTTTGTTTTACTAGAAATGCTTTTATTCAAGGAATAATTCCTTAGTGTCACAAAATATACTTTTAAATCCAAATTTTGGTTTTTATGGTTAGTAAATTCAAAACAAAACATCTGCAAAAGATTTTACCCTAAAAACATTTCTAGAATAAATTTTATAATCAAAATAGGCCTAAACATGTTTATGCAAAAACATCTACTTTTACAGAAGCAAAATACTAAAGTAAAGACATGGTTGCAAAGTTCACATTTTTGTGAATCCAGTGATATAAAATTTGTAAAATTCGGACGTGTAGATCTAAAGTTATGGATTTTATAAATCTAAACATCTAATATAAATGTTTCTGTTTTAAAAACAGAGTCTGGGCTACGTGGCAGAATCTAACTGGTGCGTACCGGTTCGCACGGATCGAGCGACGTGGGGCGTTGGATCTAACTAGGATCGTGCGGCACAGATCAAGCGTAACTGTTCGTTTAAGTTAATCTATCGCGTCCACCGGATAAAAATCTAACGGCTCACAACTAACAACCAAGAACTAGCGGCGCTGGCGCGACAACGAGCGGCGGCGCGCTCGGGCTGCGCGGTGGTCCGGCCAAAGAAGGAAGAGAGGGAGAGGGAGGAGGGCATTACTAGACTCGCTGTGACGTGCTGGAGCTCGAGGTGGTGGCAGTGGACGAAGGGGCGCACGAGGTTGGGTTGAATCGCTTGTCGGAGATGTTGCTGACGATGGTGTGCTCGGACCGTCGTCGTTGGCGAGGCTACGGTTCAAACTAAGGCAAACAAACGCTTGAGTTAGATGCGCACGAGATCGCTGGTCACACGCGTATCATCGAGAGGGAGAGGGAAGGTCAGGAAATACTAGGGGGCGTCGCCGGAGTTGGAGCAGGAGGCGGTGGCGATCTGGCGTTGACGTTGCCGACGCTTTAGGGCACCCGCGGGTGAGTAGGGGGTACGGGTAGGCGCGTGAGGTGATGGCGAGGACGCTCATAGACTCCAGGGGCAAGGGGAGGTCGGACGTCGCCAAAATTCGTCGAAAAAGCTCGTCGGAGCACGTCCCTGTAGCTTGCTATATATTCAACGAAAGTCAGGACCTAGTTTTTCCTTGAGCTTGGCCTCGTCCCTGGTATTGTTGCTTGACGCTGCAATCTTCGGCTTTGCTAATACTCCCTCCGTTTGAAAATATAAGACGTTTTAGATTTGTAAATAAAATGTATCTAGACTACTTTTAGTAAGTAGGTTCACTCAGATTTGGAATGAATCTACATACTAAAATTAGTCTAGATACATTTGCTTTACAAAGCTAAAACATCTTATATTTTAAAACAGAGGTAGTAGCTCGTTCCTGCTATGCCACCGCTCTCTATTCTCCAAAATCACCGTAGTCGTGGCAGACCCAGCACTTGTCGCCGATGATTCGATTCAAGACGAGATTCCCCATTGCCACCTACCCCCGCTCATCTCTCTGCTCAGACTCTACTGACTGAGCCCCGCGTTTTCCTCCCCGTCGGCATCGCCATTAGATCCCGACGAGCACCATCTGGCCTCCCTTGCGCCCACCCACTCTTCCCGAGCCATAGGTCCTCTTCCCCATGGCGCTCTCTCAGGAGCTCGTCTCCGCTTCCACCTCGCCTTCCTGCTGCTCTCTCTGCACAGTCCAGGTTCCCCAACTCCCTGCCGCCAGCAGCTGTGTGCGGCCACACCTGCCTGACTGCCTGGTTGCCTCCCTCTTCCTAGTGAGAGGCCACGCGCGGGACGTTGGCCGCCCGTGCAACCCGTCGTCTCCCCTCCATGCTCTGTCCTTGCTCACTGCCGCTAGCGGGCGCGGCTACCTCATCACCCTCGGCATCCGTTGGAGCTCGCCCGCACCCAATGTCCTCGTTGCAGGAGCAGAGGCACGGCTACCGCCTAGCGCGGCGTCCTGGACCCCGATTGCTCTTCTCCATAGGGAGATGGCGCCTAGCCCGTGCGTGGCGTGGCTCTCGGCCTCGGGTCGACTCCCCACATCCAACCAGGCAACCGGCGTTGGGTGGGATGGCTCGTCACGCTGGCATCGGCTTCCGTGCCGTCGAGGACGCGCGCCCGCCCCTGTTGCCATTTGGTTCTTTGAGGTCTCATTGCCTACAGCGCTGCACTGGAGGTCCCAGACGCCCCGGCCGGCGGCAAGGACCGATGGGAAGCGGCGCGCCATGTACGGCCAAGGGCAGCAGCGACGAGGTGGTGGGAGGGGCGGACTCGATTTTCCTCGAGGATCCTTCTGTTTTCTCGTTCGGGAGATGGACTCTTTCTTTTCTGATCCTATTTCTTCTGGGTTGTGACAGTTTCTTTTCCGCTAATTTTAATCGTGCGGGAGCAAGAGACGCACGGACTCGAATTACCATAAGGCCCTGTTTGGGAATCTGGTATATTTCACAGCTCCGGTTTTCTTCCCGGAGTATTTAGGCGTGTACAGCCTGCCGGATGTAAAACATGCGGATGATCATCTAGTCTATTTGAATATGCACAGTCTACGGGAAATATACGGACGTGTACAGTCCGGCGGAAGTATTTTGGGCGATACTCACATAAAAATTGAATCTTTGAACATATACGAATAATAGGCTCAAACTCTCAAACTTCAGTACATCATACACGAAAAATCTTTGAACATGCACCTCTCAGATTACTTAAATTACAAATAATAGTCGTTCAACAATCTTGAACTCGGATGGACTTGAAGATTTGAACTCGGATGGACTTCAGAAGACTTGAATTTGGCATCCTAAATAAAAGAAATCAATATTAGATACTCCCTCCGTCCCAAAATAGATGTCTTAGATTTGTCAAAATTTAGATAAATCTAGTTACTATTTAGTATATAGATTTATCCAAATTTTAACAAACCCACGACATCTATTTTGGAACGGAGGGAGTACTATATTAAGATAATAAACATCATTCTAATCCCAGGGACGGTCATAAATAGACCACAACGACAAGAATGAAAGAACAAAACAGCTTGTTCTATGATTATCGATCCTCATTGGCATGATAAATAAACAATAGTAGTAAATCAAATAAAAAACAACAATCTGACATGATAAATAAACAACAAGCTTGTTCTACATTGGCATGATAACAATCCATATAGTTTCCTACAACAAGCGTGTTCTACATTGGTTGTAAAATTAAAAGCCCGCGAAGAGGATGGTCAGCTCTAGATGATGTTGCCCGCTGAAGTACAGAATTCAGATAAGAGCAATCTATTCAGTAAATTCAGTCAAATAAACTGAGCTGTGGTACTGAATATAACTACTTCTCCAGAAAACAAGACCAAGCGTATCTGAATGACTATCTTCAATAGTAGCACCTCCAGTTATAGTTTCCAGAAGTTTACACACCTATGGTCAGATGTATTGCCAATTTATAACAGAGGAACATCACACAAGTTTTGAGAGTGCACAGTTTAGCCTACCAATTCAGAGAGTGCACGTTTTAAAATCTCCTATGCTAAGTAAGTCCTAAACCTGCTCTAGTGGTTCAGTTTTAGCTCTTACCAACACTGAGGGACCCATAAGCAAGCATGATATATTTACATGACAGCACCACAGCAGTTCTAACTCGAGCTAGTGTTTCTTTATTTTTAGAGATGGTCATGCATGCCACTTGTTAACACAACAATTAGGAGTATGTGCTAGCAGATAGTGTTCTCGCGAGAATAAATAATAGCAGGTTCTTGCTGGAATATGCCTGCAGCAAGTTACAAATCCATAAAGAAGGTTTACTGAACATAAAAGATGAATATGTTGCGGATCTTTAGCTATATGAGCACGACTCCAAAACAGACATATTGGTGTACTAACCTGATCTGGTATATCGTTCCTTCCCTGATCTTACAGGGTTCTAGCAGCACACATAGTTAATCAAGTCCATTTCCATATCATTGGCAAAAAATGCCATCCAGATGAGGTTACGGATCTCTAGTTCAGGCTATCAAGCGGATGAGATATGTCCTCACCAAATGGTCAAAGTCCAAACAAAGGACCATTTAAAAACCAAATCCCACATTCTCTAATCATACGAGCACCAAAGGATATCAGAACACGAGTCAAACAACCGAAGATGCGAAACCGGGAGAATGACGGTGAATCTATTCACCGGTATGTTTCCACTCCACTACGTCTCCACTCCACTGCAAGGGCGAATCAATCAGCTCCAAAAGGCCTTCACCATACAGTTTCACATCACTTGTGCAGTGCAAATGCATGATGCTAAAACTACTGTTTCAGCACAGCTATTATAACGAATTGGGTAACTACTAGTGCTACTTTGGTTTGAGAAAAAAATTGGAGTTACATGATTCAGTTTTCAAGAATAGTAACTACAGTACCACTGTACTAGACATCGATTGAGTGGTGCTCAGAGGTGTATTCTCATCCATGGCTGTGGCTTGGCCTGGATGCAAACAAAGTCATCTTTCTCAGAGTACAAAGACTAGTGATTAGCACTTTGGCTTTTCTAGGGTTATTTCACTCTGGGGAGAATAAAGGAGCCCGCTCCACTTTGTTGATTGCACAAGCAAGATACTATGCTCCTACTTGGAATCCCTCCAATGAATCGTAGATTATCTTTCCCCAATTCCCCAATCAGCCAACTGAGATTGCACGAACTAGAAAGGGGATTAGGAACAGGGTTCGAGCGCACTCACCAGTACGCTTGCACGGCTTGCACCTGAACGTGGTCGGGCTGAAGCACACGGCGCAGACCCTGGCCGTCGCCGCCGGTGGTGGCACCGGCGCCGGCGCCTTCGCGACCTCCTCCTACGCTGCCGCCGGTTCGTCGCAGACCTTGCCCCGCCAGACCTCCTCCTACACCACGTAGCCCCCCTCTCAATGACGGACCTCGCCGTCACCGAGATGGACGTCGTCTCGCTGGTGCGCCGCGTCGCCCGCGCCCTCAACCGCCGGATCTCCCACCTCGTCGCCCTCCTCTTCCGACACAAGGTAACCGCCCAGACCGCCGGTTCGTTGCAGACCTCCTCCTGCACTGCCGCTAGGCGCCGCCGCGCTAGGGTTGGGAAGGATCGTAGTCGACGGGCTCTCCTCTGCTGTCGCCTGGAAACTAAACCGATCCCCACACGTCCGTAGAGTTTAGGCATGTAAATGGGCCGGAAACGATTCAGAGGGAGAAAAAGACGACCAACCAAGTGCCGATACTTGTGACGGGCTGTAATTTAACCGGCTCCGACTAAAACGGCCGGTTTGGGCTAAAATACAGTGAAACAAGCAGAGCCTAAATGAAGCGACGGACGAAAATTAGGAGTGACGAAAACCACCTCAACCTAAATTATAGGGAAACTAGTTGAATGCCCGTGCGTTGTCACGAAATAAAAAAAATACATACACATAGAAGAAACAATGATCCTAAATTTTAAAAAATGTTAAAGATGCGACGAATACCAATTATTTGTCCGACTTCTTCTTACTTGCCATATTCTTAAAACTTTAGCATACCTATAGAAACGTGTTGTCATTGTCTCTTTAGCACATATGCATGTGCGTTACTATGAGATAAAATAATTTATACTTGTGCGATCCAAATTTTACCCTAGAGTCTACGCATTAGTCTTAGTTTGCCATTTTAGTTTAATCCATATTTTTTGTTATCTTTTTATTTGATCTACTCTCTTATTCTTTTTAAATTTATGCTTATTTAATCTACTTTTTAGACTATTGGTTTATTTTCAAATATAAGTAGTAAATATGTCGGTACATTGCTGGGGATGATACACCAAATAGGTGTGCCAAGACAATGTGTGAGACATTCTGTTGATATAAAACACATGTCAAGCACACCACTCATTATGATAGTTGTTCGAAATGTTGTTTTGTTTCATGAAAATAAACAGGTGTACCTATGAAGTGGCCACCTATATGTGTTAGAAGACACTGATATCGCCCTTTTGATGGCTCCTTTGAAATTCATTTGCATTCATCTCTTTGAATGAGGTTGGTCAACCTAGTTGAATGAATGTCAAAAGAATCTACCGAATAGCCAGCGTCTTCTAGGGTCTGTTTGGATTTGAGCCAAAGTCGGCCTTACCAAAATATTGTCACACTCGTGAGCCCTGAGTATCGTTTGGTTGGGCACCAAAATTTTGGCAAGCCCATAGCTTAGTCCGAATGTGCGGTGTAATTTTTGCCAATAAGTGGGAAAGTCTGGGCGGCAGATTCCTGTGTCAAAATATTGGCTGGCATCTTGGGGCATGAACCAAATAGATCCCTGGACTTTTCTACCCGGCTTCATCTTACATAAGTGATAAAGTTTTTTTTGGGTGATAAAGAATACATCTTTTTTCGGGTGATAAAGAAGACATATTTAGCTATGATAGTATCCAAGTCAAACCGTTCAGCTACTATTTAGATCATTCTTTCTCAAGGATTTAGAACTATTGTGACGTCAGAGTGGTGTGGTTGTAAAGCTTTGGTGCGGTAAATTTAATTACAGATGTTTGTGTTGCAAGAAGGGTGACTAATAACAACACTGAGAGAAATTAGGAGTTACACAAATAGAAATAGAAATAGAAGTTGAACTGCGTAAACCGTACATTGTTGTCTTTATTGATCTCCGTCTCACCCCTTTCCCTTTTCATGTTATTTTCGTTCTTTTGGCTCGTATCAGAGGCCCATTGACCAAAAACAAAATCAGAGTTAACTGCAAGATCTACAACCTGCCATGACCGTCAGACGCCACGATTTGGTTTGCGAGTGCCAGCTGCTAGGCCGCCGGACGCCGGGCCGGAATGACTACATCTGAAGATCTCACCGTCTATGAGCGGTCAAACCTGAAATCGGAAATAAAAAATTGAGGATAGAGGGATTAGAATCATTAGATGGTAACACACCAGGCTCCATCATCCATACCAAGAACATATCAGGCCTCGTGAAATTCCCCTTTTGAGTGTGTCGCTCGGTGTCTTTGGCAAGCGTCATCGAGCTCCCTCGCTGCGTCCCAAATCCAACCACTGTCAGACTCCCCACAAGCTACAACTTGCCGTTGGCGTGGCCTGGCTCCTCTCCTCCGGCCGGGCCACCGGAATCCTCGCCACCATCGCAGCACATGCTCCCACTTCCATGCCTTCCTCTCTCTGAAGCTCCGCCGTGGTGTTCCCGCCACTGCGCCAACCTCCGTGCTGCCACTGCCCCCGCGGCCATGTCTCCCGCTGCTGATGATGCTAGCATCCTGAAGGTAGCCTCATGGGCTCGCGTCGTGTCTTCGGAGGCGGAGAGGGTCTAGATTGCTCAGCAGTTTGCCTCGCACGCCCCCAATCAATGGACACCTCGGGATGGGGACTCGGCAGCGGGAGGATTGGAGCTTGGGGTCAGGGAACCGACGGAACTGTACTTAGGGGTAAGTTCATTCGAGGATCTGGGAGGCCGAAGGCAGGCCCCGGTCGGTCATCCTTGTTCCCTCGCGGGAGGATTCGCCAGAGCGTGCAGCTCCGCATCTGTCTCCGTGCTCAAACTCTGCTCGCGGTCAAGGAGGCAGGAATCGAGTTCGAGCCGGACTCTGTTGTCGTGCGAGGGCCGGAAGAACGGGCGACGGACAAAAATCTTCACGGACGAAAACTAGCTCTAGACAAATTATATAGTAGATTCTACTCTCAGACTGGTTGCCAGTTTACAAAATCTGGCAGGAGGTGTGAACACTTACGTTTAGAATCATATCGAATTCAAAATATCTTGTAGATCAAACCGTTTGTCCGATTTAAAATTTGTTTTTATCGTTGGACTAGTCGTGATGAGATCTTCAAAACTAGATCCCATGTTGATATATTTCGAGAAAAAAAATTCGGATCAAAAAGTTATCCACCCCAAACACATGAGTTATCCATGCCATAATATGTAAGTTATTAACGCAATAACATATAAGTTACCCGCCATATGAACATGTTGGATAGGAACGCTCTCGCATACGTGTTGAGCAAGTTTGATTGAAACATGGTAGTCTAGTTGTTAGGATACTGAGACTTTTTTGTCTTCAATGTGTTAGCGTCGACGTGCAATTAAGGCTCGGTACCTTAAAACCTCTCGAGGCTTCAAACCCGTACGTCACAGTAGCAATGACAGATGACGAAGTCGAGCCCTTAGATTACTGGTTGCGCGTGGGTGGGCATAAGATCTCATTTATTTATATCGTAGATTTAGTTTCTTTAAAGAAATTATGGTTGATGTTTGATATGGTAGTCTTTCGAGGTTGAGTTGTCCATACGCTACGAGAGCAGCAACGGACCCAAACCATATTATATCCGTGGATAAATTTTTATAGTGGTGGATAACTTAAGTGTTATTTGGTGGCTAACTTACATGTTAAAGTCTAGATAACTCTCGTGTTACTTATAAATAACTTATGGGTAAAAAAAGTTACTCATTTCTGATACGTGTCTATGTATAATTTTATAGCGGGGGATAACTTACATGTTATTGGCTGATAACTTATATTCTGATACCCGGATAATTCGTGTGTCACGGGTGGTTAACTTTTGGTCTAAAAAAAGTTATCAGAACATATCAATATGGAATCTAGTTTCGAAGATCTCGTCACGATTAGACTAACAGTGAAAACGGATCTTAATTCAGACAAACGGTTTGACCTAGAAAACATTTTAAATTTTCGTGTTTAAATTGAGCTGGCTAATCAAAAATCTTGTCCTTTAGTGCTTACCAAGATACGGTGCATATCCAAAAGCCCGCCAAATTTTAACTTTCGCAAACCGGTTGCTACGTAGAAACATTAAAATATAGTAACATGATATCTAGTTTCGAAGATTTCGTCGCAACTAACCTAACAATAAAATCGGATCATAAATCGAATTTAATAGGTGTGATATCAGCATTTTTATCCTTTTGGTTATTAGAACTAATCAGACACTCGCATGAGCCCGTGCCTTATTTTTTGGCATGCATCGCTGGTGTGCTCGCGTGCAATCCTAGACGCGGCGACGGAGTTTGTCCCTGTCCGAGTGCCCGCTCGTTCGTACAATACATAGGGCGCGCGGGCAGCTGGGTAGCAAACTCCAAATTATATACTTTAGTAGAGATTATTACGTACTAGCAGCATGTCCACGAGTTGCTGTGGAACAACAAAAAAGATAACAAAAGTAAAAAAGTAACATAATTGTAATATCGGTACCTTTGTACACACGACACTATCTGGATGATGCTTACAATATCATGATTGAATAGATGTTTTTCTTAGAAATTTCATAAAACATCCATCTTAAAATTTGTATGCAGCTCTGCAACCTGTGGTGCACCTGAAACTTCCGAAACCTCATTCAGCTACAAGAAAAAACCAACATTACTGAAAATAAATATACTGCTTTTGCTACAGAGAAAGGTAAGGTATTAGATTCTAAATCAAAAATAGGTAGACTGTAACTTTTATGCGGACAAAAAATATGTTTCTAACAGATCAACCATGTATGGCAAAGTGTTAGCCAAAATAACAGTACATAGACAGACCTATGCAAGTGCCATGGCGGCTAAGGGTAGAGTGTCGGCCGATGCGTATAACATAATTAATTGAGACCAGGGAACGTTAGCCATGAGAAAATTTTCATAGTTGCAGTTGTGCAGGTGAGCTAAATTTTTGGCCGGTGATTATGTGAGTTGCACATATAGATAATGGATGTTTTCCTTCCCAGTTTGTTTAAGTAACCACAAAGAAAAGGAGGGAATTGTTGTCTATTATCTTTACTATTAAATTGATTGCGGTAGGTTTATGGTTCCTCTCTTGTATTCTTTTGCTAATTAAGCCAGTTAAGCTGTATATATTAAGAGAAAAACTTTTAGTCATTGTCAAGTAAAGACTAATTGTCTTAGCAGTGTATTCCTAACCAGGGGAACCTAGCATGATATACATCACCATGCCACATGAAATGCGCTATGAACTGAATGTTAGAACCATCCATCTAATCCGAATACTAAAGTTTAAAATATGAAGCTCAAATGGATCCAGATCATACCTTCCTTGTGTCAATACCATGGGACATATGCAATCCCTTGTTAAAGACATAGTGAAGCTCCTGCTTATAACAGGATTAAAATTCAGAAGACGAAGTTATAGTCTTACAGATCGATTGGGCTGAGAGTCCCTGAAGTGATGACTCAGTTTGGAAACGATAAAAAACAGGCTGTATCGCGAGTGAAGCGTCATTGCAACTGAGCTGCAGCACATATAACCTAATTAGGCAGGTCAGAGCAGAGATCATCATGTCAAGTGTAAACAACGTATCGAGACAAACTGAGTTGCGTAAACCTGTACCTCAAGCTGGAATCTAGAGGACACCCACCATTGCTGTTTTCTGTCAAAGGAGACGCGGCGTCTTTCAGCTTCTCATCCGAAATCACTGGTGGCCGAGACAGAATAGAGCAGAGTAAGCGACAGTGAAGACATCTTCCATAAAACAGAGCAAGCGAGCAACGATATGAATGATAGAACAGAGACACACACTCGGAAGGAGTTGCAACACACAACGCACGCACCCACCTACCACAAGCCACAAACCCCGCCTCTAGATCGAACGCAAGCGTCTCCCTTCCTCGCGTAATCCCCTCCTTCCCATCGACCTCCCCTCTGCAGCGCCCCCCAAGGTCGTCGGCGGCCGCTGTGCCCCTCTACCTCTCCCTCCTAGCACCGGCTGCCGCTCCTCCTCTAACCGCAAGCTAGAGCCGCCGCCAGCTCCGCCGTCGGCCTCTGCAAACAGCGCCTTCCTGCTGGCCCTCCTCCATCTTTTTTCCGACGCCATGGACTCAAGGTCGTCCGGCCGGCCCTCCTTCACCTTGTTCCCAACACCATGGCCTCAAGGTCGTCGCCGACCGCCGTCCTTGTTCCCCGCCGCGCTGGGCACCGCCGCCTCCTACAGATTGCGGGGGAACGGGAGAAGCGAGCGAGCAGCAGTAGGTGGGAATAAGAAGCGGAGCTGCTGCATGAGCGCCTCTCGGCTCTCGCCGACGGACACCGACTGGCGGAGGGCTATCGAATATCGATGGCGAGGAGGAGGTTTCGATCGGGGCGTGTTGGGGAAGAGGGCAGGGCGGCTGGACGACAAGGATGCGAGGTTGTGACGAGGTGGAGTCGCAACCGTTTGTTGACTTCCTCACTTGGCAATGCTTGTAATACCCCCGGACACATAGGGGCAAAAAGGTCAAATCCGGATAGACGGAAAATTTGGTTGACGAACGTTCCCAATCTAATTTCTTCCCAGGTAGGTTTGTCCGTACCCAGATTTTCCGTCCGCTTTTTACTTGACGGTTTTGCCCCTGCCTGTTTGAGGGTATTACATTGCCTGCCACTGCAGAGTCGCGCCTTGGCCTGTTCGTGCGCTTGTCCGTCCCCGTGTCGGCATCTCCTCGACCAGGACGTCTCCTAGGCGGCGCCGCCATGGCGCCTGGCGGCGGAAGGCGCGATGGGGAGGAAGGAGGGTCGCAAGGCAGGAGGGTGTAACTATCCCTTGGCCACCCATTTAATCAGACGTGAGATGCAACACCAAATCAAGATCCGAAGATACAAGGGAAGGAGAGAATTGCAGAGAGAAGGTAGCGTATTTATAGTTTCATTCATTCTTTTCTTCCCTTCCGATTAGACTACGGATTATATTTCCGTCCACACTTACATGGGGTCCACCATACACACAAGTCCGTGAAACGCCTATGGATTATACGCCTCCACTATAGTATCTTCATGTAACCTTTGTACCACTGTTACACTTTCCCCAGAAAGCTTGCTTGTCCCCAAGCAATAGCATCGGAAAACGAACTTTTAAGACATTGAGGTCTTCCTGTGTCGATCGTTGGCGGTAAGGCCCTTCCACTTGATCAGGCCCTACGGAATAGCGGCATTTCCTTTCTTTACCAATCTCCTCTCCAGGATGACTTCCGGTTCAGGGTCGCCCGTTTCCAATTCAGGAAAAGACGGCAGAGTAGAAAACACGGGTGAGTAATTAGGAACAAATGTTTTCAGCTGTGAGACATGAAATACCGGATGGATGGCACTTGTGTCCGGAAGATCAAGCTTATATGCGACATGGCCAACACGCTCCAAAGATCTTGTATGGACCAAAAACTTAAATGCCAACTTGGGATAGGAACGGTTGACCAAGGAGGACCGAGAATAAGGTTGTAACTTGAGTAGCACTTGATCACCAACCTGATACTCCTTTTCTATTCTGTTCGGTCAGCCTGAATTTTCATCCGCAGCAGCTGTCAAGTGTTCCTTCAAACGATCCAATTGATGTTGCCGCCAGAGCATGGTCGCTGCATCTGTGTATAGTATTGACATCCTCGAATATGTCCCAGGTTGGGCTCACAGCCATAGACAACCTTGAATGGTGAGCATCCAAGAGCAGAGTGGAATGTAGAGTTGTACCACAATTGCTACTAGCGGAAGCCATCTGCGCCATTGTTTGGGAGTGTCGTGAACCATGCACCGCAAGAACATTTCAAGACACCGTTGACGCTTTCGGTTTGCCCGTCGATGCGAGGATGATAGGTTGTCGAAAAGTGCAGATTAGTGCCCATGGTTTTGAACAGTTCCTTCCACAGTTGGCTGGTGAAGATCTTGTCGCGATCGAGACAATTGACAAGGAACACCGTGTAGTTTGACTACATTGTCGAAAAGCTGATGCCACGAAAGCAGCTGTGAAGGGTGCTTAAGTGGCACAAATGTGCGTATTTTGACAGCCTATCCACCACCACCATAATGACATTTGCGCCTCCAGATAACGGAAGACCTTCGATGAAATCCATCGTCAACTCTCTCCAAATTTCAGCTGGAATAGGTAATGGTTGCAAAAGTCCAGCAGGCTTGGTGTGTTCATGCTTGGCATGTTGGCATATGCCACATTGCTTGACAAAGTTTTCAACTGCCAGTTTCATACCAGTCCATGCAAACATGCGTTTTAGCCTTTGGTAAGTAGGTGAAATACCGGAGTGACCACCAATCGCACTCGAGTGAAATGCACTGATCAACTTAGTTTGGAGCGTTGTATTGTTGCCAATCCATACACGCTCCCGAAATTTGATCAAGCCATTAGTGAGGGAGTAGCCGTACTCATCAGGAGATGCCACCGCTAGAGCTTGTAACTTGGACTGTGCATCACTATCAGTGGCATAAGAGTTGATTACTTCCTGGATCCACACAGGGCGAGCTTCGGAAATTGCTTGCAACTGAAGAATAGGAGCTACCCGGGACAACGAATCAGCCGCAGTGTTGTCAGCACCCTTCTTGTATTTGATACGGAACTGAAGTCCCATCAAGCGAGCCATAGCCTTCCGCTGCATCGGGGAATGGAGTGTTTGATCTTCTAAGAAGGTGAGGCTTTGATGGTCTGTCTTTATGATGAACTCGCTACGTTGTAAGTATGAGCGCCAGCGCTCGACAGCCATGATCAAGGCCAGAAATTCTTTCTCGTATATTGAAAGAGAGCTGTGGTGTGCACTAAGAGCCTTGCTTAAGAAGGCGACGGGGTGGTCGTCTTGCATAAGTACTGCGCCCATGCCAGAGTCGCATGCATCAGTCTCGACTACAAACTGTTTGGAAAAATCTGGAAGCATGAGCACAGGAGTCGTGGACATGGCCTTCTTGAGAGCAAGAAAGGCTTCTTCAGCTTCAGCAGACCACTCAAATGCCTTTCTTTTCAACAGATTTGTCAAAGGCCTTGCCAGAATGCCGTAGGCGCGGACAAACTTTCGGTAGTAGCCTGTTAATCCCAGAAAGCCTCGCAATTCTGTGACCGTGGTAGGCTGTGGCCACGTGTAGCATCCCATTTGTCTAACAACTGTAATGCTACTTGGTCTAGTAATATAATGGCTACTTCCTACATATAATTGTTGCATCATCATCATATCATGCTCATGTCATCATGCCACCTTGCATTTGAGAATCATACAAAAACCCTTGTGTTTTGGTTCTTATCTCATACGCATCATTATTTGTATTTTGCCTCTTGATATTGTATTTGGTTCTTGATATATTGTTTAAATGCCCAAGTTGAGTTGGGGGCATATCTTCTATTCCATTCCACCACCTTTTTCTTTGTCACCACCTTACACTTCCACCATTCCAATAACCTATGAGCTTGTAATTCTTTTCTTTGGATTTTATTTCTAGCTCATGTGGGTTGGATGGATCCAATTCTAAATTCTTTTGCTTGGCTTGTTCCATATTTCTGGAATGCATATGTATGAATTCCCTGAATAATTATTTTGTTTTCACAAGATTAAAACATGGCATTTAATGCTTATGCATGGCCCATGCAAGCTTGCACCAACCTCTTAGGGAGTGCATTAAATGTAATGCATGTCCCATGCAACCATCACCACTATTTGATCTCCCTTGGTTGCTTGGAATTTTAATTGTTTTCCCTTTTGTTGAGCTTCCACCTTCTCTCTCAATCCTCACCTTGCTCCTTCTCTCCTTGCCATGTGCATCAAAAATCCACATCTCTCTCTCCTTTTTGTTGGATCTTGTTGATCTTGTTTTTAGCCCTACCTAAACCCCCTCTCTCTTTATTCCTCTCTCCAACCTAATCAACCCTAAACCCTAGCCTCTCTCTAATCTCACCTCTCTCTTTTTCCATCCCTAACCCTAATCCCCCTCTCTCACTTGATCCTCTCCCCTAAACCCTAGCTTCCTCTCTAACCTAACCCGAACCCCTCTAAGCTAACCCTAGCTCCAACCCTAAACTTACCTCTCTCCTCACCACCCTCCTCTCTCCATGCCGAGGCACCAACCCTACCCGAGCCACCCCTCCAACCCTAGCTACACCGAGCCTACCCAACCCTAAACCCTAACCCGACCCTAGCTAGCCCGAGCCTAGCTCCACCCTCTCTCTCCCTCTCTCACTCCCTGCCATATGGGCCCCAGCCCGAGCCTCCCCTGCCTACGCCCCACCTGCATGCGCCCCACCTGCCTGGCCCCCATGCCGAGCACGTGAGGAGAGCCAAAAGGTGGCCGAAGCCACCTTTAGCTTACCACCTCCCCACGGCACCCTCTCCCTCTGCCCCGTCCTTATCTACCCCCTCTCTCGGCTTCCCCTGCACCCCCCAGATCCGCCCGAGGCCCTGCCTCACCTTCCCTTCCTCTCCACCACCGACACCATCTCCCTCTTCCTTCTCCATCTACCACCGTCGGCCTCCACCGCTTCTCGCCGAACCAGCCGGTGGCGTGGCGTTTAAGGGTGTCGAGGAAGCTCGTCGCGTCCCTCTGCTTCGCCCTGCACGCTCCAGCGAGGAGGAGGAGCCCTGGAACCGCAGATCACCGCCGCCACCCGACGCGAAACCCTAGCCGCCGTCCGCGAGCCGCGTCGACGATCGCAACCACCCCGAGCTCCGCCGACCACACCAACATCCCCGCGGTGAGCAGTACTCCCTCCTAGACAACCTCCCTTCGCATGTTGCTTCCTGGACGTGCCGATCGTTTCGACGAATAGCTCACGCCTTGCTGCCGCTGGCGTCAGACGCCAGGCTCCGCAGAACCCTACCTATCCTCGCCTCCTTCATCACAAGCCCACACCCACCGTGGCGGTAGCCGCCTTAGCGCCCGAGGTCACGGGTTGAGCCCCAGCGCCTGTCCATTGTCAAGGCAGCTGACGACAGAGGGTTCAGAAGAGGAACAGGTCCTGATGGCCTTTTCCACAAACCTCCTCAAATCTTTTCTCCTCGAACCCGGCTCCTCGCTGCCCCACATGTCATCTCTGCCATTTTATAAAAAGGATCCCAAGTTTTCAGCCTCAACCCGCGGCCCCGGCCTCCACGTGGCACGCCATTGCGCGCCTGCTGTGGGCCTGGTTGCCATGTCCCACCTCAGCGATTGGGGCTAGGTTATTTGAGTAATAAAGGGTTTTACGTTTATCTGTTTTGACTTAAATCTTTTCAAATGAATTTAAATTCAAATTGAATTCTGCATTTAAATAACTTTTGAATTACAAACCCAAATTAAACAAATAATATATGAATTTGAATCACAAAAATGTGAGGAATTCAAATATGCTATCCACAATATCAATTGAGCACTTTATTTTCTAAGTTGAATAAAATTACAATAAATGCCATTTACCTTAAATAATTAATAACTTTAGTTCTATAACTCCAAATTAAACAAATGATATGTCTAAAATGATTAGCTCGACGAGACCTTTCTGTTTATGCATTCCATGTTCTGAATTGCAGCATGCATCATACAAATATAATGTAAACAGAAACTAATATGAGGATAAAATGTGGCCAAAACTCAATAAAATGTTTATTTCTTGTATACTACACCTCACCCATGCCATGCTACATTATTGCCATGCAACTTGTGCATCATTCATCATGGCATGATTATTTGCTTGTCGCATTTTATTCATATGCTTGCGCACTTTATTTATATTGGCCCTTGTTTGTTTGGTTCTTCTTCGAATAGACGCGAAAGGTGGGATATATCAAGAGAACCAGGAGCACTACCCAGATCCTTCTCTCGCTTCAACTGAGCTGCCAGGCAAGCACTACCACATGCTTGCATACATCTAGTACCTATTGCCTCTATCTTATTCTTGCATCATTGAGTCGCGATTGAATTAAACTGAATCTCAAGTATTGCATAGCCTTTACTTTTAAACCCCACCAAGCTTGTTCCTCCATCCCATGAGCCATTACTAGGAGTTGTTTGAGCCATGCGAGTCGAGAACAGCATGTGTAGGGTATGTGAGAGTCGATGGATAACGAGGTACCTAAACAACTTAACTTTGAGTAGTAATGGGATAACTATTGAAAGTGGCACCGTGAGCAATATCGCTATTTGGTTTTTCCTGCTCACTTGTGTCCCGTAGGACCCCGAGTACTTGATTCCTGTTCCTTGATTATTCGCGCTATCCACATCTGGGAGGCTTATGGGACCCCCCTGAGCCAGAGCTTGATTCATTCTTATTTCTTGGGGCCACAAACTAGTTTGAGGTTTATTTACTACCCTGTACTTATGCCATGCTTTACTGCTTTATTTAAGATTGTGCGAGTAGCACTTGCATCGCTTTAGGTAAGCGGAGTGCCATGTATCGACAAGCCCAGCCACACTTTCGGGTTCCCGGTCGTTTACAGCCATTGTCGCAAACCTTGAGTCCGTCTCGGAGTCAGCTAACTTCATTGCGGGTCTACTCAATGGGGTGGCCCCCTGAAATATTTCTGAATCTTGTGATTGCTTTGTCGTGACGGCCTCATTGGGTTTTGATTTGGTTTTTCCGAGGTTGATCGAGTGTGTGTTGCTATTTGTGCACCCCTGCAGGGTAAAACTTTCTGAAAGCCGTGTCCGCGTTTATGGACGACTTGGAGCACAGTTTCTCGATCATAGACAAGCATAACTAAAGTACCGCTTTTAATTTGACTAAATAATTGACTAGTACATAGTGCAACACTCATGGAATGGTTAATAAAATTTCCAACGGATGGGGGGTTGTTCGTCCGCTTCCTCGTTGGTAAGCGAGGAGGAGGATGGATCTGTGGATATTACTGTTATAACTGTTGTCATTAATTCACGGACATCCATCTATCTTTGGTTAGGAGGATGGTTAGCGAATCTCTATAGAACTGTTAGGGTTTATCTTTTGCTGCAATTGCGTCACCCCAGGTTGTGTCCCCTTTAGAGGCATAAAGACTTGCTTAGTACCCCTAGGGTCTCACACGATAAATTATTTGGTTCAGATGAACAGGTACACTCACAAGATGGATACTGGGTGGAGGAGGCGGATGATGTGGGCAACGATCGTTCGGTGTAGAGATTCCGGGAACGGGGATCCGTGAGATCTGTATGGATGTTATTTATGGGGCATCTTATGCCGATTTGCTTCTTATCCGTACTCGGATCTTGTTTGCCGCTTCCGCCTGATACTCTGATGTGTGATGTATGAGGAGATATCCTAAACTATTATATCTATCTAGGACATTTGAATCTTGTCGTATGGCGTTGCTATATTTCCTTTCTTTTTAGATGGAATGGCTCTGATGTACTATTGTATGGTGGCTTGCATACATACTCATTTGTGTATGTAGTTGATCCCTTCGCCTGCCGATTACGCCGCCCGTTCTTGTTCCGATGAATTGGAAATGGTTGGGACGGCCGAAAGGTCTACCCGTGAGTGGCATTTGGGCCCCACCGTACTATTTCAACCATTTTCGCTCATCCAGGCTTGTAACTAGGAGCGTAATTCACCGAGGTAGTTACAATTGGTATCAGAGCCATCCCGCCCTTCAGGGTCTCAGCCAAATGGTCGTTGTCAGTCTAGCAAATATTTTTGGTAGTTATGTATACTAGGGAAAAACAAAACGCGAGAGTAGGACTGCTTCCACTTTTCTTCTTACCCACCCAACCACCCTTTTCTGGTAAGGAAGTGCAACGTTTTCAATCCTCTTCTTAAAAATTTCAAACTAGGATTCACGTGTTCTGGGTTTCCGTAGTACCATAGGTTGTGTGTGTGTGTGAGTAATTCCTTGTCTATCTGTTGCATCCAAGTTGTTATCACAATCTGCCTTTGGTTATCAACTGTTGGTACATTCCATACCGACAGGCTTTTGCAAACCGACGCGATCTATCGTTGTATCTGTATACCGGTGATATGTCTTACTCTTTGTTATCCGCGTTATCTTGTTTGGGGTGTTCGCTCGTAGTTACTAATCTTTAGGTTCGTCGTGAGAAGAAGGGGTTAGGATTTGTGTTCTACTTATTCATGTGGAGTAATAATTTGAGTGCGGATGGAGTCGCGACCATACCACTACTCTTATCATTCGCTCTTGTATATTGAATTGGTAGAGTCACTAATCTTGATTCGTTAAGTGATTTTATGCATCTATTGGTATTTTAATGCGAAATTTGCGGAAAAATTTTCTTTGATATATTCAGGTACCACACTCCTTTTCAAATGCGATATGCTTAATATCTTCTAGGTGCTTTGAACTTTGTTGATATTTCAATATCATCTTAGTAAATTGTATCCTTTAATCTTGGTTAATTCCATCTTGGTACTATTCTGGATTATTATTATTCTCCATTATAGTACTGACTTGTGTTTTATATCAATCACACGATGGCTCCACCACGCCGTTCTGATGAAGACATACCACCTGAACTGGGGTCCGTGTTGTCAAACATCGCCAATGCCTTGGCAGCAATGCAGCAGAACCAGCAGCGTTTTGAGGAAAGTGTCAGGAGGAATGAGTTTGCTCCACTACCTCCACCTCCCAAGCGAGGAGACATCAAAAGCTTTCTGAAGTTCAACCCTCGCCAATTTGATGTTTCTGATCGACCACTTGATGCTGATGATTGGTTGCATGAGATGTCAAGGCTCGAGACGGTGATGTTCCCGAGCAAGAATGGGTAAAATGTGCTACTCACCTTCAAGGAGATGCAGCTCGGTGGGAGAATTACACAAGGCAACCAGCCGGTTTTCAGCCTACTTGGGAACGGTTCACTGGAGCGTTCAAAGAGCAGTATCTGTCAGAAATTGTCATGGAGAGGATGAAGGAAGCGTTTCTCAATCTCAAGCAGGGAAATGATAATGTCAATACCTACATCAGGAACTTCATGAATCTTTCTCGTTATGGTGGCGATGAGATCTCCGATGACAAGAAGAAGCAAAAGAGGTTCCGGCAAGGGCTCAATGCATCGATTAAATATGCAATCACACATGCAAGGCCGGCATCTTTTCTGGAACTTCAGCATACAGCTCTGCAGGAGGAAGCAAGTAGGCAAGTGTTTGAGGAGTCAAAGAAACACAACCGTGATGCACCAAGCTCTTCAGCTATGTCAGCTCCTTCTAAGCGGCGTGTCTGGGTTCCTAACACCCCACCGTCGCTCCCGGCTCCACCAAGACCTGCAAGCTACGCGGCAAGGCCACCAAACTTCATCACTGCTGCTCCCAGGGGCTACAACCACCACTACCCTGGAGCGCCTGGCGGAGTCCCTGGCTACGTTGCTCCACGTCCACCTGGTGCTTGTTTCACGTGTGGAGACTCTGGGCATCTAAACTGGAACTGTCCGTTGAAAAACAAAGCTCTTCCTCCACCCCCTCCAAGATCTGCGGCAAGCTCTCCTTTGGTTCGTGCACCACCACCGGCTCTCTCAACATCAACACCAAGCCCGGTCTCGCTTGCTCGTGCTAATCGTGTCAACGCCGCTCAAGTCGAGCATGCACTGAGTTGTGATGGGTATGCTTCCGTTAACTCAGTCCCTGCACGAGTTTTGTTTGATTCTGGTGCATCGCATTCTTTTGTTTCTATCAAGTTTGCAAGTGAGAATGGGTTAGTGTCGGATCCTCTTCTTAAGCGATTAATGGTTCTTTCTCCTGGAGCCACAATGGCAGCTACTAAAATCAGCCATGGCAATCAAATTGAGATTGGTGGCTCTTCGCTCAAGGCGTCCTTAATTGTTCGGGCAGTTCGACATTGATGTCATCTTGGGCATGGATTGGTTGACAACAAATGCAGCTGTGATTGATTGTCTTTGAACGCTGGTTTCGCTCAAGATTCAAGGCCATATAGTCTATTCTCCAAGTCGACTCCTGCTATCCAGCTTTTCTCTTTGGCGGCTCAATGATGATGCTATGGAAGCTATTCAGAGTGTACCGTGGTCCGTGAGTTCCTGATGTTTTTCAAGAGTTGCCGGGTATGCCTCCGGATCGTGAGGTTGAGTTTGTAATTGAGCTTGAACCTGGAACGGCTCCTATCTCCAAGCGGCCTTATAAAATGGGTCCTGCTGAGTTGGCTGAACTCAAACGTCAACTTGATGAACAAGAGAAGTTGGGTTTCATTCAACACAGTACTTCTTCTTGGGGTAGCCCAACAATCTTTGTGAAAAAGCGAGACAGGACTGATAGACTTTGTGTTGACTATCGGGCTCTCAATGCTAAAACCATCAAGAATAAATATCCCCTTCCGCGGATTAATGATCTCTTCGATCAGCTAGCTGGAGCTGTGGTGTTCTCTAAGCTGGACTTGAGGAGTGGTTATCACCAAATCAAGATTCGCAAGGAAGATGTTCCTAAAACAGCTTTCACCACCCGCTATGGCCTGTATGAGTACACGGTCATGTCTTTCGGTCTCACCAACGCACCTGCTACCTTCTCGAGGCTTATGAACTCGGTTTTCATGGAGTATCTTGATAAGTTCGTTGTGGTCTATCTGGATGACATCCTAGTCTATTCAAAGTCAAAGGAAGAACATGAAGAACACCTTCGGTGTGTCCTAAACAAGCTTCGTGAGAACCGCTTGTATGCAAAGTTCTCAAAGTGTGAGTTTTGGATGCCTCAAGTAACCTATCTTGGTCATGTCATCTCTGCCAAGGGCATTGCAGTCAACCCGGAAACTGTGAAGACAATTGTTGAATGGCTTCCTCCTGTTAATGTCAAAGAAGTGCAGAGTTTCCTTGGTTTGGCTAGTTATTGCCGCCTGCTCGTAACTTTTCGAAGATAGCGAAGCCTCTTACCGATCTCCTCAAGAAAGGCAAGAAATACCTGTGGACTCCTGCATGTCAAGCAAGCTTTGAGACACTCAAAGAGAAGCTCACGTCCACACCAGTCTTGGTTCCTCCGGATACATCTAAGCCTTTCCAGATATTCTGTGACGCCTCTTTGCAAGGATTGGGTGCGGTCCTTATGCAAGAAAAACAAGTTGTTGCTTATGCCTCTCGACAGTTGAAGACGCATGAGATCAACTATCCTACACATGACCTCGAGCTCGCAGCAGTTGTCTTTGCTTTGAAGCTGTGGAGGCACTACTTGCTTGGCAACCATTGTGAAATCTTTTCTGATCACAAGAGTCTGAAGTATATCTTCACACAGCCTGACCTCAACCTTCGGCAGAGGAGATGGATTGAAGCAATCAATGATTTTGATTTGACCATCAACTACACTCCGGGCAAAGCTAATGTCATGGCCGATGCTCTCAGCCGCAAAGCTTATGTCAATAACCTCATGATGGAAGAACAACAGCCTCTCTTGTGCGAGGAATTCCGTCAGCTCAACCTTGAAATTGTGGAACAAGGGTATCTCCTGAACCTTCTGGCTACTCCTCTCTTGGAAGAAAAGATTCGCTCTCGTCAGCTTGGTGATCCGCACACCAAAAAGATCATCTCCAAACTTCAGCTTCCGAAGTATGAGTCCTTCCACGTCGATGATCAAGGCACGCTTTTCTTTGAACACCGGATGTTTCTTCCGAACTACCCGGGTTTGAGAGAGCAAGTTCTCAAGGAGGCGCACGATTCTGTTCTATCTATCCACCCTGGCAGCACAAAGATGTACATGGACTTGAAAACACAATATTGGTGGCCGGGTTTGAAACGATATTGTGCCAAGTATGTCTCGGAATGTGATGTCTGACGCAGAGTGAAAGCTGTCCATCAGAAACCTTTCGGTCTTCTACAGCCATTGAAACCCCCGGAATGGAAATGGTAGAAAGTAGAGATGGACTTCATCACTGGTTTTCCAAGGTCGCAGAAGGGCAACAATGCAATCTTTGTTGTCATCGACAGGCTTTCTAAAGTGGCTCACTTCTTCCCCGTCAAGGAAACAATTTCTGGAATCCAGTTGGCTGAGCTCTATATCAACAGAATTGTCTCTCTGTATGGGGTTCCGCTTGAGATTAGTTCAGACCGTGGAAGCATCTTCACTTCCAAGTTCTGGGAAAGTTTCCAAAATGCTTTGGGAACAAAGTTGAACTTCAAAGACTTACCACCCTCGACCGCAAGGACAAGTTGAAAGGATCAATCAGATTCTGGAGGATATGCTTCGTGCTTGGTCATCTCTTTTGGCATGAAGTGGAGGAATGTCTTCCTTATGCTGAATTCTCAGACAACAACAGCTTCGGAAAGTCTAAAGATGGCACCATTTGAGGCTCTCTACCGCAAAATGCGTAACTCCGATTGGTTGGTCGGGTGCAGGAGAAATAATTTGGTTTGGCCCTGACATTGTAACTCAAGCGGAGGAGAAGGTGCATGTCATTCTTGAGAATCTGAAGATTGCTCAAAGTCGCCAGAAGAGCAATTATGACAGGAAGCACACGAACATGGTGTATGTCCCTGGTGATCTCGTTTACCTTCGTGTCACTCCCATGAGAGGCACACACCGCTTTAGTATCAAAGGAAAGCTGGCTCCTAGATACATCGGTCCATTCAAAATTCGTGGTAGAAGAGGAGAAGTTGCTTATGCTCTTGAGCTCCCGGAAAAACTCAAGGTTCATGATGTTTTCCACATCTCACAACTCAAGAAGTGCTTCAAGGACCCCGGCAGGACCGTGGATCATGAGCTAATCGATCTCCAAGAAGACCTGTCTTATCAAGAACACCCCACAAAAATCCTTGAGACCGCAGAAAGAAGGACTCGCAACAAGTCCATCAAGTTCTGCAAGGTGCAGTGGTCGCACCATTCTATTGATGAAGCCACTTGGGAGCGTGAAGATGAACTCCGTGCCAACTATCCTACCCTCTTTGTGTCTTCTTCTTCTTCCTAGAATCTCGGGGCGAGATTCCTGTTTAGTGGGGGAGAGTTGTAGCATCCCATTTGTCTAACAACTGTAATGCTACTTGGTCTAGTAATATAATGGCTACTTGCTACATATAATTGTTGCATCATCATCATATCATGCTCATGTCATCATGCCACCTTGCATTTGAGCATCATACAAAAACCCTTGTGTTTTGGTTCTTATCTCATACGCATCATTATTTGTATTTTGCCTCTTGATATTGTATTTGGTTCTTGATATATTGTTTAAATGCCCAAGTTGAGTTGGGGGCATATCTTCTATTCCATTCCACCACCTTTTTCTTTGTCACCACCTTACACTTCCACAATTCCAATAACCTATGAGCTTGTAATTCTTTTCTTTGGATTTTATTTCTAGCTCATGTGGGTTGGATGGATCCAATTCTAAATTCTTTTGCTTGGCTTGTTCCATATTTCTGGAATGCATATGTATGAATGCCCTGAATAATTGTTTTGTATTCACAAGATTAAAACATGGCATTTAATGCTTATGCATGGCCCATGCAAGCTTGCACCAACCTCTTAGGGAGTGCATTAAATGTAATGCATGTCCCATGCAACCATCACCACTATTTGATCTCCCTTGGTTGCTTGGAATTTTAATTGTTTTCCCTTTTGTTGAGCTTCCACCTTCTCTCTCAATCCTCACCTTGCTCCTTCTCTCCTTGCCATGTGCATCAAAAATCCACATCTCTCTCTCTCCTTTTTGTTGGATCTTGTTGATCTTGTTTTTAGCCCTACCTAAACCCCCTCTCTCTTTATTCCTCTCTCCAACCTAATCAACCCTAAACCCTAGCCTCTCTCTAATCTCACCTCTCTCTTTTTCCATCCCTAACCCTAATCCCCCTCTCTCACTTGATCCTCTCCCCTAAACCCTAGCTTCCTCTCTAACCTAACCCGAACCCCTCTAAGCTAACCCTAGCTCCAACCCTAAACTTACCTCTCTCCTCACCACCCTCCTCTCTCCGTGCCGAGGCACCAACCCTACCCGAGCCACCCCTCCAACCCTAGATACACCGAGCCTACCCAACCCTAAACCCTAACCCGACCCTAGCTAGCCCGAGCCTAGCTCCACCCTCTCTCTCCCTCTCTCACTCCCTGCCATATGGGCCCCAGCCCGAGCCTCCCCCCGCCCACGCCCCCACTGCATGCTCCCACCTGCCCCCATGCCGAGCACGTGAGGAGAGCCAAAAGGTGGCCGAAGCCACCTTTAGCTTACCACCTCCCCACGGCACCCTCTCCCTCTACCCCATCCTTATCTACCCCCTCTCTCGGCTTCCCCTGCACCCCCCAGATCCGCCCGAGGCCCTGCCTCACCTTCCCTTCCTCTCCACCACCGACACCATCTCCCTCTTCCTTCTCCATCTACCACCGTCGGCCTCCACCGCTTCTCGCCGAACCAGCCGGTGGCTGTAACACCCTCAGAATCGACCTTATGCAAGTTTTAGCGAAACCCGCCAAACTCGCATAGAAACGATTCAAAGGTGCCCACCAGGCACTTTCATGGGTGGAAAACGCAATAACATTACACAACAGTCCTCGATGGGACCCACAGAACAAATATATATACAACACGACTCCAAGAGTCAAGAATACAGATATAATATACAAAGATCCGAATCACCTTGAAATGATAGAGCGTCCGACTACGGACAAGATGCAAATGGGGCTAAGAGCCCTGAATAATAACCAATGGCGTCCATAACCCTGCCCAGGCCAAGCCGGAAGGGTAACCCTGTTAATGACGTCGATCTCAAAACCTGCTTAAACAAAAGGTGTGCCGACAAAGGGCAAAGGAAAAAGAGAGAGCGGTCAAGATCGAGGCCAAGACACGGCGAGGCTAGAATTCGGTCCTCGCCTACATAGGTATGGTGGACTGAAGCGGCAGCGGCAGCATGCACTAAACAACCTAAAGAGACTCGATACAACTGGCGGCTATCAGAGAGGGATAAGAAAGACCTATTCGGATCCAACCTAAATCTAACACCAAACAATCCCATCCTGGTATTTCCCCCTGGATACCAAACGAGGAAGTCCACCGAGGAACTCACACAGTTGGCAGTTTTATTTATTCAGTTATCGTTGCAGCAATTACTAGTCAGGTATAGATAGTCATCCTGATAAAATAAGCAGTGGGCACTTTTATTTAACCATTCCATTATAGTTGCAACACTTACTAGTCAGATACAATTAACATGAGATATCCCAAAACCCAGCAGTTGTTGGTACTTTTATTAGCCATTCCGTTATAGTTGCATTACTTACTAGTCAGATACAATGGTCGCAAGCGTCAACCCAAACAAGCAATTGTTGGCAGTTTTATTTAGCCATTCCATTATAGTGAAGCTGTTTACTAGTCATTATAAAGTCAAATTTATAGCACTACTTTAGTTATAGTTGTCTATGATCGAGATACTGTGCTCCAAGTCGTCCATAACCGCGGACACGGCTTTCAGAAAGTTTTACCCGGCCGGGGTGCACCAATAGCAACACACACTCGATCAACCTCGGAAAAACCAAATCAAAACCCAACGAGGCTTTCACGACAAAGCAATCACAGGATTCAGAAATATTTCAGGGGGCCACCCCTTGGAGTACACCCGCAACGAAGCTAGCTGACTCCGAGACGGACTCAAGGTTTGTGGGGCCGGCTGTAAGCGACTGGGAACCCAAAACTGGGCTTGTCGATACCGCGTAAACGGGTCACAATTCCTAATTAGTACAGTGTGCTCCTCGCACAATCGTAAATAAAGCAGTAGCATGGCATAAGTACAGGATAGTAAATAAATCCTCAAACTAGTTTGTGGCCCCAAGAAATAAGAATGAATCAAGCTCTGGCTCAGGGGGGTCCCATAATCCTCCCGGATGTGGATAGCGCGAAAATTCAAGGAACAGGTATCAAGTACTCGGGGTCCTACGGGACACAAGTGGACGGTTAACAACCAAATAACATCTATTGCCCACCTGTGCCTCTGCTTACTTACTTCAATTTTAGTTGTTAAACAGTAATTAAAGTGAACGATAAGTAAAGCCATGAACATCTCCAATATCAAACAAGCGGCAATACTCCAACAACTGTGGTACTGGACGACACGCAACAGCACTTGAACAA
Organism: Avena longiglumis; assembly: GCA_030063025.1. Taxonomy (NCBI): domain Eukaryota; kingdom Viridiplantae; phylum Streptophyta; class Magnoliopsida; order Poales; family Poaceae; genus Avena; species Avena longiglumis. The sequence goes on along the minus strand of CP125973.1, from coordinate 78,353,275 downwards.
GCGACTACGACACGCAAGTCCAACTATCTACCAAACAACAGGTAATAGGAGGTGTTCGAGGCAATATAAGGCTGCAAGGGATAACACGGGTACGGAATCTAGAGCATCGCAACACAGATAGCAATAGATCAACAGGAGGGAATAAATACTATAAAAATAAGATAGGTAGAAAAGGGGGAGATGCTCGCCTAAAAACATTGCCGAAGGTTCAACCGAAGATCGGGTCGACACTCGCATCAACGCAACGGCCCAATCCGCGAAGAAGCAAAACACTAGAATAAACACCGGATGCAATATTTAATACTACGGCAAAAGATCGGGCATGATGCATGTATGATGTATGGCATGGTAAATATGCGGTGCAATTAGGCCATATCAAGTGGAACCGGGGTCCCGACAATTAATTAAATGGTTCAAGTTATTTAACTACCCCGCAAATTAAATGTTGTATTAACAGGGCAAGAGATAGTACCGGTTCGATGCACAAATTTAAATGAGGCCAATATAAGACTAGATTTGCCCGCATATGGGCCCCATATTTAATTATTAGGTGCATCGGCATAAGGCCCCCAAACCACACAAATATGCATGCATGAACAATTAATATGCAACAAGTAATATCATTTATAAAATAGGGTCCGAGAAAAGGGGTCACACATTAGGGTTCGGCGATCTTGGTTCCGGGGTTTCGGTCCGTCTCGTGGTTCAGGGGTTCGACGGGATCGTTCTCGGACTCCGAGGTTTAGGATCTTCGGATCTGGGAAGTAGATCTTGTCGCACGAGCGTCAATGCTTCCGGGAAGGAGAACTTGTCGTTCAGGGTCTCGATGTCCGGGGTGAAGTACTTGGCGCCCGGGAAGAAGAACTTGGCGTTCTGCGTCGGTGTCCTTACCGTCCGTGTCCTCGAGCATCGCATCCAGGAAGGAGAACTTGTCGCATCTGTGGCCGTCGAGTCAAAGAACTTGGCATGCCAGTGTTCGGTATTCCGACTTCGTGACGATCAGTTTTCAGGGTCTCGACACCTTCGGTTCCATGTGGCGATCTTGGCGTCCGAGGGTTTCTCCGAGTCCGTGGGGCGTCCGAGTGGAAGTACTTGATGCTCCGTGACGGAGTTCCCGGAGTTCGATACGGCCGCCTCTTGCCTTGATCTTTGGGTCCTCATCTCGGATTGACGATCTTGGGGTTCGGAGGGAAAACGAGTCTTGTCACTGCATCCATGAAGGAGGGCTTGAGTGGCACCATGTGCGTCCCTCAGGACCATCGGCATCAAACCGGCCTTGCTAACAGGGAGATCTTGTCGATACTCCTTGTTCTTGGTCTCCAACTGCACATGACAGGACTCGATGGCGTCGCTACAGGGGGTCCCTCACGGAAGCTGCATGATTCCATGAGTGGTTCGGGTCGCAGATGGTGGCTGCACGCAGCGAGAAGGGGCTGCAGGGCGACGTCGTCCGCTGCAGGGTGCAGAGGATGGCGGGGTCGGCGGCGGCGGTTTGCATCGACGGCCGGAGGGGCTGGCGAGGCCGGAGACGCGCAAGACGGCGGTTGCCAGGCTGACCGTCGGCTTGGCTCATGGGCGGGAGGAGGCCGAGGAGACCACAAGCGTGGTGGCGACCATGGGTGGGGTCAGGCGACCTTGCAGAGGCGACGAGGAGGGGCTGGCACATGGCTCGAGGCCTTGACACGGCGTGGCGAAGCTCGCCGGAGGAGGAGAAGCGGAGACGGGCGACGCGGGAGGAGCGAGCCCGCAAGGAGGCGGAGGGAGGCGGTGGCGGCGCTGGCGAGTCCGTGCGGCAGAGAGGGAGGAGGCCGCAAGGACCTGCGAGCACGTGTGGCGGGGTCCAGCGGCTGAGGAGGGCCGGCGCACGCTGGTCGCACCCAGGGGCGGGAGGCGGCTCGGGACGGAGGCCGGAGGAGGCTCAGGCGGAGGGTGGTCGCCATGGCGGGTGGAGGCCTGGCGCGGGCGAGGAGGGGAAGCGGGCGTCGGAGGAGGCGGCAAGGCCGGTGAGGAGGAGAAGAGAGGACGCCAGGTGAGAGAGGTTGTCGGGGAGAGAGGAGTGGTGGGGCCGGAGGGGTGGGACCCAGGGGCGCGGGTCCACGGGGGGTCGGGGCTGGCGCATGGGGCCCGCGGGACAGGGAGAGGAGAGGGGGGGCAGAGATGGGGAGGCTGGTGGGCGTGTGTCTTTGGGGGGGGGCCAGGGTGTCGGTGGGGAGAGAGAGAGGGTGGGTAGATGGGGCTGTGGTGAGAGAAAGAGGGGAGAGAGGGTGGATTGATGAGGTGGCAGGTGGGTAGGGAATTGGGGGAGGGGTGAGGTGGCGAGCTAGGATAGGTGGGTAGATTAGGATTGGGTGGGAATAGGATTTAGATTTTAGGCTGATTATTTTGTAGAATGTTTGTTTGTTTTTGTTTTGTTTATTTTAAAACAAGACTACTTTGCAATAATTTATAGGTGAATAAAATATTCGATACGAACAGGGTTTTGCATTTGAAATAAAGAGGGGTATTTGTACAAGCAAAACTAGGCTTTTAGCAAATACTTTTAGGCAAACAGATGCATGTTGAGGTCATGATGATGAAATACACAAAAATCAAAGCGATTTTCTAGTAGTGGTTTTGCGGGATGCCACAGTGGCGTGGCGTTTAAGGGTGTCGAGGAAGCTCGTGCGTCCTCGCCTCTAGACGCCCAGCAGGAGGAGGAGCCTGAACCGCAGATCACCGCCACCCGACGAAACCCTAGCCGTCCGCATGAGCCGCCGACGATCGCAATTCCCCGAGCTCCGCCGACCACACCAACATCCCCGCGGTGAGCAGTACTCCCTCCTAGACAACCTCCCTCCGCATGTTGCTTCCTGGACGCGCCGATCGTTTCGACGAACAGCATACGCCAAGGCAGCGCTGCCACGCGTTCGCCAGAACCCTACCTAGCCCTCGCCCTCCCTTCTGTCACAAGCCCACACCCACCGTAGCCAGGCCGCCTGCTTGCCGATGTCACGGGTTCGAGCCATGGCGCTTCTGTCATTCGTACAAGGCTGCCAGAGGGTTCGTATAAGGAAAAAAATAGCGCGCTAAAAGAAATAGCGCCGGCCTCCTCCAAACGCTATACACGCTTGTTGCCTGTCAAAACTCACCGGCGGGTAGCGACGAGCAACACGAAGAGCCGGGAGGCTCCCAGAGCGGCTGGTGGGCCCTAGTCCCTCGGTCAACGGCCCGCAAATCTTCCGGCACGCACGCGTCCTGTCTTGGTTCGAGATGCACACTGACCTATACCTGGTCGAAGGTGATGGATTGTTCCGATTGGTTTCCACGGTAAACAAGTATACATAAAATTCGAGCCGTGATCGGCTCCAGGTTTCCAGAATCGGCTTTGAGCCGATTATCCCCATGGTTCGCATTGGATCTATGATAACATGGGGTTTTGCTTAATTACTACAAGTTAAATCGATCACGATAGTTTAGTGTTTTCACTACGCAACGGAACGTCCCACGTAGTTGAGCCTAATAGATACGAAAAATAGTAGAAAACTGATCCTAGAGAAGGCCTAAAACCAACATAACGTCAATTCTAACGCCCTCTAAGACCAATAAACCATACTTTACGACCGGGATCGCTCAACCCGTTTGTGAGGCCTAATCACGTGGATATTAAACTAAACCTTGATGAACAAGGCACAACTATAACAGATCAAATCGACTAAGCAGAAATCAAGAAGATGCCACCTTCACACCCGGAGAAGGTGCAAAAGCGGTAGATAGCTAGAGGTAGCATAAGCAAGCAATCATAGTAAAAGTATCGATGCTAGCTCTAACAAATCTGTGGTAAAGGTGTTACTCGCCATCAACAAGGCTTCAGTACGAGTAACACCGGATAACGCATAAGTAAATACTGCCTAGATCGCAAGGTGCGATCTAGGCAGCATGGCACTTAACCGAGAAAAACCCTAGAAACAAGGGGTGGCGATGCGCCGAGATTGTTGTTGGTTGTGAACGTGATTGTCCTTCTCTTTCAATAACCCTAGGTACATATTTATAGTCCGGAGACTCTCTACTTTTGGAATAACTCTACAACTCTATCTTTACCTAAACATAAACGGAACCTAAACAAACACGAATCTTACTACGATACAGGATACACGGGCAATTCAGCCCAAATCTACGCACTAGGCCGATCCAACAACACGTTGAACAAATGTATCTTCCAAGCCCATCGTGATCACGGCCCATCTCCGTCTTTGGCCAAAATACGGTGATAACACATGCCCCCCTGGTTTTGGCAATGATAATTCCAAAACCACTCTGTGCGTTTTTTCTTCTTCTTTCTCTCCCCCTTTTTTTATCGTCGGTTTACGTAACGCATGGCAGAACAGCACCGTCACGCTACCCCTTCATCATGATGCCCTGTCTTCTCAACTCCTGCGCAGCGCGTGATTTGACCATTTTGGCAGTGCAATCCGGGAAACTGCCATGGCATTGAACCGCCTGTCCATTATTCCCCTTATTTAAATCAGCCTGAACAGTTCGCAGTCCTCATCTTCCTCCCGTGGCCAGAAAACCCTCTTTCTCCATCGGAAAAAACCCTCTTTCTCGCCATGGCCTCCCCTGCTTCCTCTGATGCGTCCTCCCATGCCTCCAACTCGATTAGCGAGCGAGAACCAACTCCAGAGCACCCGCCCACGGCGACATAAGATTCGCCCACGATGGTGGGACGAAGGGAGATTTCATTGCCCAGTCGAGGACGGCGTCCTCGATCGACCGAAGAGAGCCTACACCTCGCCGACGGGAACGAGGAAGAGCAGCGACGACAACTGGTCGTGGGACGGCGTCGACTCTTCCGTGAGGAGGAGGAATCGGAGAAGGACACCTCCTCCGAAGGGTATCCACGAAAGCGCTCCGCCACGGGTCCGCGAGGATATCAAGATGATGACGAGGACGAAGAGGTCCTCTGGCTTCTTCAAGAAGAAGAATGGACGACGCGGAGCAGCGCCAAGACGATGAAGAGGACGGCAAGCGGCGGCATTTAATTCGCTTAGATTAGGAATTAGTAGTAATGGCCGTAGCAATAGCAGGCCCCTTTTGTAATCGACCATTCTGTAAGCAATGATCCTTTGAATGAATGAAACTTTGTTCCCCAAATATTGCTCCTTTTCTTTGCTTCAATTTCGCCGATAATCCGAAACAGGTCGATGTTCCAGAAGCCGATGACACTGTATCGGCTTTCATCATGCTGCATGCATACAGTCAAACAAGTTAAATTGCACAAAGCCGATGACCACCCATCGGCTCCTCCTGCGACCTTCCTCAACACGGTGGATTCAAACACAAACGACCCAAATCTCCAATTGCCCACCGAAAATGTGCCCCGCACAAACTACTAGTGACAAGCAAAGATGAAGATGACAAGGCTAAGACCGTCGAGGTGGCCCTTTTTGTAACATGTGTGATCCTCTAGCATCGATGACCATGCATCGGCTAAGACATTTTTTTTTTACTCGGCCGATTTCCAGCATCGGCCCCCATATTTTACCTGTTCATCACTTCTCGTAATTTTACCTAGCCGATTCCATGTAACGGCTCCTCCAGTTTTACTGTCCAACATCCCACATGCTTGGGAAATATTTCTTGAGATGTTGTCCATTGACTGCTACTGGGAACTTTACTCCATCCAACTGTTCGAGCATGTATGCATTCCCTTTTAAAACTTGGTCGACCTTGTATGGCCCGTGCCAATTTGGAGACCATTTACCATATGCTGCGTCCTTAGTACCCAAGGGCAACACAGCTTCCCATACCAAATCTCCAACGTGGAACTCCTTTGGCTTCACCTTCTTGTTGTAGGCACGAGCTACCTTAGCCTTGTTCTCTTTTATTTTCTCCAGCGACCACAGCCTAAGCTCAGTCACATCTTCAATGCTGTCACTCATCAAAGCTGCATATTCTTCAGTCGTTAGATCGTTCTGAAAAGTGACGCGTCTCGATCCAGCCGTAATTTCCCAAGGCAATACGGCTTCTTGTCCATAGACCAGATGGTACGGAGAGGTTTTTATCGCTCCATGACACGACATGCGATAAGCCCATAAAGCCTCTGATAAAACCTCATGCCAACGCCTAGGATGCTCATCGATTTTCCTCTTGATCAGTTTGATAAGACTCTGGTTGGACGCCTCAGCTTGTCCATTCATTGAGCATAGTAATGAGATGATCGAATCGCTTAATCGTGTCCTCAACTCTCTCTCAACTCGTGAGAAGTGAAACCGAACCTCCATCGGTTGTGATAGTCGAGAATCCCAAACCTATGAATGACATGCTCTTTCACAAAATTGACAACATCTTTTGAACTTACTGACTTCATAGGGACGGCTTCCACCCACTTGGTAAAATAATCTGTGATGGCCAAGATCCACATGTGGCCCTTGCTTGACGGAGGATTGATCTTGCCGATCATGTCCATGCCCCAACCTCGGAATGGCCAAGGCTTGATGATGGGATTCATTGCTGATGCGGGTACCATCTGGATTTTTCCAAATATCTGACATGCTTGACACCCTTTGTAGTACTTAAAACAGTCTTCGAGCATGGTAGGCCAATAAAACCCTGATCTCCTGATCAACCACTTCATCTTATGAGCCGACTGGTGAGTCCCACAGGCGCCTTCATGTACCTAGCCGATTCCATGTAACGGCTCCTCCAGTTTTACTGTCCAACATCCCACATGCTTGGGAAATATTTCTTGAGATGTTGTCCATTGACTGCTACTGGGAACTTTACTCCATCCAACTGTTCGAGCATGTATGCATTCCCTTTTAAAACTTGGTCGACCTTGTACGGCCCGTGCCAATTTGGAGACCATTTACCATATGCTGCGTCCTTAGTACCCAAGGGCAACACAGCTTCCCATACCAAATCTCCAACGTGGAACTCCTTTGGCTTCACCTTCTTGTTGTAGGCACGAGCTACCTTAGCCTTGTTCTCTTTTATTTTCTCCAGCGACCACAGCCTAAGCTCAGTCACATCTTCAATGCTGTCACTCATCAAAGCTGCATATTCTTCAGTCGTTAGATCGTTCTGAAAAGTGACGCGTCTCGATCCAGCCGTAATTTCCCAAGGCAATACGGCTTCTTGTCCATAGACCAGATGGTACGGAGAGGTTTTTATCGCTCCATGACACGACATGCGATAAGCCCATAAAGCCTCTGATAAAACCTCATGCCAACGCCTAGGATGCTCATCGATTTTCCTCTTGATCAGTTTGATAAGACTCGGTTGGGCCTCGGCTTGTCCATTCGCTGAGCATAGTACGGAGATGATCGAATCACTTAATCCTGTGTCCTCACGTAACTCGAACTCGTGAGAAGTGAAAACCGAACCTCCATCGGTTGTGATAGTCTGAGGAATCCCAAACCTATGAATGACATGCTCTTTCACAAAATTGACAACATCTTTTGAACTTACTGACTTCATAGGGACGGCTTCCACCCACTTGGTAAAATAATCTGTGATGGCCAAGATCCACATGTGGCCCTTGCTTGACGGAGGATTGATCTTGCCGATCATGTCCATGCCCCAACCTCGGAATGGCCAAGGCTTGATGATGGGATTCATTGCGATCGGTACCATCTGGATTTTTCCAAATATCTGACATGCTTGACACCCTTTGTAGTACTTAAAACAATCCTCGAGCATGGTAGGCCAATAAAACCCTGATCGCCTGATCAACCACTTCATCTTATGAGCCGACTGGTGAGTCCCACAGGCGCCTTCATGTACCTCGTGTAGGAGCCGATTGGCCTCGGCTGTTCCCAAACATTTGAGCAATAATCCTTCCAGGGTCCTGTAAAACATTTCGTCCCCAATTAGCACATACTTCATGGCTCTGTACCTTATCCTTTTAGGTGCCCCCCGAGCCGAATCCTTCAAGTAATTGAAGATATCGGCTCTCCAGTCGTCGGCTTCCAAGAGCTGTACCTGAATATCGGCTCCCTCCGCTGCCTCTTTATAGCCTGAAGCCATCTGTGCAAGATCATTGGCCTCTATGTTCTGCGACCGCGGGATCCAGCTGAAGTTCACGTATCGGAATCGTGCCATCAACTCACGGCAGTGCAACCATAATGGGAAGAGGGACTCGCTCTCGCACTTGTACTCCTCTGTGAGTTGGGAAAGCACCAACTTTGAGTCACCAAAAATTTCCACTGCCTCGGCTCCGGCTTCGAGGAGTAACTCCATCCCCTTGCGTATTGCCTCGTACTCGGCTACATTGTTGGTGCAAAGGGTAGACAACCTGATGGAGAAGGAAAATGTTGCCCCCCGGGGCGACACGAGCAAAATGCCGATGCCGCAGCCATCGTCACAAACTGATCCGTCGAAAAACATAGCCCATGCTTTTATGGATAGTGTTGCTATGTTAGTGTTGATCCTCTCAGCAATAAGATCAGCCAGCGCCTGTCCCTTAACAGCTTTTGCGGGTTGATACCGGATGTCAAACTCTGATAATGCAAACATCCATTTGCCCATCATGCACTTGTACCACTACTGAGGCGATGGACGTGTCAGCCACTGACAAGTAAATGTAGAATGGTTTGTCTGGCTGGGGTGGAACTAACACTAGCGGCTTTGTCAGATATTCTTTGATCTCGTCGAAGGCCCATTGTTGTTCTGCCCCCCAGCGGAATTCCTCGTCAGCTTTAATTTTCACGAGCCCCATGAACGGCTCTATCCTTCCTGACAGGTTAGAGATGAATCGTCTGACGAAGTTGATCTTGCCGATGAGAGACTGCAGCTCTTTCTTTGTAGTGGGTGGCTTCATTGTTCGCGCTGCCTCCTTACTCTTCAGGCCGATCTCAATCCCGCGTTCGTGGACCAAGAAACCCAGGAACTGACCGCCACATTCAAGCACACTTCTTTGGATTCATCCTCAGGCGAACTTTCTTGTTCGGTCCAGACGTTGTAGATCGCCCAAGTGCCCTAAGGCCAGAAGCAGATTTGACCACCACGTCGTCAATGTAGATTTCCACCAACTGGCCGATCAGGTCGTGGAAAATATAATTCATGGCCCTCTGGTATGTGGCGCCAGCATTCTTAAGTCCAAACGTCATGACCACATACTCGAAGAGCCCCACCGAACTGTACTCAATGCGGTTTTGTGTATGTCTTCGGAGCCATAAAAATTTGGTTGTAACCAGCATTGCCATCCATGAAACTTAAGATCTTGTGACCAGCCTGCGTTTATTAACGCCTTCGCTACCGCATCGGATACTCATCCTTCGGGTCGCCTGTTGAGATCCCGAAAATCTATGGCGACCATCGGCCATCCTTCTTCTCCATAGGCACTATACTAGAAATCCATTCAAAGATACCGCATGGCCTGATTAACTTGGTTGTCAACATTTTCTCGACCTCCTTCTTGACTTCTACGAATTTCGCCTTCATTTGCCGTGCTTTTTGAAATGGCCGGAATCCTTTTTCGTGGGAGCCGATGCTCAATGATGCTCTGTCTAACCTGCATTTTCGTAGTCCCAGCGGCAGGTATTGTTTCAACAGGGCGATCATTGGGCCTCGCAGACCCGGATCTAATTTCTTGCTGATAAATGTTGGTCGTGGCTTATCCCCAGGACCAATGTCAATCTCTTCTAGCTCATCAGCGGATGTAAACCCATACCCTAGCTTTCCGTCACCTGTCAGGTCGATGCTAAACACAGGGCAAGCAGTAGGTGAGGACAACAAAAATAATTTGGGCCGATTGCCTGAATCGGCCCCCTTTTTGATTGCGTTCGTCAAGGACGGTTTACACCTCATGGTTTTACAATGGCAGGGCGTCTCCCTGCTACGACTACATGATCTGCTTGTCGTATGATCGTTGCTTTTTATTTTTTGTGGCCGATCGTGATGATCGGCCGTACCACGTATGATCGTGGACCTTTCTACTCTGTCAGGCCAGTGGATAAGACCAGCCTCACCCCGTTTTTTGAAGCTTCAATGCGCTCACAGCCGTCCAAACTGATTCCAGAGATCGGCTCTTGGTCTTCGCTTCCGGATGTTCGTGCAACAATGGAAACCTCGATAGAATCGCTCGCATGGACGACCTCCACTTCATCTCCGTCCCATCAGACGATCGGTGCATCGTGGATGGGATGCAGCGATTAGCGTGGATCCAATCCTTCCTAGCAAGACGGCGAGGTACTCTTGCCGTTCACGACGAAAATGACGTGGGTATGGTTTTCCTGCCCACCGCCGATCCACGTTAAGAACACCTTGCGTCAAGATGGCCGTTGAAGTCGCTTAACGTGACGTTGGTTTTGATCAGTCCGTGGAGCGCCCCAAACGTCGTAGCATGGAGTATGGCATGATGTTAATCGCCGCCCGGTGTCCACCAACATCTTCTTGCCGGGTTGTCCATTGATGTAGCCCGCAGTACGCTTTTAGATGTTTGTAACCCTTCTCTCGTGGCTTCTCAAAGATAATCGCCGTGCCGCAGCCAAGTGCCATCGTAGCATGTTGGTTCGTGGCGCGAGAACTCGCCGAGTACTGAACACCATAAAGCGAAAGCCGATGCACTGCATCGGCTTTTATTGGTTTGGGGCGCCACTCTTTCCTTGTCGCGCGGCCCTCCGTCTCCGTAGTCTGCCTTACTTTGACGGCCAGATCCGGCCGTGCCTTCTTTAGCGTGGAGATCTGCGCCAGCCTTCTTCTAAGTTACGCAGCCGTTGCACTCTACGCTTCTGGGTGTGTCTGAGTCCATCGGGGCACCACCTTGGACGGTGAAACCTGTCTTCTTCTTTGTCATCCCTGGGCCCATCAGGGCCCTTTGCTCTAGTGGACTCCTTAGGATGGCTCTGAGGTGGGAGAGGTCCTAGACGTTCGAACACCGATACTGGCCTCGTGCCCTTCTCTTGTCGTCCACATTCTGGGTAGTTGTCGGCTGTAGGCAATCGGCTCATTCCCACGTCCCAGCAATGCTTGAAGAAGGGGCAGTCCCAATGTTTGTCTGCGCCTTCCTTCTCTTTGGGTGGTCTCTTGGCGAGGTGCCCATGTCTTTCATCGTCTCGTCGTGGCGGCGTTGGTCATCTTGGCGCTCATATTTGTTAAGGAGGTGCGGAATGTGGCTTCGATATCGCACTCCTCACTTGTTCCTCTGTTAAGCACCGCCGTTATCGTGGGCCGGTCGTGGACCAGCCTTCTCTCTCTTTGCTCCGAGAGTGATCACCTCCTTCCTTGTACGTGTCATGGTGGTACCTGACCCAGCCATGTTGACCTCAAACGAAAAGTCCATTGATCTCGCGAGCGCATCGAGCTCTATCATGTTGACGCCGGGGAACGGGTTCGTGTCCACCTTCATGGCGAGCTGGCCGAGGATCAGGCGGCCTTGTTCTATTGCCATTTGGATCTGGCGACGTAGCTCTTTGCAATCATTGGTGGTGTGGGTGAACGAATGATGCCACTTGCAGTATGGTCTCCGCTCATCTCCGAGCGGTAGGGATTTTGTGGCCTTGGTAACCTCACTGCTTTCTCTTCAGAAGAATCGAATATCCGCCGCTTTGCTCACGTCAAGTCAAACCTTTCAAGGCCCTGCTGCTTCACCCATTTGCAAGACACTGGTCTGCCCCCGAGCCCACTCGCCACGGCCACCTCTGGTCTTGTGTAGGATCATCTTCTTCAGAACTACCGGGCTTACGGGCCGCTTGAACTGTCTTGGTATAACTCGTGGTGGCGCTGTTCATACATCGTCGGCCGGGCCATGTGCCAAGTGAGTTGTACTCCACACGGAAAGCGATCCTTGACGGGTGCTAAGAGCCCCACCACAGCCAGGTCGATTGCTTCCTTCTCGCTTAAACGAGCCGAATAACATACATTCTTGATGGTTAAGCGCTGGATGTATTCGCTACGTTTCCCCTCGTCAGATTTCTGCGCCAGTCCGCAATGCCAGCCTCGGCGCCTCGAATGGTACCGGATGTGGAACTGTTCTTCTAGTTGCTTCCAGTGCGAATCGAATCAGTGGCGCGAGGTGTACCACCCAAAGCTGGTCCTTAGAGATTGTGCAAAAATCTCACGCGATTTGATCCGATGTCAAATCATACCTAGCTGCGCTGTATCGCTTACGTGCTCGATCGAGCTTGACCCTCCGACCACTGAATCTTGAGAACTCGGGAGCTTATATTTGGGCGGTAGTGGAATCAGGTCAAACTCGTTGAAGTACGGCTTTGAGTAGCCGACAGCGCCTTTTCGCACGGAACCGATCTCTCAAGATGGTAGTGATTTGGTCCATCGTCTCGAGCTGCAGGGCTGGATTCTCATGGCTTGTTCCATGGCATACTTGGCTAGCCACGCCTGTTTGTCGGCGTCCATCCCGACATCGTTGCTCCAGAACGCCGCTCCGAAGATCTGCAGCGGGAACCCCGCCATGGAGACTCCTGCGGTTGCGATCCGCTGGCGCGCCAAGTTGTTGCATCCGCACGTAGGCACATATGTACCCATCGGAATCTCCTTGGGTGGCTCAACAGGAATTGGCAATCACTGGATCGCCTCCTTGTAGACAATGTATGCCGCTGATCTGGCGGGTTGGAGCGGCGTGACGGCGCGATTGCGATGGGTGTGGAGCGGTCTTTCTCCTTGGTGGGTTCCTAAAGTGGGCCCTGACGGAGAGTACTGATGTTTCATGATCTCCTGGACCACGCGAACTGCAATCCGCTCGAAAGCGTTCACCAGGCTCTCAGAGTGGCGGTGTAGAGAATGAGCCACCATATAGTTGACTTCCGTCAGAGCCCCGAGCGTTCCTCGAAGGAGCAGTAGATCTACTTCATCGAGAGCACCCTCGGGAGAATCCTTCCACTTGATGCCCCGTCGGGTCCTCTCGAAAGAGCCGATGAGGTCGGCTTCAAGAGCTCTTGATCTCGTCATACTTTGTGCTCAGCAGAAGCTCGTCGACGTGACCGCCTGTTCTCCATCGCAGTCGGACATTGATGTAGACGTTGTTGAAGGTCCCACCGGCGTGCGAATGTGTTGCTGTCAAAACTCACGGCGGGTAGCGACGAGCAACACGAAGAGCCGGAGGCTCCAGAGGCCGGTGGGCCCTAGTCCTGGTCAACGGCCGAATCTTCCGCAAGACGCACGTCTGTCTTGGTTCGAGATGCCACCGACCTATACCTGGTCGAAGGTGATGGATTGTTCCGATTGGTTTCTGCACGGTAAACAAGTATCACGTAAAATTCGAGCCGTGATCGGCTCCCGAGTTTCCAGAATCGGCTTTCAGAGCCGATTATCCCCATGGTTACGCATTGGATCTATGATAACATGGGGTTTTGCTTAATTACTACAAGTTAAATCGATCTACGATAGTTTAGTGTTTTCACCACGCAACCGAACGTCCCACGCGTAGTTGAGCCTAATAGATACGAAAATAGTAGAAACTGATCCTAGAGAAGGCCTAAAACCAACATAACGCCAATTCTAACGCCCTCTAAGACCAATAAACCATACTTTACGACACGGATCGCTCAACCCGTTTGTGAGGCCTAATCACGTGGATATTAAACTAAACCTTGATGAACAAGGCACAACTATAACAGATCAAATCGACTAAGGAAATCATAAGATGCCACCTTCACACCGGAGAAGGTGCAAAGGCGAGATAGCTAGAGGTAGCATAAGCAAGCAATCATAGTAAAAGTATCGATGCTAGCTCTAACAAATCTGTAGTAAAGGTGTTACTCGCCATCAACAAGGCTTCAGAAGTAACACCGGATAACGATAGTAAATCTGCCTAGATCGCAAGGTGCGATCTAGGCAGATGGCACTTAACCGAGAAAACCCTAGAAACAAGGGGTGGCGATCTTGAGATTGTTGTTGGTTGTGAACGTGATTGTCCTTCTCTTTCAATAACCCTAGGTACATATTTATAGTCCGGAGACTCTCTACTTTTGGAATAACTCTACAACTCTATCTTTACCTAAACATAAACGGAACCTAAACAAACACGAATCTTACTACGATACAGGATACACGGGCAATTCAGCCCAAATCTACGCACTAGGCCGATCCAACAACACGTTGAACAAATGTATCTTCCAAGCCCATCGTGATCACGGCCCATCTCCGTCTTTGGCCAAAATACGGTGATAACAACGCTATAACGTGCTAATAGCGTGCTATGTTTCAAAATAGCGTTTCGAAAATAATATAGCCAAAAAATAAAAGATTTATGCAAGAATAAAATATATATTCCAAAAATTGTTATAATTATACATATATAACCATATACAAAAATAGTTTTCCAATCTTACAGAATCCTACATAAGTACCCCCACGAGGTAGTAACTTATTGTTGACGTCTATAAGCATAACATCAATATTTCAACAGGCTATAAAAAATAGCACCTTATTTTTTCCTAACGCTATGACGTTTTAGCGCGATATAGCGTGCTATTACGCAAATAGCGCCATAGCGAGCAAAAATGCTAAAATTTAGCGTGAGCTCTCCAGATATGCTATAGCGCGCTATTAGCATCGAAATAGCGCGCTATTTTTTTCCATGGTTCAGAGAAGAGGAACAGGGTCCTGATGGCCTTTTTCCACAAACCCCCTCCTCAAATCTTTACTCCCTGAACCCGCGCTCCTCGCTGCCCCACATGTCTGTCTCTCTGCCATTTTATAAAAAGGATCCCCAAGTTTTCACAGCCTTAACTCGCGGTCCCCGGCTCCTCCGTGCGCCCCTGGGCGCGCCAGTGTGGCCTGTGGTTGCCGCGGTCCCACCCGTCAGCGATTGGGGCTGGGTTCGACTGGGTAATAAAGGGGTTTTCTGTTTATCTGTTTTGACTTAAACCTTTTCAAATGAATTTAAATTCAAATTGAATTCTGCATTTAAATAACTTTTGAATTACAAACCCAAATTAAACAAATAATATATGAATTTGAATCAGAAAAATGTGAGGAATTCAAATATGCTATCCACAATATCAATTGAGCACTTTATTTTCTAAGTTGAATAAAATTACAATAAATGCCATTTACCTTAAATAATTAATAACTTTAGTTCTATAACTCCAAATTAAACAAATGATATGTCTAAAATGATTAGCTCGACGAGACCTTTATGTTTATGCATTCCATGTTCTGAATTGCAGCATGCATCATACAAATATAATGTAAACAGCAACTAATATGAGGATAAAATGTGGTCAAAACTCAATAAAATGTTTATTTCTTGTATACTACACCTCACCCATGCCATGCTACATTATTGCCATGCAACTTGTGCATCATTCATCATGGCATGATTGTTTTCTTGTCGCATTTTATTCATATGCTTGCGCACTTTATTTATATTGGCCCTTGTTTGTTTGGTTCTTCTTCGAATAGACGCTGAGCAGGGGATATATCAAGAGAACCAGGAGCACTACCCAGATCCTTCTCTCGATTCAACTGAGCTGCCAGGCAAGCACTACCACATGCTTGCATACATCCAGTACCTATTGCCTCTATCTTATTCTTGCATCATTGAGTCGCGATTGCATTAAACTGAATCTCAAGTATTGCATAGCCTTTACTTTTAAACCCCACCAAGCTTGTTCCTCCATCCCATGAGCCATTACTACAGGAGTTGTTTGAGCCATGCGAGTCGTAGAACAGCATGTGTAGGGTATGTGAGAGTCTGATGGATAACGAGGTACTTAAACAACTTAACCTGAGTAGTAATGGGATAACTAATGAAAGTGGCACCGGTGAGCAATATCTGCTATTTGGTTTTTCCTGCTCACTTGTGTCCCGTAGGACCCCGAGTACTTGATTCCTGTTCCTTGATTATTCGCGCTATCCACATCCGGGAGGCTTATGGGACCCCACAGGCGAGCTTGATTCATTCTTATTTCTTGGGGCCACAAACTAGTTTGAGGTTTATTTACTACCAATACTTATGCCATGCTTCTTGCTTTATTTAAGATTGCGAGGAGCACCTTTGCATTTAGGTAAGCGGAGTGTTTCGTGGTATCGACAAGCCCAGCCACACTTTCGGGTTCCCTCGTTTACTGACCATTGTCCAAACCTTGAGTCCGTCTCGGTCAGCTAACTTCTTGGGTCTACTCAATGGGGTGGCCCCACAAATATTTCTGAATCTTGTGATTGCTTTGTCGTGGAGCCTCGTTGGGTTTTGATTTGGTTTTTCCAAGGTTGATCGATTGTGTGTTGCTATTTGTGCACCCTGCAGGTATAAAACTTCTGGCCGTGTCCGCGGTTATGGACGACTTGGAGCACAGTTTCTCGATCATAGACAAGCATAACTAAAGTACCGCTTTTAATTTGACTAAATAATTGACTAGTACATAGTGCAACACTCATGGAATGGTTAATAAAATTGCCAACGGATGGGGGGTTGTTCGTCCGCTTCCTCGTTGGTAAGCGAGGAGGAGGATGGATCTGTGGATATTACTGTTATAACTGTTGTCATTAATTCACGGACATCCGTCTATCTTTGGTTAGGCGGATGGTTAGCGAATCTCTATAGAACTGTTAGGGTTTATCTTTTGCTGCAATTGCGTCACCCCAGGTTGTGTCCCCTTTAGAGGCATAAAGACTTGCCGAGTACCCCTAGGGTCTCACACGATAAATTATTTGGTTCAGATGAACATGTACACTCACAATATGGATACTGGGTGGAGGAGGCGGATGATGTGGGCAACGATCGTTCGGTGTAGAGATTCCGGGAACGGGGATCCGTGAGATCTGTGGGCGGGATGTGCTTATTTATGGGGCATCTTATGCCGATTTGCTTCTTATCCGTACTCGGATCTTGTTTGCCGCACTTTGATACTACGATGTGTGATGTATGAGGAGATATCCTAAACTATTATATCTATCTAGGACATTTGAATCTTGCGTATGGCGTTGCTATATTTCCTTTCTTTTAGATGGAATGGCTCGATGTACTATTGTATGGTGGCTTGCATACATACTCATTTGTGTATGTAGTTGATCCCTTCGCCGATTCGCGCGTTCTTGTTCCGATGAATTGGAAATGGTTGGGGCCGAAAGGTCTACCGTGAGTGGCATTTGGGCCCCACCGTACTATTTCAACCATTTTCGCTCATCCGGGCTTGTAACTAGGAGCGTAATTCACGAGGTAGTTACACCACACCACCATGGCTATTGTCTTCCTAGGATCAGTGGCCACCCCTTCAGAGACAATGTGGCCAAGATACTCCAATTGAGCTTGCACAAATGAGCACTTGGGATTCCTTTACAAAAGCTTGTGTTGGCGAAGCAAGTCAAGCGTGGACAAGTGAAGAACATGCTCTGCCAATGACGGATGTAGATGAGTATATCGTCCATGAACACCAAGTCAAATTTGCGGCGTAGGCTGTACCGCATTCATCACACATTGGAATGTGGCTGGTGCGTTCGAGAGGCCGAACGGCATGACTCGGAACTGGTAGTGTCCGTGATGGGTCTTGAATGCGGTTTTCTCCTCATCGCCTGCACGCATGCGGATCTGATGGTATCCTGCTCGCAAATCGAGCTTGGAAAAGAGCTTAGACCCCGCAAGCTCGTCAAGCAGCTCATCGATTACTGGCATCGGAAAGGTATTGCGGATTGTAATCTCATTTAGACGCCGATAGTCGATGCAGAACCGCCATGATCCGTCCTTTTTCTGAATTAGAAGGACTGGTGAGGCAAATGGACTCATGGAGGGAATGATGAGACCCGCCTCAAGCATGACGGCAACTTGCCGCTCGATCTCGTCTTTGTGAAGCGGCGAGTATCGATATGGACGGGCATTAATTGGGGCAGCGCCAGGTACAAGTGTAATTGCATGGTCATACTCCCGAGGAGGAGGTAGTGTTTGAGGGTCACTAAATACATCTGCATATTGGTGCAGCACTGACTGAATTTCATCAGGAACAAGGGATGATGGTTGTTCAGTACATTCTTCAAGGACAGCAAGGGCCCATAGATCATTGCCCTTACTCCACTTCAACACTTGACTGATAGGAAATTCAGTGAGCTCTTTAGGTTGACTGGACTGGATGCCATGCAAGACAATTGTTTGGCCTTTATATTCAAACTGAAGTGTGCGTTTTTTCCAATTACACCACATGTCCCCATGCTGTTTCAACCAGTCCATACCCAGAATCGCATCGTAAGCCCCCAACGACAAAATGCGCATGTCCGTGGAGAAGGTATGACCTTCAGTCCACCATGCAAAATCCTTGGCCATTTTATCACAATGAAGAATTTCATCATTAGCCACACGCACTGTCACTGCTGGAATGTCTGTAAGCTGACAACCAACACGAGTTGCAAAATTTGAACTGAGAAAACTGTGACTACTGCCGGTGTCGATCAGAATAAGCAACACCTGGTTCTGAACAAGAGCACGAAGACGAACAGTGTCATGATTTTCAGCGCCAGACAAAGCATACACGGACAAGGATAGCTGTTGCGCTTCTTCAATGTCTTGCAGCTCCAACAGATTTAAAACCTCCGGTGACAGTTCTGATGCATGCTCCTCCACCGTCAGAGCATGCACTATTGCTTGTTGTTGCTTGGCACACATATGGGTTGGGTCATATTTATCACCACATCGATAGCAGAGGCCATTGGAGCGACGGTATTCCTTCAACTGTCGTTCCTTCCACAAGTCACTCTGCCCAAACTTAGCTGTGTTCTTGACTGTATCAGTTTTTGTATTAGCCAACTGCTTCCCTGCCCATGGTTTATGATGAGTACTCAAATCCTCTTGCACATGTGCCAGCAAAATAGCTCTGTCGACAGTGTCAGGCAGTTGAGAAGCAACAGGAACTCTAATCTCATATTTTAATCCTTGGAGAAAATGACCAACGAACATTGGTTCATCATAATAAGGGTTATGTCCACACAACTTAAACATGAGCTCCTGAAACTCATTGCAGTACTCACTGACAGTTCCCTTTTGCTTCAACTGAATTAATGCAGTCATGAATTGCCTATGATCATCTACTCCAAACTTGGCTTCTACTGCATTGATAAACTGAGGCCAACTTTGTACCTCATTGCAGAGTTTGTAAGCTTGATACCAGTGGGCTGCGTTCCCCTCCAAGTGCAAAGTCGCTACCGTGAGCCACATGGCTGGTGAGGTGTTGCAAACTTTGAAGTAATCCAAGCACTTGTCACGCCAAATTCTCGGATACGAGCCGTCGAACTTGGGGAACGATGTATTGAAAGGAGCCTGTCTACCGCCGCCATTGTGTTCATCCGTGGTACACCCCTGCACACGACCACCATCGCCACTGAATACCCCCTCGCGAGTACCTAAGTCTGAAGGGCGTAAAGCTGATGAAGACCCTGGCACCGTCCCGCCTCCTGGTGGCGCTCCTCTCCAGCCGCTCGCCTGTGCTGTGTGTAGAAGTCCCCGGCGGACCCCCATAGCATCCCCTCCTGGGTCGTCCGTGTCGACCATGGACGGTGCCTTGGAGCTGCTGAGTCGGCTCACCGCCTCCGTCGTCGCCGCCATCTGCTGCGAGAGGGACTCCTGGCGCCGCTCGATGGCATCCATGATTCGAGTGTGGTCACCCACCGCCCTAGAGTTGAGATCGAGCTGCCCCGCCACCTGCTGGTACGCGGTGTCGAGGAGCCCCATGCGGGCGTCGAGGGAGCCCATCGGGTCTGCACGAGCGCCAAGCTCGCTGGATCGCTGCCGGTGACTCGTCGATTCGCCGCCGCCCATCGCCTCCAACACAAATAGGGTCTGCACAGAAGGCTTCGGAGGCGCCGTCGTGAGGAATGCTCAATCCAGCAAACCAGAAACGGGACTTACAGGATTTCAGGGAGAATTGGACCGAAATCACAACTTCTCCACCAAATTCACCAACCAGTTCGGGATTTTACGCTGTAGATCGATTGCTCGAGGAACGACGACCTCGATACCACTGTAACTATCCTTGGCCAGCCCGACGAATCAGGACGTGAGATGCAGCACCAAATCAAGATCCAGAAGATACAAGGGAAGGGAGAGAATTCAGAACAGAGAGAAGGTAGCAGACGATAGTTTCATTCATTCTTTTCTTCCCCTTCTGATTACAGACTCTGGACTTATATTTCCATCCACACTTACAGCTGGGGTCCACCATACACACAAGTCCAGGAAACGCCTATGGATTATACGCCTCCACTATAGTATCTTCAGTGTAACCTGTACCAGCTGTTACAGAGGGAGAGGCGGCCGCTGGCGAGAGGAGCTTGGGGCTGCGCAGTCAGAGAGGAGGCGGTCAGGGACGGAACCGACGAGGTGAGGCGGGTATCCAGAGGAGGAGGGCGGCAGCGCCATGGGAGCTTGGCTGCCGGAGGAGAGGGGGACCCAAGGAGGCGGGGAAGAGAGGATCAGCGGAGGAGGTTGCTCAGGTTGGTGGAGACGGCCGCGTCTGGGCGGTCAAGCAGGAGACCGGACCTCCCTGTGATCCTGCAGATGTTGTGACCAGGATGGATCACAACAGGAGACAAGGGGCCTCCGCCGCGCCTGGCTATGCAGAGAACAATATTGTGTTTTGGTTGTGAATTATTGTGACAGCCATTGCTCGGGCCAGATCTTCAACTGATGAGTTGGTGCTCGAAATCCAACCAATGCAATGGGATGGAGCGTGGATTTGTGCTTCCGATTTGCAGATTTGATAGATTATGCAACAAATTGCTGTCCAATTTGAGAATTGGGGTAGTTTTAGAGACTGCAGAAAAGAGTTGGAGAATAGGATTGGGCAAGCCTGTGGAAGAGGATACGCACACGTGTACATATGTGCATGAATTCTTCTGTTTCTAATTTCTATGTGCATGCTTCATCCTTTCTAATTTCTAGCAAAACTAAATCCGAACGCATGCACAGCTAACAAACCTTCAAAAAGAAACATAGGATATAAGGGATTTTAGAAGGTTCAAAATAATTCATAAACGATATGAGTGTTAGGACACTACATTTAATAGACCATACAAACAACCTACGATGTAATCAATTTTTATACACTCCCGGCGAAAGGAATTTATGAGTTATGGGGTCAAAGATATTTAAGAACAAAAAAATGTCTAAATCCATGTCAAAAATATGTGCAAATGAAATTGAGCATCAGAGCGAGGTCACCGAGACGGTGACACCCCTTGATCGGAAAAAATTGATTCCCAGTAAAACTGGGCACTTAATCTTTTATTTAATTTAATTTATTTTTCATCAAAACTATTTAACATTTATCGACAGGTTGCAATGCATAGAATTTAGTAAAAATAAAAATAGAGACAAAAATATGTAAGAGTTTTTGGTTCCCGTGCTATGCGTCTGGAGTGTGGGTGTGTAGGCTGTGTTGGGTCGAATGGTTAGTGGCTTGTTGACGGGACCTTTGAGCATTCTGACTTGTGGGGGTGTCGCGTGGAAGGCGGTGACGTACAACATCTTGACGAGGCAGCACGTTGAATCATCATCAAATTTAATGACCGTGGCATCGCACGGACATTTAGCTAGTCTTTTTAATACTCCCTCCGGCCCGAATTAATGGCCGCACACACTGTACAAATGAAATTTTATAAATAGACCCAGCCTAGACTCAAATCGTTTCAAATTGGCCTAAATTCAAAATACAAGATTCCTGACGGCCGTGCGTGATCCCCGGCGCCCGCGCGTGATCCCGGCCAGTCCCGCTCTAGTCCAGTCGTCGTCCTGGGGGAGGCGGAGGCCAATCGCGAGCGCAATCCTCACCATCCTCTTCACGGGAAGGGGAGGCCAGTGCAGCTCAGTGCCCCTCCCGTCGTCGTCCTCGGGGGAGGCGGAGGCCAATCGCGAGAGCTGTCTCCGCCGTCGTCCTCCCCCACCTCGGTAGATCCCTCTGCCACTCCGCTGGCTGGCCTACTCCGTGGCCGTTCTGCCCACCTCCGACTCCTCCTGTGCGCACCTCTGTGGTTCCTCCTCCTCCGTGGCCGTTCCAGGCCTGAGCTCGACGGCCCCCTCTGCCCACCTCCGGTTGCTCCTCCGACGGGTCGCTCCGCCCCCACCGACGAGCACTTCACGGTTAGCACTGAAGCCCTGAGATACAAGCTGTATTAATCAGTGTTCCAGAAATACTTCAGCGTCAATTCGCGTTGTTTTAAAAAAGATGCAAAAAATAAAAGACATTGTCAATTACTCCTGTAGAGAAGCTAAAGCCTACTCTGCAAGTACATCTGTTAGAGAGATAATACAAAAACGAAGAAGAATAACTTCAGTGCTATGCAATAATAATCTACTCCATAGACATATGGAGTGTATAATAAGGCATAGCAATTCTGAGTGTGCCTTGGTTAGACAGATAAATTCAGAATTTGTAGTCTAAAAAGAGCTCTAACCTGATATCAAAGGGATTGTCTGAGACAATGTACTATGTTGACGAAGTCCATATGCTCAATGGAATTGGGCTCTGTGTTGAACTGGTGCTGAGCTAGCTCAAGAGCTTTCTCCTCACCCACAATCCCCTCATCGCCATCATCCACGTTAGCATTTGGCAGGTTATGCTGCACACCACCAAGCTGACGACCGGAAACACACAGTAAAAGTCTCCAGCATCCTCAAAAACTATCCTATTTTAACAGGAGTAATTTAACAGCTAACATATACTCCTGTAGGCAAGCAGAAATGGGTACTACTTTAACATCAGGGAGATATCTCTGCGAAAATGTTGATCATCAGGAGCCAGATATCTATCAAAAGGGCATGAAGATTAAGAAACTATCTGGGATATATCAGTGTACGGGAGTAGTAGTAAGTAGTAAGCAAACATAGTAAGAAGTATGTCGCGTGCATGAAAACACTGACCATCAGGCATTACCAGTAAGCATCAGAATTTGTCCTTAAGTTCATGTACCTCTGCTGAAGCTTAGAGTGCTCATCTACTTTCTTGTTTCCTTCTGTTAAGTAAGTACCCTTAGAGTGCTCTCTTTGGTGGCTGCCAAGTGCTATCTTTGGTGGCTGCCAAGTGCTATCTTTGAAGCATGCAGAACTACTCCTATATTGTTTTGGAGTAGTTCCAATAAAGTCCAGAGCTGTCAATAAAAGAGGGCAGAAAAAGATCATGCTTTGCTTTATTGGAGGGAACAATATAGATCATGCTCTGACTGTACTCCAACTAAGCAACTTGGATAGAAATTGCTCCTAAGTTTACTCCTAAAGTAGTTTACTCCTAAACTAAGAAACAATATATATATCATGCTCTGACGGTACAATGCTCCTAAGATGCCAATAAAGATTGAGATCCTCCTTGATTTGAGGAAATCTGTGGCCAAGTATCCCTGTAAATAGATTATACATTGAGTTCTGTTGTTGGTGTTCCATGCATCTTCTAACTGAAACTGAACTTTCATGTACTCTTTCTTTCAAGCATGAACAAATTGATCAATTAATTTAAATGAGTTTTCACTAACCTTTCCTTGCAACTTCTGAACTGAAACTGAACATCCGTGTACTCATTTTAGTATGAGAAACAGTATTGTTTCAGTGTAGTACTAGTGTGGTTATATGAAGTAATGAAGTTTCAGTACTTACGGCACTACTTGGAGTATAGACTCTACACAGAGTAGATAAATAGCAGTAGACTAGACACAGAAAGGAAATGCACTAGATGTAACTAAGCATAGAACCATAGTTAATTAGACTTAGACATGGAAACAAACATAGGAATATATAATACCTTGTCTGAACCATACATTCTTGGCAAAATTACCTGAACAAGGGCAGTAGTATAGCGAAAATTATTTGTCAGAACCTTCCAAGATCACCCAAAAGGATTTCAGGAACTTTTTTAGAGACATATACTGCAAGATACGAGTTGAAAAGGAGTAAAGTGAAATCAGTAGACCAATCAATGACTTAACTAAGCAAGATGCATTCCTGAAATGCAGAGATCTTTATAAAAGCAAATAAACAAAGAGACGTCAGCGGAAATAATGTACAATATGATCACAATTCAACATGGTCGGTGATCGGTTTCCAATCAGTACTGAAAGCATTTGAACTGACCTCAATCTTCTTCGCTCTTGACTTCGAAGAAAATAATGCAAAACATCATCAAGAATGGACCTAAGGTCAAATGGTACAGACTCAAGCTCTAATTTGTCGGTTCAATTTTGGCCATGTCAAGCACTTCGTTAATTAGGGATATTAGTGCCTTTCCACAGACTTGAGCTATTTGCGCAAAATTCCTTTGGATTGACTTTAGCTCTGTCTAGCATATCAAACATCCCTACAAAACAAGAAAAACATAATTCAAGCACAAATAAGAGATGGTGGACGGCCAGGAGCTGAGGATAGCTGCGATGAGCAAAGTTGGGGTGGGGATTGTTTAACGTGATTTTGTACCAGATAACAGTTAAAACACTGCATGGTATTTGAAAGTCGTGGATACAAGTATACTACTTCTATATGCATACATGTATTTCTCTTTGCTTTATTTTACAGGTTAATGGACTAGCATCACATGTTGGTATTGCAACCAGAGTAGCTGATGGACTCCAAATAGCTAGCCAAATCGTAAGCTGTAGGAGTCTTCCTAGCTAGCTAGGGTCTGGACTCTCCATGGATGCAGCGGGGCGATTGTACGTGTATACGTACGCAGATACTTGTGCATAACCAGCCAGCTGGACAACAAAGATAAGAGATTAGCTACGTTTAAACTGTCTGGGCTCGACTAGAATATCACGCGGCGACCAGAGGCCCACAGGCAACCGTGCAACCAGGTACGTATGGTTTTACTCTCCTTTTTATCTTACTGTGCAGATCGTGTGCGCCAAGAGGTTAAGCGGAGGAGATAAACAGTCAAATCGCTATCTATTCCAAGAAAATCGGCAACAGCCAAACGACCGCGATGCGCAGCTCTATCCTCCGCCTATATATATACCCAGGTAGAAGGAAGACGGGGCAGAGAGATAGCACGGGAGGGACGAAGAGCAGGGAACAGCCGATCGCATCTAGGAGAGCAGCTGCACCGGCGAGTCTTCTCCACGGAGGAGGACCAGCAGCTGCACCGGCGATCTTCTCCAGCAGGAGGAGAACCAGCTAGCTGCACCGGTGATCTGGGAGGCCATCGAGAAGAGGATCAAGACGAGAAGGTCGATCATGGACGCGGGAACCATCTTCCCCAACGGTGAGCCTGTGATTCTTTTTTCTCTCTCTCGCAGCTAGCATGGTGGTCGAAGCCCTTAGCACGGAACAACACCAACGCCCGCCGGAGTTCGCCCAACATGCAGCCCGCAAGCTGATGCGTCCACGGTGTCGACGAAGCCCGCTGAGACGCCGCTCGCCGTCGAAGCTCGCCCAACATGCAGCCCGCAAGCTGATGCGTCCACGGTGTCGACGAAGCCCGCTGAGACGCCGCTCGCCGTCGAAGCTCGCCCAACATGCAGCCCGCAAGCTGATGCGTCCACGGTGTCGACGAAGCCCGCTGAGACGCCGCTCGCCGTCGAAGCTCGCCCAACATGCAGCCCGCAAGCTGATGCGTCCGCGGTCGCTCGCCGTCGGAGCTCGACAAGACGCCGCCCGCTGCCGGAGCTCACAGGGATGTTGTGGCGCCATCGGAGCTCGCCAGAACACCGCCCAACACGCTGTCGCCAGCTCCACCGCCACCGAAGCTCGCCTACATGCAGCCCATCGGCCGGTGCGTCCTCCACACCGACGGAGCTCGCGGTCGCCGCCGGTTGCTGGAGGCCTGATGGCACGGACCAGCCCACATCTAGCGCGAGCAGCTCTTCGGCACTCGGCGTACAAGTTCAAGACTCACCGGCGGACATGCACAGCGTTACAGCTCGGCGCCCTCGTCGGACAGACGCAACGGACGGGCGCAGCTAGACGGTGGACGTACAGAGCGAACGATGGCGCACACGGCGAGCAGGAAGATACAAGTCTAATCCTAAGTATAATCTCGCGACGTGCAGCCCGACCGCTCTCGACGGACCCTCGACGGACCGGCACAGCTACTGCAGGCTCAGCTCTACCCCTTGTACAAGCCGGCGGATAGACACAGCTCGACGTTCCGTGACAGTGTTCAAGATGGCGTACAGGGACAGGATATACCCCGGCTGGCTGCCTGCCGATCGGCCAAGACAGATGAGAAGAGCATAGCACGGAAGGCTGAATCGTGCATGCCTTGGGTTAGCTAGCTACCCACGTGCATGGTTTTCCAAAGTCACCAAGCAGAGGTGGTGGACGGTTCAATTTGGCGTGCAGGCCCTCGTGAGACGGTGTCTACGGATACGCCGGCTGCCGTAAACTCGGCGCTGCGTCGAGACAAAAAAACCGACCATGTTGATCATGCCGACATGTGCGAGTTGGTTTTATTATACCGACGCCGATCTCCTAATAAAAAATACTCCCGCGAGGCATACCCCTTGCACACCCCGACGAAGCTGCTAAGTCGTCAAGAAGTCCCAGCCGAGCGGACTGCATCAAGCTACATCAACCATACACCTCATTGCCGTTCAAGACCGATGAGGCGTGGCCGGCGTGGCGAGGCGGAGCAAAGGCCACGCTTTCAGCGGCGTGTACCGACGAGGACACGGGCTCTGCCGCTGCCCATACACACACCACCACCATCACTATTTATGCAGGACGTGAAGCGAAGACGACCACGCGGCTTAATCGGAGGTGTCTCGCGGCGTAACCCGCGGGAGTAATTAACCGGGAGCCTTCCGAGGCCCCGGGAACCAGGAGATCGCACAATCGCCATTGTCAGGCTGGCCGCGCTAGTAGGCCACGGAGCGCAACATTGGGAATTGTATTTGTTATCTCATATGATTAATAAAATATTGTTCCCTCCTTTTCGTTTTATTTGTGTATTTGCGATACACTGGCACGCCCGCACTCCTTCCTTTCTTTTACCGTACCCCGGTGCGCATGAGAGAAACTACCGCTCCCGCACATACCCGCGGAGGCGTCCTGTACGTTTTTCTCGTGTCAAACAAATTGGCACGCCCGGTGGGACCTGGTTCTCCTCCCATCTTTGCTTCGCCGTGGTCGTCAGAATCGTCTTCGCCCGTTCATCCATCCGCACAGCATACTTCATGACAAGGCACAGGTATTGAGTCCCGCTGATCGACGATCATGTTCATGCAGGAGGACCGTACAACTACACCGAGCCTATGACGATCCAGTTTGGGTCACGGCCGCCCATGGTGTTCTTCGAGATGGGCGCCAAGGTGTACATGCACGAAGCTCAAGACCCTGCGCAATTCCGGGTCTTGAAGAACAAGAAGGCGCAAAAGCGAGCGGCCGTCAAAGCAAAGAAGGAGCGCCACGAGCTGATGCTCGAGGCTCGCGCCCTATTGAAGGAGTCAACAAGGGTCGAGATCAAAGGAGACGTGGAGGCGGCTCAGTGCCTCCGCATCAAGGCTGCCAACAGACGGACAGGTGCGGCGTCACTTCGCGCCTACCTCGGCGCCACCACCGGTGCTGCCTAAACCAACACCTAAGCGCACCGAGGTGGAACTCATCGAGGGCTTGGGCCGCCTCCTACCACTTGCGGAGGCTGATGGCAGCGCCGCGCTTGTCGGATAGCCCGCACCCACTTGAACTACAGGAGGAAGTACCGCAGGTACAACGACTCCATCTACATAGAATCTCGCGCGTCGCTCAATGCACGGTGCCCGAGGAGGATTGGTCCCTTGGTGCTGGGGACCTGGCTGACAAGGTGTTCACCTATGCGAACACCATCACCCCACCCTACAACTTGTTCCCCGCTGAATGGGCGAACGAACCTTTGAAGGTCAAGCGGATGGTACGGCGCACCATCATGAAGGAGTTCTGGAAGCGGCACTCACGCAAGGAGCCCATTCTTCCAGGCCCTACGATCGCCATTAACCGCAATGCTTCTCGGGGAGGCATGTGGGTACCATGCCTCCACACTTCGACGGTTGAAGGACGGTCCCTTCCAAATGATAACAGGTTTGCCATTCTTCGAAACGAGGCACCTGCTCCACGCAACGAGGACCTACGGCGTGAATTTCGCCAACTCCAGGAGCAAATGGACAACATCCAGAGGCGGCTCCATCATCAAGAAGCGCCACGTACATCACCGACACGAGCTGGGGGCAGGACGACACGGCAAGCCCCGAGCTATCGTCCTCAACATGAGCGCCGTACCTTGGCGCCACGACGTCCGCCTTCACCAACTCGTCCCATTCATGGGAGGCATCCTAATATGCCCCCACGGTGGAATCAATGGTCACGCCATCAAGGAGATGAGAGGAACTCGTCCCACCCAAGTGTGGCGACCAAGGATCCTCCGCGAGCTCCACTTCCACCACGACCCTCTTCTCCTTCGAGGCGGGGAGATCAACTCCAAGTGCAGCCACCACAGGAAACATCTACGTCCGCTTCTCGTGCTGCACCACCTCTTCGGCCCACACCTCGTGTAACTTCCAGGGCCGCCACGGAGAACCAGCGCAAACGGGAGAGGCGTCGAAGGAACCGACGAGATTTGTACAAAGAACTAGAAGACTTGGTACTTCGGTATACCCAAGTCCGTGTACGACCCGATGGTGGGGTCGTGCAAGAATATGACAGGATCGGCTTCCGCATCTCTCCCGAGTTGGAGCGACACGAGCGGTACAATTACCTGCTCAGTCGCCTAACACCGAAGCCACGCAAGCCATCATCGCGGCATGCGGGGGAGAAGAACATAGAGGCTCCACCCTCGCTCCCTCAAGCAACCACACATCAAGACGGTGAACATGTGAAGGCTGTCGTGATAGCCTCATCTTCCAAGAAGCAAAAGGCACCGCATCACGCGGCCACGCCAATGGAGGGTGTGGAGGAGTCTCACCACACGACCTCCCCGAACCACGAAGAGGAGCCCGGGGCTACAACTAATGTTGCCCCAGGACAAGGCGCGACGCTCCACGTGCTACCTTCTCTTGTTTCCCTCGCAGGTGTAGAACAAGACAAGGATAAAGAGATGACAGAAAAGAACCTCGCCCCATGCGACACTCTTGTGGTGCGCCCGGGGATGGAATCAAGCGATGGATGGCAACCTCCAGAGGTCACTCACGAATTTGGCTATCCCTCGAATGAGGAGATTGCGCCAAATCCGAAGGCGGACTTCAAGAAGGCATTCCTACCACGCCTTGGCCATGTACGCTCATGGTTCAAAGGCGCGGAGGCAGAATCAAGGCCAACCACATCCTCGTCTCAAGATGGAGCGAGATCGAAAGCCCCATGCCTTCCTATCATGACGGGGAAGGGCTCACTCTCCGAAGGAGATGCGGGGTATCATCCGGACATATCACCGCGTCGCTACACCGACATCAACTCATGACTTCCCCAGAATTCAAACAAGATATTGCAGATGGCGAGTCGACCCGGGGCCAAGACACGGCTAAAGTCTGTTGCACTTCGAAGTGTGACAGATGGACTAGCTAGAGAGGACGGACTAGCGGACTACATCGATGATGAGGGGAGCTTATCCGACTCTTCTTCTTCATCCTCATTGGAGAAGCTTCCAAACTCTCCTCCATATCATGAGCTTGCACCGTCTGTGCCATCCGATTGTGAAGATGGCCTTGAAGACCTTCATACCACCTGCGCATGGCGGTGGATGGTGGAAAGGCGGAAGCAAGTACACGGTCGCCGAGAAACCGCACTTGAAGAACAGATTCAAGAGCAACGCGGAAGATTGACCAATCGACGTCAAAGCTCGACCAATTCATCGAGCTCATGATGAACAACAACAACAACGGTGTTCCACCCCAAGCGTACCACAAGGAGTGGTAGACCCAAGTGGAGGAGCTACGGTGGCACTCTAGCGATTACGCCACCCAATCAGGAACGGCAACATGAAGGAACAAGTGCACACACTCGACATTGGGCTACACCCACCGTCCCAACCACCGAAGTGACACACCAAAGTATGCTAAAAGGCTACCATGATATGCTTAAAGGCATGGTGGATGAGATTCAGGCAATTGAAGGTCGATAATGCTCCTCGCACTACGAAGCGGTGAGAAGCCCTATGAAGCATGGCACGACCTGGTGTCATTCCCGCAGGTGGCATCCACCAAAGTTCCGTCGATTCGATGGGACAGGCGATGCAAGGAGCACTTGGCATACCGGACATGCGGACACCGCGAACAACTCGTCACTTCTCCTCGACAATTTTCAGGATCGTTAACCGCCCCACCTTTCATTGGTATAGCCGTCACCGTTGCATCCATCGGAAGTTGGTCGCATGAAGGAAGTATTCAAGAAGCACTTTGTCACCATGAAGAAGGACTTCTCAATCAGAGCTCGCACAAGTTCGACAATGAAGAGATGAGTCCATCGATGAATCGTCATTCGCTTCCGCAATAGCTATGTGCGGCTCGAGAGATGCACCTCGAGGATGCCATCGAGATGTGCGTCCATGGGATGCAACAACATTGGTCACTTGTGGTCTCTCGGCGAGCCTAGAACCTTTAGTGCTCTAAGCACGGTGGCAGCAACAAAGCTCGAGTTTGAGAAATCGCCGCGGATCATGGAGCTCTACAAGAATGCTAGTACATTCGATCCAGCCAAGCGCTTTGCCTCGACATCCAAGCTAACCAATAACGGGCGCCAAGATGAAGGCGGCGGGAGGCTAACGCTGCTAGAGTCTTCTCCTCTACACCACAAGGCAACGTGCCAATGTTGGGTGCAAGAGGCGAGCAAGTTGGAGGAAGGCAACGACCAACGATGCAGGAACTCCTCAAGAAACAATACATCTTTCGCAGGGACCTAGTGAAGGACATGTTCAACCAGCTGATGGAACATCGAGCCTTGGACCTTCCAGAACCTCGAAGGCCCGATCAGATGAGGATGACGGATAATGCTTTGTTTTGTCCATATCATAGGTATGTGGGACATGTCATTGAGGACTGTATCGCCTTCAAGGAGTGGCTCCAAAGAGCAGTTAATGAGAAGAGGATCAACTTGGACCCAGAAGCCATCAATCCAGGTTATCAAGCGGTGAACATGGTGAGCGTAGCTACACCCTCTTCATCAAGGCAAGACAAGGACGACCAGGAATCATGGGCGGCGTTCTCAGAAGTTGAGAATCAACTATCAAGTCTCATCGTTGCCAAGACATCAAGACCTTCTCTTCATCAGGAGGTGACCTCGACCTCATACAAAGAGAATCCTTGGAACATAGTTCAGAAGGGCCTCGAGGAACCCTACACCTCGACCACCTCGTCGGCATCATTAACACGCTTCCCAATGATCCTCAAGCGGCTTGATCCAAGTCGGCCGGCCTCCACCAAGATTTGTCCCAAGATCCGAGGGAGACGAGTCCTTCCCTCGACCAAGGCGACGCTACCCACTTTGGCGATTCATGCCGCGAGACGTGAAGCGGCCAATGGAGGAGACAGAAGGAGCAAAAGGGGAAGATAGAACCCCTCAACCATCCACCCTTAAGAGTTGCAATGTCGTCCTTAACTACAAGGATAGGCCTAGCTCTGATTCAGATGACGTGTTCACCCCTGAAGAGCAAGAGGCATTCGGTCGAGGAGCCATGAAAGATTTGCAGATTAAAGAAGTGAACATGAACTTGCGTGGGGGCAAGGTTCTACCTGAACTCCCAAAGGCCAACCAAACAAGAAGGGACAAGGTAGCAACCCAAAAGGAGCCCCGACAAGATGAATCACCGTAAGGACGGTCGAAGGAAGATAACACCCTCGAATCGGTCCTATGCAAGTTTTAGCGAAAACCGCCAAACCCACATAGAAACGATTCAAAGGTGCTCACCAGCACTTTCGCAAGGGTGGAGAACGAAGTAATAACATTACACAAGTCCTCGATGGGACCCGAGCAGATATATATACAACGACTCCATGAGTCAAGAATACAGATAAAATATACAAATATCCAAATCACCTTGAAAAGCGATAGGCGTCCGACTACGGACAAGATGCAAATGGGGCTAGAGCCTGAAGAATAACCAATGGGTGTTCAGCGGTATTTGGAGGATACGATTCACATCCACGGTACAAAATAAGCTACGAGAGAAGTTGATCATCCCAGGTACTGAGATTGGACAAATAAGTTCGAGACCTTCATTATATAGAGTTTCCCTTGGCGTGATGATCTTCTTGTTTGCACTAGACGGGATCCATGGGTGGAATAAATGTTGATAGTGTCGCCTTGCCGACCCTCCGGATATAACAGCGTTTAAATGTTGACAACCCATTATGCTTTGCCAAGTGAAAGAGGAACCTGTCTTAGGACCGGCCTTTAATATATCGCCATGTGAGTAGTATTTTGCACGGAGAACTTTGTACGAGGAGTCGGATCAGATATAAGTCTCTGGACTTGTTTAGCTAAGCATAGCTAAATTAAAGAGTGAAAGTCCTAAAACCCATACCTTCTGCTTTGGGATAACAAAGTTTCCACCATGCCAATGCATCTTCTTACTATTCTCGCCGTCCCCACGAATTGGGATATGGCTTGAGTCATCCTTTTGCAAACCCCAATAGGTAACTGAAATACGACATAGCATAAAAAGAATAGCTTGAGCAACCGCCTTTAAAAGAGTTTCTTTACCTCCTATAGATAGAAATTTTTCCTTCCATCCATTAATCCTCTGAATAATCGTTCAACAAAGTGAACAAAGCAATCACTTTTATCCGCACCACCAACGCTGGGAGGCCAAGGTATTTGTCGATAGGGCCTCGGTGTCTATATGCGAGTTTCACATATTTCTGCTCGACTATGGCATTTGTGTTTGGGGAAAAGTAGATGCTCGACTTTGCTACACTCACCGATTGACCTGAATTTGCACAATAGGTGTCCAACACTTGCTGCAAGGAAGTTGCATTGTTCATATCCGCTTTCATGAGAATAAGAGAATCATCGGCAAAAGTAAATGAGAGGATCGGTGCATTCCTGCACTCTTAACCCATCAATGTCACCAACTTCTTCTTCATGCAGCAGAAGGCTAGATAAACCCTCAGCACATATAAGGAACAAATATGGAGAGAGGATCCCTTGACGGAGACCCCTAGTAGGAGTAAACATCTCTGTTTCCTCGAATTAAAGCGAATCTGATACCTCACTGACCTCACACATGCCATCATCAGTGAAGTCCACCTCTCAGAGAATCCCAACTTTTTCATCATGCTTTCTAGGAAAATCCACTCAACTCGGTCACATGCCTTGTGCATATCAAGCTTAACAGCACACGCCCCAGAGTTGCCACGCTTCTTCTTTTTTATAGCATGAACAGTCTCATATGCCACTAGCACGTTATCAGTAATAAGACGACCAGGTACAAAAGCACTTTGCATTGTGTCTTATTGGCTTAGATAAGGCAAGAGACGGACTTGGGTCTTATTGGGATACTCAAGTTTGGATCGGTCTCTTGTCTCCAAATTCAGTACGACACGCTTTGAGCAGGACTGCCTGGCCTATTTTATATGCAAAATCCACGGAGGTATAGTGGGCCAAGTCAAAACCGAGACCTAACAACTGAGGTAGAGAACGGACATGATATGACGTACCATGAAAGCGCAAAGGGAGTGACGAAGAGAGAAACATTACGTTCTTTATTATTACTAGTTAAATGTCCGTGCGTTGCTACGGGCCGTGCTAGGTGGTTGTCTCGGGACGGGCCTGGCGAGGCACACTGTGATTTTCGACTGGCCAGGGAATGGCGGCGGAATTAAGCAGAGAACGCATGTTGATTCATAGATAATTGAGGGATCATGTATTGTCTCCGGAGGAACTTAGCAATGTAGCATAACTGTGATTTTGACCTGGCCGGGGGAACTTAGCAATGGAGCATAAGTAGTGATCATGTATTGTCTCCTCTTTTATAGTTACTGTTTTTTCTTTTTTTCCAAAACAAATCTCGTACATGAAAATAAACAGAGCGCCATGGCGACCGCCTCGTGCTCCTCCTTCTGGCTGAGCCGCCTTTCCTCTCAGACGTTGTTGAAACAATTGTGGTGTGTCGTGTAGAAACAAACAGCTTCACCACGTTCACGGATACCACTGCCTACTCTGCCCCCACCTTACTCTACTCCGCGAAGTCCTTCGCCTTCCTTGATGTCAAGGAGTGTTGGAAGGAGGCAACGCCTAGGCCTTCACCTAAGAATTTCAAAAGTAATCCTATTAGGGATTTTTTCTTGTCAAGTTAGACCCGCTTCAAGCATCCACATATGACAACACGAATCTTAAACCCTGTCATCTTCTCCCTTTTCAGTCATATTTTTCGTCCTTCCATCACAAGATACACGACCTAGAGAACAACTCAGTTATCTATCACCCACAAGTGGGCGGTCGGAAACCAAATATTATCTATCACCCACCGGTGCCTCTGCATTTACCTACTTTAATTTTAGTTATTAAACAATAATTAAATTAAACGATAATTAAAGCCATGATCATCTCCAACATAAAGCATATGGCAGTCTTCCAGCAATTGAGGTACTTGTGACATGCAACAGCACTTGAGCAAGCGACTACGACGCCAAGAAGTCCAACTATCTACCAAACAACAGGTAATAGGATGTGTCCAAGGCAATATAAGGCTGCACGGGATATCACGGCACGGAAAACTAGAGCATCGCAACACAGATAGCAATAGATCAACATGAGGAATAAATACTATAAAAATAAGATAGGTAGAAAGGGGAGATGCTGCTTTGAAAACATTGCGAAGGTTCAACGAAGATCGGGCCGACACTGCATCAACTCAACGGCCTTATCATGAAGAAGCAAAACACTAGAATAAACACCGGATGCACTATTTAATACTACGGTGAAAAGCGGGCATGATGCATGTATGATGTATGACATGGCAAGGTCGATGCAATTAGAGCCATATTAAGCTGAACCGAGGTCCCGACAATTATTTAAGTGGTTCAAGTTGTTTATCTACCCATAAATTAAATGTTGATTAGCAAGACAAAAACATGGCATCGGGTTCGCTTCACAAATTTAAATGAGGCCAATATGAGACTAGATTTGCCCGCATATGGGCCCCATATTTAATTATGAGGTGAATCGGCATAAGGCCCCCAAACCACATGACAATATGCATGCATGAACAATTAATATGCAACGAGTATATATCATTTAATAAAATAAGGTCTCGGGTTTGGGTTCACACATTAGGGTTCGCGGACTTGGGGTTCCGGGTTGGGTTGGTCTCAGGGTCCGGATCTAGGGTTCAGCCTCGGCGGGATCGTTCTCAGATAGCGGAGGTAGATCTTGGCATTCCATGAAGGAGGACTTGGTTGGCGTCGGGGGGCGCATCGGGCTCGCCCTGGTCGATGTCGTTCTTGTCGCATCCGTGGTCTTCGGGTCGTGTGGTATCGATCATGGCGTTCAAGGTGGCGAACTTGGCGCCCGAGGGTTCGACGAGGTTCAGATCTTAGGGTTCTCGGGTCCATGAAGGAGTGCTTGGCGTCCGGTAGATCTTGTCGATTCCACTCCAACGCCTTGTTGTTAAGGCGGGCGAAGATCATGGGGTCACGGGGTCCGGGAAGAAGATCTTGGGGGTGGACATCGCCGTCTTCGGGTGCCGTGTCGAAGATCTTGTCGCCCGCGATGGGCACATGCCGGATCCCTCTTTGATTAACGGCGACGCACTTGGATCAGGCATTGGTGGTCTTGACTTCCGCTTAAGCACCAGAGGGCACACACTCGCGGACGGTTTCAACAGCAGCACGACAAAGTTCACCGTTTAGCTGGCCGGAATTGATGAGAAGAGAGGCGAAGGGTCCGGGGCGCTGAGGCGCCGAGGCGGCGAGAGGCGTCGAGAAGGGCCTCATGAGCTCCGGGCGAGCTAGGCGAGATGAGGCGGACAGGGGCCAAGCGCCGGGCTGCATGGTCCGTCTTGTGGCGTGGGGAAGTGACTGGAGCAGGCTTCGCCATGACGGTCATGGCGGACGAGGAGGAGCCCGGCGTGGCGGGAGGAGGACGGGTCGCTGCTGCCGGGTGGCTCGGGATCGCGACGGCCTTGAAGGGGCTGTGACGAGGCTCGGGCAGACGCGGAGAGAGGGAGCGCGCGGCGAGAGGGCACCGGAGGAGGAAGAAGGGCGGCGTGGCCGAGAGGAGAGGCGGAGGAGGGAGGAGGAGGAGGGGGCTGGAGGAGGGCTGTCAGAGGGAGGCGGGCGTGAGGCCGATCGCCGCGAGGAGGGGGTGGTGGCTGACGGGAAGGAAGCCCCCTGGCGGCGGTGGCGCCCTGGGGAAGGGGCGACGGTGCGCAGAGGGGGAGGACCGGCGGCGGCTCCGAGAGGAAAAAGGGGAAGGCCGGCGAGGGGCTCTGCGAGGGGAGGGAGCCGTCGGGGAAGGAGGGAGCGGGGACGGGGAGCAGAGGCGGCGAGGCGGTGGTTGGGTGCGGGAGGAGGACGACGCAGTGGGGAAGAGGAGCGCGTGGGGGAGGTGGGGCCGGGGGACAGGCAGGTGGTGGGGCCCGCGGGTGTGTGAGAGAGTGGGGTTGGGGAGAGGGTTGACCAGGGGAGAGAGAGGGAGTGGCTGCGGGATGGGGCCAGGCGCGGGTGGGGCCCAGGGACAGGGAGAGGGAGATAGAGGGGTAGATGGGGGCTGTGTGCGAGAGGGAGTGGGGTGATGGATTGGTGAGGTGGCAGGGTGTGGGATGAGGTGGAGGGAAGGTGAGGTGGCGGGCACTGATTGGTGGGTAGACTAGGATTGGGTGGGAATTAGGTTTAGTTTAGGTGGACCGTTTTATTCTGGGGGTGGCCGACTGGGTCGGATCAGCCCGGTTTGGCTGCCCCCACAAAAATAATTAAATATTTTATTCAATTAAAACCGGACTTTTGCAAACCGATAGCAGACAAAACAAAATAATCCCGAGACACCTGGGTTTTGCGTTTGGAACATAGACGGGGCGCTTAGAAAACAAGAACAGGTTTTTCCGCAAATAGTTTTATGCAAGCAAATGCAAGATGATGACGATGCTCAAATGCAATGTGGCATGAAGACATGAGCATGCGGTCACGATGATGCAAGGCACAAAAACAACGCGATTTTCTAGTATGGTTTTTGCGGGATGCCACAAAGACGAAGTCACACGAAGTCGACTACAACATCATCGCCCACCTCAAGAGGATCCCTGCGCTTCTGAGTGTACATGATGCCCTCATGATGGTGCCAGACCTCCGTGAAGCCCTTGTCAAGGCGCTCCAAGCTCCGGAACTCTATGAGGTGTGCATGGCGAAACACCGTCTCTTCACCAACCCTTGCTTCGTGAATGAGATTACGTTCGATGAGGAAGACAATATCATAGAAGATGGTGCCTGATCGTCCACTCTATGTAGAAGGGAACATCGTCGCATACCTTCGTCGAATCCTCATTGATCCAGGATCTCGCCATGAATATACTACCCTTCGGAGTTTGACAAGGGCTGGTTTCACGGTAGATGATTTGGAGTCAAGCGTTATGATATGCGGCTTGACAATCAGGAAATCAACGTTGGGTGCCATCACGGTGAAGATCCAAATGTCAACATTCAGCTTCAAGATGCGCTTCTTCGTCATTGAAGCGAACACCTCCTACTCACCCTCTTAGGAAGGCCATGGATCCACAAGTATCGTGTGGTGCCTTCTACCCTTCACCGATGGCAAGTTCCTTGGCGGAAATGGCACACAAGAGCATCAGCGGAAACCAACCTAAACCATCCAAGAGTACGCATCATGTGGATCTGAAGTACTACTTCCTGTTGAAGATAATGATCATAAGATCGGACGAACAACACCAGCTTGATGTCTTGGTCAACACGGTGTCACGCCCGACAATCGGCGCAAGGCTCATCATGCCAGGATCACCAAAGGATACAAGCTTCTTCGTCATGGAGTCGCAAGCACTGCACCTGACGATCTTCCTCAACCACTCAACACGAAAACAAGCGCTACTCCCGATGGCGATGGGGAGTTCTACTCCAACGGCGCCAGAGGAGGCTCTTCTATGCCTTACTGTCAGCCATTGCTTTTGAAAGCTAGATTACCATCATCAACACCAATCACCTTGAGGTGCCCGGGGAAGTTCGAAGATGAGGGCCGGCAGCGTGATCGCCACCAGCCATCACATTGTAGTGCAACTCTCAAAGAGGAGAATACAAGAGTTGGAGGAAGTAGCAAGGGAGATCAGGAGTGCATCCCCATCCCTCTACATATCCGTGTCTTCTCCATTGGAGGTTTGGGCTATCCCAAGTTCATGTGGGTCTAGAACCGAACCATTTTCTATAAAGTTCATGGGTACAACATCGCGATTCAATATTTGAACTTCCCAACCTTGCCGATGCGGAAGAAGCACTATCATGACGATGAAGGTCGAATCGAAGATGGCTCGTCTCACGGAGAAGCTGGCTTCACTCTTCGTGGAAACAACAGAATGCAGCACCACCCGCTGTCTATGAGGAGTGGTGGAGACAAGCAGAAAGATCTCATCAAGAGTGAATGCAAGAATCCCCCAAGTTCGGGCTCGTCTACATCGACACCGGACGCTTAAAGGACAAAGGTGATGGCCCAC